>CM065816.1:67253571-68453571 GCA_033398695.1 Orobanche coerulescens | reverse complement strand
GGCAATCACCCGATCCTTTTGCATCAACACGCATCCAAGACCCTGATTTGAAGCATCGCTGTATACCATGAATCCATCGGTTCCATCTGGTAATGCTAGTATAGGCGCTGTCGTCAGTCTTCTCTTAAGTTCATCAAAACTAGCCTGGCATTTCTCATTCCACACGAATTTCTGAGTCTTCTGCAACAGCTGAGTAAGCGGACGAGCAATTTTGGAAAATCCTTCTACAATATGGCGATAATATCCAGCAAGTCCTAAGAAACTTCAGACTTCTTTCACGTTATTAGGAGATTCCCATTCCAAGATTGCTTCGACTTTCTTCGGGTCTACCTGAACTCCGTCAGCTGATATCACATTCCCAAGGAAAGTTACTTCTTTAAGCCAGAACTCACATTTAGAAAGTTTTGCATAAAGTTGTTCATTCCACAAAGTGCTCAAAACGATACGCAAATGCTCTGCATGCTCATCTGGGTCTTTCGAATAGATCAAGATATCATTAATGAAAACGACCACGAATTTATCCAAGTATTCTAAGAATACCCGATTCATCAATTGCATAAATACCATAGGAGCATTGGTAAGTCCGAATGGCATCACCACAAATTCATAGTGCCCGTACCAGGATCTAAAAGCAGATTTCGGTATATCCGATTCCTTAATTCTCAATTGATGGTATCCTGATCTCAAGTCGATCTTTGAGAATACCCTTTCCCCCTGCAATTGGTCAAACAAGTCGTCGATACGAGGTATTGGATACTTATTCTTGATCGTCACCTTGTTTAGCTCCCTGTAGTCGATACACAATCGGAGGGATCCATCTTTCTTCCGGACAAAGAGAACGGGTGCTCCCCAAGGAAAAACGCTAGGTTGAATGTAACCCTTCTGCAATAATTCCTCAAGCTGCTTCTTTAGTTCATACATCTCGTTTGGCGCCATACGGTATGGTGCTCTGGAAATAGGTGCGGCTCCAGGCTCTAATTCGATATTAAACTCTACTTCTCTTCGCGGAGATAACCCAGGTAGTTCGTCAGGAAATACGTCTGATAATTCGTTCACAACTGGAATAGATGAGAGCTCTACTCCTTCTTCTTTCTTCATGGCATAACACCAAAATCCGTGACAACCCTGCTTTAGCAATTTAACTGCTTTCATGGCTTTGATCAATTTTTCTGAGCTTCCCTGTAATATCCGCAATTTCGAATTTCGGTAATTTTCTTTTTCCGGAGGAAGTTCATTTTAACAACTCTATCATGACGGTTTCGTCATTTCGAGAATGATTAATTCTGCACTTTTTGTCATCCGGGTTCGTTTCGGTGTCGTTTTGTTGAGTTCCGTGTCCTTAATCGACTTTTTCACGTGGGAGTTCAACTTTGTAAAGTCACCATTAATTCTTGGAAACTCCAAAAATTCTGAATCTTTGCAACATTATATAGAATCAAGTTAGCTTTCCAATGGTTCAAACGGTGAGTCAATCGGAGTCCAGACGAAGGAGTTATGGTCGAAATAGCGAAGACCGCACGGTGTACCTTTTTGGTGTTGAAGGAGGTTGCACCGTGTGCCGCGGCACACTCGGTGTGCCGCGGCACTAAGCTAATTCTGGGCGTTTTCTTCGCCCGGGCCGCGGCACACTCATCCTGTGCCGCGGCACACGGGCTTTTTCTGCGTTTTTTAGCAGATTTGCGAGGAGAAAAACTTCATTTTTTCTCCTCTCTTCTTCCTCCTTCATCTTAGGCGATTGTGGGCGATTCTTGGGCGATTTGAGTGCTCCAAAACTTGTAGAGATCATCTAACTCAAGTCTTGTTGTAGATTTTCGACCTCTACTTGAATCCTTCATCCAAATCAAGGTATATTTCTTGATTATCCTTCAAGTTGACTTTTTGGAGAAATTGTTCTTGATTTCGTTTCTAATCCGATTTTGATACATCGATTGGTGTAGTATGATGTTATTAATCATGTTATATGGGTTTTATATCCATATATCAAGTTTGTTTAACTCGATCGACGATTCGAGTGTTCTTGGGAATTATTGAACATTTAGTGTTCGATTAAATGTCCCAATGAGTTTCCCTTCGATAGTTTGTTGGGATTTCCGTTGTTTTGGCCTTGATTCTCGTCGTAACCATGTGTTATTGTTACTTCCGGAGGTTTATAGGTGTCCGAGGATTCCGATGTTGAATTCCGTTTGGTGATTGATGATGTGTGGTGTTATTCTCGTTATACTCGTGGTGCTATCGCGTTCTTGATATTGTTCGGGGGTTCGGGGCTATTCGACCGCGTCCTATCCGTCGTCTCGTTGCGATTGTGATATCGAGGCAAGTACCTTGCCCATACTTTTCTCGTTTTATGGATATGATGATCGGTGGTCGTCTTGATGTGTTTGTTTGGTTATTTGAAATGAAGTTTCAAAGGATTTCGGTTTGGCCTCGTTAAAGGCTTTCTTTCAAAACGAGTGTGATTTGTGAACGATGTTTTGAGAATTGATTATGATTTGGTTATTTTGAACGTTGAAGGATTTTATGATGATACTCCTATTGTTTAAAGTTATGGAATCGTGTATTCCGTATTTAATCTTGTTATTGTGTTTTTGAATAGTTTGATAATGGTGTCGAGTTAAAGGCCATCTCTAGTGAGTATTCTTAATGAACTTACATTCTTAGCTTGTTAGTTTTACATGAGTAATGTGTGTGTGTGTATGCTCACTACGGGTTAGATCCGACGGGGTCTCGGTAGGGGTCCACGGAGGTGTGGATCGACGAGCTTTGCTTTTAACCACTACGGGTTAGATCCGACGGGGTCTCGGTAGGGGTCCACGGAGGTGTGGATCGACGGTTAATTGTGGTGAATTTTGCAAATGTGATTTGATATTGGCATTTCCGGAAATGAGTGCTTTTGAACGGTTTTCATTTGCATGCATTGACTAAGTGTGTAAGAGGTAAGTTGTTCGTTTGGCCTACTTGGCTAGGATGGCTCTAGAGTATTTTGTTGTTTGTTTTAAATCCTTTATTTGTGGATTTTGATGTTGGGAGACGAACCTTGTGGTCGTTCTTGTGTACTGTGAGTTGATGAGATTTGGGGCTAAAATCCCAATGGTTTTGTAAAAGTCATTTTATGGATTTGGGGCTAAAATCCCAACGGTTGGTAAATGTCATTTTCGGAAAGTAAAGATTTGGGGCGGTGACCCCTTTTGTCTTGTGGATTTTGAAAAGTAGGATTTGATAATCCTAAATGGTTTCTATTAAAACTCTCGATGGCATTCTAAACCGTCTTATAAATTATTTCCATTGATTTATGGGATTTCGATTTTTAAAGGTTTTCTCAAACCCTTGCCTCGAGAAGTACTTTTCGTTTCGTTTGGATCTTTGAGGATTCCTGGTTATTGTTATTCGTGGAATGTGAATTGTATGTCTCGTATTTGCACTTTGTATTTGCACTAGCAAAACGGTGGAGTTTGCTAACCCCAGTATTCGGGGTGGATGTCTATTTTGCATTCGGGTTTTGGAGCATAACACGGTCGGCACGAAGGATGATGAAAGATGAACGATACTAATCACACGAGGATCCGTTGATGTCGTATTGGTCTAGTTGTATTTTCTTTTCCGCCGCAGTATCTTTTCCCGTTGACGGGAGTTTATTGTATTTTGACCCTGCGTGGGTATATGTTGTAATTGAGATGTATATTTTTATTGAAAGACCAAATCGGTCTCGAGTCATTTAGCCTTGAAGGCATTGTCGAGATGTTAAATGTTGTTACCAGCCTGGTAGATCTTCGAGGAGAGGGTCTACGGCGTGTAATATCCCTGAGTGGATTGGGGGTGTTACATAAATGGTATCAGAGATTAGGTTGTGGAAACCTAGGCTGTCGGGTCAGTGGTGTCTATTGAGTTTTGTCTCGTCGGATTTAGTCTGACTGAGTCGTGTCGCGACGCGTCGTTTGAGTTTGTTGGTCGTGATTAGTATCGTGGGGCGATCATCATCTTCGTGCGACTGTGGAAGTAAGTCTCCTTCTTTGTGTTGTGCCTCGTGACACGAGCTATTTTTATGATTATTTGTTAAGTGATGGAATCCTTATGTGGGTTTTGATTTCACGATATGTATTTAATCGACTCTCGTATTTGATTTATACGAGGAGTGTCGTCGCTTGTGATGTATTTTTATTGTTGTTTTTGTCCGTTGCTGATGATTTTCGAATCGATTTGCACGTTTTACAAGTTCTCTTGTGGAAGCTTTGTGCTTATACACGTTCGACTTATTCACTAGCCAGTGCGGTAGGGTCTTTAGAGGCCTCGAATGGGGCCAGTGGTTTTGTTCTGAATGTGGTTATTTGACTCTAATATTTTATTCTTATGAGGAGTAGTGTTGCTGGATTGTGCATGTTGAACTGTATTTCTTTTATCCGCTGCGTGAGTTCTTTTGTAATGACTTTCGGTATTTTACCGACCGAGTTTTATTTCGATAACCGCTTCCCTTAACCGAGTTTTTGGCATTATGGCCTTGATCGCTTTGGCGAAATTCTTGTGACGGTATTTAGTATTTTGTAAATGGCTTTCGTGAGTTTTTGAAATATTACCGTCATCGGCCTTTTTGGCATTTTTGTAAATGGTTTTTAGCACGGGTTCCGACGGGACCCACGCTATGATGTTCCGTGTGATTACACGAAATTTTTGGGCATTCTAGCCTTTTTGGCATCGTCCTTTTGGCATTGAATTATTTTCGAAAACTTGAGTATCTTAGAAATAAATTTGAGACATATTTTTTTTCAAATGAGTTATTTTCTTGTGGTACATCCAGTGCCACAATATATTTCAAAATTTTTCGCCTCGAGGACCAAAATGTTTTGAGATATTTTCAATGTTTTAGAAACACTTTTATTTAGACCCGAGGGTCGAATATTACGAAAGTTTTCACTAAGATAAAGTGTCCTCATTTTTATCAAATGCGAAATGGTTCTCCAAAGTCTCGATAACGATGTTTCACGTTTGTACTTTTTGAAAGGTGATACTCAAGATCAATCGGTGTTCTTACGAATTATTTTTAAAATGAGGTTTTCGTTTTAAAACCTATCCATTCCCGTTTGAGGGCGGGTATATATGTGTGATGTTCGCGTTGTCATTTTGATGTTTGCTCCAGTATGACCGAATTGGCGTTGTGAGCGTTGAGTCGTTTCCACACATTTGTTGTGTTAGCCCCTTGTGAGAGGTAGGATGTTGGTGTTGAATATTGTCGCCTCGTGGTGATTTCGCGTTGTCGCGCATGTGCGAGCTGTTAGAGCTTGGGTTGGTATGGCCGTGTGCATCGGTGATCGTTAGTTATGTGTCGGTTGTTTAATGTCTTGTTACCTTGCTCCGTTTTGTGAATTTCGTGGACGGGCCTGAGGTAATGCCCGTACTATTTTGACTTCTATATTTTCTCTTTCTCCATTCTTTCGACTCGCTCGTATTCGTTGATACTTTCCGAACTTGTTACGTATTTCGGTTTCATCGTCCGAACGAACCGTGATCTTGTGGTGGGTTGATCGGTTATCATTGTGATTTTTTTTTCGAGTTCGGTTCGATTCTTGTGAACCTTGTTCGGAAGTGACATCATCAAGTTCTATTAGTTCTTTTATTCGAAGTGGATCGGATTTGGAACTCTTGTGTTTTCGACTTTGTCGACTCATCATGTTCGTTGGCATTTCTGAGCTTGTCCTGCCCCTTGCTTTTGTTGATCGAACGAGTGTGGTATTGTTTCGGAATAGCTCGTTTGTCGTTGTGACTTTTCAATTTCTATTCCCTCTCATGTGGATCTTATGTGAATGCATATGTTGTTGTTTTCACCGGATCATATATTGTCTGGAGTCGAGATGTGAACCTTGGAGTTGTTGTTTGAATTTTTATTGTTCTTCGTGATTCGAACATGATCGTTCGATTTTTGTTGTCTCGATCTTTGTGGTTCGATCGTTTGATTGTTCGGTTTTTGTTGATCTCGTTTCGCGATTGTTGAGCGTTCAGACTCCTTCCTAATTCCCTTAAGTTTGGGAAACTAGTCTCGTTTTCGATCTTCCAACCCTTGGGCGGTGAAATTCCGTATTTGTTCAGCGATTGGCTCGCGTTTTGATTGATGTACCGTTGGGGTGGTCAATCATATTGATTTTCGTTCGTTGTGTTTTGTGATTGTCGGATAATTGACTTGATTGTATTATCCATTTGATGACGCTTGTCATTTGTTGGTTTTATTATATCCCTAACGGCGACGTTGTGTTGGTCGTCGTGGAGCGTGTTTTCACGCCGTATGTCTCTTTGCGTTTCTTGCAGCGTTTCGCCGTTGGGCGAGAGTTTTCTGTTTTTGGTGTATCTCGTTGAGTTTTCCTGGCGGGATATTGCTTCCCCCTACTTGTTTTAAGTTTCGGGACGAAACTTCTTTTAAGGAGGGTAGAATGTAATATCCGCAATTTCGAATTTCGGTAATTTTCTTTTTTCGGAGGAAGTTCATTTTGACAACTCTATCATGACCGTCTCGTCATTCCGAGAATGATTAATTCTGCACTTTTTGTCATCCGAGTTCGTTTCGGTGTCGTTTTGTTGAGTTCCGTGTCCTTAATCGACTTTTTCACGTGGGAGTTCGACTTTGTAAAGTCACCATTAATTCTTGGAAACTCCAAAAATTCTGAATCTTTTCAACATTATAGAGAATCAAGTTAGATTTCCAATGGTTCAAACGGTGAGTCAATCGGAGTCCATACGAAGGAGTTATGGTCGAAATAGCGAAGACTGCACGGTGTGCCTTTTTGGTGTTGAAGGAGGCTGTACGTGTGCCGAGGCACACTCAGGCTGTGCCGCGGCACTAAGCTAATTCCTGGGCGTTTTTCTTCGCCCTGGGCCGCGGCACACTCATCCTGTGCCGCGGCACACGGGCTTTTTCTGCGTTTTTTAGCAGATTTGCGAGGAGAAAAACTTCATTTTTTTCTCCTCTCTTCTTCCTCCTTCATCTTAGGCGATTGTGGGCGATTCTTGGGCGATTTGAGTGCTCCAAAACTTGTAGAGATCATCTACCTCAAGTCTTTTTGTATATTTTCGACCTCTACTTGAATCCTTCATCCAAATCAAGGTATATTTCTTGATTATCCTTCAAGTTGACTTTTTGGAGAAATTGTTCTTGATTTCGTTTCTAATCCGATTTTGATACATCGATTGGTGTAGTATGATGTTATTAATCATGTTCTATGGGTTGTATATCCATATATCAAGTTTGTTTAACTCAATCGACGATTCGAGTGTTCTTGGGAATTATTGAACATTTAGTGTTCGATTAAATGTCCCAATGAGTTTCCCTTCGATAGTTTGTTTGGATTTCCGTTGTTTTGGCCTTGATTCTCGTCGTAACCATGTGTTATTGTTACTTCCGGAGGTTTATAGGTGTCCGAGGATTCCGATGTTGAATTCCGTTTGGTGATTGATGATTCGTGTGGTGTTATTCTCGTTATACTCGTGGTGCTATCGCGTTCTTGATATTGTTCGGGGGTTCGGGGCTATTCGACCGCGTCCTATCCGTCGTCTCGTTGCGATTGTGATATCGAGGCAAGTACCTTGCCCATACTTTTCTCGTTTTATGGATATGATGATCGATGGTCGTCTTGATGTGTTTGTTTGGTTATTTGAAATGAAGTTTCAAAGGATTTCGGTTTGGCCTCGTTAAAGGCTTTCTTTCAAAACGAGTGTGATTTGTGAACGGTGTTTTGAGAATTGATTATGATTTGGTTATTTTGAACGTTGAAGGATTTTATGATGATACTCCTATTGTTTAAAGTTATGGAATCGTGTATTCCGTATTTAATCTTGTTATTGTGTTTTTGAAGAGTTTGATAATGGTGTCGAGTTAAAGGCCATCTCTAGTGAGTATTCTTAATGAACTTACATTCTTAGCATGTTAGTTTTGCATGAGTAATGTGTGTGTGTGTATGCTCACTACGGGTTAGATCCGACGGGGTCTCGGTAGGGGTCCACGGAGGTGTGGATCGACGAGCTTTGCTTTTAACCACTACGGGTTAGATCCGACGGGGTCTCGGTAGGGGTCCACGGAGGTGTGGATCGACGGTTAATTGTGGTGAATTTTGCAAATGTGATTTGATATTGGCATTTCCGGAAATGAGTGCTTTTGAACGGTTTTCATTTGCATGCATTGACTAAGTGTGTAAGAGGTAAGTTGTTCGTTTGGCCTACTTGGCTAGGATGGCTCTAGAGTATTTTGTTGTTTGTTTTAAATCCTTTATTTGTGGATTTTGATGTTGGGAGACGAACCTTGTGGTCGTTCTTGTGTACTGTGAGTTGATGAGATTTGGGGCTAAAATCCCAATGGTTTTGTAAAAGTCATTTTATGGATTTGGGGCTAAAATCCCAACGGGTTGGTAAATGTCATTTTTCGGAAAGTAAAGATTTGGGGCGGTGACCCCTTTTGTCTTGTGGATTTTGAAAAGTAGGATTTGATAATCCTAAATGGTTTCTATTAAAACTCTCGATGGCATTCTAAACCGTCTTATAAATTATTTCCATTGATTTATGGTATTTCGATTTTTAAAGGTTTTCTCAAACCCTTGCCTCGAGAAGTACTTTTCGTTTCGTTTGGATCTTTGAGGATTCCTGGTTATTGTTATTCGTGAAATGTGAATTGTATGTCTCGTATTTGCACTTTGTATTTGCACTAGCAAAACAGTGGAGTTTTGCTAACCCCCGAGTATTCGGGGGGTGGATGTCTATTTTTGCATTCAGGTTTTGGAGCATAACACAGGGTCGGCACGAAGGATGATGAAAGATGAACGATACTAATCACACGAGGATCCGTTGATGTCGTATTGGTCTAGTTGTATTTTCTTTTCCGCTGCAGTATCTTTTCCCCATTGTATGGGAGTTTATTGTATTTTGACCCCTGCGTGGGTATATGTTGTAATTGAGTTGTATATTTTTATTGAAAGACCAAATCGGTCTACTGAGTCATTTAGCCTTGAAGGCATTGTCGAGATGTTAAATGTTGTTACCAGCCTGGTAGATCTTCGAGGAGAGGGTCTACGGCGTGTAATATCCCTGAGTGGATTGGGGGTGTTACATTCCCGGTCTCCATCCTTTGAATAAATGTTCATATCCGTCATCAGCAATGATAGAAATAACTCTCTTTCAGTAATTCAAAATAGCCCTATAACGATTGAGCCAATCGCCTCTGAGAATTAAATCGTCACCATGGATGTCGACCACAATAAGATTTGATGGCCAATCTCTCCCTCCTATAGACACTGGAAAATCTTTAGTTTCTAAGGTTCCCATAATTCTCTCTCCGCTCGGTAATCCCACAACATAAGGCTCACAATCATATAAACACGAGATTTTTAAACGATTAACACAGTTTAGTGATATGAAAGAATGTGTAGCTCCTGAATCGAATAAGACACTAACTAGTTGCAAAAGGATTTGAATCGTACTTGATGCAATAGCAGTGTTCTGATCGTCTGACCTCCTCATCTCGTAAAGGCGTGGAGGAACGGACCCAGCACTGGACGCCTCTCTTTTCCCAACATTATGCTGCTGGAAACCACTTTGTTGTGTATGGTTCACAATTGTCTCTTTCGGAACCGGTGCAGGAGTGCGAGTACCAATAGATCTAGTCACATTTCCACAAAAAGTGGCACGATGGCCTTCCTGTACACACTCGAAACAGGTCACAAAAGGTGCATAGTAATCACGCCGAACATGCCCTGCTTTACCACAGTTATAACATTTCTTCGCTGCATCTGAAACCATTGATGCTGTCCGGAACTTCCTTCCGCCTGGGAAGGATGCGGAGGTCTCCTGGATAAATGAAATGACGATTGGCCAGTGCTTTGTCCTGATACTGTTGTAAAGTAGTACATTCGAATCCGGACATATACTGCTGAATCTCCGGCTTCATCCGCATGTCGAAATGGAAAATCTTTTCTGCCTCGGTCCTGACCAAGTGTCGCACACAGGTCAGCTGGTGATTAAAGGTCTTGATTATGTCTGTCACAGATGCCGCCGAACTCTGTGGGGAGAAAAACTCTCGGACTCTAGCCTCTCTAACTAGACAAGGACAATATTGTGCTTGTCTAGTTAATCTGAATTCCGTCCAGTCAACATTATGATCCTCAGGTCGAACATCCTCCCACCAGTCGAAAGCCTCCCCAGTCAGAAAATACTGGGCGATCGGAACTTTTCGGTCATCGGGACAGTTAATCCCCGCAAATATCTTTTCTAACTCCTTCATCCAGTGATCCCAAGTAGGCATCTCGGCAGAACTGTCGAATTTCGGTGGGTGTAACTTGACCACTTCCGTAAGCCACCTATCTCCTCGGTTATCCTCATTGTGCTGCTGGTCCATCATCGTCTGCATGCGGTCAACCACCTGAGCGAACTGGGTCATCTGAGCGACCACCTGCTGAAGCACCCCCGGCATGTTAGGATTTGCGTTATCATTCGCTGATCCCTCCAGAATGGGAATCGGTTTGACTAGTTGATTATGGGGTAGACGCTGAGTCCTCCTGTCTCGCATTACCATGTCCGCGTCCACGACCGCATCCGCGTTCACAACCTCCTCTCAATATACTGTAAATACAAATACTCAATATCCAGGGCAAAATTTTCTAAAAGAAAGTCCGTCAATATTCACGAAACAGAAATTAAATAAAACGGTGGTATATGAGATTAGGAGACTTACAACCACGGTCCACATGACGACGCTGACTGAGCAGTGATGTTACAAATGAACCATAAATCCAATAACGTAAACAGACCCAACTAAACCCGACTGCCAAGATAACTATGAATCTTAGCTCCGATACCATGTTCTGTAACACCCTGATATATTCGGAATAATTAAAGCACCGTAAATCCTTTATATAAGAATTTACATGGCTAATTTGAGAAATACGAAAAATAATACCTAAGTACCATTAAGGTTATAATTCAAAACCAGTTCAACAATTCAAATGAGTCCATTATTACAAGCATTCCAAACACCAACAAAATACGCGTACTCGAGTACTGAAAATATACTAGAAAACAAGACAACATCAATCTACATCACTGAGCCACTTCATCGTCAGGTCGGTACTGTGGTTGCTTCCCCTCTCCTCGGCTACCTGAACATCAAAACAAATGTCCACCTCGAGGGGGTTATCAAAACGATGCTAGTACAAGTATCATAATATATAAATCGGATATGCAACTACAATGCATCATAAATTACATAAAACGGACTTCCACCACCAGAATCCAACGATGCGGATCCTCGTGATTCCATCAACACAACACAGGGTAATCCAATGATCCACCGCCCTCAGCATAGATCCCCATGATGATCCCGTCGGACCAACGCATGGTGGAAAACCCATACAATGATCCAGCGCCTTTAACATAGATCCCAATGATGATCCCGTCGGACCAACGCATAGTGGACATCCGATCCAGCGCCCTTAGCATAGATCGCTCGATCCCTTCGGATCATCACAACATACACAAACACAAATCATGCATATACATATGCTAAATCGATATGTCCATCAACATGAACATTCAATAAATCAATAACGAATACCATGATAATTTAAAGGAACTAAACTCATGTTCAATCAACATGAATAAACTGTATGCATGATCGAAAATTGCAATTTTAATAATTTTCAAATATGATACTTGCCTCAAAGATGGCAAGAACTAAATATTCCAACGAATGTCAACACGTCCGAAGGTCGCCGCTCCTCGATCGATCACCTTGTACAAGGAATTCAACAATCTCACGAAACTAACGCACGAGCACCGAACACCCTAAGTTATAATCGAATTATCAATAATGAACGATCGGCTCTCGGTCCTATCTCCTGACAAATACTAAGTTTGGAAAAAGGCATGTAAATTCACAAGATCACGATGGGCCACAAAGATGGTGTCTACAATTCCAAAGATGTTTATCGTACCATTAAGCTCCATACATTAATTCTGATTATCAACTCAAATTTTTTGTTCGGTTGCTACAACGATACATAACGAGATAATCTTGATCAATCTAGTTCTAGGTTAATTCACCTCTACGATTCTCGTTCTTCCACGAGTAGTTATTCTTATCAAGTTCTACATTCAAATGATTTCCCCAAATATCCTTTCCTAGTTCTAATCATCCAAGTAGATTAACAACGAGTTCATCTAAGGCAAGAGTTATAATTGAACACCCTTCACATTCACCTTCTTGAATTCATGTTATACATGGGTGAGCCTTAACACTTTGTTCCTTAAAAGTGTGTTACGAAAGCATCATCAAGGTGTGTTCATCTCAGAAAATTCCATTCTTAAAGTTGGTAAAGATTAATGGCTCAACTAATAACAATGAAAACCTTAATTCACTCAATACAATCCTCCTAACGTGGTGTTGGATTTACTACGACGCAACAAGCTCAATAACCTCTGTGAAAAGCTCATAATATAACTAAGAACATAATTCCCATCTTGATGTAGAGTTAACATACCTCAAAGAAGGGAAGAACAATGAAAATCTTGAAGAAACACTTCACCGGAAGCTTGAACACCAATCCACAATGTCTAAGCTTCCCAAAATCGGCCCAAATGATGAATGGTGAAGGATAAATGGTGAGGGATAGTCTCCAGAACACGAAAATCGGCCAAGGTGAGGGTGAGAAATGAAATGGGGGTTGAGGTCTATAAATTAAAATCTTAACCATTACGTACGCTAAACACAACACATTACGTACGTAACAGCCTTAGTGTACGCTATGCTCGAATATTAGCGTACATTAACGTCAGGCCAGATCTCACTGACCTGTTTCTGGCATTGGATTACGTACGTTAGCATACAGGTTTACGTACGTAATTGCTAGGACCTTAGCGTACGTTAAAAATCCCCCTTAACGTATGTTAAGTCCGTTGACTTGCTTAGCTAGAAAACCATCCAGGTTCACATGGATCATCTCACGAATCTTCCCTGGCCCCCACACGCCGACCCTTGTCGTATCTTGAGTTGACTGAGCTTATGTACGTTAAGCTTAATAGATAACGTATGTTATATTGCAGTCGTAGCGTACATTAAGATCATCATCTAGCGTGTGTTATGGCGTGCAGAACCATGCATGCAAAATGTTGGAGATACGAATACAGGAAACCAATCTTCGATTAATAACATTACAAAGTCGAATCTTACGAGATCGAATACAGGATAAATACACAATAATTATCCGGGCATTACATGTACCGTCTCAATCATGTAAACTAAAATGGTCTGTGTATCGCCTTATTTTAATCTTGTACTTTTATTTAGTGATATACATGGCCAATGCACCATTAGGCCTTTGTAAAATGCGAAAATTGAAGGACGAAAGGCATTGGTACAGAGTGAAGGTTGGGATCCAGCTTACAAGGGGCATGCTGAAGATTATATCTTTAGGAGCCATACTAGGATCAGTCTATACGCTTCCATTTATTTGCTTACTTGATTGTGTGTGATGTCTATATTTGTTGTAGATTTAGGATTTTATTCACTATTTTAAATTGAAGCAATATAATAATGTTAAGTCTAAAGTGATAATGAGTAAATAATTTTCCATTATTAGAATACCCATTAAGACATAGATCACTAGTGATAGGTTTTGCTAAAGCAATTGCATCACTTATAATCATGGGATAATGAGGATAGGTCCATTGAAAAAGATGTGCACGTATTTTGGGTTTCTCATCAATATCAGTAATGAGTCCTTATATGTTGAGGCAGTGGATAGAACATTAGATGTAACCTATAAACCAAGAATAATATTGGATACTATTAGTAATGTGATTACTTAACTTTTAACAAAATTAATTAGTGATAAAGATTGCTTAAAGATTTTGATCTTGGAATCATTTTATTCAAAATATGACGTAAACTTTGATTAATCAAGTCTTAATTAACTTTATTGTTTGTTTACTTTCACTTTTTTAGATGAATGGACTACTTATTGCATTTTTCTTTCGAGTTGTAGTAATCATGTCTGGCAACAACATCAACAATCATATTTAACCAAACCATCTCTTTTAACTTACCACATATCCTTGATAAGTAGAAACTCAATGCTCTAATTTCCTCGACTGGCATAGAAATCTGAGAGTGGTTCTTAGGTAAGAAATGGAAAATTCAGTTCTTGGTATCCCTATCCTTATACTTTAACCAGGCGTTAATAGCTCCCAAAGGCAGGTGCCGTGTTAGGGAACACTATGTGGATACCATCTTCAGCTCGTAGAAATCACACTGATCACAGTAATATACAATCTCATGGAAGGCATAACATGAATAATCTATCATATCTTTCCTCAACGAAAATGAATACTCACATTATTACGTATAGCATGAATCAAGCACGCATAATACGAATATTGAGGTTGCGCGGGTGCCCCAGCAACAACATCAAACATACACACAATACCACATATAACATGAATCGAGCACGCATGTGAATATTGAGGTTGCGCAGATGTCCCCGCAACAACATATATCTTAAGATAGCCTCTTACACGAATACAGGTTACCCTGATTTACAACGTGCATCCTAATTTTAAATATGAATAGAACATCATATATACAATCCAATTAAAGCAATTAAAGTGATAGTGATAATTCCCACTTGAATCAATGATAATGTCTGACTTGAATGAAGATGCTCGATTCACAGTCCTAAGCCCGTAAATCCTCGATAAAGTCTACATATAATAATTATTATTATTATAATCCTTACAATTTATTATTTATATCATAAATGAAAAGATACAAACATCATTATATAATAACTGAAAATAAATTGCTTATTAATATTAATCGAAGAGTTAACATTATAGATGACTTGTGGTGTAATAAAGGGATAGAATTGAAGATATAAAAGTTGTCTGGGTCAATTTGGAGGAAGCAAAAGCTGACTGGGGCAAAAATGAAATGCTATGGAAAGTTGAGGGCTCAAATGAATTTAAACTAATAACTAAAGGGTATATAAAACCCTATACATCAATCGGCCGACATCTCATCCATTTTCACTTCTCCCTCACTGATTTCTCTCTCCAGAACTCTATCTCTCTCATCTCACCTCCCGTCCCCTTCCATCTCTCTTTCTAAATATCTTCTCGGCCGGAATAAAATTAGCAGAAAACACATATACTCGCTGGAGAAATCACACACACTCACAAAAGCACACACCAAAACATACATACAAGAGCATGCGATCGGCGTCCGGACTCGCAACAAGATGCAGCAGCAATGGGAGGCGAATTGGCAGTGCAGTGGCTCGGTGGGCAGCTCACGGCCAAGATGCAGGTCCGGCGATGGAAGCGGGTTTTGTGTTCCGATTTCAGGTGAGTTCGCTTGATTCTACTGTTCAGGTAATGCAAATTGAATTTTGATGTCCGAATTTGAGTTCGGGTTTGGGAAAGGTCGAAGGGTTGGAAAAATCTGAGTTGTGAAATTTCTGGATTCGGGCTCGTCCCGGATTTGGGTTGATAGATTTATGGTTTGCAAATTCCGAATTTAAATTTGGTTACGGGGGTCGCGAATTTGGGTTGATGAATTCGGGCAGGTCATGGTTTCCCTTTGATTTATGTTGAAGATTTTAGATTTGGGCAGTTTGTGATGGCCGGGAAAATCAGGAATTCAAGCTTGAAAACACAAGGAGGACACAGAAACTAAAAATCAGATAGCAAATCGTAACTAGATGGCTTACTTCAGATTTTAAAAGTGCAAATGAAGGTTGTTGATTCCATAGCAGGAAATTATCAAGAATAATATATTGAGAGATGGGGTCTGATGGTTACCTTGTCGAATTGCAGGGTTTGACGATTGAGGCTGAATTTGGATGAGATGCACAAGCAGAAAAAAAAAAAAAGAGAATCATTCTTAGTGACCTCGATGAAAACCTGGAGCAAATTCGGTCCTACTTCTTCTTCTTCTTTGTATGAAACTTCTAGCGATGAACTTGTAGGCAGAACGTATATTATATTGAATTTTTTCTTTTTTTTTTGTGTTTCAGCCGATGGTTTGTATGAAGAGGAATAAAAGTATTTTTGTTTACTGCAGAATTGTATTAATAGATGAAATTTTTAAGTGTTTAAATTACATTAGAATTTGTCTTGGATAAGTATTGAGAAGTTTGATGGAGTGAGGGGAATGGAAGGGAACGATGAGTTGGGAGAATTCTTAATTATGATTAGTTTAGTTTAATCATAGTTGATTAAATTATAACTCATGATTAAATATAAAATATAAAATATAATAATAATAATAGTAAATGTAGAATAATAATTAATTGGTAATGTTGATAATAAAAATTTGAAAATAATAAAGATAATAATAATAATAATAATAATATTAATACTCAATAAAAATGGTATTAATAATATTAGTAATATTTAGAGGTGTGGGGGCTCAGTTGGTTTCTCGGCTCCCCACCAATTTCTTGTAAACTATTGAGTTTTTAATAAATTGATGCTTATATTAGTAATAATAATGATAATAATAATTGTATTAATATTTAATAAAATCGATATTATTAGTATTATTAATAATACTTTTTGATAATGTTATTGATAGTAGTGTTTGTATTGTACTCGAATAATTAATAACACTATTACAAAATAAATGATGACCATTTAAATATATATCTGACAAAATAACTCGGGTTAGGACTTGTGATACGTCGAAATAAATGTTCATGATCCTCTAAATGAAATTGAATAAAATGAAATGTATTATAATATTATAATAATATTACATTATGAAAATGACGGGTATTAAAACATCATTCTCCATTCAATTCATGATGGTTAAGATACTTTTAATACGAACAATAACATGAATAAAATGGATAAGTCGTTGGGTGAGCTACATGGAATGCTTAAAACTCCGAGTAACGAACAAGGTGGAGCCCAAGTGTGAGGCCCTCTTCATGAACAAAGGTAAGGGTTTCAAGGAGCGTAGTGTCACGGGGTTGGGTTTGAGCACTCGAAAGCTCTTCGGACCCGTGCGGCACTAGACTAGAATTGCCTCGATCTAGCTAGTAAGCCTAACTCACTCGGTTGCTAAGTATGTAAGAAGGGGTTTAAACACTTGGGAGTTGAGAGAAAACTTCACTATTTCACAAACACTTCACAATACAAGAATGTTGAGTCTTTGAGGGTTGGTTGCAAATGAGCCTCCCCCTTACCTATTTATACTACTCCTAGGACCTAGAAACTTCTATGCCACCTCCTCATTTGGAGGGTTCTAGACCTATCTACAACATCCACATACTTCTATCATATTCTAGAACCTATCTCTAGAATTATCCACACAAGTTTACAAATACAAGGCTTACAAATACATTCTAGAGTATTCTACTAAGTACAATCTAGAATGCTCCACAATCTTCAAGTACTACATCCTTCTAGGAGGGTCCTAGAAGGTTCTTCCATCATCCGGGCGCCTGCCCGTCTCTGTCCGTCCCGGCCCGCATTGTCCTGGCCGGCCCGCACTGCCCATCTCGGCCCGAACACTGGGCCCGTCTCTACAATGTTCAGGACTCTTCCCGAACCTCCTGGACCAAGCGGTCCGCTTTTAGTTGCTTAGGCCGAGTCTTTCCTGCCGAGTGGCTCCTCGCCTTTTCAATGTCACGCCCCACAAGGCTTTTTCCGTCTAAGCCTATTATAGGGGAGGGTCTCTCTCGCACCTCGCAAGCACGCCGGCCGCGCCCGGCATCCCACGCCCGCGTCCGGCCGCCCAGCTCGAGTCCTGTTCCCAGACTCGGCCTTGTCCCGTCGTGCCTTGTCCCACACGACTGCTGCTCGTCCGGCCTTGCCCGCGCCCCCTGCACTGCCGGACAGTCCCGAACATGTCCTGTCTGGAATGCCCCTTGGGCGATCCGCTTCCCATAGCGGCATCCGTGCTCCTCCCACGGCTTACTCGCGTGACTCTCCGTCCGGTCACGCCGTCCTGAAGGCTGACTCTTCACATGCAGCCCGATGCCATCCATGGCGTCCTGCTCGTGCCGGTCCCTCGGCACCCTCTGCGACCGTCTGCGCACACATGTCTCGTCGTCGATTGTCGGCCGTGACATTCTCCCCCGCCCATTTCGTCGACGTCCTCGGCGACGTGGCGGTCCCTCGATGAACCGAACTGCTCCAAGGTGGTAACTCGGCTCCTCCTCAAGCTTCCTCACGTACTTGAGTGCCGACATGGCTTGTCTTGAAGGCTCTGTGGTCAAGTGTATTTCCTGCAGCTTGGCTTGATCACACACGTACAGCGCCCTCTTATGCGGAACAACGCCAACATTATTCTTCCTCAGGAAGTCCATGCCCAGTATAATGTCCCGATCATCCATGCTCGTCACCTTGAAGTGCACGCGCGGTTCCCACGTGCCTATCTTTAGTCGCACCCCATTGGCGACTCCTGTAACTCGAACGGGTGGTGCATTATTCGACTTCATCGGCCGAGTCTCAATGACTGAAGCCCCAACCTCGTGCTTCACCTCGTCAATGTAGTTGTAATCGGCCCCGTGTCGACCAACGCCTTGACGGGTTTCCCATTGATCGGCCCGTCGCATACAAAGAGTTTCCCTCGGTGCTCCGTCCCGCGATGCCATCCCTATGGCCGAGTTCAACACTGAAGCGCCATCGATGTCCCATCACCCTCGGCATCGTCCGTGCCTTGGTGTACTCCATGGCGGCTACCCTCGGAAACTTCGAGCATTGCCTCGTCGAATGCTCCGTGCTCCAAAGAATCTCACATTTCTTTTTCTTCGGACACGCCGCTACGAGATGGTGCACTCCCGCACCCATGGCAAGTCCGAGCCCATCCCGATCGCTTGCCTTCCTTGGGCTGGCCATCCTCGCGCCCTATCCGTACCACAGTACGACTTGTCTCGCACCGATGCCGTCCTCGTCCCTCCCGGACTTAGGCTCTCCCGTGGTTTCAACTCGATCGCCTGCTCCGCTTATCGCATCGCCTCGGACACGTTCTGTGCCTTGGCCCTCTGCACCTCCAACTTTGCCCACGGTTTTAGCCCATCCACGAACGCGAACAAAGCTTCCTGCTCACTAAGGCTAGGCAACTCCAGCACGATCTCCTGGAACTCCTTCACATAGTCCTTGATCGCCTTGCTGTGTGTCAACTCCTTCAACCTAGCCCGGACCTCAAACTCAACATTCTCCGGGTAAAACTGCCGCTTGAACTCGGCCTTGAAATCCTCCCATGTCTCCATCCGACATGTACCACGCGCGATCTCTGTTTCGCGCCTTCTCCACCACAACAGCGCCACATCGGCTAAAAAGAATGGAGCCGTCTGCAACTTGGTCGCATCATCTACTATCCCCGATGCACCAAAGTAACGCTCCATGTTCCACAGGAAGTCATCCACTTCCCTACCATTCCGCGATCCTTGGAACGAACACGGCCGGGGGATGTCGATTCGATGGGGTGCCGCACCCCGCTGGTCCCGACCGTGGGCCATCGCCCGCTCGTACAGTGCTGTCCTTCCTTCGATGGTCTCGATCCTCCCGATGATCTCCTCTCGAAAGGCTGCGATCATGGACCGAACCTCCTTCCTGACAGACTCAAGGATCTCCTCACACAAGTCGCGTCGCAACGCGTTAAGGGTGCCCGTCACCCGATTCTCAAGCTCCTCCAACGACTCGCTCATCTCCGTCACCTGATCGGCCACGTTGCTCCATACCTCGAGAACATCTGCGTGCTTGCCCATGGTTTCCTCCAGCCGAGCCACTCGTGCTTCCATGGCAACACCTCTTTCCACGGACTTGTCCCTAGACCCTTTCCTGGACTTGTCCTTCTCCTGGCCGGGTTGAACTTTGGTGACGCTGGACGTAGTCTCCATCGGTCCTCCTTGCACAATACCTCTCAGCAACGTCTCAATGCGGAAGTTCCTTGAACCACTAGCGTGGCTCCGATACCACTTGTCACGGGGTTGGGTTTGAGCACTCGAAAGCTCTTCGGACCCGTGCGGCACTAGACTAGAATTGCCTCGATCTAGCTAGTAAGCCTAACTCACTCGGTTGCTAAGTATGTAAGAAGGGGTTTAAACACTTGGGAGTTGAGAGAAAACTTCACTATTTCACAAACACTTCACAATACAAGAATGTTGAGTCTTTGAGGGTTGGTTGCAAATGAGCCTCCCCCTTACCTATTTATACTACTCCTAGGACCTAGAAACTTCTATGCCACCTCCTCATTTGGAGGGTTCTAGACCTATCTACAACATCCACATACTTCTATCATATTCTAGAACCTATCTCTAGAATTATCCACACAAGTTTACAAATACAAGGCTTACAAATACATTCTAGAGTATTCTACTAAGTACAATCTAGAATGCTCCACAATCTTCAAGTACTACATCCTTCTAGGAGGGTCCTAGAAGGTTCTTCCATCATCCGGGCGCCCCGGCCCGTCTCTGTCCGTCCCGGCCCGCATTGTCCCGGCCCGGCCCGCACCGGCCCATCTCGGCCCGAACACCTGGGCCCGTCTCTACAATGTTCCAGACTCTTCCCGAACCTCCTGGACCAAGCCGGTCCGCTTCTAGTTGCTTAGGCCGAGTCTTTCCCGCCGAGTGGCTCCTCGCCTTTTCAATGTCTATCGCCCCCACAAGGCTTTTTCCGTCTAAGCCTATTATAGGGGGAGGGTCTCTCTCGCACCTCAAGGCGCCACAAGACGCCGGGCCGCGCCCGGCACCCCACGCCCGCGTCCGGCCGCCCAGCTCGAGTCCTGTTCCCAGACTCGGCCTTGTCCCGTCGTGCCTTGTCCCACACGACTGCTGCTCGTCCGGCCTTGCCCGCGCCCCCTGCACTGCCGGACAGTCCCGAACATGTCCTGTCTGGAATGCCCCTTGGGCGATCCGCTTCCCATAGCGGCATCCGTGCTCCTCCCACGGCTTACTCGCGTGACTCTCCGTCCGGTCACGCCGTCCTGAAGGCTGACTCTTCACATGCAGCCCGATGCCATCCATGGCGTCCTGCTCGTGCCGGTCCCTCGGCACCCTGTGCGACCGTCTGCGCACACATGTCTCGTCGTCGACTGTCGGCCGTGACAGTAGGTTCAAGAAAGAGTGGTCCAAAGACAAAGGCAAATAATTGCTCCTAAATCACAACCGACTTTTGGAAAGGTAAGGCTGCAAAGACTCTTGATAAAAGTTCCTTCTTCTACTGCAATAAGGCAGGCCATTAGAAGAGTAACTACCCCAAATTACAAAAGATCAACGGGGACGTTTCTACGGTCCTAGGTACTTATGTTATAGATTGCTTCATGGGCCTCAGATACCATATATGGTTCTCACATTTGTTCGAATGTGCAGGGATTAAAAATAAATAGAAGAATGGATAAGGGTGAAGTGGATTTGCGGTGGGAAATAAAGTAAGAGTTGTTGCATTAGCCGTAAGGGCATATATTTTATCTTTCCTCTGGTCTTGTTTTGGGACTACATAATTGTTACTAGGTTCTAGCAGTTATAAAGAATAATATTTTTGTTAGTGCTAGACATTTAAGGTCATGTATTCAGGATTAAAAGCAGTTGATGATCTACATATCTTCCAAAAATATGTTGTTGGGTGAAGCACAATTAGACAACCATCCATACATGCCAAATATAGATAAACAAATCTATAACCTAAAAGGGATAAGCCAAATGATTTGAATCTAACTTTCGTCAGGCATTGTTGTTTAGGCCAAATTAACATAAAATGTATGAAGAAATTCCTCACAAAAGGAATTCTGAATTCGTTTGTGATACGACCCCTGCATGACATGACGTAGTAATCCATATCGTAATTTGATATTAGGATCGGATCTTTGACAATAAGGATGTGTTGGCAAACTTTTGAAGCAAACCAAAAGGTGTGAGGTTTCAGCAACACCACAATAGCCGGTAATAGATTTTTGGTAAATAAAACGAAACACTCACACCAAGAAGTGAGGATCACTTGGATAAGTTAATTGAAATACAAAGTCATGTATGTTTGGAATTCTCAACAATCAAAATACATAAAATATACACAAATGGTAATTTTTCTTATCCTCAATTCAAGTCCCCCATAACAAAGGAATGGAAGGCTATTTATACCCATAATTCTACACGTAACACTCTCTCACGTGGAGACACATTCCAAGAGACAAGGTACCACAAATATCAAGTTAAAAATGAAGAAAAACAAAAGGAATCATAGCATGACAAATAATTTCAAAAGATAGAAATTCTCGCTGCGGATTTCAATGAAGCTTGTCTGCTCGTGTCTTCCATAAAATCTGCTGAATCTTGACATCAACTTGTAGGACTTTGCCTTAGCTTCACGTAGCCACTTGAATCACCTCAATCCAACTCCATATAGTAAGTTATGCCCAAAACATGAAAGAGGCATAAATTTGTCTCACGCTCGGAAATTTCGGTCTTCTTTGCTCATCTTGTTCCTATTTAGACTCGATACATGTTAGCCATTATATTAGGCATTATTACAACTCAAAATACGTCTATTACATGACTCTATATAAAAACTAAAATACAACATAAAAACACTTTGAATTATCGATATTGACACACCCAATGCTCGATGACTCCATTTATTTCACAAGAAAAAAGTTTAAATTATTGTTCGGTAAAATTGATGACGCAATATAGCTTCAAGTTTTCGCCTTCGGATGCATGTTATGAATTTAGTTTTCTAGACAAGCAATGAGTACAACACGGCTTTAAGCCTCTTCGCCTTTGAGCTTGTTATTGGTCCTTTCGGGATATGTAGTTCGTTACATGATATGATGTCGGACTAGTTCACGCCATCTGCCCATTCTTAGGAAGGATTTGACCTCAAATCTAAATATTCAAAAGGATGCAAGTCAGTAAAGGTACTCGAAACATTATACTCACCTTGGAAATCGACTTTGTAGGCATTATCGTTGATTAATTCCATAATTTAGTACGGTCCATCTCCACATGGCATGAGCTTTGATTTACGGTGTTCCGGAAATCTTTATATCCTCAAGTGAATCCAAACCCAATCTCCAGACTCAAAAATGAGTTCCTTCCTTCCTCAATTTTTTAAGTCGCGTGTTATGTTCATTTCATTTTTGGATTTGTTTGCGAACTTTCTCATGAAGTCTTTTTATTGAATCCGCCCTCTTTTTCCCATCCAAACTCTTTTGTTCACATGTAGGTAAATCAATTAAATACAAAGGTGTAAGGATTAAAACTGTACACTATTTCAAAAGGTGAATGTGTAGTGGTAGAGTGTACAGTCCTATTGTACGCGAACTCAATAAAAGATAAAGACGATTCCCAATTTTCAAGTTCTTGTTGATAATTGTTCGTAAAAATTGTCCGAGTGTTCGATTCACGACTTCTGTTTGGCCATGGGGATGACACATCATTGAATATAAGAGTATGTTCCCAAAGCCCATAACACTCTCTAGAAATGGCTTAAGAATTTGATATCACGATCGAATATAGTCATTTTTAGAATTCCATGTAAATGGAGAATTTCTCTAAAGAAGAGATTAGCAATGTTGACGGCATCATCAGTTTTGTGACAAGATATAAAGTGTGCCATCTTGCTAAATATGTCAACAATAACAAAAATAGCCAGGACATTGATCGCGGTAGTCCTAAGACAAAATCCATTGAAATATCTATCCATGGATCGGTAGGGACCGGAAGTGGCATGTATAATCTGTGAGGCATGACTCTTAATTTTGACCTGCAACAACTAATACAAGAGTTAACGATTTTATAAATATCATGGGGCATTTTTGTCCAGAAATAATGCTCTTGTAAAATATCACATGTTTTAGTAACTCCAAAATGACCCATTAGGCCACCACTGTGTGCTTCCCTAACCAATAATTCTCTAGTCGAGCAAAAAGGTTGAAAAAGCTTGTTATCCCTAAATAAATACCCATCATCTTGGTAAAACTTACCGATCCCCTTTTCTTTACTTACAACATAGATTCCGCTAAAATCTTTCTCATTTTCATATAACCCTTTTATTAGTTCAAATCCCAAAAGTTAACAAGAAAGTGCGTTAATCAAAACATACCGTCGGGATAGAGCATCGACGACAACATTTTCGTATACTTGATGATGTAAGGAAATGATTCGACTTCTTCCGAACATTTTTCGTGTCGTTTGCTTAACTTACCTTGCCCCTTTAGATGGCGTAGGGACTCATGATCGGTGTGGATCACAAATTTCTGGGGCCACAGGTAATGTTGCCAGGTCTGAAGTGCTCTCACCAAAGCGTATAACTCCTTGCCATAGGTGGCATAATTCAACGAAGCTCCTCCAAGTTTTTTGCTAAAATAGGCAATCGATCTTTTTCCCTGCATTAACACAGCTCCTATTCCTATTCCTGACGCATCACAGTCAATTTCAAACGTGTTAGAAAAATCAAGTAATGCTAAAATGGGTGCGGTACACAATCGTTCTTTTAGCGTTTGGAAAGCATTTTCTTGTTTTTCTCCCCAAATAAATTTAACATTTTTCTTAACAAGCTCATTTAGGGGAACTGCAATTGTGTTGAATTTTTTTACAAAATATCGACAAAATCCGGCAAGTCCATGAAAACTCCGGACGTCGGTTGCATTTGTAGGAGTAGGCCATTCACGTATAGCTTTAACTTTCTCATTATTAACTTTAACCCCATCAACTCCGACAACAAAATCAAGAAAAATGACTTCTTTTAAGCAAAAATAGCATTTCTTGAGACTAGCATAAAGTTGTGCTTCACGCAAAGTTTATAAAAATAGTCTCAAATGTTCAACATATTTGCTCATATTTATACTATAAATTAGAATATCATCAAATTAGACAACCAAAAACCTCCCAATAAATGCACATAAGATATGATTCATTAAGCGCATGAAAGTGCTCGGTGCATTCGTTAGGCTGAAAGGCATAACCAACCATTCATATAATCCGTATTTGGTTTTAAAAACAGTTTTCCATTCATCATCTTCTTTCATATGGATTTGGTGGTATCCTTTCATAAGGTCGATTTTGATAAATTAAATCGCCCCGTGTAATTCATCTAGCATGTCATCCAATCTGGGATAGGGTGTCTATACTTTACCATTATATTGTCGACTGCTCGGTAGTCAGTGCACATTCTCCATGTACCATCTCTCTTTGGTACTACAATTACCGGGACCACACTCGAGCTCGACTCTCATTGATATAACCTATTTTCCAAGAGTTTCTCTACCTTTCGTTGTATCTCTTTCGTCTAATTCGGATTATTTCGATAACACAGTCGATTCGTAATAACCGCACCAGGTACGAAATCAATTTGATGTTCAACCCACGCAGTAGTGGTAGCCCGACAGGTAGCTACTCAGGAAAAATATCTGAAAATTCCTGCAATAAAGATTGAATAGGACTCGGAAATTCCTAGTTCGTGGAACTAGTTGTAGGACAACATTTTCGATTTAGTATTAAAAACATAGGAGAACTTTTTCCTTTTCCTTTTCCTTTTCCTTTTCCTTTTCCTTTTCACATTTTCTTTTTATTTTTTTCACTATTTCTTAATTTTTCTTTTTTCTCGACTCCATTCTTTTTATTTTCGACTTATTTCTCAAGTTGTTTTTGGTCTTCCAAAATTTGTGAGGGTAGCATTGGTGCTAGGGTGATTTCTTTTCCCTCTTTTTTGAATGTGTACCTGTTCATTCTCCCGTTTAGAATAATGTTCAAATCGTACTGCCAAGGCCTTCCCAAAAGTATGTGGTACGCGTGCATAGGAACAACATCGCATAAAATCTCGTCTTGGTATCGCCCAATGGTTATTAACAGGAGGGCATGTCGAGTTATCTTCATCTCCCCACAATCATTTAACCAATGTAGTCGGTATGGTTTGGGATATTTTCATGTTGGTATTTCCAACTCTTCGAGCAACATTCCGCGAGCCACATTTGCACAACTTCCATTATCGATTATCACACTACCATTTTTGTTCTTAACAAAAACTCTCGTGTGAAACAAATTTTCACGTTGTTCTACCCCATCTTCCTCGTTGGCTTGGGCATTCATTATTCTTCGTATTAGAAGAGCGGGTGCGCTCTTGACAACATCGGTATCATATTCCTCCTCCTCTTCTTTTTCATCCTCTTTCTCAACCTCCCCGTCCTTTATGATCATTGTTCGCTTGTTGATGCATTCCGCAGCGATATGGCCAAAACCTTGATATCGATAGCATTGGATGTCTCGATTTTGGGTCACAGTAGTTCCTACCAGAGTAAGCCGTACTTTTGGTCTTGTTTTACTGCTGCTTCCTCCAACTTCAAATTTACCATGCAGAATATTTTGTTCGATGCGATTGAAATCCGGTTTATTTTTAAAATGGCTTTCCGTCGGAGCCTTCCAAGGTGTAGTGGGGCCCGTAGAAGTGGTGCCAAGATTTTCTCTCCGTGAGTTTTTCTCAATGTATGGCCCCATACACCATGTCTTCGAACTCGACATAGTGATGTCTATCAACTTCCTTTGCAAGATCCTATCTCATACCATGCAAAAATCTTGCCATGGTAGCTTCTTTGGATTCCGTCACATTTGCTCGAATTATGAGCATCTCCATATCCCTCCGGTAATCTTCCACACTTATCATGCTTTGTTTCAAAGATTGCAAATGAGAAAACAATTCCTTGTTGTAGTAGTTGGGCACAAATCGTTTTCTCATTACAATTTTTAATTCTCCCCATCCTCACCGGGTTATCCCCACTCCTACGTCTCTCCATGACATGTTGATCCCACCAAATACTAGTATATTCTGAAAACTCGGTAATTGCTAACCTCATTTTCTTTTCTTCCGAGTATGTTTGACAGTCAAACACCATTTCAATTTTTCCTTCCCAATCGAGATAAGTGTCTGGGTCGCTACGTCCTTCGAACGACGGGATTTTCATTTTTATATTTCCCATCCCTCGATCTCGATCCTTCCTCGCCCATACCTCTCCTCCATACTTTCGTCCCTTCATCCACCTCCTCTACCTCGATAGCCCCAAACCTCCGCCTCAAATTTTCCTCCTCGAATTTGTTACGGGACTCATCGTCATATCCTTCAAACTAAACCGGACGTCATTGTATTGTTTGTTTCCCGTCGACTTTCTTGACTTTTACTTTTGTGGCAACAGTTTCTTCGGTCTTGTTTAGTCGAACATTCAAATCTGCTAGCATTTACTGGATACTTTATAACATATCCATCTGTTTGTTAATTTCCGAATCTGATATTTTTTTTCTTTTTTTTCCTCTTTGTTTTTGCTTTTCTTTTTTTTCTCCTTTTTTGACACCTACACAAATTAATCCTCATAATATTCTTATGTGTATCGCTCGATCACTCAGCTCTTGTGTATCACTCTTATAGCATCTTTTTTTTTAAGGTTCTTGTCTTTTATCACTTTGCTATAACTAACAATGTGATTATATAAATGAGTATCGTGACAAGTTTTAATTTTACATGGGCATTAATCTGCATCGAGCTTTATATTTATTTTTATATTTCACAATGGTGGTAGAACCGATATTTTTGATATATATATATATATATTGTACTTTTTTGTTTTTGTATATATATTTTTTTAATACCCTTCTCTTTTTTTAAACTTTTTTTGTACTTTTTCCGTATACTTCTTTTTTGTGTGCTTTCTTTTTTTTGGTGACAAGGATGGCTTTAGCTGATCACAAGTCTCTTTTTTAAATTTAGTGAGGAAGACAAGAAGATGGTAAAAATAATGAAGAAAGTAAGATGAGAAAATAGAATTAGACGACAAAACCTTATATGGAGCAACCTAAGCTCTCCGATACCAAATAAAACGATCCCTACATGATATGCCTTAGTAATCCATATTGTAATTCACTATTAGGTTCATGATCTTTTCCAATAAGGATGTGTTGGCAAACTTTCGACCTTCTACGAAACTTGTTCGAATCAAACCGAAAGGTGTGAGGTTTCAACAATGCCACAAAAAACCGGTAATAGATTTTTGATAAATAAATTGAAACACTCACAGACGTATATTCAACAATGCCACGAAGTTGGGATCATTTCGATAACTTAATTGAAATACAAATGTATGTATGTTTGTAATCCTCAACAAACAAAACACACAAAATATACACAAATGGTAATTTTTCTTATCCTCAATTGAAGTCCCCCATTACAAAGGAATGGAAGGCTATTTATATCCATAATTCTACACCTAAAACTCCCTCACATAGAGACACATTCCATGAGACAAGGTACCACAAATATAAAGTTAAAAATGAAGAAAAACAAAAGCAATCAAAGCATGACAAATAATTTCAAAAGATAGAAATTCTGGCCGCAAATTTCAAGGGAGCTTGTCTGCTCGTATCTTCCAGAAAATCTGCTGAATCTCTAAACCAACTTGTAGGACTTTGTCTTATCTTCACGTGGCCACTTCAATCGCCTCAATCCAACTCCATAGAGTGAGTTATGACTAAAACACGAAAGAGGCGCAAATTTGTCTCACGCTACGAAATTTCGGTCTTCTTTGCTCATCTTAGTCATATATAGACTCGATACATTTTAGCCATTATATTAGGCATTATTGCAACTCAAAATATGTATATTACATGACTTAAGATAAAAATTAAAATAAAACATAACAACACTTTGAATTATCGACATTGACACACTAAACGCTCGATGACTCCATTTATTACACAAGACAAAAGTTTAAATTATTGTTCGGTAAAATTAATGACGCAATATAGCTTCAAGTCAATTCAGAAATAGATTTTACAAGTCATTTCATCCCCCCTCCTCTAGACTTGTACCTTACGTACTTGTGACCTACAAGTGGTATTTGAGAGGTTGGTTCAAAAATACCAAATCAGGTCCATATACTTGAGTATATTTTATCACCTCTCACATTAAGTGGAACATATGCAACACGTGCACTCTAGACTTCCAGTTTTATCTATTGATGAGTATGACCTTTGGAAAATAAGAATGCAGGTATATCTATCGTCCATCCATGATGAAATGTGGTGCATAATATAAGAAGGTCCCTTCATCGACATAAAGGATAAAACAGATGAAGAAATTGCAGCTGGGAAACCTAAGTAGATTCCTAAGACAAGACTAGAACTAACCACTAAGGAAAGAAAGCTGGCCAATCTTGAAAACCGGGCCAGAGATATTTTAAACCAAACTCTTGATAAAGCCATCATGGTAAAAATAAAGAATTGCAAGAATACCAAGGAGATATGGGACACATTAGCAGTAATGTGTGAGGTAACTTAGCTGATAAAAGAGAACAAATTGTCAATTGCTACTCAGAAATTTGACAATTTCAAGATAAAGACTGGAGAGATCATTTATCATGTGGATACTGTAATACCCACATTATTTTCGTCTCCGTTTGCCCCTATCGTTTAATCCAATTATTGTAACTTATTAGTACTCGATTCAATTTTTTGTGTTTCATGTCGGTCATTATGACCGTTCTATTATCGTAATGCTCGAACCATTTATTGATGTTCATCTCTGAATGTACCACACTGACTGGACAACTGTACACCTCGTTGTGTCGCCTTTCTCTAGATCATACTTTTGGAGTGTGCATAACGTACATTATGCTTAACACGTAACGTATGTAAGGATATCTGTTTTTTGGGTCAGAAGTTTCTGGAATAGTCGTTGCCTACGTTATTTTATGGATATAACATACATTAAGGTCTATTACGTACGTTGAACTGTAGTTTTAACGTACGTAATGATACCTGGATATCCGGGCAGTGAGCTCTGGACAATTATTACATACGTTAACCTTCAAACTATAGCGTGCGCTAACCCATGTTTTACGTACGTTATGTTTTCCATGCAACGTACGTAATGCAACTTATACATCGAGGTAGTGAGTCTGTGGGGTTGTTGCATACGTAATACTTGTTTTCTTACGTACGTAACGTTGTCGACATATATATACGTATCCCAGCCTGTTTCGCTATTTCTCCTTTTTCCTTCTTCTTCCCGATGAACTGGCGATTGTGTACGAGAGTGAGGGTGAAATAAGGTGATAACTCATCATACATCTGTATATATGAGTTCCTAGCAAGAAGTAATCATCGTTCTAACGTCTTTCACCATCCGAATCGAGGTAAATCGGCTTAAACCCTATTTTGGGATATTTTGAGGGGTTTTGTTGGATTTCGTTTCTCTAACCGATTTAGCCTCGATTAATGTTAGATTATAGTTGTATGATCATGATTCCATGCTTTTCCATGAATATTGGTGGGCTAATTCCGAATTTTCATTCGCTGATCATGTATAACCTATCATGCCTCCGTAGTGTTCGACGCATTGTTCCTAAGGGTAGAACTTAGGATGATTCTTGGTTTTCTAGTGAATTTGTATTTGATTTAGTCTCAATATTTTGTTAGCAAAGGAATTTGGAGAAAGTTCAGACCAAGGCCCTTTTTCGTTCATCATCCCTTTGTGCGTTAGAAATAAAGGCAAGTATCTTATTGCACTAGTTTATGGCATGTATTTCAGTGATGAAATTGTGATGTTTGTGTGTTGTGAGGATGTTCTCGGGGTACTCTCACCTGGGTATTGCTCGAAGGGGCACACAGGGACTTGGTCGGGTGGCCTTGCGCGAGTGTTACCTTCGAGGTGGCAGTATTCTCACCTGGGGATTGCTCGACGGGGCACACAGGGACTTGGTAGGGTGGTCTTGTCATGAGAATTACCTTCGAGCGATGTTTTTACTGATGATTGATATTGGATATTCCGAAATATCGTGAAGAATGAAATGGTTTTGGCTTTTGAAGGAATTGGAAATGCATGTGTATTAAAGTATTGTAATATTGTACTTGCACTAGCAATTCATTGCTAACCCCTCGTTTGGGGTGGAATGTTTTATGCATTTCAAGTGATCTCTTAACAAACAATTGCCTTCTCATAAGATTATACATAATAACAAATACTATGCACTCTCTCATACATCCTCTGAGTGGCATTCGAGGGCATATTCTTAACGATCTCCGACCTGCACTCAATGCCACATACCATGGTATCTAATACCCATGTTCACCATATGATGCTCCAAGATTATCTGAGAAAGTGGCTTGGTCAGTGGATCAGCGACGTTGTCTTCTGAGTCTACTCTATGCAACACAATGTATCCTTTGCGAACAAATTCTCTCATGAGATGATACTTTCTCTCAATGTGTTTTGTACTGTTGTGAAACCTCGGCTCCTTGGCCTGTGCTACTGTAATACCACTGGTATTTCACGCTTAATTACCTTGTAATATGTGATTTCTTATAGTGTGAAGTTGCCTTTTTTATACTATGTGATTTCATTTAAAATGGTATTACGATAAATTTGTCTGATGTGAATAGAACGGAGGTGATGTACCTTGAAGCCGTAGGACAATCGTCGGTGCGAATATGACGTTGGCCAACGTCTTGTTCCCCAATGAATTGTTGGCGAGTGAAAAGGTGGTCGCCCTGAGATGGTTAAAATGTGATATATTACTTAGGTGCTGAATGGCTAACGTACGCTATAGGGTATGCATAACATACGCTAGTTTCATAGCATTATGTACGTTAACATCAATTGGTTATGTACGTAAGGCTTGAGTTGGTCTTCCGGCCAGAATCTTTCTTTTGATGCAGATTGGCGGGCTAGAAGACAAACGAGTCAACTGCTCGTAACGTACACTAATTGCCAAGCTTAGCGTGTGCTGTGGTCAGGTGCCATACATACGTTACGACCCTTACATACGTAATAGATGGGGGCATTCCAGGCAGTATCCTCTGGACGACCTTTACGCACGTTAACTAGAGTACATTACGTATGTAATGCCTTTTACGTACGTAAAGCCTGAAGTTATAAAGTACGTTAACACGATCGAGTGTTATAAAATAACACTTCCTACCTCATTTCCCCTCAACCAAAAACCTGAAGTGGAGCGTCCTTGAAGCCTTTCCCATCCCCTTTACATGATTCTTGACCTCTGAAACACTTGAATTAACATAAAGGAGGGGAATCCTCAAGCTCCAGAGAAGATTATCTAAGTCAATCGATCAACTCTTCGTTCCTCTTCGTAGTTCTTTGTCGGATTGTCATCATTCCTCATTGTTCTCCCTCTATTAAGGTAAGACTACCAAACCTTGAGGCTATCTCTTCAATGTTGTCATTATGCCTATTAGATTACGGGTATTTGGGTAGTTTGCTAACTCTCGTAGACAATCTAATCGGACAAACTTATAGTAATCAAAACTATCATTGCTCGTATATTTTATTTTCATGCATCTAATTATACTAATCATATGCAAAATCCCCATCTCAATCAACCTTGGAAATGTAAAACTTGACAAATCAATTGTAGGAGAAATTGCGTAGGAATCCGTCACCGTATGTTAAACTAGTTGTAACCCATTTTTGCCATAATATTATCAAAGTTAAATTAACTAGGAAGAATCTACTCAATAGTGTTACCATCATTAAGAATCGAGCACTTGGATTAGCGAATTGGATTAGTAGTTATGGAAATCAATTACGCTATAGTTGATTGTTGTCAACCGGAATAATATTAGGGATATTCCTGTTGAATAAATTATTGTAACAATCGTTAATCATAAAAATTGAACAACATGATAATACGTATTTCTTGTGAACTTAGAAACACGGTACTAGCTTTGACGAAATCGAATGAAGTTAAGAGTTTGGTTAGGAAAGGGAAAGGGAAACTAGTTTATTCATCATTATCCGTACGAGATGTTAATCGCGGATTATGTGAATAGGTTAAACTCGATTGGTCGTGGAAGCCCAAGATACCGTAAGGCACTTACCGCCAGATTTAAGGCAAGTAAAGTCTTGCTCGAGAATTGTTAATCTTATTGCAATGATCGTAATACATGAATGTGCCATTGTGTGATGAACGCCGACGATTGTCTTTCTCTAGAAAATGTGTTATAATGGGTCGATGTGTTGGGGATAAAACCTGAATGGTACCCGTGAGGAAATGTGTTGAGGGATAAGACCTAAAAAGGTCACCCACGTTTCGGGGTATTCCTGTGTGGATACTTTCGTGACCCTTGGTTGCAACCTTGGGGTTTATGTGTTAAAAGGAGAAAGACAACATCGGTCATACTATGAATTATCTTCTATCTGTTATGCGGCACGGTGTTGATAAATTGTGTATATCGTTGCAAATTATTGTTATTAATATTCATTCTCTGACCCCGATTTGTCTGGCATGATTCGTCGTGCTAGGTAAATTTGTTGAATATGTGCAGGACATTCCCGAGGGGTCCGGTCAGGCTTGAATGGTTTTGGGATAAAGACTTGCCGTTGCATGATTTAATTTTCATTTTCGAAACTTCCATTTATGTAATAATCGTGCCTTGAACTATGTTCTTTCAAAACATTCCGTCTTATGTTATGTAACCGTGGACTCATCATTTTATAATAATTTCTTTAAAATATTTATTGCCCAAATTAGTCTTTTGGGTCCCGCTCGGGATTCACGGCACTGTAATACCTCGGAAAATTTTGGGGGTGTTACAGAAAATGGTATCAGAGAGGTCGGTTCTGTTGTAAAAATTTTTTGAAAAATTTCTCCTTATTTCCGAAGTTTATCTAAGTCCAACACCCCAAGCGACTGTAACTCCTCATGGGAATGCAAGTAAGTAATGTGCATGTTTTCTGTTTGGATACAACATTTAATTTACAAGATATAACTGTGTGTTGAACTGGCCTTAGATTAATATTGTCTGTAATGGCACGACTTGGAGCTAGGAGAATAGTAAACGAAGCTCAGGGTTCCACCATGAACCAGAATGAGAACAGGAACACTGCTGAGACCGTTCTGGCCGGGGACCAGCCGCCGCCAATTAATCAAAATGATCAGGAGGCAGAACGCCAGAATAACAGCCCTGGAGGCATGGCCCTGGCCTTTGTTCAGGCCCTCGCACAAGCTATTGCCATGGGAATCGCTCAAGTCAACCAGACAGAACGGGTACCGGTCATCAATGTGGAGGAGAAGGCGCGGAGAGATCGATGGTTGGGAGAGATGCTGAAGTCTAGGCCGCCATTGTTTAACGGAGCAGGGGAGAAACACGTGGACGACTGGATTTCTGAAATAGAGACCGCTTTCGATGTGATCGGATGTCCAGAGAACCGGAAGGTGCCACTTGGGATTAATCAGCTCCACGACACTGCTGCCCTCTGGTGAAGAACTTACAAGCCGAAAAACCGAATAGTCGGGTGGGCCGAATTTGCTAGGCAATTGCGGAGCTAGTACTGTCCTAGATCAGCCCAAACTGCTCGTGCACGAGACTTTTTCAGTGCCGGACCATAGAATTTGCCAGTAGCGGAGATCATTCGGGCCTATCGTACCGAGCTAAGTTACGTCTCACAGATGGTTCCATCAAAAGATCAATGAATCTGTCACCTTGCACAGAAGTTGCCGGAAGATGTACAACGCTATGCCGTCGGATTCCACTGCACGGCTCTGAGGGCATACGAAGACGTAGTTACAGCATATACCAGTACTTTTGTTAACACTAACACCAGACATAATTCGAAGAAGCAAAAGACATCTACTCAGTCAGGGAGCAACAACAAGATGAACTCGTGGTCTGTGTCTTCTTTTTAAGTCAGTTTCGTACCAACAGAAGGGTCCATCTGATTAGCCTTACTGTAAAGAATGCTTCAATTGTGGAGTACCTAGACATACCAAGGACCAGCGTCACAAATCGGTTACCAAATTCTTCTCTTGCAGAAAGAGTGGACACATGTCTCATTACTACTGGCGAGCCAATCTTACACCAAACTCAGCTCCTCATCATAGTCAACAAGGCTCTGTGCAATCCTCCAGGACACCTACCGATTCCAACTACCGAGCTCCACCCCACTAGACTCAGCCACCACCTCATGGTGCCGGTCGAGGCCGTGGGCGCGGTGGTGGCAGTTCATCCTTTTCGGAGTCGTTACCGTCCCGTGTATTTGAATTGAGGGCTACGGATGGTCAGTCCGCGCCAGCTATCTTAGGTACACTTCTTGTTAATGCCCAGCCTGTTCATGTACTATTTGATACTGGAGCCATGCGTTCATTTATATCTGTGGAATGTGTTGAGTGTTTAAATCTTGCTTGTATGCCTTGTGAATCATTTGTTGTTAAGCTACCCGAGGGTAGTAGAGTGGGCGGAAATCTAGAAGTTCGAGATTGTCAGATTCGCATCAATGATCATAGTTGGACTGCAAATCTTATGGTTTTCCTGCTTCAGAATGAAGATATCATTTTAGGTATGGACTGGATGCCCTTGGACAGGACGATATTGGACACCTACCACTTAACTATTTCCATCATGGCTTGCGACGGTACCACGCATGTTATCAAAGGTCGAGAACACTTAGTACGAAAGGGTCTCCCAGCCTCCTTGCATCTGAAGTCTCCTGTAACTCTCGGGAAATGTACTATTGGTGTTATGTTCTCCAAGATGATACATCCCCACTTTCGGTCTTGAACATCCCAGGGGTGAATGAATTTCCAGGCGTCTTTCCCGATGAACTACCAGGGATGTCGCTGCACCGAGAAGTTGATCTCTCCATTGAACTTGAGTTGAGAATGAGACCTATTTCCAAATCTCCTTATAAGATGGCACCGGCCAAGATGAAAGAATTGAAGATACAGCTCGAAGATCTGCTGGAGAAGGAATTAATCCGCCCGATCACCTCGCTGTGGCGTGCACCGGTACTCTTTGTTAAAAAGAAGGACAACTCTCTACGCTTGTGCATTGACTACAGAGAACTAAACAAGGTTACTATCAAGAATCGTTATCCGCTTCCTAGGATCGATGATCTCCTAGATCAATTACAGGGGGCGGTTGTGTTTTTGAAGATCGGTCTACGGTCTGGATATCACCAATTGAGGATTCGGGAGGAATATATACCCAAGACTGCATTTCGATCGAGGTATAGACATTACGAGTATATCGTGGTAACGTTCGGTTTGACCAATGCCTCAGCCATTTTCATGGAGTTGAACAGAGTTTTAATCGATTTCCTCGATAAGTTCATCGTGGTTTTTATCGACGACATCCTAATTTATACTCGAAGCCGAGGGGAACACGAAGAACATTTGAGGCAGGAACTGAGCGTGTTCAGGCAACACCAACTTTATGCAAAACTTTCCAAGTGCAAATTCTGGATGCCAGAAGTAATTTTCCTCGAACATGTTATCTCGCAGAGGGCATTGAGGTCGATCCACAAAAGATCGAAATGATAATGAGGTAGGAACCACCAAAGAACGTCAAGGAGGTAAGGAGTTTTATAGGGTTGGCGGGTTATTATCGAAGATTTGTCGAGTCTTTTTCCTGTATCGCTAGACCACTAACGAACCTACTGAGGAAAAGTACCAAGTTTGTATGGACTACGGACTGTCAGAAGAGCTTTGACGAGCTCAAGAGGAGGCTGACTACTGCTCCAGTGTTGGTGCTATCGCAGGGAACGGAGGGATTCATTACATATACGGATGCATCTAAGTATGGACTGGGATGTGTTTTCATGCAGAACGACAGAGTTATTGCATACACATCCCAACAACTGAAGCCGTACGAAACAAATTACCCGACGCATAACTTGGAGATAGCCGCAGTGGTACACGCCCTCAAGATTTGGAGGCACTATCTTTACGAAGTTACTTGCAAGATTTTCATGGACCATAAGAGCTTGAAATATATCTTCACCCAGAGGGAATTAAACATGAGACAAAGGCGCTGGTTGGAACTGATCAAAAACTACGATGTGGAAATCTCATACCACCCCGGGAAGGCTAATGTCATAGCTGATGCTCTTAGTCGGAAAACTACACAAGAAGTAATGTCATCCAACATAAAAGTTCAACCCGAACTGCAGCGAGACATCAGGAGAAGCAGTACTGAATTATGGATGCAATGCAGGCAAGGACAATTGTGCTCAATCAATATACACTCCTCCTTGCTAGACGAGATACGTCTAGCACAGATGGAGTATCTCGAACTACGTACGATCGGTGCAAGGATCGAGGGAGGAGATGTTTATGACTATAAGATCCAGAGGGACTTGGTGAGATTCAAGAATAGGATCTACATTCCGCCGAATGACAAGCTAAAACAGACTATACTGAGAGAAGCACACTCCACCCCTACTCCATTCATCCAGGTGCAAGCAAAATGTACAAAGATCTGCAAAAGAGTGTTTGGTGGAAGAATATGAAATGATAAGTGTCTAGATTCATCGCCCGATGTATGACGTGCCAGCAAGTAAAAATTGAACACTGCAGACCAGCTGGAATCATGCAATCCCTACCCATTCCGTAGTGGAAATGGGAAAGCATATCAATGGATTTTGTTACCAAGTTACCAACGGCGGTGGGAGGAAGGGACACCATCTGGGTTATTGTTGATCGGCTAACAAAATCGGCACATTTTATTCCAATTCAAGAAGCAACCGGAATAGAATAGTTAGCCACTATTTTCATCAGGGAGATCGTGAGGCTGCACGGCGTTCCCTCGTCCATCATATCGGATAGGGACACCAGGTACGTGTCCCATTTTTGGAATGCCGTTCATAAAGCTATGGGGACCCAGTTGCATTTAGATGAATACCAAGGATGTGGTATTTATAGCCTTCATCACCCAAACTAGCCGTTGCACCTTCATACTTGATTACGTACGCTATAAGTATTTTATTACGTACGCTAACATTGTTACGTATGTTATCTCCATCTGGTTACGTACGTTAACGTGTACCAGTTTCAGTCCAGTAACATTCGTTTCTTGTGTTACGTACGTTAGTCAATCCTTCATTACGTGCATTAACATATACGTCATTGCTGATGTCATATATCCATTGCTTTTCTGACTTTGACTCTTCCCAACGTTCATCTGATTTGAATGCATTACGTAAGTTAACATGCATCTCTTTCGTACGATAATCGCCTCGCATTACGTACATTATTGTTCCATCTTTACATACGTTAGTCTTGTGTTTTTCTAGCTTTTTGCACTTCGTTTCCTTCGATGCTTTGCTTCGTCTCTTTGTTGTTTTGTTTTGTGTAACAACTTTAATCATCAAAATACTATTAATCATGTATGGAACAAAATGTTCCAACAATCTCCCCCTTTTTGATGATTACAAAACAACACTTCGTCAATGGGATTTACCTGCAAAAAATACAAATATATGTATATGTGTACAAACCAAAGTTTTCGACTTTGTCCGTTTTGTTAGTTTCTTCTCCCATTTCTTTTTCGACTCCTTTCCTTTTCGTTTTCTTTTCGAATTTTGAATTTTCATCATCTTTTCGACGTCTCCTCATTTTTCTTTTCAACTTTTCGACTTTTCTCCTCCTTTCAACTTCCATTTTTCTTTGGGATTTCATTTTTTCGACTCAATTTCAATTTTCTCCCCCTTTCAGGGTTAATCCCATTTTTCTCCTTTCTCTCCCCCTTTTTGTTTTCATCAAAAAGTGTAAATAAATATAATGATACCAAAAATAAAATATGAATGATGAATATTACTATATGAATGAATAGGGTATAGACTACCCGTGAAAATATTATCTCCTTTTAAAAGATATTACTCCCCCTAAGTAAAATATATTTTAAAAAAAATCAATTCTTGGAGACCCAACCGAGAGTTGGTTTTTCTTTCGAGACGTAGACGATATTTGAAACAATTGTCCCTTTAGGAACCCAAATTTTCTTAACTTTAATCGTCCGGCGTGGGCTTTTACAATTTGAAATATGATGCCCAATTTTCAAACATTTTTCGCAATGGGGTATTTTAAAATTTACGGATTCATTTTTAGAACGTGGTTTGAATCCTAACCCCTCTTTATTCAAAGTAAATTTCTGAACCGAGAGCATTTGTTCAAATTTCTCGTTTCCACACGAGAATTTCTTTGTTAAATTTTTTAGCTCGGTTTGAGTTTTCAAAAGATTATTCTTTAAAATATTTTCATTTTCAACGCATTTCGAATGATCGGTCTCGATAAATTTCCCTTTTTCAAGAATTTTGGAAATCTCATTTTCCAATGATTTATTTTTCGATTGAAGGGATTTGATTTCTTTTAAAGCATTTTGGAAATCGATATGCAATAACTCGAATGCTTCAAATAACTCATCTTGAGATGACGTACTAACCTGGCTTTCGACGTCGCTATCGTCGAATGAGCTCCGGGCCATGAGAGTGAGATTATTTTGATTGATAAAATCATCATCTTCGTCGTCATCGCTCTATGTTGCAACGAGAACCTCCTTCTTGGGTTTAGCTCGGCAATTTTTAGCAAAGTGGCCTGGTTTTCCACATAATCGACAAGAGTTGTCGAATTTCTTAGATTCGCCCGAGATGTCTTTCTTTCTCTGGTTTAAGAAAGTTTGGAACTTATTAATATTCTTGGCATAATGTGCCGATTCTTCGTTGCTTTCTTCAACCGGGATTACTTCCTTCTTAGACATCTTAGCCTTCAAGGCTATCGATCGTTCCTTCGGCTTTGGCTTAACACTTCGTGATTTAAGAACTATCTCATAATTAATTAGCGAACCAACTAGGGCGCTAAAATCAAGTGTATTGAGATCTTTAGATTCCATGATCGCGGTCACGGTGCCGTCTCATTCGCTAGGTAGTGATCGTAAAATTTTCTTGACTTTTTCACTACTAGATAATGGTTTACCGAATGAAGCTAGTCCATTTGTGATGACCGAAAATCGGTAGAGCATATTGGTGATGGACTCGTCACCTTTCATCATGAAAAACTCGTAGTCATGGAGAAGCATATTGATCTTCGTCCTTCGTGTGTGATTTCAAGAATTTTCTTTATTTCTTTAGCACTTTCACACGATGAGATACGATTGACTTCTTCTGGATTTAAGGCACAATATAGAAGTTGAGTAGCCTTACAATCTAGATGGTCGTTCTTCCAATCCTCGTCGTTATATTCTTCGAAAGATTTAAGCGTACCGTCGGATTTGATTGGAACTTTAGGGTCACGGCAAATGATCTTCCAAATCTCTATATCATAGGCACGAATGAAGATCGACATCTTTTTCTTCCAAGTCATGAAGTTTGCGCCATCAAAAAATGGTGGTCGGTTAAGAGCGAGGCCTTCGACTGGAGCAAATTGGAACGCCATTTGGATAGACTCCTCGGATGTTAAGCCGTGTATTGGAGGAACTGTTCCGATACCAATTGTTGGACCGAGATTGGACTTTGCGCCGTGATGCGTAAGCAAAAATAAAGTGCGGAAATTAAATGACGCATGGATTTATAGAGGTTCGGCTATAAACGAGCCTACGTCCTCTCTCGGTATCTTTTTCTATAGGTTCAAGATAAAAATCTCTGCACCTCTCTTCTATCGGTCGAGGGATAACCGTTACAATCACGTCTTTTATTGGTCCGTGATAAACCACTCATACTTGTCTTTGCGTCGGTCCAAGTTAAACCGTTTTTCTTTTCATAGGACAAGGAATCAACCTCTCTAGCTTTCTATCGGTACTAGATAAACCTCACGAAGATAGCGATTACGATTCTAATAATGTCGGATCCTTGATCCTAATAACACCGAATCTAATCGTATCTTTTCTTTTACCTCTCGTGTATAATGTTGAATGTATAAACACTCAAACTAACAACATAAGCTCAATATTACAACAACAATAATATCAATATGAATCTCAGATGAATGTCTCGTATGCTTGAAGTTGTTGTGTAGATGAATACTAAGGATGTGGTATTTATAGCCTTCATCACCCAAACTAGCTGTTGCACCTTCAGACTTGATTACGTACGCTATAAGCGTTTTATTACACACACTAACATTGTTACGTTCGTTATCTCCATCTGGTTTGGTTACGTTAAAGTGTACCAGTTTCAGTCCAGTAACATTCGTTTCTTGTGTTACGTACGTTAGCCAATCCTTCATTACGTATGTTAACATATACGTCATTGCTGACGTCATATATCTGTTGCTTTTCTGACTTTGACTCTTCCCAACGTTCATCTGATTTGAACGCATTACGTACGTTAACATGCATCTCTTACGTACGATAATCGCCTCGCATTACGTACGTTATTGTTCCATCTTTACATACGTTAGTCTTGTGTTTTTCCAGCTTTTTGCACTTCGTTTCCTTCGATGCTTTGCTTCGTCTCTTTGTTGTTTTGTTTTGTGTAACAACTTTAATCATCAAAATACTATTAATCATGTATGGAACAAAATGTTCCAACACGATACCTCGAATACAACTGTCGACCAAGTACGGCAATTGTACAAATACTTATACATTATATTCGGCATCGAAAAACATACCAAGCATGTCCTAGAATTAAAGTAACCTCGATAGACATACTGGCACGACTGTCACAGTTCCCAAAATTATTTATCCACACTGTATCGGTCCCACTCCGTACAGTACAACTCAGATAAAATAATGCAAAGAATCATAGCGAAATTCTAGGATATTACATTAACGTACATAATGCTCCCCATATAGCGTACATAAGGCACTCCAGCAGTTCACAATTGCTAAGGGCAGTTCGTCAAGTAAGAGTGCGACAAAACCACGAGACGACGAATACACGAAACAAGAACATACTTACAAAGAGTTCGAGACGACGAACTTAAGCGCTAAAAGAAAACACGATTCCGTCTACCCGAAGGTTCGGAATACGACAACGAAAGTAATTACCCTAAACTTTTAGAAAATTACAAAACGACCCAAAACGATCAAAAAACACGATACGGAAACGAACAACCGCGCCGAAGCTCACAACATGTCTAACAACATTAAACAAACTCGCACAAAACCTAAAACGATAATTTCGCACAATAATCGCACAAAATGAGCCAACAAGCGGAAAAAATACTAATATACACAAAATCGAGTAAAATAATTTCCAAAACATGCTCGGATGCCAAAACATGTAGAATTAAACATCCTCAAAATGTCAAAACAGTTACAAGCGAGTCACTGAAAATGGAATATACACCAAAATAGAAATTACTAAGAATAGAAAAATACGAATATTACACCATGTGTGGACGCCTCCGGAGATTGGCTGGATTTCACTTTGCACTGACGGTATATCCAAAGGTAACCCAGGCTTTGCTGGAGGGGGGTTGATTCGTAATAATGCCGGTGAGTTTGGTGGTGGGTTTGTCTGTAGGTGTGGGTCGTGCACTGCTCTAACAGCTGAGCTATGGGCTGTATTCCATGGTCTTAAGTTTGCTCTTAGTAAAGGTTATTCTAATATCATCCTGGAGATTGATTCTTTCCAAGCTGTCCGTCTCCTTCAAGCTCCATCAATAAACTCTGCTCAAGATTATTATTTATTGAACCGCTGTCGCAATCTCCTGAGCACCCCCTCTTGGACTCTACGTGTGAAGCACATAAGAAGAAATGCCAACAAAGTGGCTGATGCCATTGCCAACCTTTTCACTACCCTACATTCTCATTATCATGAGTTTACTACACTGCCTACTAGTATTTTTAATATTATGGATACTATTGCGAACACCTAAAATCTCGCAGGGGCTGGGCTCATTTCTTGACCAAAAAAAAGTGTCTCATCTAAATGCACCAAGACTTTTTAGAACTCTTAGATATTTCATTTAAATACACCAAGACCTCTTAAACTCATAAAATGTCCAATTTAATACATCAAGATTTTCAAAGTATTTAATCATCTGCATATATCGATTCTCAAAGTATTTAAACCTCTGCATATGTCTCAAGTGAATATACCCCCATTAATTTAAGAAAAATAGGATTTTATTTTTCGGTAGATTTAAAGTTATTTTAGGTATGATTATAATTTAATGATATGATTTTGATTTAATTATATATCAACTGTAGTATGAGAGTCTAGCACAAAGCCGCTCAAATTAACGTAAGACATGTGACAAATGGTTGAGATCAGTTCAGGCTCGTAGTGAACTACACCATTCAAAAAAAGACACGTGTCAACTTTTTAATACTAATAAAATATAAAATAAAATTAAATAATAACTTTAGAAGTATTATTACCTAATTATTCTTTTATTTATTATTATATTAAGTATTTAGTTTACGCAGAAAATAGATCACCTCCCACCCACCCGCAACCCTCCACCTCACATCCTTACCGATGGAAACTGGGGCTTTCGGCTTCAAAAACTGATGCCGAGATGGAAATTGCCGCAAAATATGAGATATAATGCTGCAGCGATGTATATAATGTTGCTACCCAAAATATTATCCGGAGATAGATATTGCTGGAAATGGTCGAGTAGCAAACAAGGTGCGAGAGCACTTCCGTGGGGAAAGTAAAATAACACAAGATTTGTCGGAGTTGTTAGTCCCGGGCTTGAATGCTCTCGCGAGATGTTATTAATACAAATACTTTGGAGTACAAATATTAATTTTAGAGTACAATTACAATGAGTGTAAAGACCCTAGTTATCTTGGCTATTGAGCGTGAAGATTGCCGGAAGAATCAGATATGATGCTTTGTGAGTTCTTGTAACAATGATGGGGTGCTGTGACGACCGTGAGAAATCGACGGTCTCTCACGGTGTGTATTAGCAGCATGTCTGAGCTCCTGGGCTTGCTAGTCTATTTGAATCTGTGCCGTAAGGAGTTCTTGCCTCTGCCGACTGTCTTCTGGTTGAGAGGTGCTGAGAGAGAAATCCAGAGATAGATTTCAGAGAGGAAGCCGAGAGCCTGACTGTGTGTATGTATTCTGGATATGGTTACCAACTGAATTCCGAACCTTTTTCCAGTTGCTGGAGGTTCTCTATTTATAGGACTGGGAGATGCCGGGCGATCGCCTCTGTTGCATTATAATAAACGGGCGATCATCTTTTAGCACATGGGCTGGTCTCCTTAAAGTTCGTGACTGCTGCTGGCAGCCAGCTGTGCGGACCAATGAGAAGTCTGCAAGCGTCTTGAGTCGCTGTCCCGGGAGGTCCCACCTTGTACCTTTCGGCGGGTTTGTCGGTAGATGATAAGGTGGTGACAGGCTGTGGTCAACGATCCATGTTATGCGGCGCCTTTCGCGGATCTGCAGATGGGCGCCTGCTTTGAGATCCAGTCTTCGTAGACTTTGACGGACGAAGGTCTCGGTCGTGGCATAGGACGGTCGTCCTAAGTAGGGCACCAGAGTCGATCGCTAAGTGCCAGAAGGCGATCGCCTTGGGAGTCGATCGCTAGATGCTCGAAGGTGGACCGCTACCTTCGTTCTGACAAGTTCGCCGTAGCTTGTTTGGTCGTGGACTCGGTCGCTCGGCACTTATACCGATCGCCGTCGAGGCGTATAAATTGCCGCACAACAATTGCCCCTCAGCTCGCTCCGATGTTGGAAACGTGGGGTGAGGTGGTTCTACTGGCGATCGCTGAACTATGATGAGTGACTCAGCATTTTACGGAACTGGCGATCGTCTTTGAGCGGATTGGTTTTGAACTTGGACGACCTGGTCGGTCGCTGAAATGAGCGGGGAATGACAGCGGTCATGGAAAAGTCTTCGGGGCACGTGTCGGGTTCCTGTAGGGGGAGACCGACGGTTAGTTATGACTCCTCGTCTGGCGTGTCTTTGAAACGACGCGTCGCGGGTTTCAAGGGAAGCATTAATTGCGACGGTTGCACTCTGACCCCTGAGATTCTCCATATTTGCATGGAAGTCCCTGTCATCTCCTATAAAAAGGCGCCGGGTTGCAGTGTTAATACCCTTACGCGCTTTTGTCGGAGAAGAAGAATATTTGCCGAAGAATTTTCTGAAGATTTGACTGCCGATCGTCGATTGATTCAATCCTTGGTAAGAAAACACTCCTTTTCTCCTCTTCTCTTCGAAAATGTCTCGAACATCTTCATCGCACGGAATGGGCACCACCTCCGCCGCCGGGGCTTCGACTGCCCGGGGAGGATCCTCCGCAGAATTCCATATAGAGACGGCCACCGAGGCTATCCATGCCGGTATTGACCCCGCGGAAGTCGAGGCGCTATTCAATGAAGCCGACATTGCCAAGGAGGCGGCAGTTGAGCAAAGACGCTCGCAGATGGAGAGAGATTTGGCGGTGAGTGTAATATCCGGAATTTCTATTACTATTGTTTAATATTATTTTATCCGAGTTATATTGTACAGCGTGAAATCTGTACAGTAGGGATAAAATAAATAAAGGACTGAGATATCAGTATCGGTATAATTGTCGTATTTGGTCGGCAGTTACATTTGAGGATATTGTGTATCAGGTTGTCGTACTTTTGATATTGGGTATATCGTATGATGATATTATTGGATTCAGTGTTTGTGTTCAGTGTGTCTTATGTTCGTTTTTGGTATGTCGAGACGTTGGACAAGAACTGCGGAAAATGGCTAAGTATAGCCTTATTAGCGCACGCTGATATTCATGCATAACGAACGCTATCGTGCAGGATTAGCGACGCTACGTTTATAGGTTAGCGACGCTAGTGCGCATGAATCGGAAGGAATCTGCGTGTGGACCTTGCTTTGCGCACGTTCGTAAGTCAACGGTTGTTGTCACGAAGTATTAGCGCACGCTAAAGATTAGGCTTAGCGCACGCTAACGATATATCAGTCAACAAGGAATCTTATCCTTGCCAGATGTTGTCGGAATGTGGGGGCGAGTGGTAGGTGAACACTGTAGTAAGTCAACTTCGGATAGCGCACGCTAAGAGTAAGGACTTGCGTACGCTAGACATGATGACTTACGTACGTTAATGCATGGGCATTACGTACGTAAGGTAGTTCTGAAGCAAGACAGTAGCCTCTGGGCTTCGATAGCGCACGCTAACAAAGTCAGTTAGCGCACGCTAAGGCTAGCGCACGCTAAACATAATGGTTTAGCGCACGCTAGTGATGTATTCTATTTAAAGGGACAAACGGGTGTCATGAAACATTTCGTCCATTTCTTTCCTTTCACCCGATAGAGACAACCTTGGGAGAACATTTGGAGTTCCTAAACACTGAGGGATGATCCTCTTTAACAAGATTAAAGATGGGAATCATGAAGTGAAGCTTTGTTCTTGAAATCATTGGTGATTCTTGGAAATCAATTCTTTCCTTCAAAAAAGGTAATTACTCTTCACTTTGAGATTTCGTTTTGGATTGTATATGATGTTCTTGAGTTGATGATTATCATATAAACAAGTTGATGAGCATGACAACGAGTTGGATTACCGTACTAAGTTAGTGTTGTTATCAATATATGAGTATTGATATGTTTCGTATGGTTTTGGATGGAATTCAAGACATATGTTGATGTAATTCCCTTCTTCAATTCGGATTTTTGATGTTTTGTCGTTGGTTACTTCGTATGGTAACGATTATGGTGATGCTACTGTGATTCTTGAAGTTATATGAATTGTATGTCGAAGAACATGATGAATAAGGATTTTTAGATGTTAGAACACATCGGATTTTATCATTTTATGGATCATGAACGTGAATTTGGATAATTCGTGTTCTTGAAGAGCTATTAAATTATATGTCATGATTGTTATGAAATCCTTAATCTCGAGATGAGTTGATCATTGTCATGATGGAAGTATTAGACGATGCTTGAAATGCATGCCACTGCACAGCATTAGCGCACGCTACGTTTACTGCCTAGCGCGCGCTAACGGGAGCAACTTAGCGCACGCTACGTTAGGTGATTAACGTGCGCTAAGTAGGCAGACAGTGCAGTATTTTTGTGTTTTGATTAGGAATTCGTGATGGTTTGACTTGGTTGGTTCTGACTGTGTTTATTCGAGGTTGTGTTGAACCGTTGAGTTCGATTGGTTAGTTTTCTCAGTTGTTGACCGTTATCGGATATGTGTTATTTGGTTTCTTCGATAGGTTGAGATTATTGATCGGTGATTATAACCGGATATTGCGGTCGTGTTCGAGTATGTCCATTGTATTGCGTTTGATCGAGGCTGAGGAGCTCGTAGATAAAGGCAATGTGTTCGGCAGCAGCTTCGTGGTATCGGTATCGAGGCAAGTTATTACTTGCTCAGTTATAATATTTAATGAATGGTTTCAGTTTCATTTCGTTTATAATGCATATAGCGATGATTATTATTCTGAACTCTGGGTATCCGGATCGCATATCGTTCTTTCGATTCTGGGAGGTAGATCATAATGAATATGCTTTATCTCAGTTATTGGTATGTTCGAGTATCGAGGTTACATTATGGTAAGGACGAGGATATGAGTATCTATAGTTCGTTGTACGTTTGGATCGCCGAGCAGTGGGGATAATCGTCGGTGATGATTGGACATCGAGGTTGCTTCCGAAGGACTCGGGGCAAGTATTCCATATTGGTCACGGTTTTATGTTATTTATTTTGGTCTCGTACATTCTCTTTCATGTTGTTGAACATGAAGTCGTCCTAGTAAATTGTCATGTTGTCGTGCATGTTATGTTGTTCATGTTGATGAACGTGTTGTTTTGCATATGTGTATGCATATTGTGTTGTTTATGTTGTGTAAATAATCCGATGGGATTATGAGGATCTATGCTGAGGGCGCTGGATCGAATGTCCATCATGCGTTGGTTCGACGGGATCATCATGAGGATCTATGCTGAGGGCGCTGGATCGTTGGACAGGTTTTTCCACCATGCGTTGGTTCGACGGGATCATCATGGGGATCTATCTTTGAGAAGCTGGATCGTTGGATTACAGTATTGTGTTGATTGATTCTGGTGATTTAGCATCATTGATTTTATCATTTGTTGTTGTTCACATGTGTATTGTTAGTTATCCACCTTATGTTGATCGATAGGATCAACAAAGGGATCTATCTTGAGGCGCTGGATCGTCGGATTTCCATTGAGTATACATGATTATTATTGCTATGATCATATTGACGTGGTCATATGAGTATGCATTTGTAGGTCTTGTGTTAGGACCGTGTCCGTATTGCATTGATCGATCTCAGATTAGACCGATATGATTGTCGTGGCACTTCATATCTCGAGGTATGTTCCGTATTTCCTTGGTATTTGTCTTTGATGGACAATCGGTTATCGTCTTGGGATTTGATGATATTATTCGATGGATCGTATTGGTCAGAAATGGTAGATTTCCGTATCGTGAGTTGGTTATGATAGTTTGAGGATCTTGAGTATTGTTTAAGGTACAATACGGATATTATGTTCGAGTTTATTGGTTAATTGAGTACAGGATGTGAAATGTGATAATGGTTATTCTGATGAGAATTTCTTGAGTAAGTAAAGATTACGTTGGTCGTATTCTTATGTTGTATTCTCATTGGTATGTTATTATTAATGTGATGTGACGGTTATCATTGTTGGATATTATGGTGACCAGTGGTGGGATTTCTTCTTAGGTTCTCGGAGTATCGAGCTTGTAGCGGTCGTGAAGAGATGAGCTTCCGGAGGATCTTGGCTAGGACATGTTACGTGCATTGAGTTTCTTGATCGGTTCTTGTATTCATTTGCTAGAGTATCTTTATGGTTGGTCTTTTTCCGCTACGTGAGTATTTTGAAATGCTCTTTTGGTATCCGTAGCGAGGTTACTTTGGAAATCGTTTTCTAAACTATTGAGTGTCATCTGTTTGGCCTTGCGATTTCAAATGAGTTTTTACGACGGTTTTTGATAAATGGATTTTATAAGTCTTTGTGAATTTTTAAAGATAGTACCGTCGTTGGCCTCTTGGGCATTTGTAAATGTTTGCGAAAATTTCTTTTAGCCTTGTGGGTTCCATCTCGGGGCCCACGACGCTGTAATATTTCCGGTTAAATCTGGGGGTGTTACAGAATATGGTATCGGAGCTTAGGTTGAGAAAACCTAGGCATTTGGGTCGAGTTGGGTCGTGTTTTTGTTGCGTCAATCGAGTTGTCGATTGACAAATATTAGAGCTGTGAGTCTTTGTTGTTCACTCAAGCTTGTGCGTTATCGGATTTGCCAGTATCGTACTGGGCTTGTTATAACTTTTCCAAATGGTGTTAATGAGATTCTTTGGAATGAGATGTATTGTGTTCTTGAGTCGAACCGATTTGGCAAACGTGTGTTTTGAAAATACCTGTGTCGAGTATTTTCTTGAGTCTAGACATGTGCCAGTATCACGGGGAATCGTCGGCTTCACGATTTGTAAGTATTTGGATTTTTGAATTTTATTGAGATTTATTGCCGTTCTAAGTTGATACGTTTTGAGATTCAGCTGAATATTATGCGTTACAGTATAAGGTGACAGAGTTGGAACAGGATTGATGATCTTAAGGAGTTATGATTTCGAGAATCAGTACGTTGGTTAGATTTTGGAACGGAATTGTGCATTTGGGGAGAAATATTGTGCATGGTTGAGAAGAACATGTAGCATGTTAATTCATTTTGAGATATATGAACTGCTTTTGATCATATGAAAATGATACCTTTCAAAATGAATGTTTTACAGATGTTTTACGGAAAATGATTTTGGGCCGAGACCCAATCGATTTTGAAATAGTTTTGTAACTCAGGACTTGGAGTCCGAAAAGAGTTTTCTACTTTTCAAACTTCTTGTAATGCGGAACAAGATACGGTCTGAGACCCTAATGTTTCAAAAGAAAGCTTTTCTGTTTTCTAAAACTCCCGAGATTTGTAAAACTCTTTATCAATCGTTTATTTATTTTGTTCCTACCTTTTGAGGTTTTTGGTTCACTTGTTCAAATGGAACTTCTCGGGAAGTCTTTCGTTGTGTTTGATTTGTTGATTTGTTTCAATGTTTTGTCATATCATGTTTGAGGTGATCCAGGATGGATTAAGGGTTGACGTTGCGAGTAGTATGTAGAGAGGAGTTTTTATCAGAGTATATATATTTGAGATTTTGGAACTCTATCGTGTGGTTTTCTGATGGAATATCAGTGGATATTGGTGACGAGCCGAAGTGGTATACAGGAGTATGGATATGCACAAGCATTTGCATAAATTCCATTGTATTTAATCGTGTCTATTCGAAAAGAATTTTGATCGAGAACTTGCACCAGCGAGCCGATTTAATTTTTAAAATTGATTTCGTGGTCTTACGAAAATTTATGTTTTGAGTTTTCAAACTCTTGAAAGAACTTTCGAAAATTGTCTTCGTGACAAGAATATATGATTTCAAACTGACTTTGGAAATGTGATTGATGTACATACGCATTTAGTGCATCGGGCATATCATATCGAGGGTACAAGGAAAAGAGATTCGAAGTTTAGTATGGTAGATTGGTTATACAAGGATGATCGGTTGTTTGATCAGATAAGAGAAATATACTGCGTGTTGTAGATTCATGTGCAGGATGTAAATTTGGAACTTTGGACTTTGTAAAACCGGGACATACGTGCTATGTGAGTCCATGGGTGCGGTAGTAGCGCAATCTTACCATAGTGATCTTTGAATGATTTCTTTGTAAGTGTAAATTTGGGGATGGTGACCCCATCTTTGGTTGTTTTGGATATTGAGTGGTCGTTCCCACTCCTTGTATGAATTGGTATGTTCGTCGATTTGCGACTCGTTGTTCGTATGCCGAGGAAATGTTCGCGATTGGGTATGTTTATTGAGATCTAATGTACGTGATTGATTTGACGTTTTGAGAATGTTATTCTTTCATATATACATTTACGTGGTTCCGTGTTGATCGTGTTGGAGTTTACCGTGTGAAGGTATTCTCGATTTTCGTTGATCGCTCGTTGGTAATATTGGAGTTATCACGTTGATGATATTCTCGATTGTGTTTTGACCTCTGGTTGGTCATATTGGAAATTTATCATGTTGATGATAAATTCGGTTGATTTATTAGTTGATCATTTTTGGTGATCATCCGAGCGCTCGGATTTTGTGTTGATGTTTCGGAATTCGTGTCGTTGTTTTGGGCGGTTGTTTCGCAGATGTATTGTGTATAATTCGTCTTATCGGAATTGGGACTTGATTATGTAATCAAAGACAGGATTTGATTCGGACATATTGTTTCATCCGAAGATGATATATTTTGTTGAGACTCGGGGAATTGTGATCGTAAGCGTATTGAGATTATGCAGTGAGATCGGGCTAGTATCTCCGAAGATCGTCGACTGCATATTTGTAAGTATGCGGTTTTGGCTATTCAGAATAATGATGATTGATCAGTGTCGTGATGGTTTTGGGATATTTTGGGTTGAACAGTATGGTTGTTCGTTTTATGATGGATTGCAAGTTTCGAGGACGAAACTTATTTTAAGGGGTGTAGAATGTAATATCCTAATTTCTATTATTGTTGTTTAATATTATTTTATCCGAGTTATATTGTATGCAGTGAAATGCATGATAGGGATAAAATAAATAAAGGAATGAGATATCAGTATCGGTATAATTGTCGTATTTGGTCGACAGTTACATTTGAGGATATTGTGTATCAGGTTGTCGTACTTTTGATATTGGGTATATCGTATGATGATATTATTGGATTCAGTGTTTGTGTTCAGTGTGTCTTATGTTCGTTTTTGGTATGTCGAGACGTTGGACAAGAACTGCAGAAAATGGCTAAGTATAGCCTTATTAGCGCACGCTGATATTCATGTATAACGCACGCTATCGTGCAGGATTAGCGCACGCTACGTTTATAGGTTAGCGTACGCTAGTGCGCATGCAATCGGAAGGAATCTGCGTGTGGACCGCCGCTTTGGCGCACGCTCGTAAGTCAACGGTTGTTGTCCTGAAGTATTAGCGCACGCTAAAGATTAGGCTTAGCGCACGCTAACTATATATCAGTCAACAAGGAATCTTATCCTTGCCAGATGTTGTCGGAATGTGGGGGCGAGTGGTAGGTGAACACTGTAGTAAGTCAACTTCGGATTGCGCACGCTAAGAGTAAGGACTTGCGTACGCTAGACATGATGACTTACGTACGTTAATGCATGGGCATTACGTACGTAAGGTAGTTCTGAAGCAAGACGGTAGCCTGCAGGCCGATAGCGCACGCTAACAAAGTCAGTTAGCGCACGCTAAGGCTAGCGCACGCTAAACATAATGGTTTAGCGCACGCTAGTGATGTATTCTATTTAAAGGGACAAACGGGTGTCATGAAATATTTCGTCCATTTCTTTCCTTTCACCCGATAGAGACAACCTTGGGAGAACATTTGGAGTTCCTAAACAGCGAGGGATGATCCTCTTTAACAAGATTAAAGATGGGAATCATGGAGTGAAGCTTTGTTCTTGAAATCATTGGTGATTCTTGGAAATCAATCCTTTCCTTCAAAAAAGGTAATTACTCTTCACTTTGAGATTTCGTTTTGGATTGTATATGATGTTCTTGAGTTGATGATTATCATATAAACAAGTTGATGAGCATGACAACGAGTTGGATTACCGTACTAAGTTAGTGTTGTTATCAATATATGAGTATTGATATGTTTCGTATGGTTTTGGATGGAATTCAAGATATATGTTGATGTAATTCCCTTCTTCAATTCGGATTTTTGATGTTTTGTCGTTGGTTACTTCGTATGGTAACGATTATGGTGATGCTACTGTGATTCTTGAAGTTATATGAATTGTATGTCGAAGAACATGATGAATAAGGATTTTTAGATGTTAGAACACATCGGATTTTATCATTTATGGATCATGAACGTGAATTTGGATAATTCGTGTTCTTGAAGAGCTATTAAATTATATGTCATGATTGTTATGAAATCCTTAATCTCGAGATGAGTTGATCATTGTCATGATGGAAGTATTAGACGATGCTTGAAATGCATGCCACCGCACGACATTAGCGCCGCGCTTCGTTTATCGCCTAGCGCTAACGGGAGCAACTTAGCGCACGCTACGTTAGGTGATTAACGTGCGCTAAGTAGGCGACGATGCGATATTTTTGTGTTTTGATTAGGAATTCGTGATGGTTTGACTTGGTTGGTTCTGACTGTGTTTATTCGAGGTTGTGTTGAACCGTTGAGTTCGATTGGTTAGTTTTCTCAATTGTTGACCGTTATCGGATATGTGTTATTTGGTTTCTTCGATAGGTTGAGATTATTGATCGGTGATTATAATCGGATATTGCGGTCGTGTTCGAGTATGTCCATTGTATTGCGTTTGATCGAGGCTGAGGAGCTCGTAGATAAAGGCAATGTGTTCGGCAGCAGCTTCGTGGTATCGGTATCGAGGCAAGTTATTACTTGCTCAGTTATAATATTTAATGAATGGTTTCAGTTTCATTTCATTTATAATGCATATAGCGATGATTATTATTGTGAACTCTGGGTATCCGGATCGCATATCGTTCTTTCAATTCTGGGAGGTAGATCATAATGAATATGCTTTATCTCAGTTATTGGTATGTTCGAGTATCGAGGTTACATTATGGTAAGGACGAGGATATGAGTATCTATAGTTCGTTGTACGTTTGGATCGCCAAGCAGTGGGGATAATCGTCGGTGATGATTGGACATCGAGGTTGCTTCCGAAGGACTCGGGGCAAGTATTCCATATTGGTCACGGTTTTATGTTATTTATTTTGGTCTCGTACATTCTCTTTCATGTTGTTGAACATGAAGTCGTCCTAGTAAATTGTCATGTTGTCGTGCATGTTATGTTGTTCATGTTGATGAACGTGTTGTTTTGCATATGTGTATGCATATTGTGTTGTTTATGTTGTGTAAATAATCCGATGGGATTATGAGGATCTATCTTGAGGCGCCTGGATCGAATGTCCATCATGCGTTGGTTCGACGGGATCATCATGAGGATCTATCTCGAGGGCGCTGGATCGTTGGGCGGGTTTTCCACCATGCGTTGGTTCGACGGGATCATCATGGGGATCTATCTTGAGGGCGCTGGATCGTTGGATTACCGATTGTGTTGATGGAATCTTGTGAATTTGCATCATTGATTTTATCATGTGTTGTTGTTCACATGTGTATTGTTAGTTATCCACCTTATGTTGATCGATAGGATCAACAAAGGGATCTATCTTGAGGCGCTGGATCGTCGGATTTCCATTGAGTATACATGATTATTATTGCTATGATCATATTGACGTGGTCATATGAGTATGCATTTGTAGGTCTTGTGTTAGGACCGTGTCCGTATTGCATTGATCGATCTCGGATTAGACCGATATGATTGTCGTGGCACTTCATATCTCGAGGTATGTTCCGTATTTCCTTGGTATTTGTCTTTGATGGACAATCGGTTATCGTCTTGGGATTTGATGATATTATTCGATGGATCGTATTGGTCAGAAATGGTAGATTTCCGTATCGTGAGTTGGTTATGATAGTTTGAGGATCTTGAGTATTGTTTAAGGTACAATACGGATATTATGTTCGAGTTTATTGGTTAATTGAGTACAGGATGTGAAATGTGATAATGGTTATTCTGATGAGAATTTCTTGAGTAAGTAAAGATTACGTTGGTCGTATTCTTATGTTGTATTCTCATTGGTATGTTATTATTAATGTGATGTGACGGTTATCATTGTTGGATATTATGGTGACCGTCGTGGGATTTCTTTTTAGGTTCTCGGAGTATCGAGCTTGTAGCGGTCGTGAAGAGATGAGCTTCGGAGGATCTTGGCTAGGACATGTTACGTGCATTGAGTTTCTTGATCGGTTCTTGTATTCCATTTGCTAGAGTATCTTTATGGTTGGTCTTTTTCATTGCGTGAGTATTTTGAAATGCTCTTTTGGTATCTGGTAACTGAGGTTACTTTGGAAATCGTTTTCTAAACTTTTGAGTGTCGGCTGTTTGGCCTTGCGATTTCAAATGAGTTTTTACGACGGTTTTTGATAAATGGATTTTATAAGTCTTTGTGAATTTTTAAAGATAGTACCGTCGTTGGCCTCTTGGGCATTTGTAAATGTTTGCGAAAATTTCTTTTAGCCTTGTGGGTTCCATCTCGGGGCCCACGGAGCTGTAATATTTCCGGTTAAATCTGGGGGTGTTACAGTGAGGGCCTACTGGGAGCAGCATAGTGTCTTTGGCCAGGCCTATTTGGCCTTTGCTGAAATCATGGAGAGGTTGGACGGTCCGTCTCCTAAATTCGATTAGCGGGAGTACTCAATTGCTCATCCTTATCAACCTGCTAAGCGGTCGCTGTTTCGGGCTGCGCAGCGATCTCCATGGTCCCTTGGCCAGATAAGGAGCTCAGCGACCAGGAAGGACCTGGCCGTCTGGAGGACGAGGTATCATGTCCCTTTAGACGTGGATCTTTTTGCGCCGGCCGAGAATGAACGAGCCGACCAACCCCCTGTTGGGATTCCACAGAAAATAAACGTAGCGGAAGAATAAACGGAATCCCTACGAGGATCGATCAAGTAACGTATATACGAAAAGAAAAATACGAATATCAAGGAATCAAAGTCCCATACCTATGATGTCTCTGAAAAACCTTCGTATGATGATGATGATGATGAAGAGCCCTTTGTTCCAAGCACCTAAAGCAAGGTGCCTCTACTTCACACGCCGCAACTTGATGGAAAAATCAACAAGCTTCCTTTCTTCAAGAATGCGGCTAGGGAAGCTTGTAGGAATTTTATCTCTCAATGTATTCTTCTTATATCTTGTCTCTAAGATCAAGATGAAGTTATCAACCTTACTCTCTCTCTCAAATTCGCGATTTTGAGTTCAAGCAAGAAGTTGTCCTCTCTCCTTTTTAAAGACTTTTATTTATAAAAAAAATGAAAGTCACACTTTAACACATGATTGAGGGTATCAAATACACCTCATATATGTCACCTAGTGACATAAAATAAGTATAAAAGAGACAAGAGAGGGAGGGGGCGGCCCTAAGGGAAATTTCTAAGAAGATGGGTCGAATTTGCTCGGCTCGTGTATTGGATGTTCGTCAAAACGAATCCCTTGTGTACCGGATGTTCGTCAAACGAATCCGTTTTATTTCCAATGTGTTTGGACTAATTAATTAATCCAATTAATTAATTATATCAAACACAAATATATATTTCTCTAAAAAATATAATTTATGAATTAAAGTAATCACCCAGTAACCTACTTACAATTCATAAGACCGCTATTTAATTTATCCGATAAATCAAAATTAGATATCTAATATCTAATATTATAAGAGAGATTATTAATTCACATTTATCCATCAATGATCCTATTGCGCGACTCCGTAGGTTCGTCTCAGCCGGCATTGGGAGGAACCAATGAGTGCGGGCAGCACTTAGCCAGCCTAGCGGGCCGCACAGTAAATCCCAACTGAGAAGGAATGAACGAATCATTCCAGAACCATTATGTCGTGAATACTATATACGTATAGACCCTTCATCAGATGTCCCGGTCAAGTCTTCGGGTCACGGTAAAGTCAAACCCTACTGTTGACTAAACTCTATACATGTGTTAATGCAAATCAAGACCGACTGATTAATAGTGTATCTAATACGACTATATCAGAATGCTTTGGCCAAAGACTTATGATCTTATTTGCCATTAACCGTATAGGACATTCACCTGCTCACTAACAGGAGATAGAATCCTTTCTTGGCGTACAAAGAAAGATCGCTACACCGCCCGTATAGTCCGCACTTCGAGGTCGACTCAGCAATTAAGCAAATAAGTCTAACTACTCTAATGACAAACTAAACGTCACAGGCACATCTTCTATTGAACCCTCAAGTCAAAGGTCCACATATACTATCACAACCTTTCGATTCGTCATTGACTCTTCGAGAGTGAATACCGTGTGACTGAATCGAGTATGAGTCATGTTCGAGTATACTGGTCCCACCAATATACTTATAACTATGCTATCAAGACGTGCACACGTCCTAGCATCAGTTATACAAGTCTTATTAAAACTTAATGTCCTGTTAAGTTTTATCGACTTGCGAACTAGTTAAGCATTCGAGCTCTAAACACTTCTAGTGCCTATCTCCTTATCTCTATAAGGAGTAGAATGTTCACTCTCAAATGCAAGGACTATTATTTTATATACCAAATCACAATGCCAGTGATATACAATAATATAGAAATAATTATTGCCTTATTAAATATAATATTCATAATTACAATACAATTGCTCTCACTCTCTCATCCTCTGAGTGGCATTCGAGGGCATATTCCTAATAATCTCCCACTTGCACTCAATGCCACAAACTATGATATCTAATACCCATACCCTCCAGATTTTCTCTCTAAGACTTCTGAGATAGTGGCTTGGTAAGCGGATCAGCAACGTTATTTGTTGTGTCTACTCTCTGCAGTGTAACATTCCCATCCCGAACCATTTCTCTAACAAAATGATATTTTCTCGCAATATGTTTGGTGTTGTAGTGAGCCCTAGGCTCCTTAGCCTGTGCAATAGCTCCGTCGTTGTCACAAAACAGTGTCACGGGCTTCTCTGCATTAGGAACCACTTGAAGTTCCTCAGTGAACTTCTTTATCTAAAAAGCTTCTTTAGCAGCCTCCGTGGCTGCCTGATATTCGGCTTGACATGTAGAGATAGCAGTTAAACTTTGCTTGGCACTTCTCCAAGAAACTGCCCCACCATTCAGAGTAAAGATATACCCTGATGTGGACATCTGAGCATCCATGTCCCCCGAAAAATCTGAGTCTGTATAACCCATCACTCTTAGTTCTCCACCGCCGTACGTAAGAACCAAGTCTTTAGTCCTCCTTAGGTACTTAAGAATGTTCTGTACAGCAGTCCAATGTTCTTGCCCTGGATTTGACTGAGACCGACTTACTACGCTCACAGCATAGGCAATGTCCGGTCTAGTGCAAATCATTGCATACATAAGGCTACCTACTGCCGAAGCATAAGGTACCTTGCTCATTTCCTTTCTATCTTCCTCACTTTGAGGATACATCTCTACGGAAAGTTTTGCACCATGTTGCATAGGTAGAAACCCTCTTTTAGAATCTTCCATCCTAAATCGCTTCAGGATCTTTTCTATGTAGAGGGCTTGGAAAAGACCTAACATTCTTTTCGCTCTATCCCGGTAGAGACGAATACCCAGAATATAGGTAGCTTCTCCCAAGTCTTTCATTGAGAACTCTTTAGAAAGCCAAGCTTTCACAGAACTGAGCATTCCTACGTCGTTTCCTATAAGTAGAATGTCATCTACATATAGTATTAAGAACGCAATTTTGCTCCCACTAACCTTCTTGTAAATACAGGACTCTTCTTCATTTTGGCAAAATCAAACTCTTTGACTGTCTCGCTAAAACGAAGATTCCAACTCCATGAAGCTTGCTTCAGTCCATAAATGGCACGCTGAAGTTTGCATACTTTATGAATATTGGTTTGAGATATGAATCCCTTAGGTTGTTCCATGTAAATCTCCTCTTCGAGGAATCCATTTAGGAATACCGTTTTCACATCCATTTGCCATATTTCATAATCTAAGTGGGATGCTATAGCAAGCATCATGCGAATAGACTTAATCATAGCTACAGGCAAGAAGGTCTCGAAGTAATCGATTCCTTCTCTTTGAGAATAACCCTTTGCCACAAGCCTGGCCTTATAGGTGTCAACCTTGCCATCTCCATCAGTCTTTCTCTTATAGATCCATTTGTTTCCAATAGGCACTATTCCTTTAGGACGATCTACTAAAGTCCAGACCTGATTAGCATGCATTGAGTCTATCTCAGCTTCCATAGCTTCTTGCCACTTGGTGGAGTCAACATCTACCATCGCTTGGTTGTATGTAGAAGGATCATTCTCTTGACTACTTTCTGTCATCTCATGGACACCCAGTTCCTCTTGATGCAGATAGCCATACCTCTCAGGTAATTGATAAATTCTACTAGACTTGCGAGGTTGTATTTGTATTTCAGAAGGTTCGGTTCTTATATCTTGCATAGGTGTCTCATTTGGTGTTTCTTTTATTTCTTCCAAAGAAATATTTCTACCTGCCCCTCCTTCCTGAATAAACTGATCTTCCAAGAAGTGTGCTTGTATAGCAATGATGATCCTATGATCTTCGTGCATGTAGAATAGATATCCCATGGAATCCCCTGGATATCCTATGAAACGACCTTTCACAGACCTAGTTTCCAATTTCTCTACTTTAGTCTTCTTAACATAAGCAGGGCATCCCCAAATCCTAATGTGATTAAGACATGGTTTCCTACCTCTCCACATCTCATGGGGAGTCTTAGGAACGGATTTGGAAGGACATCTGTTCAAGATATGCACAGCAGTAAGGAGCGCGTAACCCCACAGATAAATTGGTAGATCAGTATAGTTAAGCATGGAGCGAACCATGTCTAACAAGGTTCGGTTCCTTCTTTCTGATACACCATTTAATTGTGGAGTAGCTGGAGGAGTGAATTGTGACACTATTCCTAGTTTTTTTAAGAACTCATCAAATTCGGTACTCATGTACTCATCACCTTGGCCCGATCTAAGAGTCTTAACACGGTTACCTGTTTGATTTTCAACTAGGGCTTTAAATTCCTTGAATTTATCAAAAGCTTCAGACTTATGTTTCATTAAGTACACGAATCCATACCTGGTATGGTCATCAGTGAATGTAATGAAATACTGAAAGACGTCTCGTGCCACTTCAAAAGGGCCACATACGTCGGTATGGATCAATCCAAATTTTTCAGCAGCTCTTTCAAAAGTCCCTGTGAAGGGTAACTTAGTCATTTTGCCTTGAAGGCAAGATTCACAAGTTGGATAGGGATCTGATCCCAATGGACCCGTAAGCCCATCTTTCTCCATTTTATGAACCTTGGTCTGACCGATATGACCAAGTCTAAGATGCCACTTAAGTGCTTGGTTCGTTTCATCCCTACCACGCTTCCTAGTTATAGTGTTCACAGTTGTCTTATTATTTAAATTTAAATGGTATAAACCATTTAATAATGTAGTAGTACCAACCAATTTATTTCTGAAATAAATACGACAGGACCCATCTCCAATAAAGAAGTGAAATCCCTTTCGGCCCATGACCGGAATTGATACAATATTCTTGTGCCCCTTGGTCAAAACAAGTACATCATCTAAAGTGAGAATAAAACCAGATTCTAAATCCAACATAAGGGATCCGATATCAGAAGCCTCGACACTATGCCCACTTCCGACGGTGACCATCACCTCCCCTGAATCCAGCTTCCTACTTCGTTCCAGATCCTGATTCATTGTACAAATGTGAGAACTCGCACCGGAATCAAGTATTCAAGAAGTAGAATATACAGTTACGGAACAATTTGTTTCTAAAACCAGTAGTTCCGTACCTGAAGGCGCATTACGGTCAAGCTTTGGACAATACCTCTTCCAGTGGCCTAGCTCACCGCAGTTGAGGCATACATCCGTTTTCTTGGCCCCTTTGCTCTTTTGAACCATTGGGGCCTTGCCCCTTCCCTTGTCGATCTTGGCTATCAGACCTAACTCTTCTTGTTCTTTTTCTTCTTATTCTTGGACTTCCAAGTCCTAGAAGAAATCACAAGTGAAGCTTCCTTTCCCTTTGTCTTCATCTGAGACTGGGCAGTCGCCAGTTTGTTCATTAGCCCAGCTAAGTTACATGCAATCTCATTGCAGTTGAAGTTCATGACAAATTGGGAAAAGGAGTCAGGAAGTGACTACAGGATAAGGTCAGTTTGGAGAGATGCATGCATCTGAAAATCAAGAGCTTCCAATCTCTCAATCATAGAGATCATCTTGAGGACATGGTCCCCAACCCTCTCTCCTTCCTTCGTCCTGGCGCCGAATAATTGCTTTGATATCTCATATCTAGCAGTTCGGCTATGCTCTACATAGAGCTCAGCCAGGTGCGCTAAGATGGCTCGTGAAGACGTCATCTTTTCATGGGCACGTTGAAGCTCATTGGTCATTGAGCCTAACATGTACCCTCGCACTCTTATGTCGTCTTTTACCCATTTCTCATGGGCATCGACATCTTCTTGATTGGCTCGGGTTCTTGCAGGAACCGCTGGGATGTCCGCCTCCAAGACGTATCCCAGCATTTCCATAGTTAGGACAATCCTCAAGTTCCGGCTTGATCCACATAGTTCGGACCAGTCAGGACGTTCTTTTCAAGTAGTATAGCGAGTGGGCTCATTGTCATATTGAGAGTTTTGTTAACTGCAGAGAATAATTTGAGATTCGTTAGTGATTGTTTAATTATGATCCGAGTAAAAAATTTAAGAACTTTCTTTATTCATAACTCGGCTCCCACTATTTTATCGGTATTTACACACTCCCATGTTAAATCCGGAAGTCTTGGGTGACTTCATAGTGGTGATCGATTTCTTTACAAAGTTTAATAGTGGGCAACCTATACGGTTTATATTCTATTATTCTTTATAAAGTGGTGCCTAATACCAACCCATCTAATGGATGATTCGATCTTCTTTTACCCCTAGTTCACTTGCCCTCAACCCATTCGGTTTCTATGGCTCGCTGAACTATCTAAGTTTAAACCGTCAACTCCTATTAGTCTGACAATTGAATCTTACCCGGCAACCCATACGGTTTATAGGGGTTTGATTTGTCATAACCAAAGGCATCTAAAGCACTCTAGGAATTTATCAACTTTCCCCAAAAATATTACCCCGACATACTCGGAAGAATAATATTCCGGTTTAGATTTCAATTTTCCATGAGTTTGACGGAGGGTAGGAAACCTCGTAACCTTTATAACTTAGTGTTTGTAAGTGGGAGTATTAATGCGATTATATGTTACACTTTCAACATTAATCCGTTTATAAGCGCGGTTTGTGGTTTGTCAATCATTCAAAATGAAAAACAATAAATAGCAACCTAGTTACTACCAACATATAGCTCATGGACTTTTTCCTAAGTATTGGGCCAAGCCAAATAAAGAAAGGAAAAATACAGTATTGATTCTTCGTCTTCTAGTCGGTCGTCTTCGGTCTTCGTCATAGCCATATGAATAATTACATCATTGAACAATACGTCCTATTATACATATTTTCTAGTAAAAATAAATAGGCTCAAAACGGCCTTTACAACCATATCGAATCGAACAAATCAACAACTAAGTCCACGAGCTATATCACCATCACATAAGGCATTCCATACAACATGTAACGGTAAATGAAATGAAATAATCAATTAATATATTAATCCAATTAGTATAACAATTAATCTATTTAATTTCTACAATATTAATTAAATTAATATTTATAATCGTCATTTTAATCCATTCAAAGTAATCCGGCCAAAACAATATTCTCGTCTAATAATTTCCCTTAATAAAAAAAATATTCCAAATATTTTATTAAATCCAATTAAATCCAATTTAAATTTCGGGAATTATTACAACGAAATATAAACACAAAAATAGAGTCCCGGAAAATCCGGTATCAGGCCTAGCCCACGGCCCGATTCAAAATCGGGCTGAAAATCCGAGAACCGCACGGACCGAGTCACTCTCGGCCACTGCCCGGCAGGCGGCGGCTCTGAGCCTACCGAGTCACTCTCGGCGGCCCGAGCCGATCCGATGAGCCGGCAGCTGCCTTCGTGTGGTATTCGTGTTTAACCCTCGTTTTTCTCATTTTTTCGTCTCGCTTCCAAAACGAAAAAGTTTCTTAACTTCATGAAGAACTTATAAATTAGTAAAAATCAAATTTTTCAGATTTATAATTCACATAAAATAGTCGAAACTTGACTTACTACGAACGATTAAATTTCTTCGATTATATCTATTATGATTCTAAATCATAAACATCATCAAATAACATTCCAAATGCAAAGATGATCGTATATACGATATATTTGACCTCGCTCCGATACCACTGTTGAGATTCCACAGAAAATAAACGCAGTGGAAGAATAAAAGGAATCCCTAAGAGGATCGATCAAGTAACGTATATACGAAAAGAAAAATACGAAGATCAAGGAATCAAAGTCCCATACCTATGATGTCTCTGAAAAACCTTCGTATGATGATGATGATGATGATGATGAAGAGCCCTTCGTTCCAAGCACCTAAAGCAAGGTGCCTCTACTTCACACGCCGGAACTTGATGGAAAAATTGACAAGCTTCCTTTCTTCAAGAATGCGGCTAGGGAAGCTTGTAGGAATTTTATCTCTCAATGTATTCTTCTTATATCTTGTCTCTAAGATCAAGATGAAGTTATCAACCTTATTCTCTCTCTCAAATTCGTGATTTTGAGTTCAAGCAAGAAGAAGTTGTCCTCTCTCCTTTTTAAAGACTTTTATTTATAAAAAAAAATGAAAGTCACACTTTAACACATGATTGAGGGTATCAAATACACCTCATATATGTCACCTAGTGACATAAAATAAGTATAAAAGAGACAAGAGAGGGAGGGGGGCGGCCCTAAGTGAAATTTCCAAAAAGACGGGTCGAATTTACTCAGCTCGTGTATTGGATGTTCGTCAAAACGAATCCCTCGTGTACCGGATGTTCGTCAAACGAATCCGTTTTATTTCCAATGTGTTTGGACTAATTAATTAATCCAATTAATTAATTATATCAAACACAAATATATATTTCTCTAAAAAATATAATTTATGAATTAAAGTAATCACCCAGTAACCTACTTATAATTCATAAGACCGCTATTTAATTTATCCGATAAATCAAAGTTAGATATCTAATATCTAATATTATAAGAGAGATTATTAATTCACATTTATCCATCAATGACCCTATTGCGCGACTCCGTAGGTTCGTCTCAGCCGGCATTGGGAGGAACCAATGAGTGCGGGCAACACTTAGCCAGCCTAGCGGGCCGCACAGTAAACCCCAACTGAGAACGAATAAACGAATCATTCCAGAACCATTATGTCGTGAATACTATATACGTATAGACCCTTCATCAGATGTCCCGGTCAAGTCTTCGGGTCACGGTAAAGTCAAACCCTACTGTTGACTAAACTCTATACATGTGTTAATGCAAATCAAGACCGACTGATTAATAGTATATCTAATACGACTATATCAGAATGCTTTGGCCAAAGACTTATGATCTTATTTGCCATTAACCGTATAGGACATTCGCCTGCTCACTAACAGGAGATAGAATCCTTTCTTGGCATACAGTAAAGACTGCTACCTACCCGTATAGTCCGCACTTCGAGGTCGACTCAGCAATTAAGCAAATGAGTCTAACTACTCTAATGACAAACTAAACGTCACAAGCACATCTTCTACTGAACCCTCAAGTCAAAGGTCCACATATACTATCACAACCTTTCGATTCGTCATCGACTCTCCGAGAGTGAATACCGTGTGACTGAATCGAGTATGAGTCGTGTTCGAGTATACTGGTCCCACCAATATACTTATAACTATGCTATCAAGACGTGCACACGTCCTAGCATCAGTTATACAAGTCTTATTAAAACTTAATGTCCTGTTATGTTTTATCGACTTGCGAACTAGTTAAGCACTCGAGCTCTAAACACTTCTAGTGCCTATCTCCTTATCTCCACAAGGAGTAGAATGTTCACTCTCAAATGCAAGGACTATTATTCTATATACCAAATCACAATGCCAGTGATATACAATAATATAGAAATAATTATTGCCTTATTAAATATAATATTCATAATTACAATACAATTGCTCTCACTCTCTCATCCTCTGAGTGGCATTTGAGGGCATATTCCTAACACCCCCGGAGGGTATGGTCGCCGTGAATGAAGCAATCATGGAGGCTGGGCTGCGGTTCCCTCTGTCTTTTTCTATCTCCCATTTGCTGGTGGCTTGGAATGTGGCGCCGCTCCAGTTAACGCCGAACACCTGGCTCCAGATCATTTGTGCTCTCACCTTGTTCGGTGGTCACCGACTGTACCGCCTTCCTTCGCCATTGGAGATGAACCACCTGTTCAAGCTGACGGCTCAGAAAGGGTCGGTCGGAGGCTATCACATTCAAGGCCGATCCAGTCGGGTGATCCTCGGAGTCCCGAACAAGGTGCGGGGCGATCCGGCGAAGTGGTTCTGAGTCGGCGGTGCATGGAAGGCATTAGCGAGCGACAATCCCACTAACGAGCTGAATATTCCCACTAGCTTTCGGGAGAGGAATCCGGGTAAGGGTTCTGACTCTCCCTTTGTTCGGATATGTTCTGAACTGATCTAATTTGGTTTTCCTTTTGCAGGTTTCCATATTCCGGCGGTCGACGAGCTACCTTTCGATTTTCTGGTCATTTGGGAGCGGATACGAAGCCTGCCGGATGATGAATTAGATGCTCGCCGGATTAAAAAAGAGAGCCGTTAGCTGTCTGCTCGGCTATTCTGTTTCCCACGACATCTCTCGGTCCCATGTATGAGTTCCTACGATCTCCAATTGCTTGGCGATCGTCCTGCTTGGAGAGTGTGTCTGACCGTCGTTCAATTGTTTCTTATTGCATAGGTCCGCTTTCATCGTTTCTTGGAGCCTCCAACGGAGATAGCCATGTCGAACCCCGGAGTTTTGAGCCTTCTTCGCCAGAAGAAGTCATCTCGAGTTCCTCCAGTGGCGCTACCTCTCATTCCGGAGGTGAGTGCCAATGTGGAGCCGATGATAGCGGAGGAGAAAGCTCGGGAGTAGGGGCTCCGGACGAACCGCAAATGGCAGAGGTCAGGAGAACCTCCAGTTTCTGCCCCTGCCAGTGAGGTGCCGATCGCCGCGCCTCCGATCACCGCGGTCCCCTTGGTGGATGAGCCTACGCCCTCTGCGGCTTTCTTGCGAGAGATGGCGATCGCCGAGGCTGAGACCCCTCGTGGGAAACCATACTTTGGTCGCGACCCCGAGTGAGCCGAGAGGTAGACTTTGTTTGTTTGTTGAGGTTCGTCACTTGCGTGCGAGATGTGCTAACTTTTTGTTGTTTGATGCAGGATCCGCAGTGCTAACCCAGCTTGCCCGCCGATGGTGCTGGATTTCCTTGTGAGCCGATCTCCTCGCGCGGCCTGTGATGTCCCACTGTATGTCAACTGGGCGGTTTCTGCTTTGCCGAAGGCCTGGACGACCGACCTGGATGCGATCGCCCGCCAGCGGTCCGGGAACATAATGCAAGCTGCTTTCGCTCTCTCCCTCCAGGCGGCGACGATGGCTGCCCAGGCTGTGCAGGAATTCGAGGGGCGTCCTTCTACTACTCGTCTGCAGGCGGACCTCGAGGCCGCTCGAAAAGAGAATGCCGAGTTTGCCGACAGGATCGTGGCTATGGAGAAGGACTCTTTGGATGCAGCTAAACGGGCGAGTCAGGATCTTGAGCTGATGAGAGAGAATTACGAGCGAGCCCGGGCGACGATCGATCGATTTTGGGACCAAATGACAGATGCCCGTCGGTTGCACGCGGCCGCTGAGAAGGAGGCCGATCAACTGAAGGTGACTGTCGATCGGATGACTAGCGAACTGGCGGCGTCGAGGGGAGAGATGGCTGCTAGGGAGACCGAGCTCCAGAGTGCGCAACAGGCGGTTGCGGAGTTGAAAGGGAAGCTGGAGGCGACCGAGGCCGATCCCTTTCTCAGCGTGGAGTTTGTCAGTGAGTTTGCCTATTATATGGCGTTCGCTGACTCGCTCCGAGCAGCTAAGAAGGGAGGGCTGGAGGTCGGCCCTATTGCTGAAAAATTCAAGGCATATGCGTTGGAGCACCCACTTCATCCTACCTTCTCTGTGCCGATCTTGGATCTATCAGAAATCGGTGTGGACCTGAGCTGGTACCCAACTCCGGCGAACCTTGTTCATCCTAACGCTCCGAAGGATGGGTAGGCAGCTCCGGAAGCTGGCGAAGGGTCGCGGGCCGATCCAGAGGTTGAAGGCGGAGGCTAGGCGGGGGCCTGAGGCTTTACATCCTTAATGTTTTAGCTTTTTGACTTGTAATTTTGTAGCTTTCCTTTGTAGTACTTAGGCCTTCGGGCGACCGTGTATGTACTCTGATATTTCAAGTAATGAAATGAATGTTTGTTTCTTCGATTTATTACTTGAATGATTGCTTTTCTGAGTCTTTATATGACTTTGTACAAATGTGCGAGGAGAGATTGTTGCGTGTATAGCTCCAAGTGAATTGATAAATTCATATAGATAACTTTTACAACAAATTCGATCGCTGCACATACATCTGAAAAATGCCGATCTCCATATGTAATTGAATAGGGACGATCGTCGTATATATAGCTCTGCACTTCCCCCTTGTTTTTGTTCACTTAGTAAAAGTAAGGGGACGAAAATAAATCGTTGAGTGAGCGGTCTTCAATTTTACCGATTCCTCGAGAAAGGCCTTTCATCTCGGTCTTGAGGATCCGTGCACGATCGCGGAGTTCGATGGACCGATCTCCACGGCCGTGTCTGAAGATATAAATTTGCCACTAGAAGGGGGGTTGAATAGTGGTAATGCGGAATAACGAAATTTCTTGCGAATAAATGAAAAATAGTGAGGAAAATAAAGACTCAAAGATTTATAGAGGTTCGGCAACTTGCCTACGTCCTCTCTCCAACTTCCTTTTCTATTGGCTCAAGAACAACCACAAATTTGACTCGTCTTCGATCGGTCCGAGTACACAACCATTACAATCGCTTGTCTTCTATCGGTCCAAGCTTGTTATTACCCAAAATATTATCCGGAGATAGTATTGCTGGAATGATCGAGTAACAAACAAATGCGAGAACACTTCCGCGGGAAAATAAATAACGCAAGATTTGCCGGGGTTGTTAATCCCGGGCTTTAATGCTCTCGCGAGATGTTATTAATAAGTATACTGTGGAGTACAAATATTAATGTTAGAATCTATTACAATGAGTGTAAAGACTTCTAGTTATCTATGCTGTAGAGCGTGTAGATTGCCGGAAGAACCAGATATGAATATCTGTGAGTTCTTGTTGTTGATGTTCAGTGTATGAGAATGTATCTCTCTCTGTATATCTTTTACTGTATTCGCAATGATGTGTTTCTAACTCTGCTGCCGTGTTATGAGCCTCCTATTTATAGGAGACAAGGTTGCTGGGACCTCTCCGGCGATCGCGGGCGACCGCCATTTTCTATATTATAATAAGATGGCCGATCGTCCCATTACGTGGGGCTGTTCCCTTAAAGTCTGGGGTTGCTGCTGGTGGCCAGCTGTGTGAGCCAATGGGAAGCCTGCACGCGTCCTGAGTCGCTGTCCGGGGAAGACCCACTTTGTACCTTTCGGCGGCCCTGTCGGTAGGTGAGGTAGGTGACAGGCTGGGGTCAAAGGTCTTATCTTTCGGCGCCTTTTGTGGATCTGCACGTGGGTCACCGTCCAAGATTCGGTCTTCGACGACTTTGACGGATGTTGGATTCATACGTGGCACGAGACGATCATCTCTGGTTAGACATCAAAGACGATCGCCAGATACCAAAAGATGATCGCCGTGAGTGCCGACTGCTGGGTGTTCGCCCAGCGTATGTCTTCTATGGTTGGCTCTCAGATCATTATGCCGATCGCCATCGAGGCGTATTAATTGCCGCACAACAATTGCCCCCCAGCTCGCTTCGATGTTGAAAACACGGGGTGAGGTGGCACTGTTGGCGATTGCCAATGTTTAGATGGTCAAACGATCTGATTTCAAATTTGGACAATCTCCTTTTGCGCTGGGACAGCGGGAAATGAAGGCGGGCTCTCGAAATGTTGCAAGGACATGCGTCACGCTACCATTGGGGTAGTCCGATGGTTTGTCAGACTTGTCGCCTGGCGTGCCCTTGAAAAGACGCGTACGCGGGATTCGAGGGCTGCATTTAATGTGTCCCCTCCCCGACGGTTGCACTCCAGCCCTCGGAATTTTGCCTATTTGCACAGAGACCCCCGCTTCCGTCTATAAAAGGGGCTAGGGCTACTTCATTTCTACTCTTCAAGCACCCTTGCCTTCTTGCTGAGACTCTGCAGAAATTTCCGAAGCTCCTTGTGCCGATCGTCCTCCTTTTTTAGGTAAGAAAAACCCATCTTCTCTCCCCCTTTACTTTTTATAACATGTCTGGAGGATCTAAGACCTTCGAGACCAGAAGCACCTCCGCCGCCGTAGCTTTGCCTGACCGGGAGGAAATTCCCGTGGGACTTCACATGGAAACGGCCGTTGAGGCCATTCGCGCGGGGATTGCGCCCGCGGAACTCAAGGAGCTCTTCAACGAGGCCGAAGTGGTGAGAACGGAGGCGGCGGCGGAGCAGGGGGGCTCGCCGGTGGATGAAGATGAACTGGTGCGGCTGTCTTGGGAGCGGGATAGTATATTCGGCCCCGCCTATATGGCTTTCGCTAAGATTATGGATGGGGGTCGCCGGACCCTGTCCAGAATTTGATTTCGAAGTGTATTCCGCCGCTCATCCCTACGAACATGTGAAGCGGACGGTGTTTCGGGCCGCCGACCCGTCTCAGTGGACTCTTGGTCAGATCCGGAGTTCGGCGACCCGGAAAGACTTGAGACGCTGGAGGGTGAAATATCACATTCCTTCTGATGTTTCATTGCACGTGCCCTCGGAAAACGAGCGTGCCGATCAACCTCCCGAGGGTCTAGTCGCCGTTAATGAGATGATTATGGAGGCCGGCCTGCGGTTCCCCTTGCCGTTCGTTGTATCCTATTTGTTGATCGCCTGGAATTTGGCACCGCTCCAACTGACGCCGAACACCTGGCTACAGATCATCTGTACTCTGACACTTTTCGGCGGTCACCGGTTGTTCCGTCTCATTTCTGCGATGGAAATGAACTATCTCTTCAAACTGGCTACGCAGAAAGGGTCGGTCGGCGGTAATCACATTCAAGGTCGAATGGGAAGAGTGGTCCTCGGGGTGCCGAACAAGACTCGGGGCGATCTGGCAAAATGGTGTTGGGTTGGCGGAGCGTGGAGGTCGGCGTCGAGTGATAGGCCGGAGAAAGAGTTGGAGGTTCCCACCAATTTTCGGGAGAGGAATCCAAGTAAGGGTTTTAACTCTCCCATTGATCGGATACGTCTTAGACTGATCTAATTTTGTTTCCTTTTTGCAGGATCCCTTGTTCCAGCGATCGAAGATCTCCTCTTTGATTTCTTGATCGTTTAGGAGCGAATTCATGCCTTGCCGGATTCCTACATAGACGTTCGCTCACTCGGTCACGAACTTCATCGGTTGGGGGCTCGATTGTTTCGCTTCCCTCGTCATCTGAAAGTTCCAGGTATAAATTTTACTTCTTCCTTGCTTGAGGATCGTCTGATTGAAAGAGGTGTTTAACTTGTTTGAATTTCTTCTCTGACAGAGATCCATTTTCCCCACTTCGCTGAGCCACCGCCAGAGATCGCCATGTCTAATCCTGGTCTCCTCGGTCGTCTACACCAGGGGAAGAAGACGGGTCGTGTTCCTGCGATGACGTCTCGCCCCGTCCCAGTGGTGAAGCCCGCTGTGGTGCCGGTCGCTGAGCCGGAAATTAAGGATGAGGAACAACTCCAGCGCAACCGCCAGAGGCGGAGGCCGGAGGGGTCCCTGCCGACAGCTGAGGCGGACATAGCTATCCTGGAGCCGCCGGTCGCCGCTTCCCCCATCTCTGCTGTTCCGATGGTGGAGGGGTCTGGCCCTAGGCCTTCGGCGTCTGGCTCTAGGTCCTCGGCCGGCTTTTTGAAAAATGCGGCGATCGCCGAAGCTGAAACTTCTCGGGGCAAGCCCTATTTTGGCTGCGACGCCGAGTTGGTCAACAGGTAAGACCGGATTGATCTTTCCAAGTTAGGCAATTTGAGTAAGGTATATACTAATTCCTTTGTCTCTTTTTGTTTATGTTGCAGGGTCTGTCTTGCTGATCCGGACGTCTCGCCGATGGTGCTGGACTTCCTGGAGAGCAAGTCTCCGCAGAAGTCCCTTGATATCCCTTCTTATGTCTCCAAGGCCGTCGCCTCTCTGCCCAAGGCTTGGACGACCGATCTTGATGCGATCGCTCGTCGGTGGTCTGGATATGCCATGCAGGCGACCATTGCCCTGGCTCTCCAAACGGCGACGATGGCCCTCCAAGCTGCCAAGGATTATGAGGGGCGACCCTCTAATGCTCGCCTCCATCAAGACCTTGAGGCCACTCGGAATAAAAACGTCGATTTTGCTAATCGGATCCAGGCTATGGAGAAGGAGTACTTAGAGACGGCCAAACGAGCCAAGCAGGACATCGATCGGATGAAGCAGAAGCTGAGACGTTCCAAGGAAGTGGCCGATCGATTCCGCGACTAGGAAAAGGAAGCTCGTCTGATGCATGTGGCCTCGCAGGAGGAGGCGACCGAGCTGAAGGCGGCGGTGGATCGGCTCAACAGCGAGCTGGAGAAGGCAAGGGGAGAACTTGAGAAGGCTAAGGGAGAAATGGCCGCCAAGGTGGTCGAGCTAACGGAAGCTGAGAAGACGACCACGGAGTTGAGAGGGTAGCTAAAGGCGATCGAGACCAATCCCTACCTCAATGTGGCACTCGTCGGCGAGTTCGCCTATTATGTGGCCTACGCCGATGCTGTCCGAGCCGCCAAAAAAGTAGGGATCGAGATCGGTCCTATGATGGAGAGCTTCAAGGCCTATGCACTCGAGCACCCTTTGCATCCGGAGTTTTCCCTGCCGATCCTTGACCTCGTCGACTTGGGGATCGACTTGAGTTGGTATCCTTTTCCGGATAAACTCATTTATCCTGAGGCCGATGGGGGAGCGTGTAATACCACCAGTATTACATGCTTTTTTTCACTTTGGGCGCTCACGTCCATTTCTTTTATGAGATAAATAAATGTACTCCATTGCGATAAAACATATTTTGTATAATATGGTTGTACTGTATTTTTGCATCTGTTATTCGTGTATTGTGATGGTGTGATGATTGACGAACTTTCAGTGACATACCTTGATGTCGTTAGGTAATTATCGGTGCGAATATGACAGTGGCCAACGTCTTGTTCCCCGAGAGATTTCCATACGACATGGAGAGGGAGTCGTGTCATAAGAAATTAATGTGACAATAATTTAGTAAACAAAATTGGTCCTTACGTACGTTATACTCCGAGTCATTACGTACGCTATATCCGAGTCATTACGTACGTTAAAGATCGGCCCTTACGTACGTAACATCGGTCTTCGGTCTTCAGACAAGAATCTTCGTCAGGTAGTACGCATGCCGACCAACTTTCGGCGTGATTGCAACAGGCAAGTCAACGAGGTGTTACGTACGTTAACCCGCTTTCGTTACGCACGTAACGATGTGTGTAAATTGTTCCAGCGAGTTCCTTACGTACGTTAATACTTTACCATAACGTACGTAAAGTCCCTTACGTACGTAAACCGTCAGGCATAACGTACGTAAGGGCAATCTGAGTTTATAAAAGAACACTTTGCCTTTCATTTCTTCCGTCCCAAAAATCATTCTTCTTTCATATACACTGCTCTCCACCATCCTTGAACCAATTCTAACCTTCCAATTCAAGTGCTATCCTATTAGAGTGCGTTAATCAAGCTTCGGGGAAGGTCTTGAAGGTGTTATCCTCTCGTTCTCCTTCGTCCACCGTCGTTCTTCATCATCTTTCGTCAGTAAAGGTAAGTTTATCCAACCTTGAACTTATTTCAGTGTTGTTTAGTAAGTTACAGTAAACCTCGGATGCCTTGGGTAGCTTAGAACCCTCAGTAATAATCGGACCGGTATATAACTATCGCAATTGTTAATCGATATCCATCGAATCTAGAATTTGGAATGAATAATAATAGAACTCATAATCATGTTGCTAATCACCAACTTCTCGGAATCATCTTTGAAGGATTTCATGTATAACCGTATTATCATGTTGAATAAAACCGTTAATAAATCCTTGATGAACTGACCAGCAATTTCTAGTCGAATGGATACCGAAACATGTTAAGATGATGGATTAATCGTTCTAGACTTGCATATTAAGACAACGATGAAATATCGGTGATTGTTGGTTATAATTAACATAGGAATGTTGTGTTAAAACACTATTGTTTAGCGGAAGGATAATTTATAAAGAATGTTGTCGAACCTAAGAATTTAATGGCACGCATTATGGTTAGAAACAGAGAAATTCGATTCCAACATCATAAGCAACTAGGGTAGGGTTCTAACAGGCGGGAGGGGAAGGAACGTAGTTGATCATCATTGTTATCATAAGATGTTAATCGACAAACATGTAATAGGTCGGACTTCCAAGTGTGATCGTTCAAGCCGTTGCCTTGTCAAGAAATAACTCTCGTCGGATTTGAGGCAAGTGAATCTTGCTCAGACTTTACATCTTATAATTTCAGACATAGTAAATGTTACTATTGTGGGATGGTGCTCTTACGATTATCTTGTCCGGAGTATTCCTGAGTAGATACTACCGTGACCCTTGGTCGCGGCCTTGGGAGTTTTCTTGTTGGACCGTGTTGCGGGATTAAACCTGAATGGTACCCACATCCGGATTATTCCTGTGTAGATACTTCCGTGACCCTTAGTTGAGACCTTGGGAGTTTATGTGCTGATAAAAGGAATAACATGGAACATTCGGTGATAACTTTATTCCTTGAAATTATTAGATTTTACCTTTGAGTTTGGTTTGGATTATTTCTGACCTAGGCTACTGGCACGACATGTCGTGCCAGGTAAATTTGTTGAATTTGTGCAGGACACCCCCGAAGGTTACGGCCAGGCATGAGCTGTGTTGGAAGAAGGCCTGTTAATTTCTTAAATCAATTTGAACATTCCACGTTGTGTAATAACCATATGTACGAACACTATTTTCTTTTGTACTTTGGGTTGTACGAACACTTCCTTAATTACTTTCGTATATTACCAGTTTAATAAAATATTTTAGAAAATATTTTCAAAAACTTGCCTTGTGGGTCCCTCATGGGATCTACGGCACTGTGGCGTCCCGGTTCATTTTGGGGGCGTTACAGAAAATGGTATCAGAGCCAAACACTCACGTGGATAGTTTTACCAAAATATTTTGAAAACGTTTTGCCTTCAAAAAAAAAAATCCAACACTTCTGAAGACCGTAACTCCTCGAGGGATGTCGAGGTAAAATACACGTAAATTCTTAAGGATCAAGTATGATGTTTGGATTCAGTAAGAACTCAGAGAATGTTTGCATTAAACTAACCTGTTAGATCGAACGAACATCACCAATGGCACGTCGAGGAGCTAGAAGAAACGTAAATGACGCACAAGGTTCCGCTATGAACGTGAGGAGACGAAACACCGAGAAACTAATCCGGTAGGAAATCAACCACCGCTGTTAATCGAGGCGAACAGAAGCGGAAAACCAGAACAATGGGGGATTTGATCCAGCCTTCGTTCAGACTCTCGCCCAGGCCATTGCTATGGGAATCGCTCAGGTCAACCGGGCAGAACAAGTACCAGTCATTAACATAGAAGAGAACACCAGGAAGGACCATTGGCTGGGAGAAATGCTGAAGGCCAGACCGCCATTATTCGACGGCTCAGGGGATAAGCACGTGGACAATTGGATCTCGGAGATGGAGACTGCCTTCGAGGTGATCGCTGCCCAGGGAACCAAAGAGTACCACTCGGAATCAACCAGCTCCGTGACACCGCAGCCCGATGGTGGAGGACCTATAAGCCAGAGGACAGAATAGTCGGATGGCCCGAGTTTTCCAAACTATTGAGAGGCAATCTTCATCCCCGTCGATTAAGCGCACGAGCACGGAGTTTCTTCAGCCAGGACCTCGAATTTGCCATGCAGAAATCATTCGAGCATATAGGACCGAGCTAAGCTATGTCGCACAGATGGTTCCATCCGAAGACCAGCGAATTTGTCACCTTGCTCAACGGTTGCCGGAGGATGTTCAACGTTACGCGGCGGGGTTTCACTGCACCACTTTGAGGGCATATGAGGACGTGGTCACAGCATACGCCGGAACGGTTGTCAGTTCGGATGCCGGGCACAACCAAAAGAAGCAGAAGACAACAAATCAGTCCGGGAGCACCAGCAGAGTGAACTTGGGAATTGGGTTCCCCTCCAAATCAGCAGCTTCGTCCCAACAGAAAGGAACATCTGACGGGCCTTCTCGCCGTAGCTGTTTCAATTGTGGCATAGCAGGGCATACCATGAGTCAGTGTCGTAAAGCGTCGACAAAGTGTTTTTCATGCGGAAGGGGTGGGCACATGTCTCGCTACTGCTCTCAGATCAAACCTACACCAAACCCAGCTCCTCAGAGTCAGCAAGGCTCGGCACAGACATCCAGAGCGTCTGCCATGTCCGACTACCGATCTCCACCTCACCAAGCTCCTCTACACGGTGCCGGAAGAGGATGTGGTCGCGGGGGAGGCACTGCACCCTCCTCGGGGACACTGCCGTCCCGCGTGTTTGAACTAAGGGCTGCTGACGACCAGATTACACCTGCTGTCTCAGGTACACTCCTTATTAAATCTCAGCCTGTTCATGTACTGTTTGATACTGGAGCAACCCACTCGTTTATATTCGTAGAATATGTTAACCGTTTGCATCTCCCTTGTGTACCTTGTGAGTCCTTTACTGTTAAACTACCCGAGGGTAGAAGGGTGGAGGGTAACTTGGAAGTTCGAAACTGTCCGATTCGTATCAATAATCTGGGTTGGACAACCAATCTCATGGTCTTTCCACTCCAAAACGAAGATGTGATTTTGGGTATGGACTGGATGACGATGCACAAGACGGTATTGCATACCTATCACCTGACAGTTTCTATTACGACCCATGACGGTGCCACTCACACAATTAGAGGCTGAGAGCACTTCAGTACTAAAGGGTCCCTCAGTCTCCTTTCAGCAGTAGCATCTCATGATGATCGAGGAACGTATTTCTGGTGTTATATTCTTCAGGAGGACACGTCACAACTGTCGGTTGCTAACATTCCTGTAGTGAACAAATTTCCGGACGTATTCCCCGATGAACTACCTGGATTGCCACCACGAAGAGAGGTCGATCTCTCAATTGAACTTGAGCCAGGAACGACGCCTATCTCCAAGGCACCATACAGGATGGCACCAGCCGAAAGGAAGGAACTAAAGTCACAACTCGAAGAATTGCTAAGGAAGGGGCTCATTCGTCCAAGTACTTCGCCATGGGGTGCGCCAGTTCTTTTGTGAAGAAAAAGGACAGCTCTCTGCGCCTGTGTATCGATTACAGGGAACTTAATAAGGTCACTATTAAGAACCGTTACCCACTTCCAAGGATTGATGATTTACTGGACCAACTGCAAGGAGCGACTGTGTTTTCAAAGATCGACTTACGTTCGGGATATCACCAATTGAGAATTCGAGAGGAGGATATTCCTAAGACCGCATTTCGATCGAGATATGGACACTACGAGTACATGGTGGTGTCGTTTGGCCTGACTAATGCTCCAGCCGTTTTTATGGAATTGATGAACAGGGTTCTGACAGAGTTTCTCGATAAGTGTGTGGTGGTTTTCATCGACGATATTTTAATTTATTCCCGAAGCCGATGGGAGCATGAGGAACACTTGAGGCAGGTGTTGAGCGTTTTAAGGCAACATCAACTGTATGCTAAACTTTCTAAATGCGAGTTCTGGATGCCAGAGGTAACCTTTTTGGGGCATGTGATTTCAGCAGAAGGCGTTAAAGTAGACCCCCAGAAGATCGAGACAGTTATGAGTTGGGAACCACCTAGAAACGTCAAAGAGGTGAGGAGTTTCCTGGGGTTGGCGGGATATTATCGACGGTTCGTCGAGGCCTTCTCTTGTGTCGCTCAGCCATTAACAAATCTGCTTAGGAAGAACACCAAGTTTGTCTGGACAACAGATTGTCAGGAGAGTTTCGACAAGCTAAAAAGAAAGCTTACTACCGCCCCAGTGTTGGTACTACCGCAGGGTACGGAGGGATTCGTAATATGCACTGATGCGTCTAAGCACGGGCTGGGATGTGTGTTCATGCAAAACGACAGGGTCATCGCTTACGCCTCTCGACAACTTAAACCTTATGAGGTGAACTACCCGACACATGACTTGGAACTAGCTGCAGTGGTCCACGCTCTCAAGATTTGGAGACATTACCTGTATGGGGTTACCTGCAAGATCTTTACGGACCACAAGAGTTTAAAGTATATTTTCACTCAGAAAGAGTTAAACATGAGACAGAGACGTTGGTTGGAGTTAATCAAGGATTACGATGTAGAGATTCTATATCACCCTGGAAAAGCCAACGTCGTAGCAGATGCACTGAGTCGGAAAACTGCGTAGGAGGTGACACTATCTAGTTTGACAGTATAGCTGGAATTGCAGCAAGATATCAGGAGAAATGACATTGAAGTGTGGATACAACACCGCCAGGGACAGTTGTGCTCGATTGATATTCGCTAGTCTCTGCTGGACGAGATACGCCTAGCACAGATGGAGGATCCAGAACTTCGTGCGATCAGCGCAAAGGCCGAAGGGGGAATTATTTCAGACTACAGGATCCAAGGAGGCTTAGTTAGATTCAGGAACATGATTTGCATTCCACCTAATGACGAGCTTAAGCAAACTATACTCAAGGAAGCTCATTATACTCCCTATTCGATACATCCCGGGGTGAGCAAAATGTACAAAGACCTGCGGAAGAGTTTCTGGTGGAAGAATATGAAGCAAGAGGTAGCAAGGTTTGTCGCTCGATGTATGATATGTCAACAGGTGAAGATTGAACACCGTAGACCGGCCGGAATCATGCAGCCCTTACCCATTCCGGAATGGAAATGGGAGAGCATATCAATGGACTTTGTCACCAAGTTACCAGTGACGGCGGGGGAAAAGGACACGATATGGGTTATTGTAGACCGACTGACAAAGTCGGCACACTTCATTCCAATTCAGGAGGCCATCGGAACAGAACAGCTGGCCACCATCTTTGTTCGGGAAATCGTGAGATTACATGGCGTTCCCTCGGGGATTATTTCGAATAGAGACACTAGATATGTGTCCCGCTTCTGGAAGGTCATCCACTGTGCCATGGGTACTCAACTGCATTTCAGCACTGCCTATCACCCTCAAACGGATGGACAAACAGAACGCACCATACAGACCCTGGAAGATATGTTGAGATCATGTGTACTCGATTGGGGCAAGGACTGGGCTAAACACCTTTGTTTAGCGGAATTTTCGTACAACAACAGGTGGCATGCAATCATAGGCATGGCCCCCTTTGAGGCCTTGTATGGTAGAAGGTGCAAGTCTCCCCTATGTTGGGACGATGCATCCGATGTCGTCGCCACCGAGTTGGATCTAATCCAGGAATCTATTAAGAAGATATCCATTGTTCGAAGACACATGTTGGCAGCGCAGAGTCGCCAAAGGTCTTATGCTACGGACCGGCAGTGACCGTTGGAATTTATGGTTGGGGATCATGTTTGGGTTAAAGTATCGCCAATGCGGGGCATTCGACGCTTCGGCCAGAAGGGCAAGCTAAGCCCGAGGTTTATTGGCCCATTCGAAATACTAGACCGAGTCGGTAGACTCGCTTATCGTCTAGCATTACCACCATCGTTAGACGGAGTGCATAATGTCTTCCACGTCTCCCAGCTGAGAAAGTACGTGTACGATCCTAGCCACAAGATCAACTTCGAGGAAGTAGAGATTTCCAATGATGCTACTTTTAGGGAAGTTCCAACAGCGATTTTGGATCGACGCGTAAAGACACTAAGGAACAAGGACATACCCCTTGTTAAAGTTCAGTGGTCGCACCACGGTACGGAAGAAGCGACTTGGGAGACCGAGGCGAGCATGAGAGAGAATCATCCCGAGTTATTTTCTTAGTTTCGGGACGAAACTATTTTAAGGGGGGTGGTATGTAATACCACCAGTATTACATGCTTTTTTTTCACTTTGGGCGCTCACGTCCATTTCTTTTATTTGATAAATAAATGTACTCCATTGCGATAAAACATATTTTGTATAATATGGTTGTGCTGTATTTTTGCATCTGTTATTCGTGTATTGTGATGGTGTGATGATTGATGAACTTTCAGTGACATACCTTGATGTCGTTAGGTAATTATCGGTGCGAATATGACGGTGGCCAACGTCTTGTTCCCCGAGAGATTTCCAGACGACATGGAGAGGGAGTCGTGTCATAAGAAATTAATGTGACAATAATTTAGTAAACAAAATTGGTCCTTACGTACGTTATACTCCGAGTCATTACGTACGCTATATCTGAGTCATTACGTACGTTAAAGATCGGCCCTTATGTACGTAACATCGGTCTTCGGTCTTCGGACAGGAATCTTCGTCAGGTAGTATGCATGCCGACCAACTTTTGGCGTGATTGCGACAGGCAAGTCAACGAGGTGTTACGTACGTTAACCCGCTTTCGTTACGCACGTAACGATGTGTGTAAATTGTTCCAGCGAGTTCCTTACGTACGTTAATACTTTACCATAACGTACGTAAAGTCCCTTACGTACGTAAACCGTCAGGCATAACGTACGTAAGGGCAATCTGAGTTTATAAAAGAACACTTTGCCTTTCATTTCTTCCGTCCCAAAAATCATTCTTCTTTCATATACACTGCTCTCCACCATCCTTGAACCAATTCTAACCTTCCAATTCAAGTGCTATCCTATTAGAGTGCGTTAATCAAGCTTCGGGGAAGGTCTTGAAGGTGTTATCCTCTCGTTCTCCTTCGTCCACCGTCGTTCTTCATCATCTTTCGTCAGTAAAGGTAAGTTTATCCAACCTTGAACTTATTTCAGTGTTGTTTAGTAAGTTATAGTAAACCTCGGATGCCTTGGGTAGCTTAGAACCCTCAGTAATAATCGGACCGGTATATAACTATTGCAATTGTTAATCGATATCCATCGAAGCTAGAAGTTGGAATGAATAATAATAGAACTCATAATCATGTTGCTAATCACCAACTTGTCGGAATCATCTTTGAAGGATTTCATGTATAATCGTATTATCATGTTGAATAAAACCGTTAATAAATCCTTGATGAACTTACCAGCAATTTCTAGTCGAATGGATACCGAAACATGTTAAGATGATGGATTAATCGTTCTAGACTTGCATATTAAGACAACGATGAAATCTCGGTGATTGTTGGTTATAATTAACGTAGCAATGTTGTGTTAAAACATTATTGTTTAGCGGAAGGATAATTTATAAAGAATATTGTCGAACCTAAGAATTTAATGGCACGCATTATGGTTAGAAACACAGAAATTCGATTCCGACATCATAATAAACTAGGGTAGGGTTCTAACAGGCGGGAGGGGAAGGAACGTAGTTGATCATCATTGTTATCATAAGATGTTAATCGACAAACATGTAATAGGTCGGACTTCCAAGTGTGATCGTTCAAGCCGTTGCCTTGTCAAGAAATAACTCTCGTCGGATTTGAGGCAAGTGAATCTTGCTCAGACTTTACGTCTTATAATTTCAGACATAGTAAATGTTACTATTGTGGGATGGTGCTCTTACGATTATCTTGTCCGGAGTATTCCTGAGTAGATACTACCGTGACCCTTGGCCGCGGCCTTGGGAGTTTTCTTGTTGGACCGTGTTGCGGGATAAAACCTGAATGGTACCCACGTCCGGAGTATTCCTGTGTAGATACTTCCGTGACCCTTGGTTGCGACCATGGGAGTTTATGTGCTGATAAAAGGAATAACATGGAACATTCGGTGATAACTTTATTCCTTGAAATTATTAGATTTTACCTTTGAGTTTGGTTTGGATTGTTTCTGACCTAGGCTACTGGCACGACATGTCGTGCCAGGTAAATTTGTTAAATTTGTGCAGGACATCCCCGAAGGTTACGGCCAGGCATGAGCTGTGTTGGAAGAAGGCCTGTTAATTTCTTAAATCAATTTGAACATTCCACGTTGTATAATAATCGTATGTACGGACACTATTTTCTTTTGTACTTTGGGTTGTACGAGCACTTCCTTAATTACTTTCGTATATTACCAGTTTAATAAAATATTTTAGAAAATATTTTCAAAAACTTGCCTTGGGATCTACGACACTGTGGCGTCCCGGTTCATTTTGGGGGCGTTACAAAGCGCGTGCCGATCCGCCACCTGGGGGCGAAGACCAGCCGGAGGGACCCTGAGAGATTTCTTTGTCTTCCTTTGCTTGTAACTTTTTGCTTTTTCTTTGTACTGCCTTCAGGCTTTGTATTGTATGAACTCCTTGATAATGAATAAAATACTCCTTTTTTCGCACCTGTTTCTTTTTATATACGATCGCCTTTGAGTGTTTGCATGCGAATTTTTACAAGTGTGTGTATGATTGCTTCCGATGTCTTGTTCGCCCGACCGATTGTTTGAATGTTGAATGTATTGATATGTTTGGAAATTCTTACTTCTAAATATTGTTGAACAATTCCGATCGTCCTGCATGTGTTTGAACGAAGCCGATCGGGTACGGTTCCTTCTTTCCGATCATATTTAGGATTAGCTCCCCTCCTTTGCCCCCTTGTTTTTGTTTACTTATTGTAAGTAAGGGAACAAAAATAGTATGTCTGGTGAGCTATCTTTAGTTTTGCCGATTTTGAGGAACCATGCACGTTCGCGGAGTTCGATGGATCGACCTCCACAACCGCGTCTTTGTGTGCGAGGGATATTCCCGCGACTCACTTTATTGTGAGGGTCCTTCGTTAGGCTGCGCTCGCCTTGTATTTACACGAAAGGTGGGCAGTCTTGGTCTGGAAGAGTCATTGCACGGGGCGTCGTCGGTTCATTCGACTCCACGTCTGCGGCTTTGTTAGCACTTTTCTACCTTGGGTCGGCATGTTATATGGCGACCCTCGACGGTATACGTTGTGAAGGGGTAGGGACGCGCCGCCTTGTCCGAGTACATAATGTTAGATGATGTACCTTGAGGGCGTGCGAACGTGTCCGCAGATTTGTTTGGAGGATCCTTCGGCTACGCCGGCCTCGTATTTAAACGAAGGGCGGGCGATCTCAGCCCAAAGAAACCTTGCATGGGAGAAGTTGTCGGTTCCATCGACTTCCAGGACCATGGCTGCATTGTTTCTACCTCGGATCGCCATGTTCGAACGACGATCCTTGACGGTATACGATATGCCTGGTGGGGCGATCGCTAGAATAGATGGGATAGGAAGAAATCTCATTATATTCTTTATACATTGGGTGGTTGAAACTGAATACAAAGTTTTCACTGGTAGTACTTCTTCAAATGTACGGCGTTCCAGGGATATTGATCCGGAGTACCGTCAGGGTGTTCAAGTTCGTAGGTTCCCTTAGTTAGCCACTTAGATATCCTGAAGGGGCCTTCCCAGTTCAGACCAAAGACACCTGTGTGGGTCTGGATCTTTTTGAGGACGAGATCGCCCACTTGAAACCGTCTTTCCTTGACCTTCGAATTGAAGAACTTCTCGGACCTCCTTTTGTGGATTGTGTTCTTCATTTCTGAGGTCAGTCATCGTTCTTCGAGCATGTCGAGGTCGATCCGTCGGGCCACATCATTGTCGGTCGTCATCTCTTGTTCGGTTCGGTGGCTGAGGACGGCGATCTCCGAGGGAATCAACACTTCTGTCCCGAAGGCGAGGGCGAATAGGGTTTCACCGGTTGAATTACGGGTCGTCGTTCGATAAGACCACAAAACGTATGGGAGCTCGCTCGCCCATCGTCCTTGCCTGGACTCGAGTCGCACTTTAATTGTATGTTTGAGGATTTTGTTTACGGCTTCTACCTGCCCGTTCATCTAAGGGTGGTAGGGGGCCGAGAACAACTTTTTGATTCCCCACTTCTCGCAGAATTGCATGACTTCTAAGCCATCGAACTGCTTTCCGTTGTCGGAGATGATGGCCTGGGGCAGACCGAACCGGCATATGATGTTTTTCCAGATGAACTTGATTACCTGCTCTTGGCCGATCTTGTTGAGCGGTTCGGCTTTAGCCCATTTGGTGAAGTAGTCGACCCCTACGATGGCAAACTTACAGCCCCCTAGCGCCATCGGAAAGGGACCTATAAGGTCGATGCCCTATTGGGTGAAAGGCCATGGGCTGTACATTGAAGTGAGCTGCTCGGGGGAGAGTTTGATGTTCGGTCCCATTACTTGACACCTATGACACGATCTGGCATAGGCGATCGCATCCTTCTAAAGTGAAGGCCAGAAAAAACCTTGCCTGGTTGTTTTATGGATGAGAGCTCGTCCGCTAGCATGGTTTCCACAGATCCCGTCATGGATTTTGGCTAAAACGAGCCGACCTTCCTCCGGTGTAATACACTTGAGGAGGGGAAGGCTGAAAGCTCGCTTGTAAAGCCGGTCGTCCAATAGGGTGTATCTGGTCGCACGGAGCTGGAGTTGGCGAGCTTTGATACGGTCGTCAGGGACCGTTCCGTCCTTTAAGTATTTGATGAATGGAGTCATCCAGTTCTCCTCGGCAACAGCAACTGTGGTAACTATGTTTCTGTCGATCGCCGGCCTTGCTGATTTTGTAATTTGGATATTAGAGAAATCGGCTGCCCCATCTGTCGACGCTAGCTTAGATAGGGCATCGGCCTGGGAGTTGTGCTCTCTCTGGACTTGTTCGATTAGCACTTCCTCAAATTTCGTGCACATTTCGGCGACCAATTCTTGGTATTTGAACATCTGTTCGCCGCGCGCCTCATATTCTCCCTTGACTTGGTTCACGACCAAGAGGGAGTCCATGAAGATATGGAGGCGACGAACATCTAGGGCGAGGGCTAGGTGGAGCCCGCCTACCAAGGCTTCATATTCGGAATCATTGTTGGTCGCACGAAACCCGAAACGCACGGCATTTGTGAAACTTTGTCCGTCGGGGCTAATGAGGACAATCCCTGCCCCTGCTCGCGAGTTGGTCGCCGAGCCATCCACGTACAGCTTCCAGGCCGGTCGGCCGATCTGGGTCGGACTGTGAGGGAATGTTAATTCCACCACGAAGTCTGCCAGAGCTTGGCCTTTGATCGCTGTGCGAGGAGCATACGTGATACCGTACTGGGCGATCTCCAGTGACCACTTGAGGAGTCGCCCGTTGGTGTCCGGTCGGTGTAGAACTTGCCTTAGAGGGAGAGTTGTCAGAACTTCCACTTGATGTTCGAAGAAATAGGTCCTTAGCTTGCGAACACTCATGACTAGAGCGTAGGCGATCTTCTCCAGAGGTGTATAATGTGTTTCCGCGTCATGGAGCGCTTGACTAACGTAGTATATCGGCAAGTGGACTTGTCCCTCTGCTCGCACCAAAACGGCACTCAGTGCGACCTCCGAGGCCGCTAGGTAAAGGAATAATTTCTCACCGAGGATCGGCTTTGCCAGGATCTGGGGGTTAGATAGATATTCCTTGATTTTGGCGAACACTACTTGACTCTCCTTCGTCCATGCGAACTTCTTATTCTTTATGGTCGCGAAGAAAGGCTTGCTTTTATCGCCGAGCCGAGATATGAAACGGTTGAGGGCGGCTAGACAACCTGTGAGTCGTTGCACCTGCTTGGCATTCCGTGGCTCCTGCATGTCGAGGATCACCTGAATCTTGGTGGGGTTCGCCTCGATCCCCCTTTGGCTCACGATATGCCCCAGGAATTTTCCGGAGCTCACCCCGAAGTTGCATTTCTTGGGATTCAGTTTCATGTTGAACTTCTCGAGGATGGCGAACGTCTCAGCGAGGTCGTTGAGGTGGTCTTCCTTCTTGAGGCTTTTGACCACGATGTTGTCAATGTAGACCTCTATGGTTTTGCCGATCTGATTGGCGAACATTCCGTTGACTAGACGCTGGTAGGTTGCCCCCGCATTCTTCAAGCCGAACGGCATTCAGACCCAAAAGTATATGTCATTTTCCGTGTGGAAAGATGTGTGCTTTATGTCTTTCTCCGCCATTGAGATTTGATGGTATCCGGCGAAGGCGTCCATGAATGACATCATTTCGCAACCTGCTGTACTATCGACCAAGTGATCAATATGAGGCATCGGAAAGTGATCTTTTGGACATGCCGCGTTGAGGTCGGTGAAGTCGATGCATAACCTACAAGAGCCGTTTGCTTTTGACGAGCACCACGTTGGCGACCCACTGTGGTTCGTCTGTAGCTACTCCGATTAGTTTGTTGTTAGTAGCTTTTTGACTTCTATGTCGAGTGCTGCGTACTTCTCTGGACCGAATTTCCTATGTTTCTGGTGAACAGGCTTCCTAGTCGGGTCGATCTTGAGATAGTGGCAAGCGTTTTCAGGACTTATGCCAACCATATCTTGATGCGACCAGGCAAAGACTCCGATGTTCTTACGTAGTAAATTGATCAGGTCCTCTTTTAATTCGCGATCTATGCTTGCGCCGATCTGTACTTCCCGCTCCGGGCGAACTGGATCTATCGTTATACTTTCCAACTCTTCAACGGGGACGGTCGCTTCTTGTTTAGAACGATTTCCGGACTCAATCCTTGGATCGATGTCGAGACTTGGCTCGAAACCGATCCTTGGCTCGATGTCGTCCGTTAATCGATGTGAGATGGCATCCTCTGAGTCGGGTTGGTACGATGTGCTTGGATCGTCGATCTCCATGGGTCGATCGTCGATCGTTTCAATGTTACACATAGCATTGGAAGTATTGAAAGTAGTTACGACATAGGAGTAATTCAAACATCTTTTTGCCATTAGCTGATCTCCTTTTACAGTACCGACCGTCCCATCGGCAGTGGGGAATTTGATACAGTAAAAGAAAGAAGAGGCGACCGCCTCAAAGGTTTCTAGAAACGGACGACCTAGAAACCCATTATAGATGCTGGGTCTATCTATGATTACAAAATTTAGGTTCCTAGTAATCCTAACCTTGGGATCGTAAAAGCATATTAGCTCGACAAAGAGCTTGATCCTTCCGTAGGCTTGGACTGTGTTGTCGCCGAACCCTTGGAGCACGGTGTCGAACGGCTTGATGAACTTGGTCAAGTTGCCGAGCTGGTCCAGGGCGGATTTGAATATGATATTGCAGAAACTCCCATTGTCAACCAGCACGCGATCGACCATCTTCCCAAGGATACAAGCAGAGATCACCAATGCATCCTCTTTGGGGCATTGTACTCCCTCCCTGTCCTTGTTGGAGAAGGTGATGAGCGCGTCTTTAGAGATGGTCGGCTCTGGAGGTTACACGACATGGACCCCAGCAAATGCCCTCAGTTCGGATTTTCGCTTCCTGTTTGACATGGTGGAAATCGGGGAAAGGCCCCCGAGGTTTCCACCTCCTACTTGAAGCATATTGATCCGGCCGCCAGGGTTGATCGGAGGGATCGATTCATCGGATTACTCCGGCTCATGCTCGATCCTGGCGACCGGATTGGGAGGTGTTCTTTCGTTTTGTCGGCGCTCGCGCCCTTCGGCCCTCTCTGACCTAGGTTCTGGCTTGGTGACCAAGTTATCCAATTTGTCTTCCTCAAACAGTCGCCAGAGTTGTCTGAGGAGGTCGCGGCATTGGCTGGTGTTGTGGACGGGACTCTTGTGGTAGGCACAGAATTTGCTGCGGTCTAGATGACCGTGGTCCCTTATCGGTTTTGGTTTGGAAAGCCACTCGCGCCCCTTGATTGCATTGAAGATGTGGGCCGGAGATAAGTTGAGGTTGTGGAGGAGGTGGACCTCCACATCCTCGAAGGCCTTGAACTCACCAGGCGGCTTAGCGACCGCCTTTTTGGGCTTGGCGACTGCCTTTTTCTGGACGTGGGATGGCATCCTCCCTTCTCCGGCCAATCCCTCGCCTAAGCGGAGGGAGAGCATCCTCTGCCTGGCCAGGAAATCGGAGGCTCTGACGCGGAAGACCGAGTAGGTCGGGGGGATGTCCTTAGTGAGGTGCCTGAACATGGGTGAGTGGCCGCAGAATCCCCCCAGGACTGAGTAGAGAGCGAGCTCGTCGCTAATGGGCTCGCCGGTGAGGACTATCTCGTCTACCTGGTCGATGTAATCTTCGTCTGACTCGTCCTTACCCTGCCTGATTTTCATCATGTGGTGGGGGCCTTCTGGGCGAGCGACTTTGGCGGCGAAGTATGACGTGAAGTCGTTCGCCAGTTTCTCAAAGCAATTGATTGAGCGAGGTGGTAGTGAGATGTACCACCTGTGGGCGAGGTCGCCCAGAGTTAGCGGGAACATTCGACACTTCGTCGCATCTGATGCTCCGCATCCGGTCATGTAAATCCGGAATTTGCTCAAGTGGGTCTTCGGATCCGATATCCCCTCATATAGAGGTGTTTGTGGGGAGCGATCTTCGGTTGAACTGGGGAGAGCTCGATCTGGACCGCGAGTGGTTCATTTAGTCCAGCGATCGATCTTCTGGCGCCTGCCCCAGTTTCCAGGAGCGCCTTCATCTCGTCGAGCTGGCGCTGCATGGCAGCCATCGCCGTCGCCTGACTGCTTACTGATTGGCTCCTGGAGCGCGAGCCAAGGTGATCGTGCACTAATCCCCTGGCCCCATGGTGAATGATGAGTTCTCTACCAGTGGGCACATTTCTTGGGCGAGCGGGGGCCCGCTGACCAGCTTGTCTTCTGGGAGTTGGATATGCCGAACTCCTGGTAAAGGATTCGGACTCCGATGTCTCCCGGCTGGGGCCTGAGTGCCCGGGTCGCCATGAGGGATCGCTCCCTAGGCGGCTGAAGACGGAATCATCCCGCCTTACGAGAGCTTTCTCCTGCGGCTCGGGGCTTTCCGTCGATTTCTCAACATATATCCCCTTGAGCTTCCGCTTGCCTACCCGGCGGATGGCTGACGGAGTGATGGTGGGCGAGTCGCATGCCCTCCGTCACTCTCTGAGGATGGCTATAGCCTCCTCAATCTGTTCCGCGGTCTGGAACTGATCGAGTGAGAGGCTAGGACCGTCCCTTGGGGGCGGGAGTGAGAGCCTTGCATCGCCATGGTCACCTTCCGCCGTGGGCTAGGATTCGGACCGGGCGAGAATGAGATTTCCGGCAGATCACAGGGTGGCTCTCTTGGAGGTCGTTGCAGATGTCATTTTTCTGAAGGCTTTTCTTTTGAAGAACAGTGAGTGTTTCTTCAAGTATATGTCCGGAGAACAGTGAATGTTCTTCGAGACGGTAGAAATAAAAATGAAGGTTTAGATCCTTTTCTTCTAGCGCCAATTGTTGTTACCCAAAATATTATCCGGAGATAGTATTGCTGGAATGATCGAGTAACAACAAATGCGAGAACACTTCCGCAGGAAAATAAATAACGCAAGATTTGCCGGGGTTGTTAATCCCGGGCTTGAATGCTCTCGCGAGATGTTATTAATAAGTATACTGTGGAGTACAAATATTAATGTTAGAATCTATTACAATGAGTGTATAAAGACTTCTAGTTATCTAAGCTGTAGAGCGTGTAGATTGCCGGAAGAACCAGATATGAAGATCTGTGAGTTCTTGCTGTTGATGTTCAGTGTATGAGAATGTATCTCTCTCTCTGTATATCTTTTACTGTATTCGCAATGATGTGTTTCTACCTCTGCTGCCGTGTTATGAGCCTCCTATTTATAGGAGACAAGGTTGCTGGGACCTCTCCGGCGATCGCGGGCGACTGCCGTTTTCTATATTATAATAAGATGGCCGATCGTCCCATCACGTGGGGCTGTTCCCTTAAAGTCTGGGGCTGCTGCTGGTGGCCAGCTGTGCGAGCCAATGGGAAGCCTGCACGCGTCCTGAGTCGCTGTTCGGGGAGGACCCACTTTGTACCTTTCGGCGGCCCTGTCGGTAGGTGAGGTAGGTGATAGGCTGGGGTCAAAGGTCTTATCTGTCGGCGCCTTTTGTGGATCTGCACGTGGGTCACTGTCCAAGATTCGGTCTTCGACGACTTTGACGGATGTTGGATTCATACGTGGCACGAGACGATCGTCTCTGGTTGGACATCATAGACGATCGCCAGATACCAAAAGACGATCGCCGTGAGTGCCGACTGCTGGGTGTTCGCCCAGCGTATGTCTTCTATGGTTGGCTCTCAGATCATTATGCCGATCGCCATCGAGGCGTATTAATCGCCGCACAACAAAGCTCAACCTCTCTCTCAATATAAACTTTTGTATATCTAGTGTTCTATAGGAACTAGATTATCCTCACTATATGAATATGGGAGTATAATCCTAACAATGCCGGATCAAAGATCCTAATAACACCGGATTAGTGACTCTTGATTCGTTTCTCTTACGCTCAAGTGTAAGTAATGCAACACTTACAATCCAATGAAAGAATACAAAGTATAATAGATATTACAATGAAAATCACTCTTGTATCTTTTCTTCTCACAACTTATAATGTAGTAATCAGTAGTAATTTGAGCTCAAGAATGCTTATATGCTTGTATACTTGTATGCTTGAAGTTGTGTAAATGATACCTAAGTCCTATGGGTATTTATAGGTGAGAGCCATTCTTCAAATACTGAAAATCGTATTATTAGCGTGCGCTAATAATGCCTTCTAGCGTGCGCTATCGATTCTGACTTGGCTTTTCTGAATGGTCACAAAACTGTTCCAATGGTAAAATTATATGGCTAGCGTGCGCTAGTCATGTCTTCGTAGCGTGCATTATCGGTTGGTCAACAGGTCTTCAATCTTGACTTTGAAAGTGTTGGTTTCTCCCCAATGTCTCTTTATCCAACGGCTAAATTTGAACTTAGCGTGCGCTAGCAAGCATGCATAGCGTGCGCTAGTATTAATTAATTCCAACTTTTCCAGATTTCATGGATCTTCATTGACTCCTGCTTTCTAACGGTAGAAACTCCAACGGTAGGCTGTTGACTGATTTAGCGTGCGCTAATAATATACCGTAGCATGCGCTAAATGTTTTCTTCAGTAACGTACGTTACCCTATGTAGCGTACGTAAAGTCCTTGTCATTTTGAGTCCAGTAGCTACTGGTCTACTGACCAAGATATCCTGTAGCGTGCGCAAGTAATGATGAATAACGTGCGCTAAGTCCTTGTATTAGCGTACGTAAATAATTGTCCTTAGCGTGCGCAAAACCATTTCCTTTTTCTTTCCAGACCTTACTGTCACTGAATGATGCGATAGCGTGCGTTACTATTGTTGTATAGCGTGCGCTAACTTTAGTAATTTAGCGTGCGCAAATGTTGAAAGTCTTGCGTGCGCTATCCATCAGGTAACTTCACTGGACTGCAGCTGACTGACTAGGCTGTATTATACATTCCTCGATAGCATGCGCTACTCTGGTATATGTAGCGTGCACTAACACCATTTTGCTCCTTCAATATAACAACGTGCTGAAATTGATTTAATTAAATGTTTTGAATGAAATTATCATCAAAATACATTTTGAGTCAACAGTGTCTTGTGCGCGAGCGACATTCCGTCTGATGGCTAAGTTCTCGCGACTCACTTAATTGGTAGGGTTCTCCGTAGGCTGCGCCTCGCCTCGTATTTAAACGAAGGGCGTGCGGTCTTGGTCTGGAGAATTTCTTGCGTGGGGAATCGTCGGATTAATCGACTCCACGTCCGCGGCTTGTTAGCTCATTTCTACCTCATGCCGCCATTAAGATGGCGACCCTATATGGTATACGTTGAGACGGGGGGAGGGACGTGTCGCATTATCCGGGAAGGACCCACCACGTTAAGTGATGGACCTTTGAGGGCGGGCGAACGTGTCCACAGATCTGTTTTGGAGGGCCCTCAGACTACGTCGGCCTCGTATTTAAACAAAGGGCGGGCGATCGTGGCCTAAAGGGACCTTGCACGGGCCCATAGAACGGTTCCATCGTCCTCCACGACCATGTCAACACTCTTCTACCTCGGACCATCAAGTCAGATGATGATCCTCGACAGTATACGTTGTGTAAGGGGAAGAGATCGTCTGCCTAGGTTCTTCATGTAGATGACAACTTTAGAGGGCGAGCGAGTAATCCTCTGATTTGTTTTGGAGAGTCATTCGGCTACGCCCGCCTCGTATTTAAACGAAGGGCGAGCGATCGGAGCCCAAAGGAACCTTGCATGGACGGATCGTCGGTTTAATCGATTTTCACGACCATGGCGGCACTTTTCTACCTCGGACCATCATGTCAGATGACGATCCTCGATGGTATACGTTGTACTAGGGGAGGCGATCGCTGCCTAGGTCCATCATGTTGATGATGAACTTTAGAGGGCGAGCGAGTCATCCTCTTTTTCGAAGCATTTGCTCAGGCAGTAGCCTTTGGTTTTATGAGACGGGAAATCGGGGAGAGACTTCCGAAGTTCCCTTCTCTTGATTGAATCATGCAGATCCGGTCGCCGAGGTTGATCGAGGGGTCGGCTCGTATGAGCTTTCCGGCCTATTCGCGTTCGACTCGGGCGACCGTGTTGGGAGATTGGTGGGGCTCTGACTAAGCCAATAAGCTGTCCAACTTGCCTTCTTCGAACAATCTCCAGAGTTGTCTGAGGAGGTCGTGACATTGGTTGGTGTTGTGGCCGGGACTCTTGTGGTAGGCACAATATTGATTGCGGTCCAGATGACCGTGGTCCCTTATTGCCTTTGGCTTGTTCAGCAGTTCGCACCCCTTGATGGCGTAGAAAATGTGGGCCGGAGTTCGGTTGAACTTGTGGAGGAGATGGGTTTCCACATCCTCGAAGGCCTTGAGATCGCTGGATGGCTTGGCGACCGTCTTTTTGGTTTTGGCGATCGCCATCTTCCGGACAGGAGGTGACGTTCCCTCGCCTAGGCGGAGGGTGAGTAGCCTTTGCTTGGCCAGAAAATCGGCAACCTTAGCGCGGAAGATCGCGTAGGTTGGGGGGATGTCCTTCGTGAGATGTCTAAACATGGGCGAATGACCGTAGAATCCCTCCAGGATGGAGTAGAGAGCGAGCTCGTCGCTGATGGGCTCACCGGTGAGGATGATTTCATCCACCCGGTCGATGTAATCTGCGTCGGATTGGTCTTCCCCCTGCCTGATTTTCATCATGCGGTGGGGGCCTTCTAGTCTGGCGACCTTGGCGGCAAAGTATGACGTGAAGTCACTCTCCAGTTTCTCAAAGGAGATGATCGATCACGGTGGTAGTGAGACGTACCACCTATGGGCCAGCTCGCCCAATGTTAACGGGAAGATTCGGCACTTGGTCGCGTCTGATGCCCCACACCCGGTCATGTATATGCGGAACTTGCTTAGGTGGGTCTCGGGGTCCGATCTCCCTTCGTACAGAGGTGTTTTGGGAGGAGAGATCCTCGGTTGCACGGGGGCAAGCTCGATGTGGACCGCTAGTGGCTCAGTCGGTCCGATGATCTTTCTACTGGTGCTTGCCCCAGTATCTAAGAGTTCTTTCATCTCGTCGAGCTGGCGTTGCATAGCGGCCATCGCCGCAGCCTGGCTGCTCGCGGCTAGGCGCTCGGAGCGGGAGCCGAGGCGATCAAGTACTGACCCCCTGGCGTTTGGAGCGGGAGCCAGACGACTGACCTGTATTCGGCTGGGAGTTGGGTAGGCCGAACTCCTGGTGACGGACTCGGATTTCGTCTTCTCGTGGTTGGGGCCGGAATGCCCCGGTCGCCATGATGGATTGCTTCCCAAGTGACTGAATACGGAACCATCCGGCCTTGCGAGCCTTTTCTCGCGAATTGGATCTTTCTGACGATCGTTAGCCTAGTAACCCTTTGAACTTCCGTTTGCCCACGCGGCGGATGGCCGAGGGAGTTATAGCGGGCGTCGCACATATTCTCCATCGCTCCTTTAGGATGGCCATAGCCTCCTCGATCTATTCCGCGGTTTGGAGCTGGTCGAGCGAGAGGCTGAGGCCACCCCTCAGGTGCGGGATCGAGAGTCTCGCGTCGCCGCGGATTCCCTCTGTAGTCGGTTGGGGCTCGGATCGAGCCAGGAAATGAGGTCCGGCGGTTCGGAGAGTGGCCCTCTTCGATGTAGTGGCAGACGTCATAATTCTGAAGGCTTTTCTTTGAAGAGCAGTGAGTGTCACTTCAAGTATATGCCCCGAGAACAGTGAGTGTTCTTCGGGACGGTAGGAATAAAAATGAAGGTTAAGATCCCCTTCCTCTAGCGCTAATTGTTGCTACCCAAAATATTATTCGGAGATAGATATTGCTGGAATGGTCGAGTAGCAAACAAGGTGCGAGAGCACTTCCGTGGGGAAAGTAAAATAACACAAGATTTGTCGGGGTTGTTAGTCCCGGGCTAGAATACTCTCGCGAGATGTTATTAATACAAATACTTTGGAGTACAAATATTAATATTAGAATACAATTACAATGAGTGTAAAGACCCTAGTTATCTTGGCTATTGAGCGTGAAGATTGCCGAAGAACCAGATATGATGCTCTGTGAGTTCTTGTAACAATGATGGGGTGCTGTGACGACCGTGAGAAATCGACGGTCTCTCACGGTGTGTATTAGCAGCATGTCTGAGCTCCTGGGCTTGCGAGTCTCTTTGAATCTGTGTCGTAAGGAGTTCTTGCCTCTGCCGACCATCTTCTGGTTGAGAGGTGCTGAGAGAGAAATTCAGAGATAGATTTCATAGAGGAAACCGAGAGCCTGACTGTGTGTATGTATTCTAGATATGGTTACCAACTGAATTCCGAACCTTTTTCCAGTTGCTGGAGGTTCTCTATTTATAGGACTGGGAGATGCCGGGCGATCGCCTCTGCTGCATTATAATAAGCGGGCGATCTCTTTTAGTGCATGGGCTGGTCTCCTTAAAGTCCGTGGCTACTGCTGGCAGCCAGCTGTGCGGACCAATGAGAAGTCTGCACGCGTCTTGAGTCGCTGTCCCAGGAGGTCCCACCTTGTACCTTTCGGCGGGTTTGTCGGTATGTGATAAGGTGGTGACAGGCTGTGGTCAACAATCCATGTTATGCGGCGCCTTTCGCGGATCTGCACATGGGCGCCTGCTTTGAGATCCAGTCTTCGTAGACTTTGACGGACGAAGGTCTCGATCATGGCATAGGACGGTCGTCCTAAGTAGGGCACCAGAGTCGATCGCTAAGTGCCAGAAGGCGATCGCCTTGGGAGTCGATCGCTAGATGCTCGAAGGTGGACCGCTACCTTCGTTCTGACAAGTTCGCCGTAGCTTGTTTGGTCGTGGACTCGGTCGCTCGGCACTTATACCGATCGCCGTCGAGGCGTATAAATCGCCGCACAACATATAACAAAGCCACAACATTGTTTAAATGAGAAACTACACTACCACAATGTATATAACAATGCTGCAGCGTTGCTTTGCTGGGATGAAGATTGCAGTTTTGCATTTATGGGAATCAACGCTACAACGGTAGACATAGTACGTTGCAGCGATGCGGAAAATAGCTACAACGTTGCTTGGTTTGATAAAATGTTGCAGCGATCGACTTAGTACGTTGCAGCAATGCGCAAATAACTGCAAAAGGTTCCAGATTTATTAAGTTCCGTTGGCAAATTTGTAGTCAAGTAATCGAGGATGATATATAACGATTATAATTCATGTATAACAAGTGTAAATCGTAGACGATTGCACATATTAATTCAGTTATTAATATTTTGGAGGGTCGGCGCCCGTTGACGACCGACAGGCGGTGTCCGGTGGTGGGACAGGCAACAGCGATGGCCCCGATGGGGATGGGGGTGGTGATGGTGTTATTATGCTTGAAATTAAATTATTTTTCATTAATGGTGTTTAGATTTCCATATATTTTCAACTTTTTAATTATTACGCATTCCTTGCCGATAGTGAAATAGAATAACCGCACGAGATATAATATTACCTAGATTTTACAGTGTTGGATGATGAAACTAATGTCAATAATATTAGTTAGATTTTACGATGTTGGATAATAAACTAATAATAGTTCACTACGATTTGAACTAATCATATATATATATATATATATATATATATATATATATAATAGGAAAACATATTCATAACACCATCTAATCTCTCTCTTATGTGGTATTTCATAATTTTTTGGTTCTCATTTATCTAAAATCTTCTATCTCATATTGATTTTGATAACTCCACCTATTGAAGACCTAAATAAATCTTAGAATCTATGTCAATTTTACCATCCACAATTATTTTATCTATTCATAATATTTACTTTGTCACATTCGGTGTTTTTTGAGATGGATAAGCAACAATTGTAACAAATTATATTTACTTATTTAAATCTTATAAGGGAGTTTGGATAATTAGGGGTGTAACTACACTGGTTTGATGAGAACAATAGTAAAGTTATATTTTAATCGAGTTTGGGACGAGTCGAATATATAATTTCTAAATTGGTCTGGGTGGATGAATCCTAACCTCATATTTTCGGGTATTATGATATGCATTTGGGATAAAAATGGGTAGTAATACCACATTTGAATTGGATTTCAGACCGAATAGATCTGGATGGCTGAATCATTGCCTTATCGTTTCAGTTTATTACTATATTTTTTCTGGTGATACTCTATATGGTTAAATCTCAATCAAGTGTTAAATTATTTTTTAATTTTCTATTTATAAAAATTATAATATAAAATAATTTCCCGTCGGACTATACATTAATTTTATCGTATTATGGAACCATAATTTATACTATATTTTAAATTAAGCATTTCACGCCACACGGTGAACTACAATTGGAGTGCTTATTCCTCCAGGAGTCCTTCTCCAATCAAGCACAAACGCTGCTTCCGGGATCCGGAGCCGTAGCCGTAGCCTCGGTCCCAACCTAACACATCTCGTTGAAACTTTCGCACACTTTTATCCTTCTCAGTTCTCACAGTTAATAATACTCTCCGCATTTCTGCTCGCCGATTCAAAACCCTAGAACAAAAATTCCCCGTATTTGAAGGTCGATATCGATCTCCATTTCTCTGCAAGCACAAGTTCCATTTTTAACGTAAGTCGCCTTTCTTATCATTCTTTTTTTTCTTTTTTATCTTTTCATTCTCAACGCCTATCCTATCTCTTTCTTCTTTTTTCTTTGTATGTAAATGTGCGTATGATATGGGGGTTATTGGAGAAGGTATACTCTGTGATGCTATCCGCGTATGGTATGATTATGGGGTAGGGTTTTCGGATGAGCCACTTTGTGGAAAATATTGTAAGGTCGGGATGAACTTGGCTTGATAAAACTTGATTTTTTTTTGTGCTGACTATTTGATTTTTTCGTTGGGTAGGCGTTGTGAGTGATGCACCTTTAACTGCGAAAAGGGGGTCTCAGTGTTGCGTGAACTTAGATGAGCAATATCTGATTATTTTTTTCAGGATTTTGAGTTTTTACCTTTTTCTTACATTCAATTTTTTTCAGGCATATCACCATAGCTTAGTTTAGGGGGTTGTATTCAATTGAGACTTCAAATGAGTTTTAAAGACTTTTATAGAATTTGATGGATTTGAAAAAAGTCAATTAGATTTTTGTGGTATTCAATATAGAATTTAATGGAGTTCTTAAAAGTCCATTAAAGTCATGAGGTATTAAATGAAAACTTTTATAAATCTTACAAAATTATGAGGTATTCAATTTTATTTTGGATTTTAAGGATTTTAATGGAATCATTTAGGTACTCATCTTTAAGCACAAAGTACAAACATAATTTGTCTTTTAAAATCTTTCCTACACCCCTAAGATTTTGATGGATTTTTATTCGTCACCACCACCCACCACCACTGACGCAACCGCCTCCACCACAACCACCTCCACACCACCATTGCCACTGTCCCGTCCCACCACCAACACCATTTCTGCTGTCACCCCGTTGCCACTACCACCATATAGGGCTGTCGAACGGTTTGGTTCCAGTTAACCAGACCGAATTTTTTGGTTAACCGGAACCATAAATGTCCTAAAATAAGAACCGAAAACCGGACCGTATAAATTTTCCGTTAACCGAATCAGACCGATTAGTTTCGGTTCCGGTTCGATTAACCACAAAAACCGTTTTTTTATTTCAATTTAAAAAATTAAAATAATATAATATAATTATAAAATATAAAAATATAATTTCATAAATAAAATCTGCTTCCGGTTCGGTTTATATATTTATTACATATAGAACAATTATCTATTAAGATAGAACGCTAAAAAATGAAATTCATGTGGTTACTATCTTTTGAGAAAAATAAAGTCATTTGAAATTCATAAAAGTCCATAAAAATCCATAAAAGTCTATAGAATTCTAATAGATAGAATTCCATTGAAATCAAAGAGAATTTATGAAAGTCTGTTGAATTGCATTAAAATCTATCAAATCCATCAAACTCTAAAATCTATCAAATTCCATTAAAATCTTAATTAAATACACCCCCTTAGTGTATATTCAAATCTGAGCTGCATTCTTATTTGCAACATAAATTTGCTCTGCTGTGCCGTTGTGCTTTGTTGGGTGAAAATGATGAAATATATGATGCTTTATTTATCATTAAAATTTTTAGGGCCCTTTTTTATTGTCCTTGTTATTATCTTTTCTCTCCCTCAATATTTATACATCCAAGTTTTCTTATGTATTTTTGAGTTGGTGACATAAGGAAATTATATATTGTGTCTCGTGTTATATCATTTCCAGTGTTTTAAAAGGCACGAGCGAGTTTGAGGGATTTTAGACGGATGACGCGAGACATAAGCTTTTAGGCGTATTAAGGCGTAAGTCTGGGTAATTGTTTTATTTTCCCCTGGTAGTATGCATTGGCTTATTAATAAGTTATTTATTATTTAAAACAAACAATATACATACAAGTGCATCCCAATAACGATAAAATATGACTTCTACAGATATTTTAATCCCAAATAGTTTATATATATATATATATATAGCACAATTCGGAAAATCTTAAATATGCTTGAACTGAAATTATAAAAAACGTTACTTCATACAAATAGTTCATTCACAAACTCTACATATACTATATAAAAATATATACTATATTAATATACCACCAATGATAAAAATATATATTTGTTAAATATTTTAATCTTAAACAATTTGTATAAATATTCATTACTCACCATGAATTACGAGATTCTTTCTCCACGAATAGTTTAATACCAAATAATTATACCAAAATACTAATATATATTATACATCAAGTTCTATCATGTTTTCAATTAATTTGTTATGTGTATAAATGAATTTTGATTTGCATAGTTAATTTGAGAAAAATCCAGATTTAAAATAATCATAAATCTCTATGCATTAAAAGAATAGTCTGGAGCATGGAAAAGATGGCTCTCTTTTATTGTTTGGATAAAAAAAGCACTGTAGACTGGTATTGTGGGGGTGCATTCTACCCTTGCACTGTAAATCAAAGCACATCTCTATCCATGAAATCAAACCACACCCTTAACTTTTTCCTACGATGATCATGAAGAAAAAAGGGAACACAAAGAAGCACCGATGACGACAAAGATGAAACGATTAGGGTTATGATAAAACAGAAGTAGACAAAGAAAGTCATTTCACGTTTCCCTGTTAGGGTCTAAGAAGCCGATAAGGTTTGGGCGCTTTTATTTTTATTTATTTCTTCCATTTTTTTTATAAATCCGACCTTACGCATCACACGCCTTAAGGCGTAAGCCTCAGGGGATGCGCCTCAAGTTCGCTCCAGACAACTGAGGCCTAACCCTCAACTTTACTTCCCCTAATATATGCCTCAAATTGTTTTGCTGCCGCCTCGCCTCAAGGCGGCGCCTTAAGGCGTGCATCTCGAGCGCATTGATCATTTCTTTTCTACAAGGAGGTTTATATAGTGTAGTTTAATATATAAAAAATATAAAATATAATGGCATGTCTATTACTGGAAGTTAGCTGTATCCTTTTGCGGTTCCTCTACCAGTGTTTTGGATAAGTTCAGGAAGAGTTCTATAGTTTCTTGCATGAGTAAGTGCTAGCTTAGATGACTGAAGATGTAGAAACAGCTGGGATATCATCCCTATTAGGTAGTGTTTGCAGCTGTTAGGCTGACACTAGCTCTGATGTAACTTTGTAAGAAATAACTAGAGAGAAGATCGAAGATAATGGAACACATATGGTTTATCAATATAGTTGGCCTTCCTAGAAAACATGTGGAAACCCGGCAGACAAGTAGAAAGAGGGAGGTCCCAGTTGTCTAGTAGTTTGTACATATGAGCATAGTTACTTCCGAAGTAGATTATTGTGCTTGACTAAAGCATAAGATTAGATGAATGAGGAGCGGTAGTGATTTGAGAGGGAAATATAGTCATCGGTGGTGCTGAGGAGTATGAATTCTCCGCAGTATGCTGTCCTTTTTATTTGGTAAAATCTAGTCAATCTTGTGGGTTCGAGACACTCATTTTTTGCTGGAAGCCAAGTGTTACCTAGGGAAAAAAATTCGAGGATGATGAATGAGAGTATCACTTAGCACCGTCGACCAAATATGTAACAGGAATTCATCATTGCTTCTGCACTTCAATCTTTATCTCGTCATTGATTACTGTTCTTTGTTGGACATATGTGGTGACAAGTAATTTTTTTATTCAGACTAATCAATTATTCTGGCATTCACTTCCCACACCATTCTACTTCTGGTTGCGTTTAAAATCTTTTTTTCAACACGATATCGGTGACCATACAATATGTCAGAAAAAATTACTTGCTCTTCCATGGTCTTTAACTCTGTCTTAACTGTAGATTTACATAGTCACTGCTGTATTTAAGAAAAGCTTCATTCCTGGCTATTATGTAGTGGCTATTATGTAGTGTCTGAGCACCATTTTTATGGGTTCAGAGGCACTGAACACCATTGTAAGAGTTCTTATCGCACTTCTTGGGCGTCTATTGACTTTCCCATTATCAATCACTATAATTATAATATAATTTGCTTTGAAGTGTGGAAATAACCCCAACAAAATAGGTGGGTAGCTAGGTAGCTCAGACTCGGACTCGGGCACGGATATGGACTCGGTTAGGTACACAGACGCAGACTCGGTTATGGACACAGACACGGATACGGGGACACATCAGTATTCCGAAAAGTAGGACTAGGACACGGCAAATTAATAATATATATATATATATATATAATAGAAGCAATCAAAATCATTCTCTAGCAGTTTGTACTTACATAAACCATAAGTTCATCAATAAAGAAAGGTTCGAACAACCATACTGCTACTGCAATACATTCAACAACATCAGAAGGTAGCGTTATTAAAAAAAGACCCCCAAATGGTAGCCTTACCAACAAAGATGGTGTTGGATGTCTGGAGGCTGGACAAAAATGATGTGGTGAACGAATCTGCTTTTAAATTAGGGATCGAGAGGAGATGACATTGTTCTGCTTAGGCTAAGACATGAGGTTTAAGAAAAAAAGGAACGCGTCCAAATCCGCATCGGTAGGAGAGACCAAGCGCATGTCCTTGCCGGACGTGGCGCGTGCGCGTCAGACACCCGTAGGGGGAGAGTCCGAGTTCAGTGCACGCCGGACTCAGACGATCTGCCTGTTTAGAAGAGTCGGTGCTACCTAGGTGGGTAGTAAGGGAACTGCCATCCATTGACTTGTCGAGTAGGATTTGCTTCCATTCTGACTAATGAGTAATCATTTCACAGTGGAGTATGCATATTATATGTCTTGTAGACTGTAGTAGGGTTTGACAGTGGTTCGGCAAGCACATTTACACAAACAGTGAGTGCTAGTTCATGAGATTTTGATATACAGAGTGGCAGTCTAACGAATATACATTGAACAGGCTGCAGATTGAAGTACGATTTTTGTGTGTGATTCAAACGGAGTTTTAGTATACATGGATGGCGAAGGGTTCACTTTTCCTGGTTGTGGGAGGATAATTCTGCTTGTATGTTGTCAATATAGATGTTAATTTACAGTATACCTGTGAGGTATTAGTAACTTTTAGATGCTCGGCTAGTATGTTATGCAAATCCCAGTGACTTCCAAGTGTATTCATGTTCTGTTAAGCTTCTTGTTTAGTTCAATTGGGCTTTTATACCAGTTGAAAATACAGAATGTCTCATAAAGTAATAAGTTTTTTATGCTTATGGCTCAAAACTTGAACACGAACTTACATTTGAGAATTATCTTAGACTTAAGCAGGAATGCCCTTTGCAGTTTTTATGTAGTTGGGGCACAACTACTGCTTTTCATATGCTTGAAAAGAATACCATGATATTTTGAGGAACTTTAGATTCGTGGTTCAAGGTCTTTCCTGTCATGGTTTTTACTGTCTTAAGATAGGGCATGAAAAAGCCAGTAATGTATATCTAGGGGCGTGAATCAGCTTCCATGCTGGCTTTTTTCCTCTTTCTTTTGCCCTTTTTTCTTCTCTACATTTTAGGTTTGTTGTTGGCTGTTGAGTTGTTTTTTACTCATTATCCTTTCACATGTGATACTTTTGCCGACTCTAGTATTGTAATTTCTTCATTGTATTGTATATTAGTATTTAAATCTAACTTTTCTCCTTGGGATTTATAATGTGAATGAAACTAAGAATAATCAGTAATTGCTACTGTGATGTATCTCCATGCTGAGTTTGATGACTTTGTTCGGTGTACTTATTTTATAATATATATATATATATATATATATATACACACATACACACACACACACACACTGACATACTTACATATATTCAGTAACGTGAATAAAAAGTAGGTAGAAGCCACTTGGTGAATCTGGCTTGTGTAAATGTTCCATGAAATTGATTGGAGAAATCATGGGAAAGTAGAACTTAATCTGACAGGAGTTGCAAACTGTCGTGGGATTGGGGAAATTAATGTGACTCACAGTTTTGCCGAAATCCCTTTTAACTCTCTATTCAGGTGCTACTACAAGCTGGTATTTCATTATTTTTTCCCTCATATGGTAGAAAGGACAAGTACTTTGGAGCTTCAGCGTATAGCTCCTTTTTTTCCTTCCAGAGTATGGATCTATAATAGAAGGGGAGCCTTGGCGCACCGGTTGAGGTGTTGCCATTTGACCTTGAGGTCACGGGTTCGAGTCCTGGAAGCTGCCTCCTGCAAAATTGTGGGTAAGGTTTGCCTACATTTTACCGTTGTCGTGGGGACCCTTCCCCGCACCCTCGCTGTGCGGGGATGCTTTGTGCACCTGGCTGCCCTTTTTAGTATGGGTCTATAATGTACATATCTGAGCTTCTGTAAGCTCTTCAGGCCACCTTTAAGTGAGTTTCCCTTTTTAGTATGGGTCTATAATGTACATATCGGAGCTTCTGTAAGCTCTTCAAGCCACCTTTAAGTGAGTTTGTTAATATGTCTGTGGGTTCTTCTGTGGGACTGCAATTCTTGCAATCATTTGTGTTCTCATTATCTAAGAATTTTGACTCTAATGATTATACAGTAACTACTATTTTTTTTAATTATATTAGTCCCCTGCATTTGTCCATATTGATCCAAGTTGCACTTTCGATTCCACGATAACTCTTCTATTGTGATGTGGAGTTGCTGATGTATGACTAGTCCTTGTCCTTTTCTTTAAGTGGTTGCTAGCCATTGTTATCACGTCGACGACTAGTTGACGTCTAGTCGCCGACAATACGAGAAGTCGCTGCAGAAAACTATTCGGTGAACGACTTACTCAGTTTGACAATGGCGGGTTTAGACCGAATTCGACCCGGTACCAAACAACAAACCCGACCTGGCCCAGTGTTAAGAAAAGAATTGTATGCGTTCAAAACCAAAAAATGCGTTAGAAACCCTATCCCCTTCTCTAAAGCGTCGAGCCGCGATTCCACGTCCAATCTGTCTTTCATATCTGTTCAGAACTTCAGATCTGTCCTTCAGCATCGTCTTCCATCGTCTTCCCGGCATCCTTCTCGTTCTACGTCATATTCTTGTATTTCTCCCGTATGTATAACTATAAATGTGTACTGTTTATATATATACGTATATATTATAGTAAATAACGTATTAACGTGTATATATATATATGTATGTACGACGTACGCGTGTTAATTTAGCATATAACATATGTTGTTAAAGGCGTGCCTCAGGCGCAAGGCGCAAGGCATGCAGATAAAAAGGCAGGTCGCCTTTTAAGCCCAAAGGCACACGACCTCTATCACCTCGGTGCGCCTTTTTGCCGCGCCTCGGTGTGCCTCTGGCGTGCCTCTGTATTAGGACACTTTTTTTTCTTTGTTTTTTCAGAATATTTTAAAAGTTATTTTTGTTGTTGCGACACTTATATTTTGTTAATTATTAATTTTTTCGCGGATAGTCATGTTTTCTTGTCATTATGTTTTTATAAATTTTATAATTTCATTTAATCTGTTTTTATTTTTCGTGCGCCTCATCTCTCTCAGGTGCGCACATGGCCTTGCGCCTTAGGCGGTAGGAGCCCGTATCGCCTTAGTGCGCCTTTTGCCTTTAACAACTATGAGCATATGTTAATTTAGTATACTGTTAATACTACTGTAATTTTCGCCTTAGTGCGCCTTTTGCCTTTAACGACTTGTCGACTAGTCTTCTTGAAGGTACTCGCTCAACTTGGCTCGACTTGGCGTCATGATAACCAATGTCCTAGCATATGGCTGTAGTTTCTTTGTAATTAACCCACTTGTCATTGCATAATTGTTGTTCATATTAGCTATCTAATTTTCTCTAGTGGTGTGAATTTATTCATTTTTTTCTTGGTAGTTTGTAATGATTTTACTGGACTTTTTTTATTCAGGGGACTGCATCATCTTTGAGAAGTAGCAAAGGATTGACAATTAGATTTCTGGAGAATTGGATGTAAACATAGTTCTTCTTTTTACAACTATGTATAGGCTGTAGTGCTGTATAGATCCGAGAGATAACATCACTTCTTATATTCTATTAAACTCGCCAACGTTTAACAGCTGAAACTTTGGGTTTCAACCATCTATGCCTGGGAACGAACTTGGAGATAGGGTTCACAATTTCTTTGCACAAGACACTTCGTCGCCGGGACAGCATCAATCACATGTTCTGGAAGGAAACTGGCCTGTGCTAAACAACAACTTTTGGGTTGGCAGCCAGAGGCAAATTGATGTACTGAATTCTAGTAGTAAAAATTACTCTTCACAAAGTTCAGGTATTACCTTGCTTAGCCAGTGTTGAGTTTCTATATATAAACTTATTCTGTTTCTTGTCGGGCAATGTTCCATTCAAGTCGGTTTTATATATCTGTTTCCACATTTGTCTTTTGAAGTCCAACTGATTGTTCTTTTGATACTTGTTGTGGTTTCACATGCAGACATAGATAGAGGACAGGCCAGCCATCCACTTCATACATCCCATGGCTTGAACTTCCCCCAATTAAATGTGAGAGCTGATATTTCTAAAAGTCAGTACACAAATGAGCAGCAGTATTCCAATAGTGTTGTGTATGGAAATCAGCCTTACCAGCATAGGCAAAATGAAGCAAACTTGCTGGCAATGGATACGGATTCTAATCAGCATCTCTTAATATCCTCAAGAGGCTTATCTATCCAGGAAGCACAACAAGGGAGTGGCCATGAACAACAAGAAAAGGCTACAGATAGATTGGAAACATCTATAGCTCCTGTAAGTTTTGATCTATTTGGTGGTCAGCCACAGATGAACCATCAGCAAGCAAGCATGTTGCAGGCGTTGCAGCGTCAGCAATCCGGCGTCAATGACATGCAGCAATTGCAACAGCAAATCATGATGAGGAAAATGCAGGAGTTTCAAATGCAGCAGCAACTTAAGCAGCTTGATTTGAGGCCTCAAGATCTATTCAGTCAGGTTCCGCCCTTTTGCAAACAGACAGCTGCCAGCCAGTCCTCCAATCTGGTTAATGGCACTTCAAATTCTGATTCCTCACGGTATCCTTGGACAGCTGAGCCTGGTACAAGCTGGATGAGCCGCGGTTCAGCCATGCAAGGGTCCCCCAGTGGACTTGTTTTTCCACCAAACCTAGCCCAGAGGGATTTCGTGCCTCAACAGGCTGATCAGTCTCTTTATGGAGTTCCTGTTTCCAGTTCAAGGGGTTTGACCTTAAACCAATATTCTCAGATGGCGACTGATAGGTCTTCAATGCCGCAGATGGCAACCTTTGGAAATTCTCTTCAAGGTAGTCAACATAATTTTTTGCCTGATCAATTTGGCGTACAAGAGGGGACTTCCATTTCTAGACCAAAATTTCAAAATGAGAATATTGGGCATGCTTCCAGTCAATCACTAAACACTGGCATGACTGCTAGGGCCCCCCTCCAACAAGTGAATTCAATGCAACGACATACACCTCAGCAGCACTTTACTGGAAGGCAGGAGTTAGCCACTCTGTCAGAGACTTCACATGAAAAATCTACGAGGCAAGTTTCATCATCTCCGAATGAAGTTTCCCTAGATCCTACTGAAGAGAAGATTTTGTTTGGTTCGGATGAGAATATATGGGCTGCCTTCGGCAAGAGCCCTAATACGACTGGAGAGGCTAGTACTTTATTTGATAATGGTGGGTTATCAAATGGGGTTCCATCCATGCAAAGTGGGAGTTGGAGTGCTCTTATGCAGTCTGCAGTTGCGGAAACTTCGAGCAGTGATATAGGTCCACAAGAGGAGTGGAGTGGTTTGAATTTTCATAATATTAATCGTTCTTCAGCAAATCAGTCCACTTTGATGCACAATGACTATGTAAAGAAAGCATATTTGCCTGATGATGATGTGCGAATCCATTCAGCACTAAATTCTAGATCTGTACGGTCTTCTGAGGATATAAATACCCTCAATGTTATGGGATCTAATCAACTTGGACACAAGTTTCAGAATGAACCGGGCATAATAGTGTCAGCTGATACATCTCATAGATTTGTACAGTCTTTTGATGAAGCTAGCAAGCGGTCAAATTGCAGTCCTTTGCAAAAATCAGTTGCTGAAGGGAGTCAAATATATGGAAATGCTTCACAACTTTCTCTGGGTGCGGAGAGAACTACCATGAAAGTATCTGCCACTTGGGTACCTGGACCGACTGGAACTAAGCTAGAAGAAAATGGTTGGAATGCTCTGGCAGCTGCGCCACCTGGTGGAGATATAGTGTTGAATAATCATGAGGCTGAGTTGTCACAAAAGTCTCAACAAAACCTATTAACGGTAATGCAAGGAGGTGTACACGGAAGTTCTTTATGGAAGTCCAACACTGTAACTAGTTCTGAATCTGGCCCTGCTAAAGTTGGAAATCACTTAGCAGATAAAGGGCTTTTGAGTTTAAATGATGCTTCTGCTTCGGTAGCTAACTCATATAATACGGGTGTTGATGATGGAACCAGTTCATTTGTTCAGAATAATAATTTACTTAATCAGTGGAAGAGTGCTTATGCTCCAGCCAAATTTCAAGGAGGTGAAGGTTGGAGGGGAAAACAGGACCAGATTAATGAACACAATCAGGGTTTGGACTCGCTAAATAGAGTTGGCATAGATGAAGTTAGAAGACATGATATGGAGACTTGTGCTGTGAAGGATAATTCTAATGACAGTCATATTTCAAACTTATCTCAGCATGCTTCTGGTGGATTCAGAGAAGTAGGATTTTCCGACACGAGTGATTCAAGATCTCTGCCCCTTGGGAAACAGAAGTTAACCAATCAACTTGGTAGTAAAGTTTCTGTTCCGCGCAAATTTCAGTATCATCCCTTGGGAAATGTAGATGAGGATGTGGATCCTACCTTTGGCTTGAAGCAGCCTACCCAGGTACGTGCCAGCTCCTTACAGAATACCCAGTTTGGTCAGTCAAGTCAGGTTTCTAGATACTCCACCGTAACAGATAAGGTGATAATATGTTTATACCAAGTATCTATTACAGTAGACATTTACTACTAAAGAGCCAGAATTATGAGAACTGTTTTATCTACAGGCTGACAATAATGGCACTAATGAAGAGCCTTCTCCTGGCAGCTTTCCTGGTAGTGCCCCTAGAAAGTATTTTCCCTTTAGTCGGCCCCTTGATTCATATGTGTCAGACAAGGCTTCTTCACCAAGGTACTGATGTCAGTTTACTTATTTTGTAGCGTTTACGTTTAGTGAACTTTCTGAATGTTTCTATTCAAATCCAGTCAAAATATGTTGGAGCTCCTTCACAAGGTGGATCAATCAATGAATGATGGTGCTGCGACACATCTGAGTTTTTCTGAATGCAATGCATCTTCTCAGCCACCTGAAGCAGAAAAATCTGATGGGTCTGCTGGTCACATCCTTCGTGGTCAATCTTCTGTCTCTAAAGGTTTTGGATTACAACTTGGTCCACCGTCACAACGCTTGCATACTCCTGACCTTTCATTACCTTCTCAAAATGCTGGAGCCGCAGCTAATTCAAGACATACTAGTCATGCTGGTGCGGAAATGGGAGAGAAGATGTTCCGGACATCTTCAGTGCAATTTTTGCCATTTCCTAATGAAGGATCTCAGTATGAAAATGACAGATCTACAGGTCCTGGACATCCTGGGGATGAGAATTTTCTGTACAAGGCTCCTGGAAATTATCACCTAGCATACGGTTCTGATACTCGATATGCAAGAAGTCAATTTCAGAATAAACAAATAACAAGGGGAATTGTAAAGGTGCCTATGGATGAGAAAATTGACTCCTCTTTCAACTGTAATACTTCACACTCTATGCAAAGAGGATCTGCAGAGACTGGCCTACCAGATGCTTCTCGCAATATTCAAAAAGATAGTCTTGCATCATATCAGGGAATGGCTTGCGCTTCCGATATACAAGAAAGAGGTCCAGATGCTTCTCGCAATATTCAAAAAGATAGTCTTGCATCATATCATGGAATGGCTTGCGCTTCCGATATACAAGAAAGAGGTCCAGTTTCAACAGCATCAACCATGGATCAGATTAGCAGTTCTCAGCATTATGGTGTGCCCGGCATTTCTCCACAGGGAGCTTCCCAGCAGGTTTTGCAGCAGAACATGTGGAACAATATCCCTTCATCTCAAACCAAGCTAAATATTGTGGAATCAAGTCCTCACGGTGATCTGCATGTTAATAAAGGGGATTATCTTTCATCTGAATCAATCGCAATTCATGCGAACTCTCAAGGTGTTGTCGATGAGGAAGAACATAGGTTGAGGGATAGGTCTGGACAGGTGGCATCATTTACTAACATTGATTCAACTTCAAAAGTCGAAGAATGTCTGGGTAAATCATCTTCCATCAAGGATAATTTGGAAGATTCTCCTGTTAATTCTGCTTCAACTCAGAAGGATATTGAAGCCTTTGGTCGATCCCTGAAACCTAATGTCTTCTCTAATAAAAACTATGCCTTACTAAGCCAAATGAGGGCCTTGAAGGATGCACAAACAGATTCAAGCATTAGTATCTCAAAGAGGATAAAAGGACCAGACAACATTTTTGATGATCGTCATGCACATTCGAAAGCAGGGAAGCAAGATGAATATAATGTTGGAGATGCATTGGGTTCAGGTACTGGAGTTCCTTCTCAAGATGGTAGGATGTTCAGTATCTCGTCATCATCTGATATGATGCAAAGAAACACTTCTCCTCATGGAAATAGTGCATCACGTGATATTATGGTGGCTGGTGTGGATGCTTCTCAGAATAACCCTTCTCCCGATTGTACTACTGTCAGAGTTGAGAATCATCAGGTTAACCCCCAGATGGCACCTTCCTGGTTCAACCAGTTTGGGCCTTTAAATGGGCAAATGTTGCCTATACATAATGCACACAAGGTCACCTCTTTAAGACCAGATGAGCCACCGTCTATTTTGGGGAACTCTTCTAGCATTTTGGATGCTCCTAGTTTAGAGGATAATAGTACTGCTGCTCCATCTGGTCCTTGTCAAGTTGGTAGCACTCAAAATTCTGCTCCCACGTGGGTATCAATTGAGCATTTACCTCCTGTCCAGTCATTGCAGCTAAATTTCGCCGGTCAGCATCAGGTGATTTGGAGACCCCAAAAGCGTAAGACTGCTACTTCTGAATTTCATCCTTGGCACAAAGAAATATCAGATGGCTCACATGACATTTTGCTACTCAGGTAATTATTATGAATCAGTATGTTATATCTGGTTTTCTTTATTGCAGATGCTTGTTCATAATGATAAGTGAAATGATGGTACTTGATTCATAGGATTTAGTAGCATTTCTGCTTTCTGGTTTTGCTGCAAATTTTATTTGTTAATCTGGGTAAGTTTTACTGCATGCAGTGCGGCAGAACGAGACTGGAATATGACAGCAAATTGCCTTGCCGAAAAGGTATGCTTGTTTGCTATGCGTGGTCCTCTAATTGATAGTCATTACTTCTTACAGGGTTAACCATATTCATTCTCTCCCCCACCCCCTAATGATAGGTCCAAGATGATGGTGAATTAAGTGAAGATGGACCTCCACTGCTTAGATCAAAGAGAAGGCTTACATTAACAACACAACTTATGAAGCAATTGTTTCGCCCTCCTCCAGCGACTATTCTCTCTGCTGATGCTAGTTCAACATGTGAGAGTGTGATTTATGCGGTATCTAGGGTAGCACTGGGTGATGCATGCTGTTCCTTTACTTGCTCGAGTGATTTGGGTTACCATGATTCCCTGGACCTGTAAGAACTTGCTTGGATATTCCCTTAATTGGCTGAATCATTCCAGATGCTTGCATCTGCAATTACATAGTTGTTGCCATCATTTTATTTTCCCTTCAGTCTAACTGATAATCCTTTATTTATGAACTATCTTCTAGACATTCCATGAAGGGCAAACTAAATGGCGATCCTCGTTTTATAAAAGTTATCGAAGAGTTGTTGGGAAAAGCTAGAAAGTTGGACGATGATTTCTTCAGGTAATTCTCTGCACCTTTGTCTTGATTCTTCTGGCTTCATTATGTCCGAATGTATACTTTACCAGCCCTGTATGATTTATCTAGTTAATCCCAAGTGCTCTCTCTCTCTCTCTCCCCCCCCCCCCCCCCCCTCTCTCTCCCCCTCCCTCTTCCTCCCCCTCTCTCCCTCTCCCTCCCTCCCTCCCTCTGCCTCTGTCTCTCCCTCTCCCCCCTTCTTCCTTTCCCTCCCTCCTTCCCTCCTTGTGTTTGGGCGTGTGTTTTTGGGCAAAAATGACGCGTGCGTCTCTGTGGGCTGAGGTGCCGCTCCGAGGCGCAGAGAGGCTTATCTTCTTCATTCCCGTTGATTGAGCTTTTTAAAAAAAAAGAAACATAGAAACATGCCTGATAATTGAGATGGAATGAGACAGATGGAGGTCGGCTCTGTTGGTGTGGTGTGGGGGTGTGAAAAAAATAGGTTTCGAAAGAGGAATATGGTTTTAATATAAAGTGGTTAATGACCTAAATCCTAATTAACCTTATTGTCTCTATTAATTTATGACGAGGTGCTGCTTATTAGAGAAGTAACAAAAAACAAACTGTACAAATTTTACGACCTAACTAACTAATCAGAGTTACTTATTAAATGGTATTTAATATTTTGAGAAGTAGCAAAAGCAAATAAATGTTAAATTTTGTATAAAATTTGGGAGAAAATGTAATTTAACTTATATAATGAATCTAATTTAGATTTTTGGTGATTTTATTAGAAAAAATGAAATTGACGAAATCAAATCTATGACCTAACTAACTAACTGAAGTTACTTATTAAATGGTATTTAATATTTTGAAAAGTAACAAAAACATAAATATTAGATTTAGTATAAAATTTGGGAGAGAATGTAGTTTTAATTTATATAAAAATCTAATATATATGTTTTGTTGATTTTATTAGTGAAAAGCAACATAAAAGTGACGATAATTTAACTTATGACCTAACTAACTAATTATAGACTCTAGTGACTGATATTTAATATTTGTAAAGTAACAGAAAGACATAAATATTATATTTATTATAAAATTTGGATAGAATGTGATTTAATAATATATATAAAAATCTCTTTTATGTTTTGTTGTGATTTTTTTAGAAAAAAATAAAATAAAATTGAGGCTTACCCCTCGAGGTTTATGCTTTGCCTTATCCAGGAAAAATGCCTCGAACCCATCCGCCTTTGAAAACATTGTTTTTGCCTGTACCTTTTTTAATTTGGACATCTTATCTATAGATAACTCAACTATTATACTATTAAAGTATATAATTTAGAGTATGAGGACAGTGTGTGATTCAATTGCCTGTAATGTAGAACTTCATATACGTTGTCCGTTCGAAAGGCCTAAAAATATGACTTGTACCCTTGTGCTGAACTATTCCAAAAAGATTTTTGCTGTAACTTTGCGCTTTTAAGTGCTTGACAAATATATGGCACAAAAACAACTGTAACAGGTTAAGCAAAATAAGTTCTCATTGGGTGGGTGGGGGGTGGGGGGTGGGGGGTGGGGGAAGGTATTAGAGTTCCTTCTTGCATGTCTTCATTTTATCATTAATATAATCACTGGGAGAAAGAGGGATCGAATGGGTAACTATGCTTTTCAATAAGATTTGGAGAAGCAATAAGATGCCATTAGCATGGAGGAAAAATATTCTCGTCCCTTTGTATAAGAACAAAGGTGATGTTCAAGATTGTTCTAATTATCGCGGAATTAAACTAATGAGTCATACCATGAAGTTGTGGGAACGAGTGAATGAACAAAGGATCAGAGAATGTGTGAAGATAACAGAAACTCAGTTTGGATTTATGCTTGGAAGATCGACCATGGATGCAATTTATCTTATCCGGCAGTTGATGGAACATTATCGAGATAAAAAGAAAGATCTACATATGGTTTTTATTGATTTAGAGAAGGCATATGATAAAGTACCAAGAGAAGTACTTTGGTGGGCCTTAGCAAAGAAGGGTGTATCGCGGAAATATATTGACATTATAAAGGACATGTATGAGGGAGCTAGTACAAGTGTACGTATTAATGTTGGGAGGACAGAAGAATTCCCTATTACGATTGGGGTGCATCAAGGATCTGCTATTAGTCATGGACGAATTGACAAGAGAAATTCAAAATGACGTTCTGTGGTGTATGATGTTCGCAGATGATATTGTGTTGATTGATGAAACGAAGGTTGGAGTGCAACAGAAATTGGAACTTTGGAGGGATACTTTAGAAGCTCGAGGCTTTTGGCTGAGCAGAAGTAAGACTGAATATATGGGGTGTAGGTTTAGCGAAAACAGTGATAGAGAGGCGGGGATGATCACATTTGATGGGAAAGTTGTTCATGGATCCACTTTCTTTCGGTATCTTGGATCTATTATCCAAAATGTAGAGCTAGATGGCGATGTGACTCACAGAATAAAGACAGGGTGGTTGAAGTGGAAGAGTGCCACAGGGGTTTTATGTGATACTGACATGCCTCATAGATTAAAGGATAAATTTTACCGCACGGCAATAAGGCCTGCACTGTTATATGGCACCGAGTGTTGGGCTGTAAAACAGTGTCACGTTCAAAAGATGAATGTGGCGGAGATGCGTATGCTACGATGGATGTGTGGTCATAGAAAAAGGGATCGGCTCAGAAATGAGGTGATTAGAGAGAAAGTAAGAGTTGCGTCTATAGAAGACAAGATGATGGAGAATCGATTACGATGGTTTGGTCATGTGAGAAGAAGACCTGTTGATGCCCCAATGAGGAGGCTAGAAAGTTGGGGAACAAGTAATATTGTGAAAGGTAGAGGAAGACCCAAGGAAACTTGCAATAAAAATGATTAAAAATGATATGAGGTTTCTTGGAATTGGAGAAAGTACGGCGATGGAGAGACAAATGTGGCGGGAAAGAATACGGATGGTGGATGGAATCTGATTCCTTTTTTTTTTATTCCTATTTTCTTTTATTTCATGTTATCTTTTAATTTATTTTTCAGGATTTTTCTTTTTTTTATTTTTTTTCTTTTCTTTTTTTTTTGTTAACATTCATTCTCCTTTTTTTTCTTTTCTTTTTTCCGCTACTTTTTTCCCTCTTTTTTTTTTCTTTTATGTTATTTATGTAACGATCATTGACGGTTTCAAAGTTTGATTCATGTTAGCCGACCCCAAATCATTTTGGGACTAAGGCTTAGATGTTGTTGTATAATCACTGTATCCCAATAATTGAAAATCCTGGGTGATATTATTCGTTATCAACTTCTTGACATATAAATATGACCCATCATTCATGATTGTGTTTTTGTTCTTCCTAGGTGCTGTCACTTGTGGTTGAAGTTTTTATGCTGTGATTTGGTTATCCCCAAATACTTCTAAAGCATATCCTATTACTTGCAGATGATAAGAACTAAGAAGTGTGGATAGGTTAGAGAATACTGAAAATTAGGAGGTAAATAACTAGTTTGTTTTTGGGTAGGACTGCAAGGACTTTTATCACTCTCTGACCTTGTCCACAAGACACAGCTGGTTGGGTTCCTACATATGCCTAGCTGTAGCCAGATGGTAAAAATACGCAAGCTTGTGTTTAATTAGTTAGGAGTAGTCTGATTTGGTCAATACAGATGTTATCTATGCCAACTACCAGAATACCCAGAGCTTAAGATACAACAAACTAAGTGTCAAGCAGGAGTAAATGCTATGCAAATGGCAATTAATCTTCTGTCGTTGTAATGCTGAAGGCTGTGTACTGAAGTGGGGGCGATCATAATAACCAATCCCACATAAAATATGAATGGAAACATTGACCAACATATGAGAATTGGGGAAATAACTAGTGCGACCTTGATATGTGTGTATTCATGGGTAGGTGCATGGTATGTGTTAGGCAAGTGTTCGAATCTTGATATTGCATAAAAGTTGCTGGACATCGTCCAATTAGCTCGATGTCTGTTGCAAGGATTGTTTATTGAGCCAGAGTAGCTTTAAGGCCAAAGATATTTGGCTGTGTTTAATCAACTAAAGACAGCTTGATCAATATGTGTGAACTCTAGCTTAATAAGATTTTACTCCCTATATAATATATTCCATTCGCTCATCCAAAATTCTCTTTATCTATTTACTAGTGCAAAACCGTGGAAAATCCACGGAATGTTTTAAATTGTTTTATTATAGTGTTATATATATATATATATATATATATATATATATATATATATATATATATATATATATATAGGGGGGCTTTATTTTCAGAACTCTCTTAAGTGCGAGAACTCCTCTAAACCAATGAGATTTTTTTAAATATTAAAAAATATTATTAATTCAAAAGGGTATTATAGTAAAATACAATTTTTATTACGGGAGATAACCCCTACTGATGATAACCCCTACTATAATAGCCCTACTGATGATAACCCCTACTATATATATAACCCCTACTATATAGTAGGGGTTATGATCAGTAGGGGTTGTATGCATTGACATGATGTACATTATATATTATTAGGAGTACAAAAGGTGGTTCTCGCAGTTCTCGCACTTAACAGGGTTCTGAAAATAAAGTTACACTATATATATATATATTATATATATATATATCCCACCACATTCATGCATCCCGTGTTTATACAAAATTCCAAATGAAAATCATGTCGGGTGAGCCTTATCTCATTAACACATCATCCTTACAAAATTATTGAGATAATAAAAAACGTCATAAAAAACGTGTACAATATGAGTGATACAATACATAAGTAAAATGAACTAAGAAAATATAAACGCAAACAGTGCATCCATCGAAATAAAAATATAGTTATTCAAGAAGTCCCAACAAATTTCAACAAAATTTATCCCATAAAAAAGATAAAAATAATATTTATAATAAATACAAGATAAACTATCTTATACTAAATAAAAGAAACTTATGAATACATGAAACATTACATAACATAAAACCTAAATATCGAAGCAAGTCTACTACAGATCTGAACAACAATAAACTAAGCATAGGAACACAACATCTGAGCGTTATCCCAAAATGATTTGGGTTCGGTTAACATGAATCATCCTTTGAAACCGTCAATCACCAAAAAAAAATCAATTAATAGCCAAAAAAAGAAACATAAATGGAAATTCGAAGTGTAAGGAAAACTCAAATCGACTCTAGACAAAAAAAAACAAAAAATAATAAAAACAATGATAATAAAATTGAAAAATTAAAAAAAATAAAAAAATAAAAAAGAATCAAACTCCATTTATTTTCCCTCCACATTGTCCTTTCCACTGCCATATTTTCTCCAATCCCAAGTAGCCTGAAATCGTTTTCAATCATATTTATCCATATTTTCTTGAGTCTTTCTCTACTCTTTACAATTTTTGATGTTCCCTAATGTTCAAGCGTCGTCACTGGCATCAACTGGTCTCTGTCTCCCATGGCATGGACACAACTCTTACCTTATCCTTATTAACCTCAATTCTAACCTCGTAGGAACATAAATTAAACAATTCACAGAATAATAAACCTAAATTGTGCATGTTAAACAATTAATCCATTAACGAAAATTCATACCAGATAAGCTCTTGGCAAAAGATTCAATATGCATCGCTCATGAAGAAGAAGCCTTCGGTGCTTGTCTCAAAATAAGGTGGGTGATGAAAATACAGAAGAAAAGAACATAGCAAATAACAGGATTGAAGGAAGAAAAAATATTTTTTTGGAACATAATTAGAAGATGACGGCGATGTATATTTGGAAGACGACAACGATTTGCAGATTTTGGAGATAAGAAATTTTAGGAAAAAACTGAAGAAATAAGGAAATTCGCAGTAAAAATCTTACAGAGGAAATAAATTATGTACCCGTGAAAATAGTAAGAAAGTAATATTTATTCAGATTAGTTTCACAGAAAAATGTGGAAGCAAAATTCCCCCAAAAAAAAATAAAAATAAATAAATAAATAAAAAAAGAACAAGGCAAATATAAATGCGGATAAGTTGTAGGCAGGAGGAGTCTCTTTTAACATGTAGCAAATATCTGTGTAGTATATTACTTGTGATTTCAAGTCTATCCTTTTACTGGAGTAAGTATTTACTGTTTATCACCTTATCCTGTGCAGCAGTTTTTCCATACTCATTTCATCATGTATATTAATTATTTGCTAAATAATTGTTTACACTATGTTTGCCTGACATGCCGACCCCAACGTACTAGGATAAGGCTTAGTCTGGTTCATGACCCCAGAAGCTCGTAGACTTGTGAGTTTTTAAATACAAATTCAGAATATTATACAGGATGAGAATCTTTTGGTTGAAATATTTGGTGGAAAATAAAAATTGTATAAGCACTTGAGACTTGGCCTAATTACAAAATACTCCAGTAATCTTCCAGAATTACAAATATACCCTTATCATGTTACAAATATCCCCTTTATACCTAACAAAAATACCCTTATCACGTTTCTATATACCTAACAACTACCCCTTTTTATCCCCTCTTGAAAGTGAAATTCGTAGAGAGAAACAAACCTCAAGGGGGTATTGATGTTTCTATATACCTAACAACTACCCCCTTTTTACCTCTCTTGAAAGTGAAATTCGAGAAACAAACCTCAAGGGGGTATTAATGTCTTTAACATAGTTAGATTCTTCTTTGTATTTTAGCCAAACCTCATGGTTGGTTTGTGTGATTAACAATGGTTTGGTAAAAGAAATTCTTTATACTTTTTGTAGTGCATTTGGAAATGCATTACTTGTAGATAATATATGGTTTCCCTTCTTGGCCCTTGTTTGCTCAGTCTTTCCTAGGGGCCCTTCTTTTTGCTGTTACTCTTTTGCTCATGTAGTTGTATTTTCAATCTTTTGCTTAGTGCTTACGCATGCTCGACCCTCTAGCTGTGATTCTCAATATTTCCCCCCCTTGATGTTGATATATTATGTGTTGCAGACTGGACAAGAAAGCATCAATATTGGACTTGAGAGTGGAATGTCAAGATATGGAGAAGTTCTCGGTCATCAATCGATTTGCTAAGTTCCATGGTCGTGGGCAAAGTGATAATGCTGAGTCATCATCATCAACTGATGCAACAGCAATTGCTCAGAATTCGTATGTGCAAAGATATGTAACTGCTGTGCCCATGCCTAGAGATCTCCCCGACAGGGTACAGTGTCTATCACTATAGTTATTCCTTGAATTTAGCTTCTCTTGTGGTCAATGTCTCCAGTAGTTAAATTAACTGGGACTTGCATCGAGACCATTTTAAACCACACGATCAAATTGCGAAAGGATGGGCATGATGTTTTCTCCTTAAACGTGATGGAGGAGGCTATTTAATCTTTCCGCCATTGATGTCAATATTCAGAAATATAAGGTTCAGGTCATGGACATCTCTATGAAAATGAAGCGATTTGGGTTCCCTGACATTTTTGCCAAAATAAATGATAATAATGGTCCGACTCGGTATTTCAGATGTATTAAGTTGTAGGTAGTGAAATATTCCGATACATAGTTACTATTTTTTTCCTCTCCTTTTTTGGTTTAGATTTAAGAAACTTATTTTGCAATCTGCAAATTCTTGGTGTTCCACCAATCCAAGACATGAAGGTTAGATAGCTTGGAATCTTCAGTCTGTAAAGTAGGTCTCGGTTAAATTAATTTGTTGGTGTTCTGGAATATTCTTAAATTGGGTATAAAATGTTTCGACTGCTGATGAAGCCGATGATATCTTGAGTACGTTTGGTTTCTAGTGGTTTGGCGAGGTTGATGGCATCATTTGGCAAATTCGAGCCACAATCCTGTATGAAACCTGTGAAAGAAATTGCTGTTGTATTGTACTTGACGAGTGGATACAGTTTTTTTTTTTTTTTTTTTTTTGGAAGTTTTGCAAATTTCAATTTTAAGAAATTACTGCTGTTCCTTTTCTTTTATTTTCCTTTTTTTTTTGGGTTGATTTGTTTATGTTGTCTACTAATGTCATATCTGGCATTTGTTAATAATTGGTCCGTTCTCTTGTCTTGAACTTTTTTCCATTGTTTTTCCCGATTCCATTGTTTTTTCTGATTCCATGTACTAGTTTTGCGCTCTACTGTGACCTGTTCAGAATGAGTCTGGAATTAACTTCTAGTGTTTTGCATCGCTGTAATAATATTGTTCTTATCTGTAATTTAAGTACCGTGTTCTAATTTGAGATCGTGTACTGTGTTCGAGCACATTTTGGCTGTGCTTGTAGTTAACGTGACCTTTAATTTTTATGTCTATAACAAAAATGATTTCTGGTCCAAGATTTGTAAATCTGCTCGTCTTATGAAACAACAATTGCTATGCGTGTGAACACGTAATAAAATGATGAAGAAGATGCTGTTTCATCGAAGGTTGATTGCAGTAAATACTAAATTCGATTGATTCCCATTTTATTTGAAGACAAATTGAAATGAAATCTATCTACTAATATAACCAAAACAAGAAAGAAGAAAAATTAACGGCAGAGGAAATAACAAAAAGGAATGTTGTAGATAATTCAGATGGTTTGCGTAGGGTTATGATGTCAAAAACCCCTTGCGTATTCTATAGTCCGGCCCCTTTCATTGTCTAACAAAAAGTATCCCACTCAAGTGACTCAATGTGAGCATGTTTGACATGTACAAATCAGTCATATGGTCAGTGAATATGGACTTATTTGATAAGGTTTTTGGGTTGTTTGACAAGATAAATTCGTTTGCCTACGCCTTGAAAAAAAATTAGGCGCCTGAAATAGTAAGGTAATCGTTCTATCTTATTATAAAAATCTGTCACTTGGTAAGTTTTCTGTTTCCACATTTGTCCCCATTTTTTTCATTAGTGAAATAATATACTAATACCTTCATTTTCTTTACAAATGATTCATCTTTATTTGAGGTGAATTGGATAAATAAATATTTGCAAAATGATTACTTTTGTGTTCAAAATTTTAGTTATATTATGTTATTTTCATAAGAATGTACTTTTTTAAAGGGTTAATAAGTTTTTTTTTTTTTTTTTAAATTAAGAATGGTTTTACTTTATCATCACCAGAACTATAATAATAATAATACTAATAATAACAACAATAATAATAACAATAATTTGCCCTTTTAAGACATTTAACATAATATCAGTTAGTTTGCCGAACACCTGTAATAATATTAGACACCTTCTCGGTTTTTGAATTTTTGCTGGTACTTTATCAATCATCAGTTTGTTTTCGGTCATCGTATTTACCAGTTCTGTAAATCCAAATTGGTGGCTCAGTGGGTTTGTAGTCAATAAAGGTTTCATATATATGAAACTATATTTCTATCTTGCAAATATTTATGGCTTTTGCAAACAAATAAATCAGTCAACTAATGATTAGATAATTAAAAACATTAAAACCAATATAGAAAAATCAACCAATAGCAATATATTGTGAAAAGAATTAAAATGAGAACTTTGTTCGCGAAATGTCTTTGTAAACCACAAGTGTCCAACGTAGTTATAGCAAGTGTCACATAATGTCATATCCCACAAAGATTAATCCTATAGAGTGAATTCCATGACTATTTATGATATCGTCGACTTTATCTAGACAATTTGAGAGTTTGCGAGGAGCTTAATAAAAAAAAAAAAAAAAGTAAATTAGTAATTAACACTTTGGGAAGAAAACACTATTGTTCTAGATTTCGTTTCGCTTCAAATTATTCATGCAATCAATTCATCATTATTGCCAATTTAGTTCTTTTATTTGTAAGATTAATCACAAACTAATTTCAACCTCTCTTTTAAAGCAAGTAAACTGTAGATTACTTATATTAACCATTATCTTTCGATGTTTGAATTAATAACTACCTCCTCCCACTGGCTTCAAAGATTATATTATCTTAAACTTCCATTGTTCATGTAAAACCAATATCCATTTATGTTCCAAGTTCATTTTGATCAATTGATTAAATCCTTGTCCGATCTCGAATAAATCAACAAGCACGTGTATTCACAATTTAGCTAGATATTCATAGACAAGAAATCAAGATGACAAAATCAAGTACAACCAAAAGAAGACCAATTAATTCCAAGACAAGAATTTTAATGAAGTATTAAAATCCTAGAACCGTAAGAGTCTAGTATTTGAGAAGAGAATAAGAAGAAAAAATATCCATTTATGTTCCAAAGGATATGTATTAAAACCCTCGATCAATTTTCAATCTTTGCGCCTTGATCTTCATCCCCGCCTCTCTCGCCGAAGGACCTAGTGGTTGGAGCACACTGCTATCGGATATTTTTGGCGGCTCTTCCCACAGTGTAAGATGATGTTCAAAAAATCTATTTTTCGTGCTCTAAGATGTTTCTTATACAGGAGACTTCAACCCTAACTTAACTTGTTGGCCAAGGAAACTCAGTGGGAAATGAGAAAATGTGCCTAAAAATTTGCCTAAAAACTTGTTGAATAATTGCATGGCACGTGTGGCCAATATATGCAGAATTGGAACTTGGAGCATTTCACATGAGTTGCAGATATTTCTCTTAACTTTCCGTGTTTGCTTGATCCATCTCAGATGATAAGTTATGATCAAAATACGGAAACTACGCACATCAAAAATCTGCTGAACTTGGTATTACATACGACATTTCGGCTAAAATTTCATGCGACACGGGCCGTGTGCTATGTGTACTGCACAGGACACAACCGTCCCCGTATAAGGGGTCTTCCAGGTCTACTTTTTCGTAATTGTATTTTTGATCCATTTGAGCCCCAGACGTGCTCCAACTCTATTTTGACACGCTTTCACCTATTTCAAGCACACTAAATCAAAACATGTGACATCTCATATAATAATAAATCTAAGCACGAAATATCAAGTTCACGCACAATTCACGAATTAAAATGACCTAAATAACATGTAAAAATTGTGTTTATTAACCTGAAACTTAACCTGTGGTTCATCCTCGAACAATGAGACGGAGAAAAGAAACCAAATAAGCACGAATTAGAGGGGTCTCAAAAATAAGAATTGACTCAGGTCACAAATTTGATGGAATAAAATCAATAAAAAGCAAGCAATGAATATGAAGTATGCCTCGACCACTAACTAAAGAAATGCGCCTTATATGGATGAATTTTCATAAGAAAAAAATCGTGCATTTTTCCAAGTTGGATCAAACACAAATTTTACTATGAGCTTTCTTTTTGCTCAATCTCTTATATACCAACCAGATATGTGAGTAAAGAATCAACTATGACTTTTTACGGAGGTCATATGTGAAAGGTGAGATTAATAAGGTATTGACCGAGTATGAAATTACTTAGTAAAGTACATATTAATTTCACAAGGGCTCATAACTATGAGCCATTCACCATATTTTTAAATTATCACAATTTTAGTTGGGTACTTGATCGATCTTATAATTTTACACCTTTCTTCTAGTAGATTCTCAAGATATATAATTAAACAGGTATACCCTTCAGATTTGTAATTGAAGTCTCTAGAGTGGCTTTCCAAACTCATACTTGTGTTGTAAATTGCACTTTTATTTTTTGATTTATTGCGTATTTTCGTTCAGTTTACTTTTTCTCGATCCATGGTTCATAATTGTTTCACAATTAGTAATTTTGGTGAGTAGATTGAGCATTTATTGATTTAAAATTCCTAGTCCACCGTGTAATGTATCATTGTGGCGCTTTGCTTATTGTTGATGTTGCACATGATAACGTTTGGGATTCTTAATCAGCATGTTATGATGTGATAATGTCGGATTCTTTTGATTTTGGGAGTGTCGTGTTGTAGCCCAGGGTTTTCAGGGCCAACCTGAGCAACATAGCGATAAACACAGCAATGTTGCACCATGTTGTGTGCCATATGTCACACGACACTACCTAGCGTGTGATATCCTGGATTTTTCAGTATAAATTTTTCGCGTTATTTTATCTGAGATATATTGGATAATGTGGTATTTATACTGTATGGATAAAATAGTTGAGAACTGAGACGGTTATGTTGGTATGCTTGTTGTACTTAGTCGACAATTACATTTGAGTATATTGTGTACCATCTGCATCGTAGGAGAATGTTATTAGAGCGAGTATGTGTATTCAGAATGTCGTGTATACATATCCGGTATGTTGAGACGACAGGCAGGAGCAGTTGTAAATGGCCAAGTATAAAAGCCATTCCGTACGTTAAGAGTAGGATCTTACGTACGTAACTATGCAAGCGTAACATACGTTATGTAGAGTACATAACGTGCATTATGAAGAGAATCAGACAGGTTTGAGCTATGATCGACGAATGGGCCCGGTGTCGGTAACTTTCGGCGTAGATGTGGATAGGCGAGTCAACATAGAGCTTTACGTACTTTATGGGTAGTCCATTACGTATGTTAAATGAGTATCACTGTAGCAAGTCAACGACCATATTACGTACGTTATGGCATAGGCCTTACGTACGTAAGACATGGTACGAATTGAGGCAGTAGCCTCTGGATTAGTATTACGTACGCTAACAAGGTCAGTTAACGTACATAAAAAAGTATATGTATGTTAGATGGATTACGTAACGTACATAATGGTTGAAGTTTATATAAATATGTGAGACCCGTCACTTCGGCATTTTTGGAGATGTTCACCTCATTTTTCGCCCTTCAACCCTCCAAGATGGATTTTTGGCTCTTCTAACTTGATTATGAGCTTGATGGCATGGATTAGAGCTTGAGATATGAAGATATTATTGATTCTTGAGGTGTGATTGTGTTGTTCATCTTCAAAAGGTATGTTAGATATTTCCTCACCTTAATTTCGGATTTTGATGTTGTTGTTGGTGATTAATTCGTATGATGATGAATATGGTGGTATTGTTGTGATTCTTGATGTTATGTGAAGAGTATGTTGAATAATATGATGATATATGCCTTGAGTTATGAGTTAGATGATGGTTTAGATGTTAGAAGATATTGCACTATGACGTTTGTTTGATTATGAACACGACTACGAGTTAATTCATGTTCTTGAAGGAAACTTGAATTCTATATGTACCATGATATGAGAATGGATTTAGAAGATTGTGGATAATCTTGGAATATGATTATTCATAATATTGAACTATTCGGATAGTCCGGTCGGTCGATTGTATCAGTATTTGTAACACCTCCAAAATTTACCGGGGCATTACAGTGCCGTGAATCCCATGTGGGACTCACAAGGCTATTTTAGGAAATTGATATTTTAAACAAGGCATTATAAAATAGGTGAGTTCATAGTTACATAACATGAAACGAGATGTCTCGAAAGAAAACATAATTCAAAACACGATTATTACATAAACAGAGCTTTCGGAAATTTAATTAAAACATGTGGTAGCAGAAATTTATTCCAGTACCGTTCAAGCCTGACCGAAACCCTCGAGAATGTTCTGTACATATTCAACAAATTTACCTGACACGACGAATCGTGACGGACAAACCGGAATCAGATAATGATAATCAATAGCAGCATTTCACAACAAAATTCACGATTCGGTAAGACCGTACCACATAATATATAGATGACAATTCACAGTATAGCCGATGTTGTCGTTCTCTTTTAGCACATAAACCCCAAGGTCACGACCAAGGGTCACGGAAGTATCTACACGGAAATACTCCAGAATGTGGGTGCCATTTTAGGTCTTATCCCTCAACACACACACGGGTACCATTCAGGTTTTACCCCCAACACATCGGCCCATTCATAACACAGTCTCTAGAAAAAGACAATCGTTCGGCATTCATCACGCAACGACACATTCATGTTTTTTGAATATTATAAATAAAATTAACATAATTCGAGTAAGGTTTCACTTGCATTAATTCCGAAGGTAAGTGCCTTACGACAATTTGAACTTCCACGACCGATTGAGTTCAACCTAATCACATATTCCTTGATTAACATTTCGTAAGGATAACGGCGAATAAAACTAGTTTTCCATTCCCTTTCCTAACCGAATTCTTAACTTAGTTCGATTTTGCAAGGCTAATATCATGATTCTAAGCTCAATAGCAACACACATTATTACATTGTTTAATTCTTTGATTATCGATTGTTATAACAATTTGCTTAACAAGATTATCCCCAACACTGCTTCGGTTGTCAACAATCGACTATAGTAAAATCAAATTCGATTATCTACTAATTCAATTCTCTACTCCGAGTTCTCAATTAGGTCGGTTACCATTTTACACAACGATTTCAATGGTCGATTCTTAATGATGGTAATACTATCAAGCTCGATTCCACCTAGTTGAATTAACATTTGATAATTATACTAGCAAGGTGGGTTTCAACGAGTTTAGCATACGGTGGTTGGATTCCTAACACAATTTCTCCAACAATTGATTGGTTAAAGTTGATATTTCCAAGGTCTATTTGAATTGTGAAATTCGCATATGATTATTACAACAAGATACATGAATTACTGGTTCGAGAACGAAATATACTTACAACGATAGTTTTGATTACTACAAGTTCATCCGGTTTGATTGTCTAGGAAAGTTAAACAACAAAACTACCCAAATATCCGTAATCCAATTGACATAACAACAATACTGAAAAATAACTTCAAGGATTTGCTAGACTTACCTTAATAGATGAAGAACAATAAAGAACGATGACGAACCAATGAAGAACAACAAGGAGGAACAACGAATGGATCGATCGACCTAGATAACCTTCTCCGGAGCTTGAGTAATCCTCTCCTTTATGTCAGTACAAGTGTTTTAGAGGCTAAGAGTTGTCTAAGGGGCCGGGAAAGGTTTTAAGAAGGCTGCACAAGTGTTTTTGGCCGAGGGAAATGAAGGAGGAGGTGCTAATTTATAACACACGATTGCGTTTTACGTACGCTAACACTCAATGGTTTACGTACGTAAAGAGCATTGCGTACGTAATTTTTTCTAGTTAACGTACGTAATGGTCGATCAAAGGCTACTGCCTAGACTGTCCCCACCTATAACGTATGTAATACCACCGGTATTTCATGTTTGATTACTTTGTACTGTGTGAATTTTTATAATGTGACGTCATTTCTATTTATGTATTCCATTGAGTGCTATACAATTATGCAATGTAGATGAAACGGAGGTGACACGCCTTGACGCCGTTGTGAAATCGTCGGTGTGAATATGATGGTGGCCAACATCTTGTTCCCTGATAATTGTTGATGAGTGGAAGGGACGGTCACCCCGAGATGGTTAGAATGTGATATGTGGCTAAAGGATTGAATGTCTAATACGCGCTAGAGTTTATGTCTAACACACGTTAGAGTTTTGCCTAACACGCGCTACAGCTTATGCCTAACATACACTAAATTTCGAGTGTTACGTACGTTAAGGTAGTTATATTACGTACGTAACGGGTGAGTCAGTCTTCCGACCAGAATCTTCCTTTTGATGTGGATGGAGCTACTTTTGGCGGGCTAGAGGACAAACGAGTCAACTCTTCATAGCGTACGCTATCCCCCAAATTTAACGTGCGCTACCGATTGGAGCTTTACGTACGTAAAAACGACTTATGTACATAACACTTGGGCACATTTCGGGCAGTGGCGGTCATTACGTACGTTGTCATTAAACTGTTACGTACGTAACAAGATTTACGTACGTAATACCGGTATCATTAACGTACATTAGCAAAACCGAGTTTTATAAAATGACACTTCCCCTCTTCATTTGCACGACCCCAACATTGCAAGATAACACCCTTGGAGAAATCCCTAGCCTTATACTCGGTTCTTAGCCTCTTATATACTTGAATTAACATTGAGGAGGTGGTTTCTTGAGCTCCGGTGAAGATTATCCAAGACATTCAAGTCACTTTTCGTTTCTCCTTGTAGTTCTTGTGGATTCGTCAACTCTCTTGATTATTCTTCATCCACTAAGGTAAGCCTACCAACCCCTGGAGTAATATCTTCGACGTTTCTGATTATACTTATTAGATTACGGGTACTGAGTAGATTTTTGCCAACCTTCATAGACAATCTTTTCGGACGAAATTGTAGTAACCAGAGTTATCATTTCTCGTATGTTTCGTTTCATACAAATCATGTCTATCATACGAAATTTCATTTCAATCATCACTAGGAATGTAAAATTTGATGAATCAATTGTAGGAGAATTCGTAGTAATCCGTAACCGTATGTTCCATTTTTCGTAGCCACCCTTACCTTGCGATTCTTGACACTTAGTGAACTATGGAAAACAATTCGATAGTATAATTGTCATTGAATATCAAACCACCAAAATTATTGTGTAATGGTAATTCGCCGATTGTAGTATTTGGAATATGGAATTGAATTAGAAAATATGAGGTTCGATTATGTTATAATCATTTGTTGACAACCGAAAAATGATAGGGATAATCTTGTTGAGCATATCAATATATCTAACGTTAACCGCAGAATTGAATGGTATAGTGGTACGTAATGCTTATGAATTTAGAAACGAAACTAATGTCAACAATTAAAACTATGCTAGGAATCCGATTAGGGAATAGGAGACTAGTTTTATTCATCATGATCCATACGATGTGTTAATCGGATATTACGTGACTAGGTTAAGCTCGAGCGGGTGTGGGGACTCCGGTTATCATAAAGCACCTACCGTCGGATCACAGGCAAGTGAAATCTTGCTCGAGAATTGCTAATATTAATGTTATGTCCGTATGTGTGTATGTGCCATTTTTGATGAATGCCGACGACTGTCTTTCTCTAGAATATGTTATAAATGGGCCGATGTGTTGGGGATAAAACCTGTATGGTACCCGTGTGGAAATGTGTTAGGGGATAAGACCCGAATTGGGCACCTATGTTCCGGGGTATTCCCGTGTGGATACTTTCGTGACCCTTGGTTGCGACCTTGAGGTTTATGTGATCAAAAGAGAGAGACAACGTCGGTTGTGTGATGAAATATTCCCTGTTGGTTATTTGGTACTGTGTTTGGTAAAATGGCGTATATCGTTGCTAGTAGTTGTTATTGGTATACATTCTCTGACCTTGGTTATCTGGCATGATTCGTCGTGCCAGGTAAAATTGTTAATCATGTGCAGGACATTCCCGAGTGGTCCGGTCAGACTTGAGCGGTGTTGGAATTATCTCTTGCCGCTGCTTGAGTTAAATTAAATTTGATTTCTTTTTAAAAACCTCAGTTGTGTAATAATTGAACTTTGAATTACGTTTTTCCTTCAAATCTTTCGGCTCATGTTATGTAAACCATGAATTTAATGTTTTATCGCGATCTCCTTAAATTGTCTATTTTCTAACTAAGCCTTGTGGGTCCCACGTGGGATTCATGGCACTGTAATACCTCGGGAGATTTTCGGGGTGTTACAGAAAATGGTGTCAGAGCGTAACTCCTGGTTTAAATAAAATTTCTCCCAATTTTTCAGAGTTATTCCAGTCCAACACCCCAAGCGATCGTAACTCCTCGTGGAAATGCAAAGTAAGTGATATGTGTGTTTCTGTCTAAGTACTACATTTAATTGTAAGCTGTGTATGGAACTGGATTTAGATTAATACTGTCAGTAATGGCACGCCGAGGAGCTAGGAGAGTGGTGAATGACGCTCAGGGTTCCGTCGCAAACCACAATGAGGATGGGAACACTGCCGAGACCCATCCTGCTGTGGGCTAGCCGCCACCAGTCAATCAAAACGATCAGGAGGCGGAATGCCAGAATAACAACCAGGGAGGCATGGACCCAGCTTTTGTTCAGGCCCTTGCCCAAGCTATCGCTATGGGAATTGCTCAGGTCAACCAGGCGGAACGGATACCGGTCATCAATGTGGAGGAAAATGCAGGAAGAGACCGATGGTTGGGAGAGATGCTGAAGGCTAGGCCTGCATTATTTGACAGGGCAGGAGAGAAACACGTGGACGAATGGATCTCTGAAATGGAGACTGCTTTCGAAGTGATCGGATGCCCAGAGAACCGAAAGGTACCGCTCGGGATTAATCAACTCCGTGACACTGCTGCACGCTGGTGGAGGACTTACAGGCCAGAGGACCGAGTGGTCGGGTGGACCAAATTTGCTCGACTACTGCAGAGCGAGTACTGTCCCAGATCAGCCCGAACCGCTCGCGCACGAGACTTTTTCAGTGCCGGACCTCAGAACATGCCAGTAACAGAGATCATTTGGGCCTACCGAACCGAGCTAAGTTGCATCTCATAGATGGTTCCATCAGAAGATCAATGAATATGCCACCTTGCACAGAGGTTGCCGGAGGATGTACAATGCTATGCCGCCGGATTTCACTGCACGACCCTGAGGGCGTACGAAGACGTGGTCACAACATATGCCAGTACTGTTGTTAATACCGACACCGGATATAACTCGAAGAAGTAGAAGACATCAGTTCAGTCTGGGAGCAGCAACAAAACGAACTCGGGGCCCACATCTTCTTTTAAGTAGGCGGTATCGTACCAACAGAAGGGTGCATCTGATCGGCCTTACCGTAGGGACTGTTTCAATTGTGGCGTGTCCGGGCATACTAAGGATCGGTGCCAGAAAATGGCTACCAAATGTTTCACTTGCGGGAAGAGTGGACACATGTCTCGTTACTGCTGGCGGGCCAATCCCACTCAGAACCCAGCTTCCCAACCAAGTCAACAAGGCTCTGTGCAATCCCCCAGGACGCCTGCTGTTTCCAACTACCGAGCTCCACCCCACCAGAACCAACCACTGCTACATGGTGCCGGACGAGGCCGTGGGCGCGGCGGAGGTACTTCATCCTTTTCGGAGTCAGTGCCGTCCCGCGTATTTGAGCTGAGGGCTACGGATGGTCAGTCTGCGCCAATGATCTCAGGTACTCTTCTTGTTAACTCTCAGCCAGTGCATGTACTATTTGATACTGGAGCCACCCATTCGTTTATATCTGTGGAATGTGTTGAACGCTTAAATCTTGTTTGTGTACCTTGTGAGCCCTTTACTGTTAAACTACCCGAGGGTAGTAGATTAGGCGGCGATCAAAAGGTTCGAGACTGTCAGATATGTATCAACAATCATAGTTGGACCGCTAATCTTATGGTCTTTCCACTCCAGAATGAAGATATCATATTAGGTATGGACTGGATGCCATTGCACAGAACAGTCTTGGATACCTATCACTTGACTATTTCCATTACGGCTCATGATGGTACCACACATGTCATCAGAGGACGTGAATACTTTAGTATGAAAGGGTCTCTCAGCATTCTCGCATCGGAAGTCCCCTGCAGCTCTCGAAGGGAGTACTATTGGTGTTATGTTCTTCGAGAGGATACTTCACAACCTATAATCGCAAACATTCCGGTGGTGAATGAATTTCCAGACGTCTTTCCCGATGAACTACCAGGGCTGCCACCGCACCGAGAAGTTGACCTTTCCATTGAACTCGAGCCGGGGACGAGACATATTTCCAAAGCTCCTTACAGGATGGCGCCGGCCGAGATGAATGAATTAAAGATACAACTCGAAGATCTGTTGGAGAAAGGGTTGATCTGCCCGAGCACCTCACCGTGGGGCATGCTGGTACTTTTCGTTAAGAAGAAAGACAACTCTCTATGCTTGTGCATCGACTACAGGGAGCTAAATAAGGTTACTATCAAGAATCGATACCCACTACCAAGAATTGATGACCTCTTGGATCAATTACAAGGGGCAGTCGTGTTTTCAAAGATCGATTTATGGTCCGGATATCACCAATTGAGAATTCGGGAGGAAGATATACCCAAGACTGCATTTCGATCGAGGTATGGACATTACGAGTATATCGTGGTATCATTCGGGTTGACTAATGCCCCAGCCGTTTTCATGGAACTGATGAACAGAGTTTTGATTGATTTCCTCGATAAATGCATGGTGGTATTTATCGACGACATCCTGATCTATTCTTGAAGCCGACAGGAACACGAGGAAAATTTGAGGCAAGTGCTGAGCGTGTTAAGGCAATACCAACTTTATGCAAAACTTTCCAAGTGCGAATTCTGGATGCCGGAGGTAATTTTTCTCAGACATGTTGTCTCGGCAGAAGGTGTCAAGGTCGACCCACAAAAGATCGAGACAATAATGAGTTGGGAACCACCGAAGAACGTCAAGGAGGTAAGGAGTTTCCTAGGATTGGCGGGTTACTATCGAAGATTCGTCGAGGCCTTTTCCTGTATCGCTCGACCGTTAACGAACCTACTGAGAAAGAGCACCAAATTTGTATGGACTATAGACTACCAGAAGAGCTTCGACGAGCTCAAGAGTAGGCTAACTATTGCTCCAGTACTAGTGTTACCACAGGGTACGGAAGGATTCATTATATACACGGATGCATCTAAGCACGGACTAGGGTGTGTCTTCATGCAGAATGACAGAGTCATTGCGTACGCATCCCGACAACTGAAGCCGTACGAAGTGAATTACCCGACGCACGACTTGGAGCTAGCCGCAGTGGTGCATGCCCTCAAGATTTGGAGGCACTATCTTTACGGAGTTACTTGCAAAGTTTTCACGGATCATAAGAGTTTGAAATATATCTTTACCCAGAGAGAATTAAACATGAGGCAGAGGCGCTGGTTGGAGCTAATCAAGGACTACGATGTCGAAATCTCCTATCATCCGGGGAAATCCAATGTGGTAGATGATGCTCTTAGTCGAAAAACTACACAAGAAGTAATGGTATCCAGCATAACAGTTCAGCCCGAACTACAGCAAGACATCAGGAGAAGCAGCACCGAAGTATGGATACAACATAGGCAAGGACAATTATGCTCAATCAACATACTTTCGTCCTTACTAGATGAGATACGTCTAGCACAGATGGAAGATCCCGAATTACGTGCGATTGGTGCAAAAATCGAGGAAGGAGATGTTTTCGATTATAAGATCCAGGGTGATTTGGTGAGGTTCAAGAACAGGATCTGTATTCCACCGAATGACGGGCTGAAGCAAACTATACTGAAGGAGGCGCACTCCACTCCCTATTCTATTCACCCCGGAGCAAGCAAGATGTACAAAGATTTGCGACAGAGTTTTGGGTGGAAAAATATGAAATGGGAAGTTGCTAGGTTCATCGCCCGATGTATGACGTGCCAACTAGTTAAAATTGAACACGCAGACCACCCGGAATTATGCAACCCCTACCCATCCCGGAGTGGAAATGGGAGAGCATATCAATGGACTTTGTCACTAAGCTACCTACGGCGGTGGGAGGAAAGGATACAATTTGGGTCATTGTTGATCGTTTGACAAAATCGGCACATTTCATTCATCAGAGAGATCGTAAGGCTGCATGGCGTTCCCTCATCCATCATTTCGGATAGGGACACCAGATACGTGTCTCATTTTTGGAAAGTCGTCCACAAAGCTATGGGGACCCAAATACATTTTAGCACGGCTTATCACCCTCAGACGGATGGACAGACCGAACGTACGATTCAAACCTTGGAAGATATGTTGAGGGCATGTGTGCTCGATTGGGGTAAGGATTAGGCTAGACATTTGGGATTAGTGGAGTTCTCGTACAACAGCTGGCATGCAAGCATAGGCATGGCACCATTTGAGGCCCTGTATGGGCGAAGATGTAAGTTGCCGTTATGCTGGGATGATGTTTCCAACACTGCGGTTACCGAGTTGGATTTGATCCAGGAATCCATTAAGAAGATCTCTATCGTTCGATAGCATATGCTAGCCACGCAGAGCCGGTAGAAATCTTATGCCGAAAACCGACAACGACCGTTAGAATTTGCGGTTGGGGATCATGTTTGGGTCAAAGTATCACCTATGCGGGTATCCGGCGTTTCGGCCAAAAGGGCAAGTTAAGCCCGAGATTTATAGGTCCGTTTGAGATATTGGACCGGGTAGGGAAGATCGTGTATCGATTAGCTCTACCGCCGCATATGGATGGAGTGCATAACGTTTTTCACGTCTCCCAGTTAAGGAAGTATGTTTATGATCCGAGTCACAAGCTCAATTGCGAAGAAGTGGAAATTTCCGATGACGCTACCTTTAGAGAGGTACCTATCGCCATTTTGGATCTGCGTGTGAAGATGTTACGAAATAAAGCCATACCCCTCGTGAACATTCAGTGGAAGCACCACGGCATGGAAGAAGCGACTTGGAAAATCGAGTCGAGCATGAAAGAGAGTCATCCCGAGTTATTTTCTTAAGTTTCGTGACGAAACTATTTTTAAGGGGGGTGATATGTAATACCACCGGTATTTCATGCTTGATTACTTTGTACTATGTGAATTTTTGTAATGTGACGTCTTTTCTATTTATGTATTCCATTGAGTGCTATACAATTGTGCAATGTAGATGAAACGGAGGTGACACGTCTTGACGCTGTTGGACGATCGTCGGTACGAATACGACGGTGGCCAACGTCGTGTTCCCCGATAATTGTTGACGAGTGGAAGGGACGGTCACCCCGAGATGGTTAGAATGTGATATGTGGCTAAAGGGTTGAATGTCTAACGCACGCTAGAGTTTATGTCTAACGCACGTTAGAGTTTTGCCTAACGCGCGCTACAGCTTATGCCTAACGTATGCTAAATTTCGAGTGTTACGTACGTTAAGGTAGTTATATTACGTACGTAACGGGTGAGTCAGTCTCCCGACCAGAATCTTCCTTTTGACGCGGACGGAGCTACTTTTGGCGGGCTAGAGGACAAACGAGTCAACTCTTCATAGCGTATGCTATCCCCCAAATTTAAAGTGCGCTACCGACTGGAGCTTTACGTACGTAAAAATGACTTACGTACATAACACTTGGGCACATTTCGGGCATTGGCGGTCTTTACGTACGTTGTCGTTAAACTGTTATGTACGTAATAAGCTTTACGTACGTAATACCGGTATCATTAACGTACGTTAACAAAACCGAGTTTTATAAAATGACACTTCCCCTCTTCATTTGCACGACCCCAACATTGCAAGATAACACCCTTGGAGAAATCCCTAGCCTTATACTCGGTTTTTAGCCTCTTATATACTTGAATTAACATTGAGGAGGTGGTTTCTTGAGCTCCGGTGAAGATTATCCAAGACATTCAAGTAACTTTTCGTTTCTCCTCGTAGTTCTTGTGGATTCGTCAACTCTCTTCATTATTCTTAATCCACTAAGGTAAGCCTACCAATCCCTGGAGTAATATCTTCGACGTTTTTTATTATACTTATTAGATTACCGGTATTAGGTAGATTTTTGCCAACCTTCATAGACGATCTTTTCGGACGAAATTGTAGTAACCGGAGTTATCATTTCTCGTATGTTTCGTTTCATAAAAATCATGTCTATCATACGAAATTTCATTTCAATCATCACTAGGAATGTAAAATTTGACGAATCAATTGTAGGAGAATTCGTAGTAATCCGTCACCGTATGTTCCATTGTTCGTAGCCACCCTTACCTTGCGATTCTTGACACTTAGTGAACTAAGGAAAACAATTCGATAGTATAATTGTCATTGAATATCAAACCACCAAAATAATTGTGTAATGGTAATCCGCCGATTGTAGTATTTGGAATATAGAATTGAATTAGAAATTATGAGGTTCGATTATGTTATAATTATTTGTTGACAACCGAAAAATGATAGGGATAATCTTGTTGAGCAAATCAATATATCTAATGTTAACTGCAGAATTGAATGGTATAATGGTACGTAATGCTTATGAATTTAGAAACGAAACTAATGTCAACAATTAAAACTACGCTAGGAATCCGATTAGGGAAGGGGAGACTAGTTTTATTCATCATGATCCGTACGAGGTGTTAATCGGATATTACGTGACTAGGTTAAGCTCGAGCGGGCGTGGGGACTTCGGTTATCATAAAGCACCTACCGTCGGATCACAGGCAAGTGAAATCTTGCTCGAGAATCGCTAATATTAATGTTATGTCCGTATGTGTGTATGTGCCATTTTTGATGAATGCTGACGGTTGTCTTTCTCTAGAATATGTTATAAATGGGCCGATGTGTTGGGGATAAAACCTGTATGGTACCCGTGTGGAAATGTGTTAGGGGATAAGACCCGAATTGGGCACCTATGTTCCGGGGTATTCCCGTGTGGATACTTTCGTGACCCTTGGTTGCGACCTTGGGGTTTATGTGATCAAAAGAGAGAGACAACGCCGGTTGTGTGATGAAATATTCCATGTTGGTTATTTGGTACTGTGTTTGGTAAAATGGCGTATATCGTTGCTAGTAGTTGTTATTGGTATACATTCTCTGACCCTGGTTATCTGGCATGATTCGTCGTGCCAGGTAAAATTGTTAATCATGTGCAGGACATTCCCGAGGGGTCCGGTCACACTTGAGCGGTGTTGGAATTATCTCTTGCCGCTTCTTGAGTTAAATTAAATTTGATTTCTTTTTAAAAACCTCCATTGTGTAATAATTGAACTTTGAATTACGTTTTTCGTTAAAATCTTTCGGCCCATTTTATGTAAACCGTGAATTTAATGTTTTATCGCGATCTCCTTAAATTGTCTATTTTCTAACTAAGCCTTGTGGGTCCCACGTGGGATTCACGGCACTGTAATACCTTGGGAGATTTTGGGGGTGTTACACGTACGTATGGGATCATAACATACGTAAGAAACATTATAACAACATACATTAAGCTCGACAATTAACGTACGTTACAAGCAGTGACCCGTTTGTCTTCTAACCCACCGAAAGTACACAATCCGTGTAAAAAAGAAAGATTTTGGTCGGAAGACCAATTCTCGCCTTACGTACGTAACCTAGTCGTGATAATGTACGTAATGCTGCGAATCTAACGTACGTTATGCATGTCATCTAGCGTACGCTAGTCACTCAGTCCCTTAGTCATTTTATCACATTTTAACCATCTCGGTGTGACTACCTTTTCACTCATAAACAATTATTCGGTGAACAAGACGTTGACCACCGTCATATTCACACCGATAATTGTTCAACGGTGTTAAGGTACGTCACCTCCGTTCCATTCACATCACACAATTGTATCGCAATAACACTTTAATGAAACCACATATTATAAGAAGACACCATCACAAATGATAGAAATTGCATTATAATTTATGAAGTACATGATAATTAAAGCATGAAATACCCGTGGTATTACAGTATTATTTTTCTCCATAAATTTATGAATATGAATAATGAGGAACCTTGCCAATTCGTATTTATGGTTGGAGTTGGAATCGAGAATGTTGATATCCTTGTTATTGGTTTGGATTTATTGTCGATATGATTATCGGATTTCGGACTTGTATCGTAGATGTGTGTTCGTAATTGATTATGCTGAATTGTTTGGTTTTGTATATGATCTCGGTATCGCTGGACCGTTGAGTTTGTTAGTTGGTTATATCGATTGTGGTTATCAAATGTGTTGTTAATCGATCTTGCATTAGGTTGTGATAATTGCTCATTGGTAATAACAGTTGTGTTGCAGCTGAGACTGAAGAGTACGTGGATTGCTTTGGTCGGGGCTGAGGAGCTCGTATACGAAGGCAATGGAATTGGGCTTCGTCGTATCGGTATCGAGGCAAGTTCATACTTGCTCAGTTCATAATGTTCAATAAATGGTTTTGATTTTATTTCATTTATAATTCATATAGCAATGATATTATAAATATGAATTGTCGGGATGATGGTATGTATATTATGCTTTGGTTTGGGATAGATCATAATGTATATGATTTAAAGGGGTTTGGTGAAAACGCAGATGTGGATTATCTTTGGTCTATAATATGGGATGTTGGGTATCGAGTATAGTTTATGTGCCGACATTGATCTTGAGGTGGTGGTTTGTTGATAGTGCTGGATTGTACTTCATTAGGAATTATTCGAATAATCTTGTATTCATTCAAAGATGTTGTTCATGGAAAGGTTAGTGTCTCCGGATTTGAGGTAATTTAGTATTGCTCAATTACGAGTGTGTATTGCTGTATATGTCCTATGTTGACGTTTCATGTAATGAGTGTGCATCGTTGTTTGGTGTATTTTGTGTTGTTGTCTTCTTTTAGAACTGTGATTTTAATGGAACTGTGTTGAGGGATAAAACCTGAATGGTACCCACGTCCAGAGTATTCCTGTGTAGATGCTTTCGTGACCCTTGGTTGCGACCTTGGGAGTTTATGTGATAGTAATATAGACATTGTTGAGCATTCTCTGAACTATTGTCTAACGGAAATATGATATTATGGTCGTGTCTTCATTATCGAGCTATCATTGTTCACTTGGGGAGTCTTCTGATCCTTATTGGATATGTGTTTTCTTTGAGTTTTGTTGTCATGTTGCATCGTGACATATCTGGAGTCATATCTGCGTGCTGATCGGTCATGTGCGTATAGTCATGTGTTGGTTTCGACCTCACATTGAGCTGTGCACATGAGACGTACTTCGTGAGACTTATTAGGTACAAGACCACACGTGTATTCGATCGATACCCCTTGGTGGATTGTGCACGAACACATTTCCGGATCGGGCGTATCGTGACATCTATCTTGAGCGATATTGATTGGTCGTTCATAGTCCATGTATGATTGGGTATGTTCGACAGTCGGGTTTGTCTTTTAGATCCACTATATGTGATTTGTATATGTTTGACGATTTTATTCTCTCGTATATCTGTCCCTGTGGTCCTTTACTGATCTTGTTTGGAGTTTACCTTATCGATGGTATTCTCGGTCGTTGTTGATCCTTTATTGATCTTGCTTGGAGTTTACCATATCGTTGGTATTCTCGGTCGTTGTTGATCCTTTATCGATCTTCCTTGGAGTTTATCATATCGTTGGTATTCTCGGTCGTTGTTGATATTTTATTGATCTTGCTTAGAGTTTACCATATCGATGGTATTCTCGATCATTGTTGATCCTTTATCGATCTTGATTGGAGTTTACCATATCGTTGGTATTCTCGATCGTTATTGATCCTTTATCGATCTTGCTTGGAGTTTACCATATTGTTGGTATTGTCGGTCGTTGTTGATCTTTTATAGATCTTGCTTGGAGTTTACCATATCGTTGGTATTCTCGGTCGTTGTTGATTCTTTATTGATCTTTCTTGGAGTTTACCATATCGTTGGTATTATCGGTCGTTGTTGGTCCTTTATTAATCTTCCTTGGAGTTTACCATATCGTTGGTATTATCGGTCGTTGTTGGTCCTTTATTGATCTTGTTTGGAGTTTACCTTATCCATGGTATTCTCGGTTGTTGTTGTTGATCCTTTATTGATCTTGCTTGTAGTTTACTATATCGTTGGTATTCTCGATCGTTGTTGGTCCTTTAGTGATCTTGTTAGAGTTTACCATATCGATGGTATTCTCGTTCGTTGTTGGTCCTTTGTTGATCTTGTGTGGAGTTTATCATGTAATAGTATTTTCGGTCATCGTTGATATATCGTTGGTAGTATTGGAGTTATCATGTCGATGATATCCTTGTTGGGATTCTGGATACAAAAGCGAGTATGCAGCGGAAAAATAAAACTCAATATAAAGAATCTCAACCAGGATCGATCAAGTAACGTATATACGAAAAATAAAACGAACGAGGATTAAAGTCCCATAACTTTGAAGCCTTTGATAATATCTTCGTAATATTATGATGATCACGAACCCGAGCACGAGCACGAAATCCCTTCATCCCAAACACCGAAAATACGATGTCTATACATCACACGCGTCGGATGTTGCCTAGAAAAATTCAACGAAACTCTTGTAACACCCCAAACTAGGCGGATATTACAGTTCCGTGGACTGATCGACCAAAAAAACTTATCCTAAAAATAGGAGTTCTTGAGTCGCTCGCAAATATATACGAGGTAGAAGTAGTTTTTGGTGAGTTCTACCAAGGTCTTTTCTCTCGAGGATTGTCCAACAGGGCTTCGTATAATCTTTTGTTATAGATTGCGAGAAATAAATACTAAAATAGATTATTGGGTTTTTAAATATTAACTTAATTAAAATGCACTATGTTTAATTTAAACTATTTTTAATAAGACTTTTTAATAAGACTATTTTTAATACTACTATTTTTAAGAAGACTATGTTTTTAACTAGTGGAAATGAATAGAATTGAAATGAGTTGGAATTTATAAAATCTAGGGGATTACGGGTTCATTAAATTAGGTTTTTAATTAAGTATAGGAATTGATTTACACGGATATAAAAGAAAACGAATGTTTATCGAGTAATCAACTTTTCACCTCTGTACTTTCGTAATCAAAGATGTCTTAACCACTTTCGCAATCTTAAGATGTTGATAACAAGATTAACACTTGATAGATTGAAGAGATATGTTTCCAATTCACTCAACAATCAATCAAGGAGATTTCATTAGTAGAAATAGGATATGATCAATCTCTATTTAAACCAATTAGTCCTTTTTAATCAAAATAGTGTAAATCAATCAAATACTCAATATATAACCTAATAGAAATCCCCTTCCCCTAGGAAGAAAGATTAGCTACTCATTGGTTTATACAAACTAAAATTATAATAGAAATAATTGATATACATAATATATATATATATATAAACTTTTAATTACTAGAACTTAATGACAATAGATAAAACTTATTTGAATATGATGAATCAAAGTGCAAGAAACAAACTTCAAAATATAACTTCAAACTTGTTTAAAGGTTACAAGCTTACCAAAATTGAAAGTAAAATACTAAGTGCTTATTGATCAAGCACTTTTCAATTACAAACTAAATGAAAGAAAAACTTCAAACCAAAAATAAAATACAAACTAAAATTGAAAGTTCTAAGGAAAATATATTGCTAAAGGAAAGGAGTATTTCTTAGCAAGAAGTTGAGGATTTCTTGGTAAGAATGTGGAGTGATTTTGCAATGGGTGAAGATGCCCTTTTATAGGTGATTTTCAAGAATACAATTGATTATTTAATTCAAAATATCTATTGTAATATCATTTTTAATTCTTTGTTCACACTTCACCCATGACTTTGATTTTTCAGATTTTTGACCATAAAAATATCTTGTGGTTGAGTTCACAAGTTGGTCAAAAATGGACTAATTTTGCATGGCATCTGTGAAAACGGCGATGTAAAACGGCCCACTTGCCCCGTGTTGTGCGCCGCTTTGTGCCGACTCGGTCTCTTCCGGAATACGCGCGAGGACACGGCGCTAAATGCCGGCCGTGTGTGAACGGCCCAAGACACGGCCTCTTTTGCGCCGTATGTGAAGCTCGACGAGAACACGGTCCATTTTGCGCCGCTTTTGTATGGTCGTTTGTCTGGAAAATTCCCGTCGTTGGATTTGATCTTGTTTTCCGTCCTTTTTGATGCTTCATGTCGCAATCAGTAAAATAACCATTTTTAGCTCATGTTTGGATATATCTGTAAAATATATATTTTTAATCACAAATCAGTACAATTATGCCCGGAAAAATGAATATTTTGTATATGAATTTTAGATCAATTATGCACTAATCAAATACCCCACACTTAAATTCTTGCTAGTCCCGAGCAAGACTCTTTATTAATCACGCACAAAATAAAAATTAAAATGAGACATAAAATAAAAAATAAAAAATAATACACACAAATTTAAGAAAAATAATTATATATAAAGATAAAAAGAGATCAAAATGCCATTAATACACAATAACCAACTTTATACAGTAGATAGAAAATGAATCAAGATTCAAAATAAATCTACTAACGATTTTGAAGTTAAAACACGGTTTTTATTTTTGTAATTCCAAAATGCAAGGTTTCCCCCCCTAAAGGTTGATTATTTCTTTCCCACTCGTGACTTCACACGACTCCCTTTAATGGTTGCTCTCGATCACTCGTTTATTTTTCGACTCAATATGAAGAAGAATTTCATCGGCGTCATCAAATATTGTGATTTTCACAAAATTGAGTGTATTGAAATTCAAATTGCTAATTAATTCAAATCGCTCATAAACTACATCCCTTTTAGTGATAGCTTTCACACCGTTATTTGCTAACGTGTAGCTCTTTTCACTAACACAATTTCTATCTCATTATTTTTCTTTCGTAAAAAGGTGATAGCTTTCACACCGTTATTTGCTAACGTGTAGCTCTTTTCACCAATTTTTCTGAGACGGCAGCTACGCACCAACAATGGTTAGTCCTTTATTTTTCGCAAAATTTAAAACTTCCAAGATTAGGCAATTGTTGCCGCTCAACACTTCTCCTTTTCGTCATTTATTTTTTTAGGTGATAGCTTTCACACCGTTATTTGCTAACGTGTAGCTCTTTTCACCAATGACTCCTATTTTTTTAGGGAATAGAATTTTGCGTAAAATCATTTTTAGTTAAGCATGAAAAATCAAAAACTCCACAAATTAAGTAAATTTCAGTTTTATTTTTCATCAACCAATTGATTCTTCTTTTCTCAAGGTAACGAATGACTCGATTTTATATGATAATTACAAGGCTTGGAAAGAGAGATTAAGGCTCAAAAAAAATTTTTTGGAATATACAATTTTTTTTACCGGTTAAAACGATTTTAGAAGTTTGTATATAGCTAATTTATTGGTGTTATGGCCAGATCTAAAAATCTCAAAAATCAAAATACTATAAATATATATATAATAAAAAAAAATTAAGGCAAATAACCAAATCAATCAAAACACACCAAAATTATTAAACAAACCACACCAAAATTACAACACACCAAAATACTAAAACAAACCACCCCCAAAATTGAAAATAAAACTGTCTCGCTTTATAAAATAAAAATAAAAATCAATGCGTAAAAGCGAATACTCCGTTAAGAAAGTTGATGTCCGAGCCTAACGCCTTTAGAATCTGCAAGAGAATAAATATAAGAGGCACACAATAAAGAAAATAAAATATACTCGTAAGTATAACATAATTTTTTAGATGAGCATCAAGAATGTCCGAAGAGTCGCCTTACGCTGCCATCAAAGTTTTTTAAAAAAGCAAAACACGAAATAAAAATTACAAGAATACATAAATCGCGAATAGATGCGCGTCAAGAGATCAAGAAGAAACTCCTTAAGCCGCCATCATTTAGCACGATTATTACACACGACAGAAGTAAAAATACAAGAGGTCCGTCATGGGTTATCAAAGGGAGAGGAATGAATCCACTTTTCGCTTTCTCACTGTAAAATCTTCTACCTGCACAATTTTAGCTAGAGTCGGATCTCGGTTGAGGAACAAATTCATTGAGTTTTTGATTAGTTCTTCGGTGTTGTTGCAACGACTATGATTCGCTTTTGCACGCTCGGAAATAAAGCCCTTTTCGGCAGAGTAGTCGATGAAAGACAAGAAACCATCAAAGAAACCATTGACATTAAGCACTCCTATTGGTTTTGATGAACATTTAGCTGGGCTCTGGTAACCACATGAAAAAGTTCCTCAAGGGTGCCAAAACCACCGGGAAGGGCGATAAAGGCGCAGAATTATTTATCATGTGAGTTATGCGATCTTGCATATTCACAGATCTAAACTCATCTCCAATTGTTGACCGGTGATTTTACTTTCAGAGGTTTTGGGATTACTCCCAACACTCTTACTCCTTCCATATAGTGTATGTGCCACTCGTCCCATTAATCCTAGACTTCCTCCTCCGTAAACTACATGAATGCATTTTTCTCCTAAGGTACGACCTAAGTCGTGGGTCGCTGATGAAGCATGCCTCTTTTCCGTAACTAGATCCACCAAAAATGCAGACTGTGTAAAATTTTTTTGTGGAAGATGATGACTCCATTTTTGAAAAGAAATTTATTTAGAGAGAAAAAGAGAAAAGTACAAGTTTGAGGGATGAATAAAAGAAACAAGCACAAAGGTTATTTATAGAAGAAAAGATGAGGAAAAATTGTGTAACAAGTTTGTGATTGCGTTGATTGCGCTTCAACTACTCAATAGAATAATGAATGCATTTATCGCGTATCACATTTTTATTCAGAAAATCTCACCACACGACAAAAATAAAAGATACTTACGCGTATGTACATGTAGTTGTGATTGTGGCTCACATCTTCCTCTCGATTTTACGTTCGTAAACGGCTTAAACGCCTTCTATGAGTCGGGAGAAGCTTCCCATCCAATTTTCTTACAAATTGGCAAACAGGTCTTTTAACGTCGATTCCCAAGACTTTGTTCTTTTTCGGGTTTGAATTTATTCCACAAACATTGAATTCCGTAATACACAAGTCCACTAGGATGCGTGTCAAGAGAAATTTCGATATTATCTAAATTCTCCTTATTCACCATCATTAATGAACCGAATTTTATCTTCTCTGTTTGTAGATGGAATTCCTAAAGATCGACATTTTGCATTACGCCCATCTAGCACATTTATAGCAAACGGCTAGAATCTTTGCTCGTCGTTTCTTGGCATATGAACTTTTTCCAAGCCCTGGTAAGAATCTAGTTGGTGTTTCTGTGAATTCACCTTCTATTCTTACTTTGGCTTCGATAATGAATCTTATGTCAAAAGGTATGCTTTTATTCGTAAGCAACCTCATCCTTTCAAGCCTTGTCTTGTAAATTTTTAAAATTGCATTTTTGCTTAGAAAGGGAAATCTTTTTTCGATTTTATACAATGTTTCATCCATGACCAAAAAAAATTAAAATAAAAAAAACGATAAAATATCTACAAATATCAGTTGTTTGTGGGAAACTGAAAAATCCGACTTTAATAGTCACGGAGTACCGTTATCCGCCACTTGACCGGACAGAAAAATTATATTTGGCCTAAAACAATCCCCGGCAACGGCGCCAAAATTTGATCGACCAAAAAAACTTATCCTAAAAATAGGAGTTCTTGAGTCGCTCGCAAATATATACGAGGTAGAAGTAGTTTTTGGTGAGTTCTACCAAGGTCTTTTCTCTCGAGGATTGTCCAACAGGGCTTCGTATAATCTTTTGTTATAGATTGCGAGAAATAAATACTAAAATAGATTATTGGGTTTTTAAATATTAACTTAATTAAAATGCACTATGTTTAATTTAAACTATTTTTAATAAGACTTTTTAATAAGACTATTTTTAATACTACTATTTTTAAGAAGACTATGTTTTTAACTAGTGGAAATGAATAGAATTGAAATGAGTTGGAATTTATAAAATCTAGGGGATTACGGGTTCATTAAATTAGGTTTTTAATTAAGTATAGGAATTGATTTACACGGATATAAAAGAAAAACGAATGTTTATCGAGTAATCAACTTTTCACCTCTGTACTTTCGTAATCAAAGATGTCTTAACCACTTTCGCAATCTTAAGATGTTGATAACAAGATTAACACTTGATAGATTGAAGAAATATGTTTCCAATTCACTCAACAATCAATCAAGGAGATTTCATTAGTAGAAATAGGATATGATCAATCTCTATTTAAACCAATTAGTCCTTTTTAATCAAATTAGTGTAAATCAATCAAATACTCAATATATAACCTAATAGAAATCCCCCTTCCCCTAGGAAGAAAGATTAGCTACTCATTGGTTTATACAAACTAAAATTATAATAGAAATAATTGATATACATAATATATATATATATATATATATATATAAACTTTTAATTACTAGAACTTAATGACAATAGATAAAACTTATTTGAATATGATGAATCAAAGTGCAAGAAACAAACTTCAAAATATAACTTCAAACTTGTTTAAAGGTTACAAGCTTACCAAAATTGAAAGTAAAATACTAAGTGCTTATTGATCAAGCACTTTTCAATTACAAACTAAATGAAAGAAAAACTTCAAACCAAAAATAAAATACAAACTAAAATTGAAAGTTCTAAGGAAAATATATTGCTAAAGGAAAGGAGTATTTCTTAGCAAGAAGTTGAGGATTTCTTGGTAAGAATGTGGAGTGATTTTGCAATGGGTGAAGATGCCCTTTTATAGGTGATTTTCAAGAATACAATTGATTATTTAATTCAAAATATCTATTGTAATATCATTTTTAATTCTTTGTTCACACTTCACCCATGACTTTGATTTTTCAGATTTTTGACCATAAAAATATCTTGTGGTTGAGTTCACAAGTTGGTCAAAAATGGACTAATTTTGCATGGCATCCGCTGAAAACGGCGATGTAAAACGCCCGGTTTGCCCCGTGTTGTGCGCCGCTTTGTGCCGACTCGGTCTCTTCCGAATACGCGAGGACACGGCGCTAAATGCCGGCCGTGTGAAACGCCCAAGACACGGCCTCTTTTGCGCCGTATGTGAAACGGTCGGCGTAACACGGTCCATTTTGCGCCGCTTTTGTATGGTCGTTTGTCCCGAAAATTCCCGTCGTTGGATTTGATCTTGTTTTCCGCCTTTTTGATGCTTCATGTCGAATCTGTAAAATAACCATTTTTAGCTCATGTTTGGACATATCTGTAAAATATATATTTTTAATCACAAATCAGTACAATTATGCCCGGAAAAATGAATATTTTGTATATGAATTTTAGATCAATTATGCACTAATCATGGACCCCCGACTGGGACCCACCAGGCGAATGAAAATTAATGAATCAAATAATATAATTGTAGTACCGAACCACATTATATCATTAGTTAGTCCGATGAGGAGTTTCATTATAACACACCCAAGATAATACCGAATACATGTATATTTTATATGAAGATAAAATACACAACACTGAATGAAACGGAGTATCCAAATGGAAATCTGCAGCGGAAAATAAATGACGACAACATGAATGACTGAAAGGATTGGGGGCCCCTACTAGTATCACTAGGACTCCTCGCCGTCAACGTTCTATTCCCGTGCTTTTGCCTTGTCATGACCTGAAAACAATATCCCTAACGGGGTCAGTTATACAGAACAACAATCCTCAAGGGTTGAATATACACAATCATGACATATCTCAATTATGAATTATCCTTAGTTATGAATTTAAGCTGAAGAGGAGCATCATAGTACGCCCGTAATGTTCTGTGCAAGTGTACAAGACGAGTGCCCGGACACACCAGTCCTTGTACCTAATTAGTCTCACAGAGGTAATCGTTACCGTGTGCACAGTCCAATGTATCGGTGACCCAATACATGACCATCGTGTGCTCGAATAAAAATTCCACACATCCGCACCCGGCCACGCAATATGAACCTAAAAGGTCATATGAACGAGAATGACCATAATGAATATCAATGAATAATAATCCGACAAAGTCAAGAATGACTCACCGAGATGAAAATAATAGTGAAGTGAATGATAGCTCAATGAAATGATTGAACCGCTGCCTCGTGAATGAAGTGATTATTCGACAATTACAAGTCTCAATACGGTTAATACAATTATGAATGAGTTATGATTATGAATGAACAACAACAAAAAGAATGAATATCCTTTTAACCGAGTAAGAATTAACTTACACAACACCGGTGACAAATGTCCTTCCACGAACAAACGTCCTAAATGAGATGTCGGTCGCTCGAACAACCTTGAATAACACCATTACCAACAATCCGTTCAAAATACGAATCAAACACGATGATAACTAACTCAAAACGTCGATACGACTAAACGAAGTTCATTGAGGCATTAAATCAAACACGTTGTGACCAAACTTCGATTGTTTACAACCAAACCTTAACTATACCAATATCAAATCCCCAAAAATTGTTTCAAACTGACAAAATATCTTCGATACAATCAAAAATCCAATATGAATATCCAAATTCGTGATTTCAACAACAACTAACCAAAAACCCCAAATCCTACTCAATATTCAAAGTGTTCTTAAATAACCTTCCAATAATCCAATGAATAATCATATATATACCCATAATCATGCGTACATCTCTTAATAAAACATGATTATAACGTCCAAAACATCATATCTCAACATAAAATCGAAATCCAAGATGTTTGAAGAATATTACCTTTGAAGATCTAAGCACTTTGATCCGATGAACACGCGTTAGATCGACTATCCAGCTTCCCAAATGAATGAAGATGAAGAAAATCGAACACCCAAGTGATAGATGATGGAAAAATCTCTCCCTCAAGCTCTCTCTCTCTCTCGGATATAAGTTGAAGAATGAGAAAATGAGTAAAAAGTCCCGTCCAAGCCCTTATAAATTGCCGAATGTTACGGCCGAATGTTACGGCCGTAACTCGGCCTACTTACGGCCGTAACATCCTAGGTCAACGGCCTTACGGCTGTAACCAGCCATCTCGTGCGGCCGTAACTCGGCTTCGTCCATAAACTGCCTACAGTCATACGGCCGTACCCGCACCTGTCTTACGGGTGTAACTCGCCCTCATCCAAAACACCTGCCGACATCCATACGGCTGTACCCGCACACCTTACGGGCGTAACTCGACCAATACGGCCGTACCCAGCCAAACTTACGGGCGTACGACCCCTTCATCGAAACTGACCAGGCACCCTGCCTGTAACGTACGGCCGTATCCGGCCAAGCCTTACGGCCGTACCTGCCTCATCTTACGGCCGTATGCCGCAACCCTTACGGCCGTAAGTCCTCTTCATCCGACATTGCCTGGAAGTCACGAGCACACCTTACGACCGTAGCCTGCCTACCTTACGGCCGTATCTCACCTTCGGCCAAAACACCCTTAAACCAACGAATGCATGTTACGGCCGTAATGCCTGAGTAGTTACGGCCGTAACTCGTTGCTGGAAGTGACAAAAATCCGACAACTCCGATTTCTCGCTACGGATTGATGAATGATCCGACATACCATACGTATGTGAAAGTAAACAAGTCCAACACATACCAAATATGATACTTCCAACACAAGACTACCAATCACGATGATAATGATAATACTCTCGTCTCGACACTCAAACGGAGATGAAATGACGATCGGTAACTGATACACGGTTACAACATGCCAATAATGGACACAAATGAATGAATCATGAATGATGAGTGATTATTAATGAGTGAAAATTACTGAGTGAGCATTACTGATTGATGATTACTGAACGATAACGAATGAATTACAACCGGGTATTACATACTCCCCCCTTAAAAAGAGTTTCGTCCTCGGAACTAAGGGTCAAACAACTCGGGATACCTCTCCCGCATACTATCCACGGTTTCCCAAGTAGCCTCTTCGACTCCATGTCTAGAACACTGAATCTTGACCAAAGGAATTGTCTTGTTCCTCAACTGTTTGATTCGCCGCTCTAAAACTCGTATAGGATGCTTCTCATACGAATGATCATCCGCGATCTCGATTTCATCGAATTGAAGTATGTGACTCGGGTCGGCAACATACCTCCGCAATTGTGAGACGTGAAACACATTATGAATTTGGCTCAACGCCGGAGGTAAAGCCAATCGATAAGCCAGAGTGCCTACTCGATCCAAAATCTCAAACGGTCCGATGAATATCGGACTCAACTTCCCCCGTTTTCCTAATCGTAATATACCTCGACTCGGGGATACCTTGACCAACACGTGGTCACCTGTCTCGAACTCTAGTGGTCGACGATGATTATCTGCATATGATTTCTGTCGACTCTGAGTGGTCAACAAACGACTCCTGATCAAAGCTACCTTCTCACGGGCGGCTATAAGCATATCGGGCTCGGTGCCGATTGATTCTGACAAGTCATCCCAACACAAAGGAGATCGACAACGACGACCGTACAAGGCCTCGTAAGGTGCCATCTAAGTCGAAGCATGCCAACTATTATTGTACGTGAACTCAATCAACGGTAGTTGGGCTTCCCAATCATCTTTCCAATCGAGAACACATGCCCTCAACATGTCCTCCAAAGTCTGAATAGTCCTCTCTGATTGTCCGTCGGACTGAGGATAAAAAGCTGTGCTGAGATTAAGCTGAGTTCCCATAGAACGATGAATTGATTTCCAAAAATGAGACATGAACCGTCCGTCACGATCGGAAACGATACTTTTAGGCGTACCGTGAAATCTCACTATCTCCTTGATGAACAACTGGGCAAGTCTCTCGGAATCCCACGTATCCTTAATCTCAAGGAAATGAGCTGATTTAGTTAAGCGATCCACAATCACCCAGATTGTATTTATGCCACGACGACTCGTCGGCAAACTCGTGATGAAGTCCATAGAAATATCTTCCCACTTCCACTCTGGGATAGGGAGCGGTCTCAGCATACCTTCCGGTCTCTGATGTTCTATCTTGACTTGCTGACAGGTTAAACATCTCGAAACAAATTCTGCAACTTCTCGCTTCATATTACTCCACCAGTAATTTTGTTTCAAGTCCTTGTACATATTGCTGGACCCCGGATGAATGGAGTAAGGGGTAGCATGAGCTTCTCTCAAAATAGAGTTTTTCAACTCGTCATTCGCCGGTACGCATAACCGATTCTTAAATCGCAAAAGTCCATCTTAGTGGACCACAAATCCAGGGGCTTTCCCCTGAACCACATCCTCTCGGATGCGTAACAATGATGGGTCTGAACCCTGATTTACTCTGATTGTTTCCTCAAGTGGCGATGAAATCCCTAACATGCAAAGTTGCCCTTGCACTCGCTGAAGCCAGACCTCGATCTCGGGTCTAAGAAATTCCTGTTGAAGCTCTTTCTGAACTGCTAAACGAGCAAGCATTTGCTCCTGAATAGACTTACGACTCAAGGCATCGGCGACAACGTTCTCCTTGCCCGGGTGGTACAGGATCTCAATATCATAATCTTTGATTAGTTCCAAACACCGCCTCTGTCGCATATTTAACTCCTTCTGAGTAAATATATACTTCAAACTCTTATGATCGGTGAATATCTGACAGGTGACGCCATAAAGGTAATGACGCCAAATCTCCAACGCGAAAACCACGGCTGCTAGCTCCAGGTCGTGGGTCGGATAATTAACCTCGTAAGGTCTCAATTGCCGTGAAGCATAGGCAATAACCTTCCCATTCTGCATCAATACACATTCGAGACTGTGTCCGGACGCATCACTATATACCACGAATCCCTCCGTTCCTTGTGGCAAGAAAAGGACAGGTGCTGAAATTAACTGGCTCTTGAGTTCCTCAAAACTCCGCTGACACGCGTCGGACCATGTGTATTTCTTATCCTTTCGCAAAAGGTTCGTCAATGTTTGAGCGATTTTTGAAAATCCTTCCACAAACCGTCGATAATAACCGGCTAATCCAAGAAAGCTTTGGATTTCCTTAACATTCTTCGGAGGTAACAATCTCGGGTAGCCTCCATCTTCTGAGGATCAACACGCACACCGTCTGATGAAATTACATGCCCGAGAAACGTCACTTCGGACATCCAGAACTCACATTTGGAAAACTTTCCATAAAGTTGCTCTCATCTCAACACGTCGAGCACCTGATGAAGGTGAAACTCGTGCTCCTCTCGGTCACGAGAATAAATTAAAATGTCATCAATGAAGACAACCACAAACTGATCCAAAAAGTTGATGAAAACCCGATTCGTTAATTCCATGAATATCGCAGATGCAATAATTAACCCAAACGGCATTACCACGAACTCATAATGACCCTAGCGTGTTCGAAACACCGTCCTCGTGATATCCGACTCTAGAATTCGCAACTGATGATATCCAGATCTTAAGTCGATCTTGGAAAATACTGAAGCTCCCTGAAGTTGATCTAAGAGATCATCAATACGGGGTAGAGGATACTTATTCTTGATCGTCACCCTGTTCAACTCCCGATAATTAATACACACACGAAACGAACCATCCTTCTTCTTGACAAATAACACTGGTGCTCCCCACGGGGACGCACTCGACCGGATATAGCCTTTCTTGAACAATTCCACAAATTGATTCTTCAACTCCTGCATTTCGGTCGGGGCCATCCGATATGGTGCCTTCGATAATGGGGACGTACCAGGCTCCAACTCTATCGTGAATCCCACCTCCCTCGGTGGAGGTAAACCAGGTAGCTCGTCTGGGAGTACATCGTCAATCGATAACAATGATACCACGAATGGTTGAACACCTCGATTGCCTTAGAACGGCCAATCGATGACAATGATACAATGAATGATTGAACACCTCGATTGTCTTAGAACGGACAATTGATGACAATGATACAATGAATGATTGAATACCTCGATTGCCTTAGAATGGACAATCGATGACAATGATACAATGAATGATTGAACATCTCTGATTGAGTAATTTCACTGCTTTCATCATATTAATGATTCTTATGGAACAACGGGGATTACCTCCCTGAAATACACACTCGGCTCCAACGACTGAAATGATAGTGACCATACGCTTACGAATACTGAGGATGGCATCATGACGATCCATCCAACTAATACCTAATATTACATCGTCCTTAGGGAAATCCACCACGATTAGGTCCACCAACCAATCGCGGTCATTTAAGCTTAATTCGGTCAGTTCTTAACCTCATGATTTCCGAGAATTCTTCTACCGACAGGTAGACCAATGATATAAGGTCCACAATTAATAGGACTATCCAAGTGAAGTCTATACAAATATGATTCGGAAATGATTGAATGCGATGTACCAGTATCAGAAAGGGTACACACAGGTTGAGATAGAATTATGAGTATACCTGAGATCATTCGGGCCTCCAGATCATCGCGTGAATCCGGGACTTGCCGGCCCCCGAACCGGACGCTCCCGTCTGATATATATGAGCTCCATCTTTATTCGCTTCCGTCGTCTTAAACGACGCTGACAGAGCAGTCTGATTCTGAATCGCTGATTGTTTCGGGGCCTGAGATGCCACCGGAGTCGGCTTGGAGTCCCTTCGGCAAAAACAGGCCTTATGCCCAACAATCCCACAATTATGGCACGTGATAGACGGTTTCAGACACTTAGTGCTGTAATGACCCGACGCTCCACAGTTGAAACAGGTGGTGGACGAACTGGCCACTCGGGACTGAGACTCTGTGGGCTTATGCGCCGTAGGAGGTCGCTCAGAAAAAGTAGAGCCCACTCGAGACTTCTTGAAGGTTGACTGACCGCCTTCGGACTGATTACGCTTCGTTGATTTCTTGCTAACAGATGAAGGTTGTTGCTCAGCAATTTCCTTAGCAGGAGGCTCATACGGAAGAGTTCTCTCGATTTATTCGGCCAAAGTCGCGCAATGATGATTGAGCAATTGCATATGGGTCATCATGACCTGCATAAAAGTGAGTGGATCAACCTGAACATCTTCCGATCGAGCTGAGTCCTGGGTACAACTTCCCGACAGTGAGTGATTATTTCCCGGATTTCGGACAGCACCACGGCCTCTCCCCGTGCGTCCCCTGACAGCTCTCTCCATACTGAAGTAGGAAGGTCGCATGATAATCATAGATCTCGTATGAGTACCGCATTATGATTTACGTCATGAAATGATGAAAATGAGCGTACGTGCTCTAACACAGTGATTACATGAATGATTAACTGAGGTGACATGATTATCTGATGATATTCTTGAAATGATTATCTTGAACAAGTTAACAAGATTAATGACATGATCTTCAAGATCAACAACTGAGTAATGAAATGAACTGAGTGATTAATGAGTTAACATGATCAACATGGTCAAAATGAAAATGATGTTTGAGGATTGTTAACTGATGAATTATGAATGAATGATTATTGCCAGAAATTATACCATGGCGTTAGAAGTCTTACAGTTCTTTCGGTCTGATGGGCCTGGCATTTGCACAGGTCACACGTGACGCGAAAGTCCAATGATACTAGTCCGATGATGATGATTTCAAATGAGACATGACTCGGAAGGTAGTATTCAAAACCACGCTCTGATACCAACTCTGTAACACCCCAAACTAGGCGGATATTACAGTGCCGTGGACCCCCGACTGGGACCCACCAGGCGAATGAAAATTAATGAATTAAATAATATAATTGTAGTACCGAACCACATTATATCATCAGTTACTCCGATGAGGAGTTTCATTATAACACACCCAAGATAATACCGAATACATGTATATTTTATATGAAGATAAAATACCCAACACTGAATGAAACAGAGTATCCAAATGGAAATCTGCAGCGGAAAATAAATGACGACAACATGAATGACTGAAAGGATTGGGGGCCCCTACTAGTATCACTGGGACTCCCCGCCGTCAACGTTCTATTCCCGTGCTTTTGCCTTGCCATGACCTGAAAACAATATCCCCTAACGGGGTCAGTTATACAGAACAACAATCCTCAAGAGTTGAATATACACAATCATGATGTAGCTCAATTATGAATTATCCTTAGTTATGAATTTAAGCTGAAGAGAAGCATCATAGTACGCCCGTAATGTTCTGGGCTAGTGTACAAGACGAGTGCCCGGACACACCAGTCCTTGTACCTAATTAGTCTCACGGAGGTAATCGCTACTGCAGTGCATACCCAATGTATCGGTGACCCAATACATGACCATCGTGTGCTCGACTAAAAATTCCACACATCCGCACCCAGCCACGCAATATGAACCCAGAAGGTCATATGAACGAGAATAACCATAATGAATATCAATGAATAATAATCCGACAAAGTCAAGAATGACTCACCGAGATGAAAATAATAGTGAAGTGAATGATAGCTCAATGAAATGATTGGAACCGTCGTTCCTCGTGAATGAAGTGATTATTCGATAATTATAAGTCTCAATACGGTAAATACAATTATGAATGAGTTATGATTATGAATGAACAACAACAAAAGGAATGAATATTGATGGACAAATTATATACTCGCAAGTGTACGAATCGCTTTTATAGGAAGCGGCAAGTAACTCCGAGGTCGATCTCTCGAGGAATTGGAAATGGTTTAAAGTTCGATAATGTTCGGCAAATAGTCGAATGAACAAAAGTAAAATAAATTAAAATACATCATTGGTTGATAGGTTTACAATTAATAACGCATAAAATTAAAATAAACTAAGCGTTACAAACACCGAATTTAATGGTTGGATAGTAGAGAGATTACAATTATGAGAATAATATGGGAGTTTAGAATCACCGACACATACGTAATCAATTATTAGTTCCGATACTCAAATAAATAAGGTTTGAAATTATCGATTGCTCACGATTAAAAGAAATCCGTTTGATGACGGTAATTCTAAAAATCACGATTGTCCTTTACGAAAATAAGAGACACTCCTTTGATGGGGACGAATCTCTACAAACGATCGACTAGCTAATACCTTTGATGGGGTAATTCGCTAAAAGATCACGGAAAAAGGTTTAGAACATTCACAATCGCTTCTATCGGGTCGTATGATGGCGAACACCGACAAAAACCCTCGATTTGAATAATAATAATAACAACTATGAAATAAGTTTGATGATCTAAATCGAAAGTTCTTATACGAAGAACAAACAAGGAGGAATAATCCCTAACTTTTACCGGAAAATCAAAAGGAACTAACAATCGATAACATGTGTTTGGCTATATCTAAAAACCCATATGAAATGTTTAGCCACACATGATTATTTCAACAACAATAATGGAAATTGTAAAACAAAACATGGTAGAAACTTCCCTTATAAATGCCGAAATTGAATTCCTGATGAAGGTTTGATGATCTTCCTTCAAGAACTCATGACAATTGATACAAGCAAATGTAATATCTCACAAATGTATTTTTCACTCCAAGAACATACAATGAAGATGATGAAACAATCTCACTTTTTCCTCACTTTTTGGTGTTTTCTCCCTCAATCTTGTGTTTTTCCACCTCAAAATATCTCCCACAAGATAAGAATATCTCACAAATGGTCTCTACACCTTATTTTATAGCCAAAAGATCAAGAAAAGGGCTCAAAGTTGTGCAAAAATGTCAAAGAAAATGACTTGCACCGAAAAGTGACACGGCCCGTGTCCTGGGACACGGCCGTGTCGTACTACCCTGGAAAGAAGAAAATCCCACTATCCACGGATCCGGCCGTGTCCCATGACACGGCCGTGTTGTACTATGCTGAAAATGCAAAACCGGCTGGATAGGGGCTCGGCCGTGTTATAGAAGACACGGTCGTGTTGTACTGCACAGGAAAATGGGTTTTTAACTGTAAAGAGACCCGGCCGTGTTATATGGCACGGCCGAGTTGCCTGGTGCGGCCCGAGTTTTTTTCTTCTGTTTTGATTCCGGTTTTTGGTCTTCTTCGGCTTGATCCTTCGTTCTTGTATCAATACACCTCGGATTTTAGCATATGATATACCGTTTCGAAGCTAATTTCACGAGGAATTTATATCAAAGGAGAACACATCTCAATTCGGAGTGGTGATTCTGGAATTTAGAAGATTCGACCGATATTGCTTCAATCTTTTATCGTTTTAAGCCCCGTTTTAGCTCTTGATCGTCATAAACTCCAATATTTGCTATGAAAACGCATATTTCACCACAATCTTCGCTTGGTTACCTATAAATTAAAAACACAACATACCACGCATAAAATAGAACAAAAATACTAAAAAGCAAACAAAAACACGACTAGATAGAACAGAATGAGTTGATCAACAATCGACTCATCAAATCCCCCCAAACTTGAACTTTGATCGTCCTGAGCAAATCATTTTAAAATAACCACTCTGAAAGGGGAACTCAACTGTTAAAATACCTCAAAGGACCTCTTCGAAAATTCCATCAATACTCACAAGTAAAATAAGTCGAGTTCTACAAAGTTTTCAAACCTCCGGGGTGCTTCCTTAACGTCATAGTCAATACTTGGCAATATAAACCTCACTGGTCAAGTGTATTCACTCACTCTCAAAGTGATATGGATAAGTATACGCTCGGAACTCATTCAATGAAATAAAGAACCCTATAGGCTTGCCAATCGTCTTCATCTCTACCACTTGCAACATTTTCGTGAATAAAAAAGGGCTTTACTCGGCTTGTAATGTAGGCTTGGGTCGAGGTGGGATAAATATGGCTAAAGTGACTTGACTTGAGCAATTTTTAGATCTATATCACCATATTCGCTTTACAAGCTCAAGATTTTTGAAGTTTCCTTCTTTCATTCCCTTAATTATGAACCACTTGCAACAAGCACTATCGAAAGTGAAAAGCACATCGTCAAACCCTCCTTATTGCTCCGATTTTTTTTTTTTTGGCTTGGGTTGTTTTAGGATCCGTTTTACGCGAATGTAAACGATGGGTCACATGAATACACCCGGTTACTAGGATCAAAACATACACAACTGCTTCCAAGCATACTCATATCTAAGGTAAACCGTTTTACGCGAATATAAACATGGGTCGCATGAATACACCCGGTTACTAAGTTCCCAAAAATAGCGGAGTAATTATTTTCACCAATTCAATCACTCCCAACAATATGTATATCACACAATGTCACCACAATCTTAGTATCCTCTTCAAAAATATTTTCTAATCGCTCAAGTATGGATCGAAGGATTATAGTAATGGAAAGCTCGATATGTGGTTTAAAAAATGAAATAGATAATGACCTCAATTGGGTTTATTTAAGGAATGATCAAATGTTGGGTTGGCCAAAATCGAAGGGTTAGGATCAAAGGCGCCAAAAATCATTTTCACTAAATTTGCACACACACTAGTAGTTTTGAACAAGATACCAAGGCAAGTTCTAGAGTCTTAAATCAAGAATGAAACACTCGACAATGAAACTTGCATTTTAGAAAATGCAAGAAGGCTCGATAGCTCACAAGTAGGTTTGTTCATACCTCCAAGATATTGAAACTACTTATTCAATTTCACACCCGTTTCGATTATCAACAATTTTTCCTCTACAAATTATCCTCGATTTGTATATCAAAACAACGAATTAAATCCCAAGGCAATTCAAGAAAAGTGTTCATACTTCAAAGTTTTTATCAAATTTGCAAAATGCTCAAAACACGCCAAATAAAAAACACACCACATATAAGTCTACTAGCAAAAACAACCAAAAATAAACAAGCATAATAGTATCCAAAAACAAACAAAAACAAGAGTAATGAAGTATTTCTTGACCAACCCCCCCAAACTTGAATTAAAGAATATACGAACGAAGGGGGTATAATATTTAAACAAAAGAATTTCATTGGTCAAGAAATACTTACGACCGATTTTACTGGCGGTGTGGAGGGAGGTGGCCTTGCTGCACATGCCACCCGTGCATTTGTTTCATAAGAGACAATATCTCGTGTCGCTCCTGTCTAGCCTCCTCTAGCCCCTGTCTAGTATCCTCTCAGAAGGCTACGAACTCCTCTCGGAAGGCTACGAACTCCTCCCTTAATGTTGGGCGCGAGGGGGCATGTCCAATTTCGGCCCGCCTTGACGTCTCGGGCCGATCTCTCGTGCTTTCTTCTTCTTCTTCTTCACTCTCTTCTTCTTCCTCTTCATCCGGGCCTCTTTCATAAGCCTCCTCCTCTTCCATCCTCTCGGCTCTATCTTCATCCACAATGCGCCGAGGTCGAACATTTTGGTCGAGAGGGCTGTGACCCGGAGGAGCCAATCCAGCTGATATCCGTGCTCGTCGATGTGCCTCCGTAGCCATTTGTATATTTCCCATGTCCCAAATATTATTTATGGTTGTCAAAGGCGTATTCGGGAGAAGGAAGTGGTCATTGTCGGTCTGGAGGAAGACTGTGCGCTGTTCATAGTCCAGGATGTTCATTACCTTCATCACGGAGATCAAGAGGAGCTTATTTCTAGGAAGGGGAGTCCTCTGAGCTAAGGAAATCTCGAAGTGAAGTGCGATAGGGGTAATCAAAGCCCCTATCCATATCTCCCCCTTTGGCTTTGTCGCGACATCCTCAAAATGTTCCGCTACCATAGCCCCGGTTGCTGGAATTGAGTTGTCGAGTATGTGAGTCAGGATATATAACTCTCGCAGTGAAATGGGCCCGGTTTCCTTTCGGCCATATATAGTATTCGCAATCACCTTGTGTAGATATCGGAGTATTGGATTGCGAATGTTTGATCCTTTAGCCGATCTTGCAATATAATATCGCGCCTCGCTCCCCGGATATTCCACCATGGCTCTCCAATAGGTTTCACATGTGAACCGGTTTATCGGGTAATGGCCGTTGTGTCTTGCATGATAAATCTCTTCCAGCTGGACGATAGTTAGTCTCTCTTCATTGTTGTTGAGCCGAAATGTCATTTCGGTTGGTTCTCGAGTCACCAGATCTCTTCTAACAGTAAGAGTGCTGAGAAACTCCATCGTCAGACACCTATAAGTCGGCCATTGTTGCGTCATCATCCACGCCCAATTCACTCTTTCAAGGAATTTCGTCACGTCTTCTCTTATCCCCATTGCGTTCATGCATTCGTCATCGGGCCACCTCGTAGGGAGCATATTTTTCTGACCCAGCATTTCCCACCTTGCATATTGTGTTTCAGGGAGATCGATTCCATAAGAATCCGGAGTTTCCATGGCCCTTTGAATAGCCATTCTTGCCGGCTGCACTTGTTCCCCGCCGTTCCTACCCCTTCCGCGCTGAGAATTTCCTCGTCCTCGTCCTCGTGCCATTTTCTGTAAAAATTTCAATTTATCAATTATCTAAGGACTTGATAACGTATTCCTCCCCCAAACTTATAGCAAACAAATAAATACCCCCAATATAAACATTATTGATCAAAACAACTCCCAAGCAAAATCTATCGTTTGAATTCATCATCTTCATCATGGAAAACATCCCTTAATTACAAGAACTTCAATCGAGAAATTTAATCATCAAGCATAAAGAATTATCGAAAATCTCCAAATTTCATCTCCTTCAATTTATTCAAGAACCCTAGATAATCAAGGACTAGTGATTTTCTAATTATCATAGCATGTTCATAACCAAGAATAATCATCAAAAACATGAGAAACATACCTTGATTTTGGAGATATTGGAGAGAAAAAAAATTAAAAATCGGTCCCAATTCGTCCGATTTGCCCCCTTGAAGAGTGAAATTGGTTGAAAAATGATGATTACGTAGTAGATTCTTGTATCTCCCTTTGATTTTGCACAAAATTTCTTTGAAAACTAAGAGAAAAATCGATAGTATATGCTAGGGTTCGGAGGGAGGAAAAAAAAAATAAATCTGGAGAAGATGGAAATGGCGATTCGGCCGTGCTCTCCTTATATAGGTCCGACTGACACGGCCGTGTCGTACTGTTCAGAATAGGCAAAACCCACTGTCTAACCAACTCGGCCGTGTCCTGTGACACGGTCGTGTCATACTATCCTACAAAACAAACTTTCACTGTATTGACACCCGACCGTGTCCTGTGACACGGTCGTGTCGTACTGTACTGAAAAATCAATTTCTCACTGTTTTGAGGCCCGGCCGTGTCAGATGCAACTCGGCCGTATCCAACCTGCCTAGATTGTTAATTTCTGATAACGCACTCATTTCCTGCATTTTTAACACTCACAGTTGAACCGGTCAGTTTCGAATCGAGTAAAAACAAATAAGGAAAATAAATTCGAAAAACAAAAGACAAAAAAAATCTAACTAAACCATTGGGTTGCCTCCCAAGTAGCGCTTTTTTATAGTCATTAGCTCGACTTCTTCCTGTTTTGCTCAAGCTTCAACATCGTGCACCTCTATGCACTCAAACGCATTGATTTCTTCGATTCGTCCAAAATACGGCTTCACTCTATGCCCGTTTACCTTAAAGTGCTCGTTCTTCCGCCGATCAAGAAGTTCTACTGCTCCGTGTGACTATACTTTAACGACCTTAAACGGTCCGCCCCATCGCGATACCAATTTTCCGGGCATGAGCTTAAGACCGGAGTTATGTACAGAACATCCATCCCGGGTTCGAGAGATTTGCGAATGATACGCTTATCATGATACCGTTTTGTCCGTTCTTTGTAGAGTTTAGCGTTTTCGTACGCCTCATATCGCATCTCATCAAGCTCATTTAAATGTAAAAGTCGTTCCTCGCCCGCCTTTTCTTGATCTAAATTGAGCGCTTTGATTGTCCAATACGCCTTGTGTTCCAACTCAACAGGTAGGTGACATGCTTTCCAAAATTCTAGGCGATACGGGCTCATTCCAATTGGAGTTTTGTAGGCCGTGCGGTATGCCCATAAAGCGTCATTCAACTTCAATGCCCAATCCTTTCTTGTCGGTTTCACCGTCTTTTCGAGTACTGCCTTTATTTGTCTATTGCTCACTTCGACTTGCCCGGAAGTTTGTGGATGGTATGCCGTTGCGACTTTATGCATTACATTATACTTCTTAAGCAAGCCTGTAAGTTGTTTATTGAAAAAATGCGTGCCTCTATCGCTGATTACAGCTCTAGGCGTCCCGAACCTGCAGTAAATCACATCCCTAAAAAATTGCAAACCACGTTAGCATCGTTAGTTCGGGTTGGAATTGCTTCCACCCACTTAGAGACGTAGTCCACAGCAACTAAAATATACTCAAAACCATGGGAAAGTGGAAAAGGACCCATAAAATCAACTCCCCAAACATCGAAAAGTTCCACAACAAGATTGTTTGTCAACGGCATCTCATTCATTTTGCTTATATTCCCCGTTCGTTGACAACGATCGCATCTCTTGCAATGGGAATAGGCATCCTTAAATAATGTTGGCCAGTAGAATCCCGATTGAAGGACCTTGTGCGCCGTTTTCTTTGCGCTAAAATGTCCCCCACAGTGCAACTCATGGCAAAATAACAATATGCTCTCGTGCTCTTCCTCCGGGACGCTACGTCGGAATATCTGATCAGGCCCCAACCTGAATAAGTAGGGCTCGTCCCAAAAGTAATGCCTGCACATGGAAACAAACCTCTTCTTCCCTTGATAGGTCAAGTTAGGCTGCAAAACACCACCAACAATGTAATTGACAATATCAGCATACCAAGGTGTCCTTGTTACATCGAATAATTGCTCGTCAGGGAAAGTTTCAACAATTGGCAAAGGATTATCGAACTTAAAATTATCTCCCTCGGTTAGCCTAGATAGATGGTCGACAACTAGGTTTTCCGACCCCTTTTTATCTTTAAACTCCAAATCAAATTCTTCCAGCAGAAGAATCCACCGAATTAATCTTGGTTTTGCATCGGATTTTTTTAATAAATATTTCAATGCTGCGTGATCCGTATGCACAATTACTTTTGAGCCAACCAAGTAGGATCGAAATTTGTCTAAAGAAAACACTACGGCTAAAAATTCTTTTTCGGTGGTGGTGTAATTAACCTGAGCTTCATCGAGCGTTTTGCTAGCATAGTAAATCACGTGGAAAAATTTATTCACTCTTTGCCCCAAAACGGCACCAATAGCAAAGTCGGACGCATCGCACATAATTTCAAACGGGAGAGACCAATCGGGAGCAACAACAATAGGTGTGGAAGTTAACTTTTCTTTCAAAGCATTAAAACCGACTAAACATTCCTCGGTAAAATCAAATTTGGCATCCTTACACAAAAGGTTACTCAAAGGGCGGGCAATTTTCGAAAAATCTTTAATGAATCGCCTATAAAACCCTGCCTTAAAAAGCTTCGAACCTCTTTGACACATGAAGGCGGAGGTAATTTAACAATTAAATCAACTTTAGCCTTATCAACCTCCATTCCTTTATTGGAAACCACATGACCTAGAACAAGACCTTGTTTTACCATAAAATGACTCTTTTCCCAACTAAGTGTAAGATTACACTCAATACATCGTTCTAACACAATAGTCAAATTATTTAAACAATCATCGAAAGTGGTTCCAAACACAGAAAAGTCGTCCACGAATACCTCGATGGATTTTTCTAACAAGTCGGAGAATATGGATAGCATGCACCTTTGAAAAGTAGCGGGAGCATTGCAAAGACCAAACGGCATCCTCCTAAAGGCAAAAGTGCCAAAAGGGCAAGTGAAAGTGGTCTTTTCTTGATCCTCTGGAGCAATGGGAATCTGATAGAAACCTGAAAGACCATCGAGAAAATAGTAATAATCATGCCCAGCTAAACGTTCCAACATTTGATCAATGAAAGGAAGGGGAAAATGATCCTTTTTTGTTACGGTATTTAATTTCCGGTAATCAATGCACATTCTCCAACCGGTTACTGTTCTAGTGGGCGCCAATTCATTTTTATCATTACGAACCACCGTTATTCCAGATTTCTTAGGCACTACATGCACAGGACTCACCCACTTAATGTCGGATATCGGGTAGATGACTCCGACCTCTAGCAATTTCAAAACTTTTTTTTTCACAACTTCCTGCATGTTCGGATTCAAACGCCTTTGAAGTTGCCTAACCGGTTTAACATTATCCTCAAGAATTATTTTATGCATGCACCTAACAGGACTTATTCCCTCATTATCGGAAATACTCCACCCAATTTCTTCCTTTAACTTAGTCAGAACTTCTACTAATTTGTTTTCTTGCAAGGGAGTTAATTCGGAAGAGACAATTACAGGGTAAGTGTCACTTTTGCCTAAGAAAACATATTTAAGATGTGCCGGAAGTTCTTTCAATTCAAGTTGGGGTGGTGTGATTTCAACGGGCTCCTCAAATTTTAATTCCAATGGTATCTTAAAACCGTCAACTTCATCAATTGTTTCGGAATTATCTAACAATGCACCATATTCTTCAATTTCTAGATTATTTAGCCCCATATCATACTCAACGGTTAGAGCATAATGCAACGTGTCCCCTACATCATCATGCAAATATGTATCATTAACCAAAGAATCAATGCAATCAATAAAATTCACATTATGGGCAGCATAAATATGAGAAGGGATAGGAGATGAACCGAACACGTGATTTCCACGATTTCGCCCAAGACGGTCATGGTGACCTTTCCTTCATCAACATCGACGATTGTTTTTGTTGTACGCATGAATGGCCATCCTAGAAGTATCGTCCCTTCATTTTCGCTTGTTCCGAAATCGCTCATCTCCAAGATAACAAAATCGGCTGGAATCACCAACTTGTCCACTTGCACTAATAGGTCTTCAATGACTCCCTTGGGGTATTTCACCGACCTATCCGCCATTTGAAGAGTCATTCTGTTGGTTTGATTCCCCCGAGTCCAAGCCTCAAATAGGTCGAGTATGGCATGAGATTCACACTTGCTCCCAAATCTAACATCCGACGAGCAACTTTCTTATCTCCCATAGTGATTTCGATCATAAAACTTCCGGGATCGCCTTTGTTTTGACCCCTTGCTTCTACCTCGTAGAGCACCACTTTCTCGTTCCCAATGTATCTTCTTTTGTTGAAGGTCAACTCTTTGAAAAATTTTGTATAAACGGGAATGTTCTTCACAACATCCAAAAGAGGTAAGTTGACATGAACTTTTGAAAGCATGTCGTAGATTTCGGAAAATTGCTCATCTTGCTTTGCTTTTCTAAGACGGCTCGGAAAAGGGATTGGTGGCTTATATGGTTGAGCGGATTTGTGAAGCTTGGAAGTCGAAGTTGCTTCGTCTATTTTCTCCCCTTGGTTTCCCGACTCATCTTCTTTATCATCGCCTCTTTCTTTTACTTCGGAATTAGCTTCTTTATTAATCACTTTACCACTTCGGAGAGTGGTAATGGCTTGAGCTTGCTAGGGTTGACTTGGTAGTTTACCCCTTTCTTGTCTACGTGCCTCGGTAGCAAGTTGCCCAATTTAAATCTCCATTTTCTTCATCGAAGCTTCTAAAGATTCGAACCTTTTATTGTTCTCCGCTCGGTTTTCCTTGATCTCCTTAATGAATGCCGCAATACTCTCCTCAAGAGAGTTCCTTTGTTGTGGAGGTAGTTCACTTTGCGTTGGTTGTTGGGATCGGTTTCCTCCGTTGTATTGAGCTTGGGCGTTTGTGTCGTATGGAATCGGGTTGTTGTTTCTCCATGAGAAATTCGGATGGTTTCTTAGCCCAGGATGATAAGTATTTGGGAGAGGTGCATTTCTTGCGTTTCCGCCATAATTATTTCTCCTCTCTTCCCATTCGGGCCTTCCCGTGCTTTGTCCCATAGCCCAATTAACTTGTTTGGTTTTTTCTCCCGGAAAAGTATGAGGGCATGAATTGGCATCATGTCCGGGTGCTCCGCAAATCTCGCAAACTTGTGAGTTAGAAGATTTATTTTGAGTCTTGAGTTGTCTTAGTTCATTTGTCAACTCATCGATTTTAGATTGCATCTCGTCCTTCTCGCTTACTTGGTGCACGGCTCCCCTACGAACACGTACACTTTTTTGTTGAGAATTTGCTCCCAATGTTTCATACACATCATACGCTTGTCTCTCCGTCAAACCCCAAACGAACCACCGGCTGCATTATCTACTGCTCCTTGGCAATATTGAGTCAATCCGTCATAGAAGAATTGATTAAGTAGTTGAAGCGGATAGTGATGGTGTGGGCATTAAATGAGGAGCATTTTGAATCGGTCCCATGCTTCGTGAAATGACTCTCCGTCTTGTTGTCCGAACGTTGAGATTTGAGTTCTCAATTGCGTAGTCTTTGAATGAGAGAAGTACTTGGTGATGAATTTATCGTAAACTTCATCCCATGTTCTTAGGGAGCCCGGCGCCAAAGTCATTAACCATTGTTTCGCCCCATCCTTGAGTGTATAAGGGAAGCACTTCATTCTTAGTTGATCCTCGCTCAACCCATTTAATGGGAAGTTGTCAATCGCCACATAGAAGTCTCGGATGAATGATAACGGATCCTCACGTGCTAATCCATGAAATGAGGGCAATTGCTCGATGTGAAATCCGCTTATGTGGTAGTTCCTTGCGGCCGGTGCTAATTGGATGCATGAAATGGCGGTGTTCACCACGGGCTTTGCATAGTCTCTCATTAGATGTTCGACCAGAGGTTGTTGCGGCATGTTATAGTTTGCTTCCATCCCATATTTAGGTCCGGGATAATAATTCGCTCCATATTGCTCTCCAACGGGCGGTTGTCTCGAATAGAAGTATCTCCCTTGTTGAGCTTCGGGTATCCCTTGATTGCGCCCAACATTCTCATATCTCGGAAACCTTTGTTGACGAATTTCTTCCTCATCTATATTTTGTGCAACATTCTCAACCCTCGGTTGACGAGGGTTATCTTCTTGGAGCAAAAGTCGCTCTTCGAGATCCGGATTCACCTCGTCGTTTGCCATTGATGTTGTGTCCATTATTTCTGATGCTCTAATCCTTTGAAGTTCGTCTATGGGCGGAAGAATCGGGTTACCCAACGATCTCCTACCAAGCATAAACAAAAGAATTTAGAGCGAATTTTTAGACTTTTATTGAAAATAATGAAAACGGAGAAATGATCAAGAAAAACAATTCAACTATTATTAAAACAAGATAAAAAATTAAACGCCAATTCCCCGGCAACGGCGCCAAAAACTTGATGGACAAATTATATACTCGCAAGTGTACGAATCGCTTTTATAGGAAGCGACAAGTAACTCCGAGGTCGATCTCTCGAGGAATTGAAAACGGTTTAAAGTTCGATAATGTTCGGAAAATAGTCGAATGAACAAAAGTAAAATAAATTAAAATGCATCATTGTTTGATAGGTTTACAATTAATAACGCATAAAATTAAAATAAACTAAGCGTTACAAACACCGAATTTAATGGTTAGATAGTAGAGAGATTACAATTATGAGAATAATATGGGAGTTTAGAATCACCGACACACACGTAATCAATTATTAGTTCCGATACTCAAATAAATAAGGTTTGGAATTATCGATTGCTCACGATTAAAAGAAATCTGTTTGATGGCGGTAATTCTAAAAATCACGATTGTCCTTTACGAAAATAAGAGACACTCCTTTGATGGGGATGAATCTTTACAAACGATCAACTAGCTAATACATTTGATGGGGTAATTCGCTAAAAGATCACGGAAAAAGGTTTAGAACATTCACAATCGCTTCTATCGGGTCGTATGATGACGAACACCGACAAAAACCCTCGATTTGAATAATAATAACAACTATGAAATAGGTTTGATGATCTAAATCAAAAGTTCTTATACGAAGAACAAACAAGGAGGAATAATCCCAAACTTTTACCGGAAAATCAAAAGGAACTAACAATCGATAACATGTGTGTGGCTATATCTAAAAACCCATATGAAATGTTTAGCTACATATGATTATTTCAACAACAATAATGAAAATTGTAAAACAAAACATGGTAGAAACTTCCCTTATAAATGCCGAAATTGAATTCCTGATGAAGGTTTGATGATCTTCCTTCAAAAACTCATGACAATTGATACAAGAAAATGTAATATCTCACAAATGTATTTTTCACTCCAAGAACATACAATGAAGATGATGAAACAATCTCACTTTTTCCTCACTTTTTGGTGTTTTCTCCCTCAATCTTGTGTTTTTCCACCTCAAAATATCTCCCACAAGATAAGAATATCTCACAAATGGTCTCTACACCTTATTTTATAGCCAAAAGATCAAGAAAAGGGCTCAAAGTTGTGCAAAAATATCAAAGAAAATGACTTGCACCGAAAAGTGACACGGCCCGTGTCCTGGGACACGGCCCTGTCGTACTACCTTGGAAATAAGAAAATCCCACTATCCACGGATCCGGCCATGTCCCATGACACGGTCGTGTTGTACTATGCTGAAAATGCAAAACCGGCTGGATAGGGGCTCGGCCGTGTCATAGAAGACATGGTCGTGTTGTACTGCACAGGAAAATGGGTTTTTAACTGTAATGAGACCCAGCCGTGTTATATGGCACAGCCGAGTTTCCTGGTGCGGCCCAAGTTGTTTTCTTCTGTTTTGATTTCGGTTTTTGGTCTTCTTCGGCTTGATCCTTCGTTCTTGTATCAATACACCTCGGATTTTAGTATATGATATACCGTTTCGAAGCTAATTTCACGAGGAATTTATATCAAAGGAGAACACATCTCAATTCGGAGTGGTGATTCTGGAATTTAGAAGATTCGACCGATATTGCTTCAATCTTTTATCGTTTTAGGCCCCGTTTTAGCTCTTGATCGTCATAAACTCCAATATTAGCTATGAAGACGCATATTTCACCACAATCTTCACTTGGTTACCTATAAATTAAAAACAAAACATACCACGCATAAAAGAGAACAAAAATACTAAAAATCAAACAAAAACACGACTAGATAGAACATAATGAGTTGATCAACAATCGACTCATCAAATATCATTTTAACCGAGTAAGAATTAACTTACACAACACCGGTGACAAATGTCCTTCCACGAAAAAACGTCCTAAATGAGATGTTGGTCGCTCGAACAACCTTGAATAACATAATTACCAACAATCCGTTCAACATACGAATCAAACATGATGATAACTAACTCAAAACGTCGATACGACTAAACCAAGTTCATTGAGGCATTAAATCAAACACGTTGTGACCAAACTTCGATTGTTTACAACCAAACCTTAACTATACCAATATCAAATCCCCAAGAAGTGTTTCAAACCGACAAAACATCTTCGATACAATCAAAAATCCAATATGAATATCCAAATTAGTGATTTCAACAACAACTAATCGAAAACCCCCAAATCCAAGTCAATATTCAAAGTGTTCTTGAATAACCTTTCAATAATCCAATGAATAAACATACATACCCATAATCATGTGTACATCTCTTCATACAACATGATTATAACGTCCAAAACATCATATCTCAACACAAAATCGAAATCTAAGATGTTTGAAGAATATTACCTTTGAAGATCCAAGCACTTTGATCCGATGAACACGCGATAGATCGACTATCCAGCTTCCCAAATGAATGAAGATGAATAAAATCGAACACCCAAATGATAGATGATGGGAAAATCTCTCCCTCAAGCTATCTCTCTCGGATATAAGTTGAAGAATGAGAAAATGAGTAAAAAGTCCCATCCAAGCCCTTATAAAATGCCGAATGTTACGGCCGTAACTCGGCCTACTTACGGCCATAACATCCCAGGTCAACGGGCTTACGGCCGTAACCAGCCATCTCGTGCGGCCGTAACTCGGCTTTGTCCAGAAACTGCCGACAGTCATACGGCCGTACCCGCACCTGTCTTACGGGCGTAACTCGCCCTCATCCAAAACACCTTCCGACATCCATACGGCTGTACCCGCACACCTTACGGGCGTAACTCGACCGATACGACTGTACCCGGCCAAACTTACGGGCGTTCGACCCCTTCGTCGAAACTGACCAGGCACCCTGCCTGTAACGTACGGCCGTATCCAGCCAAGCCTTACGGCCGTACCTGCCTCATCTTACGGCCGTATGCCGCAAACCTTACGGCCGTAAGTCCTCTTCGTCCGACATTGCCTGGAAGTCACGAACACACCTTACGGCCGTAGCCTGCCTACCTTACGTCCGTATCTCACCTTCGGCCAAAACATCCTTAAACCAACGAATGCATGTTACGGCCGTAATGCATGAGTAGTTACGGCCGTTACTCGCTGCTGGAAGTGACAAAAATCCGACAACTCCGATTTCTCGCTACGATTGATGAATGATCCGACATACCATACGTATGTGAAAGTAAACAAATCCAACACATGCCAAAGATGATACTTCCAGCACAAGACTACCAATCACGATGATAATGATAATACTCTCGTCTCGACACTCAAACGGAGATGAAATGACGATCGCTAGATACACGATTACAACATGCCAACAATGGACACAAATGAATGAATAATGAATGATGAGTGATTATTAATGAGTGAAAATTACTGAGTGACCATTACTGATTGATGATTACTGAACGATAATGAATGAATTACAACCGGGTATTACAATTCTGTTCTTCAAGAACACGGCTAGGAAGTTATCACAGGAATTTTCTCTCTAATTTTTCTTGCTTATTTCTTATCACCAGTGTATTTATATTAATTAATTAATCCAATTAATTAATTATATCAAATACAAATAAATTTCTCTAAGAAATATTATTTATGAACTAAATTAATAATTAGATATCCAATATCTAATATTAATAGAGAGATAATAAATTCATATTTATCCGTTAATGATCCTAATGTGCGACTCTGTAGGTCCGTCTCAACCGGCATTGAGAGGAACCAATGAGTGCGGGCAACACTTAGCCAGCCTAGCGGGCCGCACTGTATAACCCGACTAAGAATGAATGAAGGGATCATTCCTAGACCATTATCTCGTGAATACCATATACGTATAGACCCTTCATCAGATGTCCCAGTCAAGTCCTCGGGTCATGATAAAGTCAAACCCTACTGTTGACTAGACACTATACATGTGTTAATGCAAATCAAGACTGACTAATTACTAATGTATCTAATACGACCAGATCAGAATGCTTTGGCCAAAGACTTATGATCTTATTTGCCATTAACCGTATAGGACATTCGCCTGCTCACTAACAGGAGATAGAATTCTTTCTCGGCGTACAACAAAGACTGCCACCTATCCATATAGTCCTCACTTTAAGGTTGACCCAATGATTAAGCAAATGAGTTTAACTACTCTAATGACAAACTATATGTCACAAGCACATCTTTTACTGAACCCTCAAGTCAAAGGTCCACGTATACTATCCACTATAAGAATAAACGTCAAAGACTTCGGATAATATCTGAAGTAAAAACGTTATAATTACCGAAGTCTATGTTCGTGTAGTAAAAGGTATACTTTAGACTTCGCTTTTTATGCGAAGTCTAATATCCTAATAACCGAAGTCTATCTTGGTTTTTTTCCTAATTATGATCCAAATGTGGGGGTAAGTGAAGTAAAAGAATGCCTTTAGCTTCGGTTATTTTATAATTGGCGTAGTAAATAAAGAACTTTTTACTTCAGTTATTGTATAATATATATTAGTATTTTCTGCAGTAATATATATTAATATTTTTAATTTAAAATTCGTTGCCAAAATCTACATTCAACTATAACTAACCATCAACCACAAGAGCTCAATAATATAAGAACCAACAATTTCATATCATCCCATCTTAAAAAAAACAATATGGGTTCCAACCAATTCAAAACATATTAGCATAATGTGTCGTAACTCTACAACATTATCAAACAGTCAAAAATAACTTCTACAAAGTGTGATGAACCATAGAAATATTATGATCGACACAATCCAAAATTTCGGCAGCACGTTGATCGATTATGGCTTGCATTTCTGCATCCCAGAATCCGTCTCACCTTCTCGTCTGTTCAAAACTGACACTCATCCAAAACTAATCTCGTTGCGAGGAGAATATAAAATTACACATATCGTTTGATGGTCCATATGTTTTCTCACGAAAAATAGAATGCAGAATGGTGGCGCTCAAGTGTGTCCTTCCCATCACTAAGATGTCATCACAGTGCCTATCAAGCATGTGCACCTATCAACAAGCTTGTCAACAACAATGCATAAATAGAAAAGAGTTACTTTCTAAACTAAATAACATAGTACAACCAAGAGACGTAGAGAGAGAGAGAGCGTCGAGTTCCTCTTGTGCAAGTAAAATATTAAGATACCACATTATAAATTTTGGGACTGTATACATCATAACAAATATGTCACTTTTTGATCGCATGCCAAAGAGATATAGAGTCACATGACTACAATGGATAAAGTTATAGTATTCACAATCACAATAGAAACAAGCATACAAAAGTCCACCCCTTTCACGCTCATGTCACGTCGAGGTGCTGCAGAAGAAAAAAACAGTAAAAACTGATCCAATTTATCATGATCAATTAGTTAACATGTTGGTTAATCGTATTCTGGAACACAGAAAAAAAATCATTGGCTTATCAAATTATCTATCGAGCCATGAAAAAATTCAACAAAATAAAAAATCCACTATCTATTTTACGTCAAGCAATACGTCGAGTAACTCTCGATATAGTATAAAAGCAAGAAATGTAAGTGGATCGACTCATCAAGTTCCCATTGAAATAGGATCCACACAAGGAAAAAATAAACAGTAACTGGTGTATAAATGATCATTTATGAATGGAACTTCCATAATTACAAGCAATCTTTCCACGCGAGGAAAAAGCAAAAGTTGAGCAGTTGTACTGAATACATATAAATAGAGTCTTAAATATATTTATTCCAACTAAAACCATGAACATAATGGCTGAATGAATGATGGTAATGAAAAACTTACAAAAAGCGATCAGGAATTTTCCGTAGCCTTTTCTTTGATATGGAGGAAGAGTGAGAATGCAAGCTAAATTTTAGGACTCCTCTGAATGTTTCTCCTGCAAATCAATCCAAGATAAGCCAAGGAGAAAATGCATGGAAGTGTGTGGTATGGGGGGCGGGGGGTATTTACTGACGTAAAATCAGGAATGCCAAAAGGCTACATATCCTAATGACTGAAAGGTCTTTTAACCGCGAGGCCAGACAAGTGGACAAGATATAAATATGTAAGGGCAATAAGATCAAGCTTGTATAAAGAAATACTTAAGTGGCATTGGTTATTACTTATTACCAAAAATATCTCATAACAGAAACTATTGTATCTGAATATGGTTAGATCAAATGATTTTGTATGGAAGTGATGCTGCAAGATCTAAAGTGAAAATGTGGTACTACAAATGAACAGGGATTTTTCTGAACATGTATATTTTTTCAGAACTGGGGAACATACGGTAAAAGTTCCAACAAACCGTAAATGATAATTACCTTGGAGAAGTAGCCGACCATGTGGCATCCTCGATCATCACATTCACACAGCACATAGAACGAAAGAGAACAACATCATAGTAAAGGGTCTTGTGATCAAGAAACAACTTTGCCAGATAGCAAAGATTTTGCCCATAAACCTTGTTCTTTTTGCCATCAACCTGTTTCCATGGATTTCAACAAATTAAAATGAAACTTTATCCAGACAATTGCCCTCGAAACATTAACCAAGGGGCATTGCAATAACGAATCAGATGAAGACAAAAATACAGCCAAGTACTGAATAAAATCAAATGAATGCCAGAAATTTACCTCAAACATTGACAAGGTTCCATTTCGATATATCTCATCACCAGGAGGATGCTTGAGATCACATTTTCTCTACAGATAAAAGAGAAATACTTAGAACAATGGGCACTGCAGCCAATTTGACAAGGCAGATAAAACTATCCATTTAAGACTGAACATGCCCTGGTTCAGATTTCTTTATATAACACCAGATGTAAAGAAAGGGATGAAATGAACATATATCAACAGTAACTTGATAAATTAAAGATAAAGTACCTCCTGCCAATTTGATATGCATCAACACAACTTCACATATATCAATATAACATCAACGATGTTCCTACAATTTGATAGGATAAGTAAATCTGTTAGTTAAAGATGAAAGTGGAAACATCACCAAAAGCCATTACCTTGTTAATTATATTTCAAAAAATTGTCCTTAATAATATCCTCGGCCAGGAGATGTTTACATGCCTTAAATAACTGCACAAGCCTACTCATACTCTTTTCAATAAATGATAGCTGAGAAAGGCAGTAAGAAACATACTCACACAGCAATATCTACATTTTGAGAAAACAATGATGACAATCTTCTATTGGTTTGGTATTTTTAAGAAAACAATCCACTAATGGACCACATATTTAAAGACATGACTGGTCCGTAATATTCCGACCCTTTTCTATTATTCATTAGCTATATGCCACAAGATCAACACCCAAATGTCATAACCAAACATAAACCATTATAAGCTAGCCATTTGATACTGGTGCATTTTCACAAATAGGTGAGCAATTATTTCGCACAAAGCCATCCAAAGTAGTGAAAATAGGATGAAAAGTACAAAAAGAGCCAAGAATTTGGTTTAAGTGAAGAACTAAGCTGAGTCACATGAGATGTTTAATCTGAAAATCGCACCTGAATTACACAGTAAATATAGCCTTTGCCTTTTTATCATATGGACATCTACATCCAGATAGACAAAATATACAAACACATAAATATATATAACTGTGTACCTATATGAAAAAACAAATACTCAATCATTGTGTGTTTGTGTAAATCCTGCTCGAACCTGCAAAAATCAACATGAAATCAACCCCATTCAAATCATCAAAATCAAATCCCTAATTGAGATCAATAATTTAAGAAAACGACCTCAACTGGATTCAGATCGTCAAACCTTAAATTACATAAGCAGTGAAATGACCCTGAAGCTTGGAACCATTTCCAGAAAATACATCCCAGTTCGTGAGACCAGAACTCAGCACAACCAAATTAAGAGTCAAGTAACCCCAAATTCGGCCCGAATTTGATTAGGCCCTAGCACCCACTCAGGTTTGAGCCACTGTAAAACCTAGGTCATGAATCGAAACTTGCCACTGCTTACAATCGAACCCTTATCCTCCGTTCGTACACATCCGCCATCTTTCTTTTTCTTTTATGGTGGTTGCGGTGGTATGTGTGTGTGTTTGTGGGTGTATGTGTGTGATGACTTTTGTTTGTGTGTGTGAGTTTGAGAGAGAAGGACGGAGAGACAGAATTATGAGAAGGGTTTTGACCGATTAATGTTGGGCGGCCAATGCTTGAACTCTAAATTTTTTTAACCAAAAACCATTCAAGTCTTTGTTGTTATTTAAAAAAAAAAGAGAGAGAAAAAAAAGGTCTTTGTTGTTATTTTGGTAATGTTTTTGATAAAATTGCTTATTTTAATAATTTTTTATCATGAAAATTGGAGTAAAAAATTTGAAGGAGGAAATGGCGGAAATCAATATTTGCTAAGTGTTTTTTGGAGCCCAAATGAAAAAAATTGAACCTCAAAATATTAATTCCCGGTCTGAAGACATACACTTCAATATTGTAAAATTTTTTTGACAAAAAATAAAATTTCACACTTTTTACTTCAGTAATTATCAAATTAGCGAAGTCTTTGTAACTTAGAATTTCTAACTAGCTCCTGTTTTTTTGTTTGGTACCATTTACTGAAGTCTATGTGGTTTTTTACTTCAGTAAATTGAAAAGTGAAGTTGTTGTTTGTTTTTACTTTGCTAATATACATTACCGAAGTGAGACGTACCGAAGTCTTTGATGTTTATTCTACTAGTGATCACAACCTTTCGATTCATCATCGACTTTCCAAGAGTGAATACCGTGTGACTGAATTAAGTACGAATCATATTCGAGTATACTGATCCCACCAATATACTTATAACTATGCTATCAAGACATGGACATGTCCCAGCATCAGTTATACAAGTCTTAATCAAAACTTAATGCCCAATTAAGTTTATCGACTTGCAAACGGTTTACGTAAATAAGCTTTAAACACTTCCAGTACATTTTATCTTATCCGATAATGAGAGTGAAATTTTCGCTCTTATTTACATGGACTTCACTTCAATATTTACCAAATCAAGAATGCATTTGAAATACAATAAACAATGAATGAGCCATATTGCCTTTTTATTGATAATTCCATAATTACAAGTACAATGCCCCTTCTCTCTCATCCTCTGAGTGGCATTCGAGGGCATATTCCTAACAATCTCCCACTTGCACTCAATGCCACACATTACGGTATCCAATACCCATGTCCTTGAGATGTCTTTCTAAGACAGCATGAGATAACAGCTTAGTCAGCGGGTCAGAGACATTTTCTTCTGTTTCTACTCTTTGCAACGAAACATATCCTTTGCCAACCATCTCTCGAATGAGATTATACTTTCTCTCTATATGCTTGGTTCTGTGGTGGGCCCTTAGCTCCCTGGCTTGGATGACAGCTCCATCATTATCACAGAATAGTGATATAGGCAGCTCCGCATTAGGCACCACTTGAAGTTCTTGCACAAACTTCTGCATCCAAAAAGCTTCCTTGCTAGCCTCTGAGGCATCTTGGTACTCTGCTTGGCAGATGGAATCTGCTTTGTTTGGAGCTTCTCCAAGACACTGCTCCTCCATTGAGAGTAAACAAATACCCAGATGTCGACTTACAGTCGTCCTTGTCTCATTGAAAATCAGAATCGGTGAATCCAACCACTTTCAGTTCTCCACCATCGTAAGTAAGAACTATATCTTTAGTCCTTTTCAAGTACTTAAGAATGTTCTTAACTACAATCCAGTGTTCCCTTTCTGGGTTTGATTGAAAACGACTTACACACTCATAACATATGCTAAGTCTGGTTTCGTGCACAACATAGCATACATGAGGCTACCTACTGCCGAGGCATATCGTACCTTACTCATCTCTCTTTTGTCTTTCTCACTTTGAGGACATATTTTCTTGGTGAATTGAATTCCATGCCGCATGGGAAGGAACCCTCTTTTAGAATTATCCATCTTGAATCTTGTCAGGATCTTTTCTATATAAACGGATACCTAGAATATAGGAAGCTTCTCCCAAGTCTTTCATGTAGAACGTTTTAGAAAGTCAAGCTTTCACAGTCCTGGGCATTGCTACGTTATTTCCCATAAGTAGAATATCATCTACATATAGTATTAAGAACGCAATGTTGCTCCCAATGACCTTTTTGTAAACACATGGATCCTCCTCATTTTGCACGAAATCAAAACCATCACTGCTTCGTCAAATTGAAGGTTCCAACTCCGAGAAGCTTGCTTCAGCCCATAAATGCCTCGTTGCAGGTTACACATCTTATGAATATTAGCTTTGGACACAAAACCCTTAGGCTGTTCCATGTAGATTTCCTCCTCAAGGTATCCATTTAGAAAAGCCGTTTTGACGTACACTTGCCATATTTCATAATCGTAATGGGCAGCAATGGCAAGCATCATGTGAATCGACTTGATCATAGCTACGGGCGATAAGGTATCATGATAATCGATCCCTTCCTTTTGGGTATAACCCTTTGCCACAAGTCTGGCCTTATAGGCGCCAACCTTGCCATCCCCATCAGTCTTTCTCTTATAGATCCATTTACTTCCAATAAGCTTCATGCCAGTTGGTAGATCTACTAGATTCCAGACCTGATTGGCATGCATCGAGTCTATCTTAGCTTCTATAGCTTCTTGCCATTTATCGGAATCCACATCCACTATTGCTTGGTTATAGGTGACAGGGTCACCCTCACGGCTATCAGGTACGTCGTGGAGACCCAGTTTCTCGACATGTGTATAGCCATACCTCTTAGGTAAGTGAGATGCCCTATCAGACCTTCGAAGTGGAGGTTGTGTTATAATAGGTTCGGTTCAAGATCCCTGATCAGATGTCTCCTCAGGACTTTCATTGTGCTCTTCCAAAGAGACATTTCTACCCGAGCCACCTTCCTGATGCATTCATCCTCAAGGAAGTGCGCTTGTAAAGCCACAACGACCCTATGCTCTTCTAGCATGTAGAATATATAACCCATCGAGTCCTCTGGGTATCTTATGAAACATCCCTTGATGGACCTCGCTTCCAGTTTGTCCACCTTAGCCTTCTTGACATAGGCTGGACATCCCCAAATCCTTATGTGATTAAGACTTGATTTCTTACCCTTCCACATCTCATGCGGAGTGATAGGAACGGATTTGGAAGGACTTCTATTAAGGATATAGGCAGCGGTAAGTAGGGCGTACCCCCACAGGTAAATCGGTAAATCAGTGTAATTCAACATGGAGCGGACCATGTCCAACAAAGTCCGATTTCTCCTTTCTGAAACACCATTTAACTTTGGGGTTCCTAGCGGCGTGAATTGTGAAATTATTCCATGTTCCTTAAGGAACTCATCAAACTCGGTGCTCATATACTCGCCACCTCGGTCCGACCGAAGTGTTTTGATATGACATCCAGTCTGTTTTTCAACTAGGGCCTTAAATTTCTTGAATTTAGTAAAGGCTTCGGATTTATGTTTCATCAAGTACACAATCCCATACCTAGTATGATTATCTGTGACCATTATGAAATATTTATATCCGTCTCGGGCTGCTTCCAAAGCACCACCAAACATCGGTATGTACTAACCCAAGTTTCATAGCAGCCCTTTCAAATGTCCCTGTGAAGGGGGACTTGGTCATTTTGCCTTTAAGACAGGATTCACAAGTTGGATAGGGTTCTTCACCCAATGTACTTAAAAGTCCATATTTCTCCATTTTGTGAACCTTGGTGTGACCAACATGACCAAGTCTAAGGTGCCACTTAAGAGCTTGATTAGTATCGTGCCTGCCACGTTTCCTATTTATAGTGTTCACTGCTGATTTATTTTGCAAGTTCAGATGATATAAACCATTCAAAAATGTATCTGTACCAACAATTTTATTGTGAAAATAAATTTTACAACTACCATTGCCAATAAATAAAGAAAATCCTTTCCGGTCCAATACTGGAATGGATACAATGTTTTTATGCCCATTGGGCAAAACCAGTACATTCATATATCATCAAAATATAACCGGATTTCAAACGCAGTAGGAGTGATCCAATATCGGTGGCCTCGATACTTTGTTCACTTCCGACAGTGACCATCACTTCCCCAGCTTCAAGCTGCCTACTTCGTTCCATATCCTGATTCATAGTACAAATATGAGAAGTACCACCTGAATCCAGAATCCATGAAGCAGAATATACAGTAGCTGAACAATTGGTTTCAAAAAAAAAGTTCCGTACCTGATGCGCCATTGATCTTGGGACAAATCCTATGCCAGTGGCCCAGCTCACCGTATTCAAGAAATTTGTGCATATGTTTGGGATCACCTACCTTCTGAACCTTTAGGGCCTTGCCCTTACCTTTCTGCACCCCTTTCTTGGGTTTATACTACTCGTAGGTCTTTTTCTTCTTGTTCTTGGACCTCCGAGGCCCAGAAGAAATCATAAGAGCAAGTATGAGGTGCTTGGATAGTGTTCGTTCATTCGGTTGAACGTGTTGGAACTTCCTTGTGTTGTCTGTGTTACTTACGTACGCTACGAGTATACCTTAACACACATTAAGCTTCTAAGCTTACGTACGTTATGGTTGTCATGTTACGTATGTAAAGGGGCACAAACAGGGGGAACCTTCCTCGTGGTCAACTTTCGGCTGGTAGGGCCGGGTATCTTTTGATTGGATCTCACTATGGCAGTCAATGGGGGTTACGTACGCTATGTGATGGGGTTTACGTGCATTAGGCTGGATAACGTACGTTAGAGATTCACAATTACGTATGTAATACAGGTCCCATTTCAAAGCAGTGAGTTCTGACTTGGCATAGCGTACGCTATGCAGGGACGGTAGCGTACATAAGGTGGCTTAACGTATGTTATGCATTGTGGTTAGCGGCCATAATGTACTTGTCAGATTATATATTTTGTTTTCGTATTTCATTTCTTCACGAACCAAAATCGAGTTCCTCTCCCTAAAATCGTCCCCCTAGACTTGTTCTTGATATTGAGACTCTTCCAATGTGATTCTGATCATCCTAGCTTGGATTGAGGTGAGGTTGGAATCTTTTCTTACTCCTTTGGTGTTTGGAGAGTTCATCTTGTTTTTGTTGGGTAAGTTTTCTTAATCTCTTGTTCTTCAAGTGATTTTCAAGTATGTTGTTGCTGTTGTTGTTGTTGTTGTTTACTTCGTGTATTGATTCATTGTTGGAGTATATCATGATTCTTGATGAGTTTTTATAACTTGTGACGAAGAACATGATGATTATGTCTTGAGGAGGAGTTGTACTCGATGTTTTAGGATGTATGGAGGTTATAATCATGTCTAGGAAGGATTATGTTAAGATTGTTATATGATTAACATAGTCTTGATATGATTGATGTTGTTGTTTATGTTTCTTGGGGAGATTTTAACCATTTTAGTAAGGAATTATGATGAATTATGTAATGATTATCATAATCTTGAAATGGTTAATTTAATCTTGTTGATTAATCCGAATTCATGATGAATTGGTGATTGATTATCGTGTAGATATCATGTTTGTTGTATTGGTGATGTTCTTGAGGTGATAGTGTTAATATTGGTGAGATTATCATTTTGGGATGATTAGTATAATGTTGTTCTTAAGCGATTCTTGTTGAATTATTTTTACAAGTGTTAAGAACATGATGATCATGTTATTTGATCATTGACGAGTATTGGAGGAAGTTAGAATTCATAGTTGAGAACTATGGTATTCGTTTGTGGAGTTTAATCGATTCGTGATTGAATCGGGTTGTCCGTGGTGTTGTTTTCTATTGATTTTGTGTTATTGAATGAATTGTATTTCATCCAAGGTTGTTCGAGTGTTTGTGATCGTCGGAAGACGCCATTCGTCATTTCGTGGGAGGACGTTGATCGTGGAAGGACTTTCTCGCCTTCGGTTTGAGGCAAGTTTTATACTTGTACTAGTCAATGAGATTAATGTTATCATGTATGTGTATGAATGTGTTGTATAATTTCGAGACTTGGTCTCTCTATGATTTTGTTGGTATCAGGGGATTGTTTGATACGATACCCTCCGGCAAATTATGCCAAATGTTGTCGTTGTCCGATAAAAGCCGTTCAGGGCTTTGAGATACTCGTTGTTGATGTTATTGTCGATAGCCGGGTCGCGGTATCGATGTATCGGTTATTGTTGTTGATATTGATGTCGGTTTAAGACATTGTTATGATCATTATTATTGATATTGGTATTTTGCTATTGATGCTGTAATTGTCCGAGTGAAGGCATTGACGTGTTCGATTATCATCTTCGTCGTCGATAACCGATTAAAGGCACTGGGACATCTGTTCTAATCGTTTCGTTGTGATCGATTGGCTATTTTAAGGCAATCGAGGTATTGAATTGGGATTATCGAGAATAATTCCCATCCATTGTATCATTGTTTATTGATTGACCGTTCTAAGGTAATCAACGTATTGAATTGGGATTATCGAAGATAATTCCCATCCGTTGTGTCGTTATCGATTAGCAATTCTAAGTCAATCGAGGTATTTAATTGTGATTATCGAAGATAATTCCCATCTGTTGTATCGTTGTTGTCGATTGACCATTCTAAAGTAATCGATGTATTGAATTGGGGCTGTCGAGGACATTTCCCATCCATTGAGTCGTTATCTATTGACTGTTCTCAGGTAATCAACGTATTGAATAGGTATTGTCGAAGAAATTTCTCATCCGTGGTATCGTTGTTATCGTTTGGTTGTTCAAAGACAATCGAGGTATTGAATTGGGAATGTCGAGGATGGATCCCATCCGTTGATGTCGTTGTGATCGATTGGCCATTCCTAAGGCATTCGGGGTATTTGAATTGGGACCGCCGAGGATGGTGCCCATCCGTGAGTTATTGTTGTCATGTTGGCCGACTCAAGGCAGCACACTATTATTCTTGTGAATTCGGTAATCTTGGGATCATTGCCGTTTGTGATTAATTGTGTTTTGGAGGCTAATATCGGTTAGTTCTTGATGGGTAAGTCTGGGGCTTGAAACTTCGCGGTTGGTTTCTCAACATATGCGATTCAGCAGGTCACGGTCATTGGGTGATCTCATTATGGGTAAGTTTGGGGCTTGAACCTTCGCGGTTGGTTTCCCAACACCTACAGTTCAGTAGATCACGGTCATTGGATGGCCTCATTGTGATATGGCTTCGTGCCGTGGCTTCGGCCCTCATTGTGATACGGCTTCGTGTCGTGGCTTCGGACCTCATTGTGATACGGCTTCGTGCCGTAGCTTCGGCCCTCATTGTGATACGGCTTCGTGCCGTGGCTTCGGCCCTTATTGTGATACGGCTTCGTGCCATGGCTTCGGCCCTCATTGTGATACGGCTTCGTGTCGTGGCTTCATCCCTCATTGTGATACGGCTTCGTGCCGTGGCTTCGGCCCTCATGTGATACAATGGGCTATTCGCCGGGCCATTGTGATGATCGCGCTTTACCGAGTGACTTTCAGGTGATTGTGATATTTGGCAGCTTCGGCTGAGGGGCTTTCCGGTCATTGTGATGTATTGGTATTTCCATTGTAGCCTTCGGGTATTGTGATTCATATCTATTCCAGCTCTAATTTGGTTTACCTTCGGGTAATTTATTGTTGAGTTCTATATTGATGATTCGCCGTTGGGCACTTGTCTTCTAACCTGATGAGCAGGTATTGATCGTATGCCGTGGGCATAATGTTTCACGAATGCTCGATTCTTACATTGTTTTGTGAGCATCTCGTATTACCATTGTTGTACCATTTTATTCTGCCGTGGGATGCATATCATGTTGTACATGTATTTGATATTCATTATCTGGATGACTGACCCCGTGGGGTCGGAACATGTTTACATGTTTTAGGTGTTTACGAGGAGAGAGTTGAGACACAGGGGCATGACGATGGCGACGAGGCATTCGAGCGATACTAGTCCGAGTTGTTTTGGTGTTCATGTCGGTCAGACAATTTGGAGTACTCCAGTTTTGTCAGTTGTTGTCATTTTGTATTATCCGAGCAAGGCTCGTGGATGTTGTTGTATTTTTATTTTGGACATGTAGGCCCACATTTGTCGTAGAAATTCCATATCGGAATATTATGTTAGATATCATAGTAGGGACTGTGATCTCCCTTGTGGTCAGTTTGCTGTGTCTTAGTCGTGTTCACCTGGTGGATCTCCTGGTGTGGGGTCCACAACACTGTAATAACCCAATGGGATTTTGGGGGTATTACAGAAGATGGTATCAGAGCATTGGGTTATGAGATACCCTGATATGTGAGTTATGTGGCTCTACCGACGCGGTAGTAGTGGGGCTGTCAGGTTATGGCAATTTGGACAGTCGGCTTTTGTGAGTCATTCTTTCATTGAGTCGTCGTCAGTGAAGACAGTATCGTAAGACCTCGAAGCTTTCATACATTCATTATGTAATTGATTTTACATGTTTTATTGAAACATGTATGTAACATCTGTGTTATGATTCACTCATGATTATTTGTTTTGGGACGTGTGAGCTATGTATGGGCTATGATTAGCATGATTGATGTGATTGTTTATCTGTTGAGCATGTAGACTAGTGTTTGACTATTGACTTAGCATTCTGGATTGGCCATTGAGGCGTGTTTGCGTTACGATCATGGTCAAACGTTATTCTTTCAGTATGGAAAGAGGAATCCGAGGACGTGGCAATGGGGGTAGCGATTTTACTTGGACCAGCATCGAGTGAACATTTTCCCAACGGAAGGGGCGAAGTAGCTCCGCAGTCAATCAAGTTAAGTAAGTAGGCTCGCCCAAAGGAAGTTCCGTAGTGAGTAAAGTAATAACACAAAATGAATCTATCCAAATTTTCAATAACATAAGTTACCATAAAAAATTTTTTTGAATCCAAGAAGTAAACCAGGGAAAAGAAATGGAAGCGTTAGCTGATGCGCATGGGATTGTATTGGACTTCTTTATGAGTAGATAAAACCTCTCGCCTGTGTGAAGCTATATGCCGACTAAGTCTTCTTCAATGAATGTCCTGAATAGGATTTGGATCTTTGGCACTACCAATACGATAGCTCAGAAAGCTCTACTCAATTGAGAATATCACGGAAGAAGAAGAAGATTTTAAGTCAAGGAAGGGGAAGACAGTCAAAAAGAAACCTCCTTAGAGCTAAAGAACCGAAATGAAATATCTTGAGACTGGGCTGGGGATACTGAGAATTCGTGAACAAGATGGGATTGATTAGGCTATAGCCCAAACCACTGTTCTCTAGGTTAGGCGAATCCTCTTCTATTCTAGAGGATAACTAGTCTAGACCTGGGAAAGCCTTAAAAGCTTCCTTCTCCTTGTACTTGGCATTACTTGCTTCAATAGTCTTAGAGCTAGGGGCACAGATATGATCTCTTTTCCTTCCCTACCGAGCATCGAAATCCGCTTTTCCTTCCATGCTTTTCCTAAAAGAGGGGCTCGACCTCTGGGAGAGGAGCAGGTCTTGCAGAGCCTTGCGAACATCTGGGCAGTCAACTCAATTCCCACAATCTGAAGGCTATTTGTTCTCGAATATGCGAGATGGACAAACTAAAGGCTCTGACAAAACCTCTTGAAATGAGAATGGGTAAGAGATCTGGTCGAGTCTCCTATATGGACTGCGCCAATTACTTACTTATCTTTGAGTGAATGAATGTAGCGATGCTGGAGTCGGTGAGCTAGTGAAGTAACACAAGACTGGTGCATTCTGACTCCCGATCCATGCAGTCAGGTAAAGATAGAACGAAAGTCCATTCAAAAGATTGATTGACATGCACAGGAAGTGGACAAAAAGGCTCAACTGTGGGAAAATCACCCACAGCCAAAAAAGACTAATTGATCTCCTTCCACGCAAAGCTTCTCTGCTCAACTTGTCTACTTCCACCCTTGATCGTATTAGGTACGAGCATGCCGGACCTATCCTATAGTATTCCTCAATGACCGATTAGCCGATATGAATTTTATAAGCGAGAGTGCTAAAAGGTCCAACAATAAGATAGTAGCTAGTGGATTATAGAGCTAGACTTTATAGTCTTTCTTATATCATCTATAAAATAGGGCGCGACGGGAAGAGCTAAACATCGAACGTCCTTCGGACCTCAACTATACTATAGAAAGTAGTGCCTCAAGAATGACTACCTCATTTAGTCTAGTTTAGTGATAGCCTTAGGTCAGCTTGGTTCGCTCTGGCTCTCCGGCGATGAAGCAAAGAAAGTTGTTCACTCTCACTCCTAAAAGCATACCTCGCCTTCGGCAAGCACTGCAATTTACTAAATATTGTCTCTGAATTAATGAGTTCAGAGCGCTGCTTCCTCTCCCTTCTCTAGGCCTTACTTGACCAATGAACCAGAAGAGGAATGCAGCAGAATTCTTTAATGTTTGATTGCATGAGCCCCTGCCCCAACCGCTTAAATGCTCCAGGAATGGGGCCCAACCTTTCCCACATATGCCTATCACCTGAACCCCCAGGGACATAAGAATCCATTGAGGGAGGAACAGATGACAAGGCGACGCAATGACATCAAACAACAGAAAGAAGGGTTGGAAGATTGATGAATAAACCGCTTCCTCCCTTCTATCAAACAATCAAACCCTGGATGCTTCGAAAGCCATTTGCACCAGGCGCACTGCGCTTTTCCTTGCCCAGATCTTTGCCTTTCTAAGTCAAGTAATGGTGACCCGCCAAAGCCTGGAGCTTCGTAACATGTTGACGAAGACCTCCGAATAATCCTGGTCCCTATTTTGGTAGACTCAGCTATGAATATGAATGAAGAAATGAATGTCAGGCTCTTTCTTTCACTGCTAACCCAAGAAGTTTCTTAATGCTGATACTTTCTCTTTCGTCGCGAGCTTGTTCCTTTGAGTGTGGATTCAATTGGATGAATCTGTCAAGTCAAGGAAAACGAAGGTAGCAGCAAGGATGGTGCATCGCCTATTTCTCGTTCTCGCTCGGGAGCCAAAACGAACACGCCTGCTACCTACTGTACTGGACCTTCGACCAGGCATTCTACCTTTATAGAATCGGGCTCGAACAGTTGAGCGGCCGCTGGCCAGCAACTTACGTACTGTACATAGATATAGATTCATTCTTCGTACCTGGTCCAACTTCACAACCCTTCGCGGGTTGGTCAGAAGTCAGTCTTGTTTGGTAAGACTCTATTGAACAAAGCAAAGAGAGTGCTTGACCGGGACCAACAAAGACCGTAATTACATAGATAACATCTCCTCCTTATCTATGTCTTTAAGGCGAACGAACCATATGGCGACCGTAAAGAAAGACGACCTCACCTTCTCGGAGATGGTGTCAGTGAGAGCAACTTGAGTATCCCCCATTGACCTTCTTTTGTAGATAGAATCTTCAATGATTGGAAACAAGTTACTAATAAAGGTGCGCTTGTTGAGTAAGGCCGTTTTATTGCAGGAGTGCTAACGCGTGCCCTTATTCTTCGCTTGATCCACAGTACGAGCCTCATACAGACTTTAATATAATATGAATATGATGAGAAGGCCAGACCCCCTCTTTTCTGCACCAATATTTATTGACTACTATATTACTATCTATATTTGCTTTTTTGGGGGTGTATAGCTCAGTTGGTAGAGCATTGGGCTTTTAACCTAATGGTCGCAGGTTCAATTCCTGCTATACCCAAACAAACCTACCTTACACTATAAGTAAGGATACGCTACTTTGTGAAAGAAAACATCGTAAGTAAGTAGCGTCTAGAAGAAAATCAATAGCAGCTAATAAAAGAAAAGATAGTAACTTGCGGGCTGGTCGTCATTGCGCACTAGCTGGTCAGTGGGAGTCAGAGAGTGTTCCGTTAGTGGAGTCGAATGGGGAAAGGTAGGTTAAGTCCGTCATTGAATTTATGTGGTAGAGCGCTAAGTGGGCATACAGTCTATGTCTTTCCTATCAGCGACATTAGTTCCTTTGCCATTGGGGTCCAGGTTTACTATAAGCTAGCGGTTCTAATTCGAAATTTGGTTGGTGTTCAGTATATCGTTCTTCAAGATCGAAAATCATGCATTTCTTAATGACCCGGTTTCTTTGATCAATAGAACAGGAAGAGGAGTTAGCCTTCAAGGTCTTGCAGAGCCTCGCTATCGGTATTGGTAAGCTTCTTTCTAAACCGACTTCAAAGCCATCTACTCCTGTCCCGGATCCTAGTCTTTCTCATAAGCTTTCGGAAGAGTGGATCGATTAGCATTTGCAGGAGGAATTTTAAAGGTCTTCATTTAATCATTCAGTGTCGCTAAATCTATCATTTGATAAACATCAGCAGGGGGATTCAAACTCAATCAAGTTCGTCTTGGAAGTTGGAACTTTAGTTCTTTGCTTGTGCTTCTGCTCAACTTGATCGTTCTTGCTTTCTCCCTTCTTTCTATCATACTTCAGCCTTCTTTCCCCGATGCCGACTCTTTCTGCTGAGGTCTCTGTACCGGTCGCTATTGAGGATAGGGTAAGGACTATGTTCTTCTTAGCTTGACTCTCCGATCCTCGGATTTGCCCCTCTGCCTGATCGTTCGAGTGATTCTTCTTTCTTTAGTGGACCAAAGTTCCAGCTATAACCAAACAACTATTTTGCTAATCTTTCGTGCCACTCTTTCAATCAGTATCGAAAAAGAAAGAATTATTGTTGCCCCAGGAGCAACTGATGTTGAAGCTGTGTTCGAGAAGCCCAGCACCCAACCGGAGTCGAGTCTCCTCGGATCTCACATCAGCAACTGCTCTCTCAATGTCTGGTGGAGGCAATGAAATTGAATTGAGGATCTATCATTCTCGAACTCAGGCCTCAAGCCCATCAAAAACTTAGGGAGCCCCTAGTACAGTACACGATCTGATCTAAAGAGGAGCCGAAGGCTAAAGGCACCTGCCCTAAGTGACATAGTAATAGGATGGAGTCCTATGAAAAGTCTAGAAGTCAGTTTCGGCTCGACCTTGAAGACAGTTTTGAGTCAGTAAGGTGATTGTATCCGGGAGTATAATCCAGTATACCCTTTCTTGTATCCTCCCTATGCTATAAGGGAGATTCGATGAAAAAAGAGAAGAAAAATAAGCCAGGGCGGGGTAGAGTCAGCTAATGAGCAAACAAGCGATGTCAGAGTACCGGCCAACCATCAAACCTTCTAATCCTTGGTATCCATCTTGGGATAAATAGAACCTTCTACACTCGAGTCTTATCCGGGAGTATGGAAAGAGGAATCCGAGGACGTGGCAAAGGGGGTAAGGGCTGCAGATCGATCCAGGACCTAAAATCTCATATTTATACGCGTACGGATGCCGAGATGGATCAGAGTTCGGCCGGCGGTGTTACCAACGCGACCGATTCTCCACCGGGACGTCATACTCGAGGAGTCGATCAGACTGAGAGTGGACACATCGACCCTTTCTTGCTTATGAGGGGCATGATGGCCCAGATGACTCAGATGACGCAGATAATGGAAACCATGCAGACCTCAGTGGTTCGTGGCACACCGCAGCAGGGACTCCAGGTGTCGTTTTATGGACAGGCCGGGAGAGTGCGTCAGATTGTCGGCAACATCTCTCGTCAGAGGCCGCCTATTTTTAAGGGTTCGTCGGAACCAACTGACATTGTTCATTGGCTTGAACATTTTGATAAACTATTCGACATGGTTCAGTGTCTGGAAGAGAGTAAGATGACAGTAGCGGATTACTATTTGAGTAAGGGTGCTTATTCATGGTGGCTTTCTGTGAGGCCCACCGATCGTGACTGTGTTTGGAGCGAGTTCGAGACTCTCATGTTAGAGAGGTATTATCTGGCTCCATTCATGAAGCCAAGTTGTCAGAGATTTTGAACCCCGAATCCTTCGAGGACAGGGGTGTTATTGTTATTGCTGAGAAGTTTCAAGGACTTCTTCAGTTTGCTTCATATTTTGTCCATACTGAAGTGGATAAGATCAAGTATTTTAGCAAGAGGCTAAACCCGCAGTTGAGGATGCAGTTGTTCAACCATAATTGTAACTCACTTGGTGAATTCATCGAAAAGGCTCTTAGAGCGGAGCTTTTGATCAAGGAGCTTGCTCGGAAGCACCCTTCAGCTTCTTCTGGTGGGAGGACTAGGATGCCAGTTCGTTCAGAGGGACATCGGGCTCTAACGTCCAAGAGGTAGTCTTCTAGTCATCTTTGTGCTGGGAAAGCATCTTCTTCTATGACGACGAGTTCGACTATTATTTTCTTTAACTGTGATTCAGTGGGGCACTATAGTACTCGTTGTACAGTGCCGGTTTTTGTTTGTCGTTCATGTGGGAGGCAGGGACACCTTCAGAAGTACTGCAGGAGTCCTAGTGCCAGCAGGTCTCGAGAGAGCTCATGGGCCTCGAGAGATTTTGTTACTTCAGTCCGTACTTCATCCAAGGAGTCCTATCAGGCTTCTGGAGCCAGCGGTAAGAACAGCCAGAGGAGCAGCGAATTCAGATTTGGGTCTTCCTCGAGTCGATGAGATCGAGGAGATCGATGATCTAGAGGATATCGATGTTGGGTACACTTGAGATGTAGATTTGATTTGTAGTTTCCTTGATTTTCGGATTGATGTTTGACTCAGTCTGTATTGTAGTATTGTGGTTGTGAACTAATTGTTGTTGATCTATCTTGTAATGATAGTATTTGAGAATCTTGATATTTGAGGTCGTTTGATGCGTTTTTTCCTTTTGATGTTGTACCCGAGATTTCGTGATAATCTGGGTAATTGTTCATTGTGATTCGAGACGTCAAGTTGTGAGGACTTGGGCGTGCGATTGATATGGTCTCGAGGACTATGTCTGTGTTGTTATTATCTTTGCATGGTGTGAGTCAGTATTTTCATGGGCATCCGACGCCAACGAGAACACAGAAGTGTACACCGATGATTGTAGACATGTACAATGGGCGTATCCCACGGGGTGTGTGTACAACTTTCTGGGTGGTCTCTGGCGGAGGAGTCATGATTCGACTGATCCCGCACTTGGTTGAGTGTTTTTATCACTTGACTTTCATCGTGTTCAGGCAGAGGAGACCCTGGGGACCCGAGGGGTTGTCCAGATTACTCTGGAGAAGTGGTTCTCAGTGAGGAGTATTCCTGGAGATGTTGTTTTCAGATCCTGATAGATAGTTCGTACCCCGAGTTGTGCACCCTGAGTTTCGGGGACGAAACTCTTTTTAAGGGGGGAGTATGTAATATCCGAGGGTAATTTTTTTTTCTCTTTCGTTTCACTGTTGAGTTGTACATATTCATTTGGAATTGTACAAATGTTGTTGTATTATGTCATTCGTGTTTGTTGAGGTGCTTGGATCGTGTTCGTTCATTCGGTTGAACGTGTTGGAACTTCCTTGTGTTGTCTGTGTTACATACGCTATGAGTATACCTTAACGTACGTTAAGCTTCTAAGCTTACGTACGTTATGGTTGTCACGTTACGTATGTAAAGGGGCACAGATAGGGGGAACCTTCCTCGTGGTCAACTTTCGGCTGGTAGGGCCGGATATCTTTTGATTGGATCTCACTATTGTAGTCAACGGGGGTTACGTACGCAATGTGATGGGGTTTACCTGCGTTAGTCTGGATAACGTAGGTTAGAGATTCACGATTACCTATGTAATGCAGGTCCCATTTCGAAGCAGTGAGTTCTGACTTGGCGTAGCGTACGCTATGCATGGACGGTAGCGTACGTAAGGTGGCTTAACGTACGTTATGCGTTGTGGTTAGCGGCCGTAATGTGCCTGTCAGATTATATATTTTGGTTTCGTATTTCATTTCTTCACGAACCAAAATCGAGTTCCTCTCCCTAGAATCGTCCCCCTGGACTTGTTCTTGATATTGAGACTCTTCCAATGTGATTTTGATCATCCTAGCTTGGATTGAGGCTTGAGGTTGGAAGCTTTTCTTACTCCTTTTGTGTTTGGAGAGTTCATCTTGTTCTTCTTGGGTAAGTTTTCTTAATCTCTTGTTCTTCAAGTGATTTCCGAGTATGTTGTTGTTGTTGTTGTTATTATTGTTGTCGTTTACTTCATGTATTAATTCATTGTTGGAGTATATCATGATTCTTGATGAGTTTTTATAACTTGTGAAGAAGAACATGATGATTATGTCTTTAGGAGGAGTTGTACTCGATGTTTTAGGATGTTTGGAGGGTATAATCATGTCTAGGAAGGATTATGTTAAGATTGTTATATGATTAACATAGTCTTGATATGATTGATGTTGTTGTTTGTGTTTCTTGGAAAGATTTTAACCATTTTAGTAAGGAATTATGATGAATTATGTAATGATTATCATAATCTTGAAATGGTTAATTTAATCTTGTTGATTAATCCAAATTCATGATGAATTGGTGATTGATTTTCGTGTAGATATCATGTTTGTTGTATTGGTGATGTTCTTGAGGTGATAGTGTTAATATTGGTGAGATGACCATTTTGGGATGAATAGTATAATGGTGTTCTTAAGTGATTCTTGTTGAATTGTTTTCACAAGTGTTAAGAACACGATGATCATGTTATTTGATCATTGAGGAGGATTGGAGGAAGTTAGAATTCATAGTTTAGAACTATGGTATTCGTTTGTGGAGTTTAATCGATTCGTGATCGAATGGGTTGTCCTTGGTGTTGTTTTCTATTGATTTTGCGTTATTGTTGTATTTCATTTAAGGTTGTTTGGGTGTTTGTGATCGTCGGAAGACGCCATTCGTCGTTTCGTGGGAGGACGTTGATCGTGGAAGGACTTTCTCGCCTTCGGTTTGAGGCAAGTTTTATACTTGTACTAGTTAATGAGATTAATGTTATCATGTATGTGTATGAATGTGTTGTATCATTTCGAGACTTGGTCTCTCTATGATTTTGTTGTTATCAGGGGATTGTTTGATATGATACCCTTCGGCAAATTATGCCAAATGTTGTCGTTGTCCGATAAAAGATGTTATTATCGCCAGCCGGGTCGCGGTATCTATGTATTGGTTATTGTTGTTGATATTGATGTCGGTTTAAGACATTGTTATGATCATTATTATTGATATTGGTATTTTTCTATTGATGCTGTAATTGGCCGAGTGAAGGCATTGACATGTTCGATTATCATCTCCGTCGTCGGTAACCGATTAAAGGCACCGGGACATCTGTTCTGAAACATTTCGTTGTGATCGACTGGCCATTTTAAGGCAATCGAGGTATTGAGTTGAGATTATCGAGAATAATTCCCATCCGTTGTATCATTGTTTATCGATTGACCATTCTAAGGTAATCGACGTATTAAATTGGGATTATCGAAGATGATTCCCATCCGTTGCGTCGTTGTTATCGATTGGCCATTCTAAGCCAATCGAGGTATTGAATTGGGATTATCGAGGATAATTTCCATCTGTTGTATCGTTGTTGTCGATTTACCATTCTAAAGTAATCGATGTATTGAATTGGGGCTGTCGAGGACATTTCCCATCCGTTGAGTCGTTATCGATTGACCGTTATCAGGTAATCGATGTATTGAATTGGGACTGTCGAAGACATTCCCCATCCGTTGTATCGTTGTCATCGATTGACCGTTCTAAGGTAATCGATGTATTGAATTTGGATTGTCGAAGACATTTCCCATCCGTGGTATCATTGTTATCGATTGGTTGTTCTAAGACAATCGAGGTACTAAATTGGGACTGTCGAGGATGGATCCCATCCGTTGATGTCGTTGTGATCGATTGGCCATTCCTAAGGCATTCGAGGTATTTGATATGGGACCGTCGAGGATGGTGCCCATCCGTGAGTTATTGTTGTCGTGTTGGCCGACTCAAGGCAGCACACTATTATTCTTGTGAATTCGGTAATCTTGGGATCATTGCCGTTTGTGATTAATTATGTTTTGGAGGCTAGTGCTCGATGGGTAAGTCTGGGGCTTGAACCTTCGCGGTTGGTTTCCAACCACCTGCGATTCAGCAGGTCACGGTTACTGGGTGATCTCATTATGGGTAAGTTTAGGGATTGAATCTTCGCGGTTGGTTTCTTAACACCTACAGTTCAGTAGATCACGGTCATTGGATGGCCTCATTGTGATACGGCTTTGTGCCGTGGCTTCGGCCCTCATTGTGATACGGCTTTGTGCCGTGGCTTCGACCCTCATTCTGATACGGCTTCATGCCGTGGCTTCGGCCCTCATTGTGATACGGCTTCGTGCCGTGGCTTCGTCCCTCATTGTGATACGGCTTCGTGTCGTGGCTTCGGCCCTCATGTGATACAGCTTCGGGCTGTTTGGCTTCGGGCCATTGTGATGATTGGCGGTTTCGGCTGAGTGACTTTAAGGTGATTGTGATATTTGGCAGCTTCGGATGAGGGGCTCTCAAGCCATTGTGATGTCTTGGTATTTCAATTGGAGCCTTCGGGCATTGTGATTCATATCTATTCCAGCTCTGATTTGGTTTACCTTCGGGTAATTTATTGTTGTGTTCTATATTGATGATTCGCCGTTGGGCACTTGTGTTCTAACCTGATGAGCAGGTATTGATCGTATGCCGTGGGCATAATGTTTCACGAATGCTCGATTCTTACATTGTTTTGTGAGCATCTCGTATTACCATTGTTGTACCATTTTATTCTGCCTTGGGATGCATATCATGTTGTACATATATTTGGTATTCATTATCTGAATGACTGACCCCGTGGGGTCGGAACATGTTTACATGTTTTAGGTGTTTGCGAGGAGAGAGTTGAGACACAGGGGCATGACGATGGCGACGAGGCATTCGAGCGATACTAGTCCGAGTTGTTTTGGTGTTCATGTCGGTCAGACAATTTGGAGTACTCCAGTTTTGTCAGTTGTTGTCATTTTGTATTATCCGAGCAAGGCTCGTGGATGTTTTTGTATTTTTATTTTGGCCATCCGGGACATGGTGTCCGGCGGTTCGGAGAGCGGCTCTCTTCGATGTACCGGCGGATGTCATGATTCTGAAGGTTTTCTTATTGTTGATAGTCGTTTTACGAATCGCCTAGGTTCGAAGTTTCCGAGTTCCTTCAGCGGTGGTCGTTTACCATCTCAAAACATTCTGTCATGTCTCGAAGGCAAGTAAATCTTATGAACTTACAATCTTAAATGTGCAAAGTGATGTATATGAGTGTTAGAGCGTATACCTTCACTCCGGGAGGGTCCGATGGGGCCTCGAAGGGATCCACGTTTGGTTGGGTCCACGAACATTTGAGTTAAACACTCAGGGAGGGTCTAACAGGGCCTCAGAGGGATCCGGGCATGGTTGGGTCCATGGTTAATCGAGAGGATTTGTATTTCTATGGTACATATATAGATATTGCATTTCCAGAAATCATTATCTTAATTGCTTTCGAAAACTATTGATGCATGTGCTTTGATATTGTAAGATGTAAGAGTTCGTTTGTATTACTTGTACTAGCTATTCCACGGCTAACCTCATTTGGGAGAAATATGTTTCATGTATTTCAGGTACGAAGAATGCGACTGGACGAGTACCGGGGCAGTACGAAGATGAAGGCCAAGCGTGATACTGTGAAGTGTCATTGTGTTTTCTTTTTCTTTGAGTTTGGTTGTTGAGATTTTTATTTTTGTCATAAATTGTTAGTTGATACTCGAGTACTATAGGGGTTGCTTTCTTCTTGTTGGTTATGCCGGACTTGTTGTCTATTATGGATTTGAGTATGGTATTTGAGTTTCATCGGTTGATCCGATAAATGTTGGGTGATTTTGTTATTACTGAAAAATTCATTGAAGTTCTTTGGTTATGGATTTTATGAATCTACAAACCATTCTTCACCTCCTATATTTGAATTTGTGGAGATGTGGTAGTAGTCCTTCCACCTTTTTTGCAATCAGACAATCAGAGATTTAGGTACCCAAATCTATGTGGGTCCTCGGGGGTTAGTTGGTTTTCTGGAGAACCGGTTTCTCCTAGGATTATGAAAGTTGTTGTTATTACTCCTATAAGGTGTGTAAGGTCTGGGTGAATGGATTTGTTAAAAAGATTTGCAACGGCTATGAAGGAAATGCTCAAGGATCGTGACCTATATATATCCGAAGATTTGAAGCTGGGCATAACACACACAACTACGGTGCGAACAAAATCTCAAGTGATCAAAGCATTCAAAGTAATCTAAAGCGAAACAATAGCATCGTGAAAGAGCAAGAGTTCTAAAGTTCATATTTGAATAAGCTCTTAGTTGGAGAAGACAAAAGCTCGTGTCTTTAATCCTGAGTTCGGGGTACTTCACTAGTTGAAGTTCAAGACTGTAAAGGCATCCAAAGAACGCGGATCAAGAGGTGCAAGGCAGTCAAGGGAGTTGCAACGGCAAGGATTTCCACTGGTTGGAAGCTGTTGTAATTGGTTGAATCACTGTAATCTTTATCACTGGTTGACAATTATAGTGAATTCATCTCCAACTGGTTTGAAGAAAAGTGGATTAGTAGAGGATTATCCCATCTCTGAGACCACTATAACTGCCTACGTATTTTACTGTTTTCAGCATCATACTTTAACTGTTGCATTCATACTATTGTTCCATTACTAGCTATTTGCATTCGTCATTAGCTGACTTCCACATTTCTATCAGCTGAGAAACTCACTCTTTGTGAAAAAGAGTTCAAGAGTTTCAACAAGTCTATTCACCCCCTCTAAACTTATTTCTGGACGAATTGTGACCTTCAAGTGGTATCGGAGAGGTTGATTCAATTTTTTAAGAACCAGATCCATATTTCAAGGATATACTTCACCTCATTTTAAAAATGGAACACATGCATTCTAGATTACCTGTGTTTTCAGTTGACGAGTATGATCTTTGGAAGATAAGGATGCAGCCACACCTATCTTCTATCCATGATGACATGTGGTGCATTATCGAAGAAGGTCCTTTCATCTTCGAGAAGGACAACACTCCAGAGGAGATTGCTGCCGGGAGGCCAGAGAAGATTCCCAAGAAGAGGACGGAGATGACCCCAGAAGAAAGGAAGCTGACCAACCTTGACAATCGGGCCAGAGATGTGCTGTACCAAACCCTTGACAAATCTACAATGGTCAAGATCAAGAATTGCAGAAATGCAAAAGAAATCTGGGACACATTAGCCTTAATGTGTGAAGGAACGGAGCTGATAAAAGAAAATAAGTTGTCAATCGCCACCCAAAAGTTTGACAACTTCAAAATAAAGAATGGAGAGTATCGATCAAGTAGACACGAGATTTACAGAGATCATTAATGAAATTAATTCTCTGGGAAAAACCTATGGCAACAGAGAAATGGCATTGAAGGTTCTAAGATCTCTCAATCCTGAATGGAATATGAAGGCAGTGGCCATGAGAGAATCCAAGGATCTCAACAAATTGAAGATCCAAGAGCTGTTCTCTGATCTGAAGGCTTACGAGTTTGAGCTTCCAAGCTCATCATCAACCGAGCCTGCAGAGAAAGGAATAATATTTGCAGCTGAGTCCCCCGCCAAGAGCTTATCTGATGTCAAACCTCCAAATTCACTTGATTTTGAGGAAGAACTGGCATTTATAATGCAAAGGTTCACCAACTTCAGGAAAAACTACTCCAAGTACAAGAAGAATTATAAACAAAATCCCCGGAGAAATTAAAAGGCCGGAAGCTGGAAGGCGGAGTGCTACAATTGCCACAAGACAGGACATATTCAAATCGACTGTCCTGATCTCAAGAAGGACGAGAGCAAGAAAGAGGTGAGCAGAAAGGAAGATCGAAGGAAGGCCCTCGTTGGAGAAGACCAAGAGCGAGTAGAATCGAGCAGCGGATTCTTCTCCGATGATGACAAAGAATATGATTGCCTGATGGCCAACCTAGCTGATGAAGAGGTAACATCTAAACCCTCAGTTTCAAATAATAACAGCTCAAACATGTCACAAGACATGGACTTACACGAGTCTGTAAATCAACATGTTTGTCGTAGAAATTCCATATCGGAATATTGTCAGATATCATAGTAGAGACTGTGATCTCCCTTGTGGCCAGTGTGTTGTGTCTTAGTCGTGTTCGCCTGGTGGATCTCCTGGTGTGGGGTCTACGGCACTGTAATAACCCAATGGGATTTTAGGGGCGTTACAATAAAACCACAGACCAGCACATCATCATTGACCCATTTTTCATGGGCGTCAATTTCTTCCTGATTACCCCTAGTCCGGACTGGAGTCGGTGGAATGTCCGCCTCCAAGACATATCCCAGAGACTCCGTGCTGAGTACAATCATCAGATTCTGCAACTAGTCAATGAAGATGAAAGTGGTTTTAGAACTAGAGGGAATGTTGGGGTCATATCCGAGACCTGATCTGGAATATAATGGCCTTTTATTAGTACACAATTCGTCCAAGGTTAGATGCCTTCAGGGAGGTTATTTCCTTCGCCAGAATTTTACTTAGCTGCAACAGTTTAGTATATTCAGCTTTGACATGAGCAAGTGCAGCTGATTTCTCACTATTTAAAACAGTTAATTTCTTTATCTAAGCTGTAGTGTTATCATCCTGGTTTTTCAACTTGTCTACAGCCTGGTTTTCAAATTCAGTTTTGATTTTATTAAGTTCTAGGCTGAGTTTTTCACAATCATTTTTCAGCTGCCCATTTTCATCTTGCAGCTGGGTTCTCTCGGCTGATACAGTTTGGTATGCAGTTTTTAATCTTTCAATACATCATGTACCGAACTCCAGAGACCTCGTCAGACCCTACCTGGATCACACACCTTGTTCGTACACATCATGTACCGAACTCCAGAGGCCTCGTCAGACCCTACCTGGAACACACACACACATCGACACGACACAACTCATAATCATCAAATGTCAAGCCATTCCACATTACACCGAAATGTACAATCAAGTATGTAAACCAAAACAACACAAATATCATGATCACCACAACAACTCAACAATGACCAACCACGCCCGGCACAAACTTAGATGATTTGCACATCCAACACAATTCCACGATGTTAACTAAGTGAAGGTATTATCGTTACCATCAATTGTTCGTAATAATCAATTCATACGAAGCATATACACGAAAGTAAACCAATACATCACAACCATAATACGACGTCCCTATTCACAAGACACAATTCGTATAGTAAAATACTTGCCTTAATAACCGCTATCGAATACTCCGAAGAACACGATTCGACCGGGAAGCTCGGACCCCGAAGAAGACAACGAACGGAAGGGTTCCGACTCGAGTTCTTCACAAAAATTTCGTCCCTAAGTCATACCAATGATAAATCGACAATCGTACGATGGATAATAATCATACAACGCCCAATCCCCCCTCTAAGACCTTTTATCGGATACCTTCAAGGCGTTGTTCAGGTTTCATTTGAGAAAAGTACACACTAAAAACATGAAAACATAAGCTACCAGGGATGTAAGAAGTTCAAGAGTCCAACTGGGCTGCAACAAAAATGATGGAACCAAAAGAGAACCACATATCCAACCGATTACAAGAGCTCCAAAGCTGCAATAACATCACAAAGTATTTATTAGTTAATAAATCAAGCTCCAACAAAGACTGGAAGACTAGGCAGGTGAAACTCTTATGCCAACAAGACTCACCCAATAATGGTAGCTCTTGGCAAGCTTTTGTTCTTGTCATTGAGGAAGAATATGCAAGCTGCAACAGATAATGCCACCTGTAGAAAAAAATAAGAAAAAAGGAATTGTACTGAAGATCATATGTGCAGTTTGCATAATATTATTATTGGGAAATTAAAAAGGTTCACATAGATGCAAAAACAATGTATGCTAAGTCTGAGCAAATATTGCAATTCGCTCACTTCTATTGTCTTTTTTCAAATCATTTTAAATAACATAATCATGGCTGATAAATTCCCCAATTTTGGGTAAACAGTCACATAATCCAGAAATTAATTTATTTTATACAACATCATCTAAGTCTTAGTCCCAAAATGATTTGGGGTCGGCTAACATGAATCAAACTTTGAAACCGTCAATGATAGTTACATAAATAACATAAAAGGAAAAAAAAAAAAAAAAAGAGAGAAAAAAGTAGAGAAAAAAGAAGAAAAAAAAAGGAGAATGAATGTTAATAAAAAAAAGAAAAAAAAATGAAAAATCCTGAAAAAATAAATTAAAAGATAAAATGAAATAAAAGAAAATAGGAATTAGAAAAAAAAGAATCAGGTTCCATCCACCATCCATATTCTTTCCCCGCCACATTTGCCTCTCCATCGCCATACTTTCTCCAATTCCAAGAAACCGCATATCATCCAAGTTTTCTTGGGTCTTCCTCTACCTTTCACAATATTACTTGTTCCCCAACTTTCTAGCCTCCTCACTAGAGCATCAACAGGTCTTCTTCTCACATGATCAAACCATCGTAATCGATTCTCCATCATCTTATCTTCTATAAACTCTTACCTTCTCTCTAATCACCTCATTTCTGAGTCGATCCTTTTTTGTAAGACCACACATCCATCGTAGCATACGCATCTCCGCCACATTCATCGTTTGAACGTGACACTGTTTTACAACCCAACACTCGGTGTCATATATCAGTGCAGGCCTAATTGCCGTGCGGTAAAATTTACCCTTTAATCTATGAGGCATGTCAGGATCACATAAAACCCCTGTGACACTCTTCCACTTCAACCACCCTGCCTTTATTCTGTAAGTCACATCGTCATCTAGCTCTCCATCCTTTTGGATAATATATCCAAGATACCGAAAGAAAGTGGATTCATGAACAACTTTCCCATCAAATGTGATCATCCCCGCCTCTCTATCACTGTTTTCGTTAAACCAACACTCCGTAGATTCAGTCTTACTTCTGCTCAGCCTAAAGCCTCGAGCTTCCAAAGTATCCCTCCAAAGTTCCAATTTCTGTTGCACTCCAACCTTCGTTTCATCAATCAACACAATATCATCTGCGAACACACCACGAAACGTCATTTTGAATTTCTCTTGTCAATTCGTCCATGACCATGACAAAGAGAAAAGGACTAAGCAGATCATTGATGCACCCCAATCGTAATAGTGAATTTTTCGGTCCTCCCAACATTAATACGTACACTTGTACTAGCTCCATCATAAATGTCCTTTATAATGTCAGTATATTTCCGCGATACACCCTTCTTTGCTAAGGCCCACCAAAGTACTTCCCTTGGTACTTTATCATATGCCTTCTCTAAATCAATAAAAATCATATGTAGATCTTTCTTTTTATCTCGATAATGTTCCATAAACTGCCGGATAAGATAAATTGCTTCCATGGTCGATATTCCAGCCATAAATCCAAACTGATTTTCTGTTATCTTCACACATTTCCTGACCCTTTGTTCAACCACTCGTTCCCACAACTTCATGGTATGACTCATTAGTTTAATTCCGCGATAATTAGAACAATCTTGAACATCAGCTTTGTTTTTAGGGCGATTTACATCTGACTACCTTTTTAGATAGCCTAATTACAGTTTAGTCCCTATTGTTTCATATATTACAATGAAGGACAAACTTTGCACTGTCCAGAAACTATATTTACAACGAAGGACAAAAGTCAAACTTTCAGATGATGTCACTGGAGAGAGAGTATTGATATTCCGAATTTGCCCTTTTATTTTTCCTTTTCTTTTTTACCCATTTTTTTTTCTCCTCACGTGGGTGGCACATGCTGGACCTCATTGTAATATATATAACACTTTTGACTTGGTGTAATAAATTTTCAAGCTTTCTAGAAAAAATAATTTTTCCAAAAAGAAAGTATTTTCTCGGAAAAAATATATTATTTTTCAAAAAAATTATATTCGAGAAAAAATTATCTTTTGGATAAAACATTATTTTATGGAATTTTTTTGAAAAATTAAAAAATATTTTCTCGAGGAAAAATTATTTTTTGGCAAAATAATATTTTTTCGAAATAAAATTATTTTCTCAAAAAAAAAATTATTTTTTCGAAAAAATAAAATTATTTTCTGGAAAAAATATAAAAAAAATATTTTTTCGAAAAAATTAAAAATATTTTCTGGAGGAAAAATATTTTTGGCAAAAAAATATTTTTTCCGAAATAAAATTATTTTCTTGAAAAAATATTATTTTTTCGAAAAAATAAAATTATTTTTCTGGAAAAAAATAAAATAAATTATTTTTGCGCAAAAATAAAAAAATATATTTTCTGGAAAAAAATAAAAAAATATTTTTTCAAAAAAATTAAAAAATATTTTCTGGAGAAAAAGTTATTTTTTGGCAAAATAATATTTTTTTCGAAATAAAATTATTTTCTGAAAAAAAAAAAATATATTTTTGCCAAAAAATAAATAATATATTTTCTGGAAAAAAATTATATTTCGAAAAATATTATTTTCTAAAAAAAGAGTATTTTTTAAAAGAAATTTATTAGTCAAACACTTTAATAAGTTATAAGCTATTTATTTCATATGAAATGTATTTTAAAAAAAATGTTTTATTCAAGTAAATAGAGGGGCATTTTCGTCTTTTTAATGGAAGTCAACACCAATTCAGATTTTTGTCCTTCGCTGTAATTTATGAAACAATAGGGACTAAAGTGTAAAGAGGCCATCTAATAGGGTAGTTGGATGTAATTTCCCCTTGTTTTTATACAAAGAGACGAGAATACTTTTCCTCCATGCTGATGGCATCTTATTGCTTCTCCAAATCTTATTGAAAAACATAGTTACCCATTCGATCCCTCTCTCCCCCAAACACCTCCAAACTTCAATAGGTATACCATCTAATCCTTCTGCTTTCTTTGACCCCATCTTCTTCAATGTCATTGTCACTTCACCCTTCTGGATTCTCCTCTTAAACTCTCGATTAACAATACTTGAGGGGATGTTTAAATTCCTAATTTCTTGTTCTTGATGGCAATTGAATAGGGTATCAAAGTATGACCTCCATCTCTCTTTTATCTCTTTATCTTGAACCAAAACTTTTTGATCAGTATCTTTCACACATTTATCTTTTCCAATATCTCGCGTCTTCTTCTCTCTCATTCGAGCAAGTTTATAGATATCCTTTTATGCTTAAAGAAAAATGTCTCTTTGTCGTTTTTATTTTCAGTTCCCAGTGACATGAGATGCTTTACAAGACAGTCAAACAACCAACAAGTGGATTCAACCAAAATCATACTTACACCATAGTATATTTTGACACGCAGCACATTATTGCTTGCTTAAAATGCAATAAACATCCAGTCTTCAGCTAAATGAATTTCACCGGAACCATCTAACTTGTGGAAAATAAAAACTTTTCATAGAGCAATAATACAATTTCCTTCAATGCATAGCATGATTTTAGCTTTAATATATATTTTATTTTACAAATCTTTCAGCTGAATTTTAATTCACTATCTACTTGGTTAACTAAAAAGCATCATTATTTCATAGACCTAAAAAGCACGAGGTCATATTCCAATAACTAAAAAACTGTAGCACCAAAAAAATGTTTTATCTTGTATCTCACAGGATTTAAGATAATCAAACATGGATGCATATTCCTTGCACTTTTAAGATTGCAAGCATCCCGGAGAAACAGAACTAATACAAAAACAACATTACCCTAATGCCTCAACGGCTCCCGCAAAAAGTGGGGTAAGGGGGGATCGGATGTACGCAGCCTTACCCCCGTCTTAACACAGAGAGGCTGTTTCCGGAAGAAACAGAACTAATCCTTTTGGTAAATAATACCGTTAGCTAGTAGTACACAATATCAACATTTCAATCTCAATATCCAATTAAAACAATTTAGAATTGCATGTATTACCTGATGCGAGTACAAGAGATCCATTAAAATAGTACAATTACAAATGACATACTAAGGAAGTATTTTTAAGCTTTTCACAAGTTTTGTACCATATCCAATGTTTTCAAACTCGCGCGATCGAGCGCTACAGGGCGAAGCGCTACGTAGCACGTTTTTTTTAACTTAATGCTCGGATACCCAACGCTAAATAACTGTGGCACAAGTAATAGCGTAAATAGCGTACGCTATTACGTGAATATGAATAAAAAAACTGTCAAAATACTGGAGGGTAAGATGGTAATTTAGAATCGCAGGTATACAGAACTCCATCACGACACTTCAAAATTCCAAAACCCTACCTTTCAGAACTCCAAAAAAGAAAATCTGCGATAATCGACTCTCCAAAACCCTATCTTTCAGATCATCGACTCCCCAAAACCCTACCTTTCAGATCGACTCTCCATCGCGACTGCATCGCGATCCTCAGCTGCGCAAAAATTGATTGTGCTGTTATTTACTTTTGAAAATCCATCGCGACTGCTCGCTATCAAATAGGTATTTTCTTTACTATAGATTCTTTATCTTTTTAAGAAGCTACGACTTCTGGTTGAGATTTTCACTGTGGAGTTTATTTATTTTTTTAATGTATGTTTTAGCATTTTTTTTTTTTGAAAATCTGGGCAGCTTTTAATAGGTTCAAATGTCGAAAAAATCATCCAAAAAAGATGTTGGTTGGGAGTATGGATCACAAAATGAAGGAGAAAAGTCTATTGTGTGTAGATTTTGTCAACATGTAACCAATGGGGATATAACTTGTTTGAAGCATCACTTAGCTCGAAACTTGAAGCATCACTTAGCTCGAAACCGGATAGGTGTTTCTCCTTGTGTTGGTGTATTGGATGATGTCAAGAAACAGATCGAAGAATCATTAAACAACACTAAAGATACTAAAAACAAGATAAATGAATTGTTGAAAGAGCTTGGTGAAGGACCCCTGAGTAATATGCAATCATCAAAATTTACAAGTGAGAGGGGTAGTTCGATTGGCTTCTGAACCTAGGCAATCGACCCTTAATACCACATTTAAAAAAGATTTGCTTGTTGATGTTAAGCGTAGAGTCGGTCAGTATATTTTCTCCACTGCACTTCCTTTCAATGTTGTAAATGATCCTCATTGGTTGCCTATGGATGAGGGGATTGCCCAGTATGGGAAAGGGTTCAAGCTTCCTTCTATGCACGAATTGCATACTTGGATTTTGAAGGCCGAGATTGATGACATTAGTGTTATACTTGAAGAACATAAGAAGGTGTGCAATACACAATGGAAAGTGAAGAAGTTTGATCAATTTTTTAATCAATAGTCCCGCCGGTACTGTCTTTTTGAAATTTATTGATGCATCGGTGTCTATCAAAAATGGCAACTCGAATAAATGTTCTCTTCGGATGAGTGGGTTAATTCTCGTTTATCTCAGACAATCCAAGGAAAAGTTGTAATAAGGATTGTCATCAATGATCCCAACTTTTGGCCACACGTTGCATTTTGTGTCAAGAGTGTTGTTCCTCTTGTTTGTGTCTTGAGAGAAGTTGATTAGGAGGAGGGCCGGCAACAACATCATAGCCTTAGTCCCAAAATGCTTTGGGGTCGGGTAACATGAATCAATCTCTAAAAACGTCACGTCGTCTCTAATAGAACAGTCATATGAAAAAGGCAAAAGTGAAAGGTGAATAGTTTAGTACGTAATAAAAAGTAGTAGTTAAAAAAAAGTAAAAATAACTATGCAAAAATAAATAAATAAATAATAAAAAGTAAATAAAAAATAGTAATAATCATTGCAGAAAAAAAAAAGAAAAAAAAAACCTCAAATATAATCAACCGCCCGAATTCTTTCCTCCCACATCGTCCTACCCAATGCCATTAGGGCTGTAATTCGGGCCGAGCAAGCCGAGTTTCGAGTCGGGCACTAAAAGATCCAAGGTTAATCTAGTCGAGTGGATCCGGCTCGTTTAACTAATCGAGCCCAAACCTCTGCCCGAACTCGACTCGTTTAATTTCACGAGTTGAGTCGAGACGGCTCGTTTAGCTAACCGAGCCGGTTTTAACGAGTCGGGCCAGCCGGCTCGTTTAATTTTACACTTAATCGAGCCCAAACCTCTGCCCGAACTCGACTCGTTTAATTTCACGAGTTGAGTCGAGACGGCTCGTTTAGCTAAACGAACGGGTTTTAACGAGTCGGGCCAGTCGATCGTTTTATTTAACACTTAATCGAGCCCAAACCTCTGCCCGAACTCGGCTCGTTTAATTTCACGAGTCGAGCCGAGCCGGTTCGTTTAATTAAACGAGCCGGAACCTCTGCCCGAACTCGGGTCGTTTAACTAAACGAGCCGAGTCAAGCCCAGTTAAATGAGCTCGGGCCGAGCGGCTCGAATTATAGCTCTAAACGCCATAACTTCTCCAATCTCAAGAAACCTCATATCATTCTCAATCACTCTTATCCATGTCTCCTTAAGTCTTCCTCTGTCCTTCACCGGCCTATGCGCTCCCCATTCTTCAAGGCTTCGCACCAGTGCATCAATCGACCTCCGTCTCACATACCTGAACCATCTTAACCAATTCTCCAATAACTTATCCTCTATAAGGGCCACTCGAACTTTTTTTCCTAATCACATCATTTCTAAGTTGATCCTTTCTCGTATGGCCCAATGTTTTAAAAGGCGGAAAGAGGCGCGCCTTGAGGCGCCGCCTCGAGGCGAGGCGCCGGGAAAACGTCCCATGGCGCTGTTTCAAGGAGTAAAAATGAAGGCGGACGCCTTCTCCGGTTGAGGCGTACGAAAGGCGCACGCCTCCAAGGCGTTCGCGTAAGGCGTTTGAGGCGTATTTCTTTTTTTTTAAATAAATGAAAAAGTATAAAGAGACGGTCCAGGCAAAAAATAGAGAAAAACGGAAATCGCGACTTTCAGCCTCCATCGCAACTTTCAGCCCTAATTCCTTTCAGCCTCCATCGCGACTTTCGCCTCCGACTTCCACCGACCGGCGACTCGGACCTCCAGTCCGACATCAACTCCGACAGCAAGTCCGACCTCCAGCGACCTCCGAGGCTCCGACTTCCAGTGACCTCCGGCTTACCACGTACGTTTCCAACGACCTTTTTTTTTATTCTGTTTTTTTTTCAGCAGTTTTTTTTGCATTATTTTGTTTATTTTGCCTCCCCCATTATCTGATTCTTAGGCAAACGGTTTTTGTTTTCTTGTGAAATCTTAGGCAACAGTGTTTTTGCTTTATTTTCTTTAGGCAGCAGTTTTTTATTTTAATTTTTTCCTTTTTTAGGCAGCAGTGTTTTTGCTTTATTTTCTTTAGGCAGCAGTTTTTTATTTTATTTTTTTCCTTTTTTAGGCAGCACTTTTTCATATATTGTTTACTTGATTGTGTAGGAACATGACATCAGGCAAGCGGAAGGACCCTGCATGGAAATATTGCGTGGAGGAAAACGGAATGGAAGGAAAAGGGTACAAATACGTTAAATGTAATTTTTGCCAAAAAATAATAAAAGGAGGATTATATCGACAAAAACATCATCTCGCGGGCACAAAAAAAGATGTTGCCCCATGCACTAAGGTTTCTGACGATGTAAAGAAAGATATGCAAAATTATCTGAAATCGACCGAGAAGGCAAAAGTGGAAATGCAAAGAAACAAGGATGAACTGATCGATAGCGGGTCATATTATCAAAGTCAAAATCCATCTTTTGGAGGGTCTAGCTGGGGGAGTGTTTCTCAAAGGGGAATTAGGGGTCCGATGGATAGATTTGTTGCCGACGTTGATAATGGGGATGAAAATCCAATCCCGGGGAATGATAAGGAAGCTCGCAATCGTTGTTGTTTGGATATTGGTAGATTTTTTTATGAAAACGGAATTTCTTTCAACGTTGCTAGCTCTCCTTCCTTCATTAGCATGTGTCGATCTATCGGGAATTACGGACATGGTTTGAAGCCACCAACATCTCATGAACCTTGGATACTAGAAAAAGAAGTGCAAACGACTCAAGAAATTATCGATGATGTGAAGAAAACGTGGACGCAAACGGGGGTGTCAATATTATCCGACGGATGGAAAGATATACGAGGGAGACAATTGATTAACTTTCTTGTTAATAACCCTCATGGGACGGTCTTCTTGAAATCCGTTGACGCATCGCATCTAATGCCGTAAAAGATGCAAAGATGTTGTGTGATCTTCTTGATAGTGTTGTGCAATAGGTTGGTGAAGATATTGTAGTTCAAGTGGTTACTGACAATGCGTCAAACTATAAGGCGGCAGGAGAGTTGTTAATGAAGAGGAGGCCACGTCTTTGGTGGACACCATGTGCAGCTCATTGCATAGATTTGATGCTCGAGAAAATTGGAGATCTTCCTCAACACAAAAATGCCTTGATTAAATCGAAGAAGGTAACTTTAATTGAAATGCTCTTTTGTTTATTCTTTTCTTGTTGGAAATGATGTACTGAAGATGAAATGTTGCATATTTTAATTTTATTAATGCATTTAATTTTATAGGTTAGTCACTTTATATATAATCATGGATGGGCATTGGCGTTGATGAGAGAACATACTAATAGAGAGCTCATTCGGCCCGCCGCCACAAGATTTGCTACATCTTATTTAACATTACAAAGCATGTACAGTTTAAAAGACGAATTGGAGCGAATGTTTACGTCACATGCTTGGTCAAAGCATTATTTGTCCCGGTCGGATGAAGCGAAAAATGTGAAAAATATAGTATTGAGAGACAAATATTTTTGGCCGAGTGTGGCTTATGCAATTAAGACGACTAAGCCTTTGGTTAGTGTGTTGAGGATGACGGACTCGGAGAAAATGCCTGGGATGGGATTCATTTATGGTTCTATGGATGAAGCTAAGGAAGCAATTGCAAAAGCTTTAGGAGGAGAAGAAGCATCATATAAAGAGATTTGGGATATAATAGATAGAAAGTGGGAATTTCAAATGCATCGCCACTTGCATGCCGCGACATATTATCTCAATCCACATTATCATTATGAGGCGGATGTGTCCACTCATCCGGAGAAAAAATTAGGCTTGTTCACTTGTTTGGCCAAACTTTTCCCGACCCGAAGGTACAAGAGAAAATCGATTTGCAAATGGACCATTTTCATCTGCAAAAGGGGTTATTTGGTTTTGCGGCTGCGAAAAGCACTACCAATAAGCGTCGTCTAGGTACATTTAGTTTAAATTATTGTAGCTACAGATATACATCTTTCATGTTCTCCTTTTCAAATGCTTACTGTCAAAAAATACATTTATTTTAAATTGTTGTAGTTGATTGGTGGATTCAATACGGAGATGAGACACCAGAACTCACGACTTTTGCGGTGAAAGTATTGAGTTTAACATGTTCATCATCTGCATGTGAACGTAATTGGAGTACTTTCAATCAGGTATTATTTTTATGTACTTAAAAAAATTATTATCTTGCAACTATTATTTACATATTAGAAATCATCATTTATATATTGTTTGAATTTTTTCTAGCTACTTACGAAGAAGAGGAATCGTTTACATACAAAGACTTTGAACAAGTTAGTCTTTGTTATGTATAATAAAAGGTTGAAGTCTAGATGGTTGAAGAAGACGTCCCTCAAAGAGGATGAGGATCCTTTAGTATTAGATGAGATTCCATCAGATGATGAGTGGATGGTTGATGAAAATGGTTCGAATAATTCCGGATCCGTTTTGACGGATAATATTGGTGATGAAGTAGTAGAAGTGGACAGTGGAGACAATGAACATGTTCGTGAGGTCAATGAAGATGGTGGTCATGGCCGAGTTGGTGGTCGTACTCGTGGTCGTGGTATTGGGCGGGGTCGTGGCCGAAGGCAAGGAAGAGAAAAAAGAAAGAGAGATGCTCTAGGTTAGTGTCACTGAACTCTTTTTTATATAGTATTTGCTATAATTTCGTGTATTGTCACTTAACTCTTTTTTATAATATTCTTAATAGATAAAGGAAAGAGGCTACAATTATTGGATGAAGAAGATGAAATCGAGTTTATCGAATCCGATGATCCGCAAGAAGATGATGATATAGATGAGTTATTTGATGATGATGATGATGATGATGATGATGACGACGATGACGATGATGGTGGTGGAAATACTAGTGGTTTTGATCCGTTTTTCAAACCACTAGATACCGATGATCCAATTTTAAATTCACCGTGATATTATAATCTTTTTTTTTGAGATGATAAACTCTATTTTATGCGTTTTTATGTTCGTTACATTGATGTAATTGCTAAGTAATTCAAAACATTACTATTTCACTATGTTCCTCTGTTAATGATGAAGCTTCTATTATATATAAATTATTTTTTTTTATAAAAACTGAGGCTTACGTCTTGGCACGCCTCGAGGCTTACGTCTCGCCTCATTTTCTGAAAACGCCTCAAACACGCCTCACGCCTTTTAAAACATTGGTATGGCCACACATCTATCTTAGCATACGATTACGCATTTCCGCCACATTCATCTTATGCACATGACTATGCTTTACAGCCCAACATTCAGTGCCATATAAAAGTATAAAAGTGCAGGCCTAATTGTTGTTCGGTAAAATTTTCCCTTTAATCTGTAAGGTACGCCTTGCTCACATAGTAACCCCGTTGCGCTCTTCCATTTCAACCATCCCGCCTTAATTCTATGGGCCACGTCACCATCTAATTCTCCATCCTTTTGAAGAATAGAAACAAGATAACGAAAAAACTCTGATCCTTGTATAACATTCTCATCAAAAGTGATTGTGCCTGCCACTCTACTTCCATTTCCACTAAAGCTACACTCTAAATATTCAGTCTTACTTCTGCTCAGCCTAAAACCACGAGTTTCTACCGTATTTCTCCAGAGTTCCAACTTTCTTTCAACTTCGTCCTTCATTTCATCAACCAATACTATATCATCTGCAAACATCATGCACCAAGGAATATCGTCCTGAATTAACCTTGTCAATTCGTCCATAACTATGGCAAAGAGGAAAGGACTAGAAGTCAAGCCTTGATGCACCCCAATCATAATAATAGGGAGTTCTTCGGTCCTTCCCACGGTTGTACGTACACTTGTACCAGCTCATTCGTACATGTCTCTAATTATGTCAATATACTTCTTAGACACGCCCTTTTTGGCTAATGCTCACCAAAGTACCTCCCTTGGTACCTTATCATAAGCCTTCTCTAAATCATTAACCATATGCAAGTCTTTTTTCTTATCACGATAGTGTCCCATCATCCGTCTCATCAGAAATATTGCTTCCACAGTCGATCTCCCGGGCATAAATTCAAATTGATTTTCTGATATCTCAATACACTTTCTAAGACGTTGCCCAATCACTCGTTCTCATAATTTCATGGTATGACTCATCAACTTAATCCCCCGATAATTAGAGCACTCTCGGACATCGCCTTTGTTCTTATATACAGGGACTAAAGTGCTTTTCCTCCATGCCAGTGCCATCTTGTTGTATTTCCAAATCTTGTTGAGAAGTATAGTCAACCATTCGATTCCCCTCTCTCCCAAACACCTCCATCCTCCAATAGGTATACCATCCAGCAACGACATATATTTATGAACTTATGGACAAAGCAAAGGAGACAATCAAATTCAACTGTGGGGACATTGAAAGAAAGTATAGGCCAATTTGGAGGAAATCCATGCCCGTTATTATTTTAACCCACAATAACGTTATACGGAAACTTTTTCGGATTATGATGAAGCGAGAGACGGGTTGTATGGTTGCATGGACAAGATGATGTCTTCCAAAGATCGTCTTAAAGCCGACATCCAATTGGACTTGTATAACAAAGCCAAAGGATAACTTGGGACATTGATGGCGAAAAAAACAAGAATGTTATGGACTCCGGGTAAAGTAGTTTACTTTTTTTACTTTATTCATAATAAATGAGACGCACCCCACGAGGCGCGCCTTGAGGCGAGGCGACAGAAAAGCGCCTCCGAGGCGTCGCCTCTTCCACCTTTGCTGAGGCCGTCGCCTCGATCTTGTGAGGCGCACTTGAGGCGCGTTTGAACGCCTCAAATCTGTGAGGCATTCGGCCTTTTTCTTTAAAAAGAAAAAAAGAAAACTCACCTGTAAGTCTGCGTAATAGCAGCGGGCCTATGGCTGATTGATGAGAAATGAGATAAGTCAAAGAAAGATTTTATTATAAGTGGTTAAATACCTAACGATCCCTACTTGTATCAAGTATCATTAGACCTCATAAATATAGAATCACAATTTGATATATTAAATTTATGAGTTGTTTTCTTTTCTTTAAAAACATAAAAACATATGAAATTATTTTTTATGAAATCTTCTGAAATTAATAAATAGTAATTAAATATTAAAATATAGTGGAAATTTTGGTAGAGAATGCAATTTAATTTAATGAAAAAAAGGTAACCTAATGTTGATATAGTTTTTAATCTTTACTAGAGAAAAATAAAATAAAACTGAGGCTTACGCCTCAATACTACAATATTGTAGTAATCTAATTTATACTTTTTGATGGACATGAATCATAATTTGAATATCGTTGGGGCGTTTCCTCATAAGCAACGCGCTACAATTTCCAGGCCCGGTGTAGTGAAAAATTTGCGAGGGTTGCTAGGTCGTCGCCCAGGATCGGCACGCCATCTCTACGCCTAGGGATGGTGTCAAATAAGCAAGGATGCGCTACACTTCTTAGACCCGGATGTGGTGAAAAATTTGCAAGGGTTAATAGATCATCGCCCGGAAGCGGTGCGCCACCTCGAAGTATGGGTGTGGCGTCAAATATGCAAGGATCATCACAATGTGGACAGAGGCGTGCAAAGAAGATAGTCTACAAAGGGTAGTAAGATGCGGTTTGGAACTTGGAACACTGGCTCGTTGACGGGAAGATCAGCGGAAGCGGTGGAAGTTATCAAAAGGAGAAGGATTCACATTATGTGCCTACAAGAGACTAAGTGGGTTGGGGGAAAAGCAAAGGTCTTGGCTCCGTGGGGTTATAAACTATGGTATTCGGGAAAAGAGAGAGGAAAAAATGGAGTGGGTATCTTCATGGAAAAGGACTTCATAGACGACGTGGTAGAGGTGTTTAGAAAGAGTGATAGGATTATGAGTATTAAACTTGTGGGGATGAGATTCTAACTATCATAAGTGCTTATGCACCTCAAGTAGGATTGAGTGAATTGGTGAGACAAGAATTTTGGCAGCACTAAGAGGAGGTTGTCGAACGAGTCCCTATTGGGGATAAATTGATCATTGGTGGGGACCTCAATGGTCATGGGGGGATTGAACGAGACGGGTTCGAGAGTGTTCATGGTGGTTTTGGTTTTGGGGATCGAAATGAGGCGAGATGGTGGTTTTGGTTTTGGTTTTAGGTACATACTGTAAATTTGGTTCAAAATATAAATCTTCATTTGACTAACACCATAATACCTTTATCAGCCCTCCTCGAGTCCGACATGTAGGATGCACTAAGATAGGGCTTCAACAAAAATCATCACCATATGTAGTTATGAACTCCCACAATTGCCCCACAACCTTCACAATTTCATCTCTCTTTTGACAGCGAACGGGATTTAATTAAGAGAGAAATTGAAGTTACAAGAACAAGAATTGAGAGAAAAATTAAATATCAATATTTCAATGTCAATAATAACAGAAGTGAATAAAAACGCAGCTCTTAAGTCTTTATTTATAGGCTAAGAGTCATAATTAAATTAGGAAACAATAATCCTTATTAGACTAGGAAACTAACTAGGTTAAGGAAACAAAGTTATAGATATTTACTCCTAAAATGAAACTAATAATACTATTTAAAATACTAATCCTATTGTCTAGGATTTCTCCTAAAATAAACTTTTGACCAAAATCGATCCTTGTCATCTCTCCCCGACTAGAAAGAACTCGCCTCCAGAGAGTTAGCAGCAAGATACTCATCAAACAAATCTGAAGCTAAAGAACGCAACTCTTCTTCAAGCATCCACGAGTCATCTGAAGGTGGAAGACCCTTCCAATTACAAGGAAACGCTGGAATCCTCCATCATTGGTACTAAGGATCTCATCATCGATAATGGTCTCAATCTCTTCCTTGGCTAAAGGTATAGTAGTAGGAAGCTTTGATACCGAGACTGAAGTAGCACACTCACCTGTAATACTAGCGGAGAAAGTGGAAGGCTCAAAAGTACCTTGGTAAGGCATCAAGTCCTCAATATCGAAAATAGGACTAATCGATAATAAGAAGGTATGTCCAATAAGTAAGCATTAAGGCCAAGGTGTTTGATAATATGAAAAGGTCATGAAGCTCTTGCAAAGAGCTTTTTAAAACAATTTTTCGGCAATCGTTCAGGCAAATACGAACAAGCACATAATCATCTTCTTTAAACTCTTAACTTCCTACGATGAACATTGACAGCCAGTCTATAATATTCATTATTTTGTGCAAACTTCTGTCTAATATCGGCATGCAAATCATGATATGTTGTGCAAATGTTTTAGCAAATTCAGCAGGTTCAGCATGCAGGCAATGAGACTAACTCAGTAGGAAGTCGAGGACTGATACCATTAACAATTTCAGGTGGACTCTTTCCAATGGACTTGTTAACAGAATTATTATAAGCAAATTCAGCTATAAGGAACACCAAATCCCGATTATAGGCTTTTCTCCTACAAGACACCTAATTAAAGAGCTTAAACTACGATTGACAACCTCAGTTAGCCATCACTTTGCGGATAAAATGATGTAGAAAGTTCGCGTAAAGGTCGCGATTTGAGGTGCTTAGGCAGGCGGCCCGGCGATCGGATTTGGGGGCGGTGGAGGCTGGATATAGAAGTGGTTGCTATGGATGGTGTGAGCTAGGGTTTGTTGAAGACGTTTCTGATTTTTTTTTTTTTTTTGAAAATCGAAGAAATCAAATTTAAGGTTTCTATTTTTCGATTTTTCTTGGAGAAAATCAAAAACTGAAACGGATGTTCAAAAACTTAAGGACGAATTTGGTTGCAGCGGAAATAAAGAGGACGTAAAAGATACCTTTCTCCGATGCCGAGTTGATAGCGAATGAGATTTAATTAATAGAGAAATTGAAGTAACAAGAACAAGATTTGAGCGAAAATTTCAATATCAATATTTCAATGTTAATAGTACTAAAGGTGAATAAAAACGCAACTCCTAAGCCTTTATTTATAGGTTGAGTCATAATTAGACGAGGAAACAAAAATCCTAATTAGACTAGAAAACTAACTAGGTTCATCATCATCATCATCATCACCTTAATCCCAACTATGTTGGGGTCGGTGGCATTTAAATTATAGTGCCAATTAATTGTCGAAAATTAGTCAACACTACAATTCATGCAAAAGACAAAATGGCAAAGTTTTACGCCAGATGCCCTTCCTGTCGCGACCTTCATATGAAGGAGAGAATGAGAAATGAGATGAAATTCCAAAACCATCAAAACCTTAGGCTTTTCCAGTTACATGGAAAATATCATGACATGGTGATGAGTCAAGATAATTGTTATAGTCATGTCACATTACGTGATTGATATTACAAAATCATCACGTATATCATGGAACATGACTCAATGAAACTAACTAGGTTAAGGAAACAAAATCAAAGATATTAAAATACTACTCCTAAAAGGAAACTAAATAATAATATTTAAAATACTAATCATATTGTCTAGGATTTCTCCTAAAATAATCTTTTGACCAAAATCGATTCCTATCATCTTTGCTATTCAATATCCAAACATCTTCAAGCAAAGGTTTTAGCTATGTGCTCTCTAGTGCACTAACTACACCTAGCCTTCTCTGATTCTGTTTCATTCAAAATATGGATAGCGGTAATATTGTTCTAGTTAAAAACCATCCTACAAAAACCAATGCACATGTTCAACCACGGTTATTATATTGTGCTCGCCAACAACTGCACATTGATGTAAAATTGGTATGAAAGGAAACCCTAAAAGTATATGTGAATGGATCAGAAATAAAGCAAACCTGGAAAGCAGGTCCAGCTTCAGCAGGGTTCATCACACTCCAGCATGCCATGAAAGCAAATAGGAACAACCTTCTTAAAATGATCACAGGAGGGGGAACTTCTACAAAACTGAGCAAGTTCTTAACCCATGGTAGAGATTCCTCAACTTTCTTCTTCAGCTTGGTTTTTAAGTTAATCTTTGTTCTCTTCCTATTTTTGAAACTGGTCATCAGTAGTCTCTCAAAAGAAGCCTCTATTGACTCTGCACTTCTCTCACGACCTGCATATTGGTTCAACAAAAAGTTCCGAGCACCCCAAATTTCTTCCTCGGATGCATCAGTAGTTATACCCAGGCACTTATAAGGATTCCACATCCTTATTCGAGGAAATTTTGAAATGCCCCTACGAAACTAAAAACATGAGTCCTCATAACTTTTAATCCAAACAGAGTAAGTCGCACCTAGCTAAAATTTGACTTGACAGATGGTAAGAGGCACCAGCCATTGTCACTTACACTCGATCAAAATTTACATGAGGCTTACTTCAGCACATAACAAAAAGTAACACACATCTAGTCCATAAACATGATAAAAACAAACTGGTAGACCAATTTACATAACAATCAATTGGATTTATTATATTGGGGGGGGGGGGGGGGTAGGCAAATAATTGTGTTTACAACTTGAAAAGATAACCATGAAGAAGGAATTATCCAGCACTTTTAATTCACTATCCTTCAAATTCTTTTCTACAATAAGTTCACCTTCATATGGCGTATCCACCGAACATATGGGGCTCCGAAAACTGAAGCAGTAAGGCATGCATTTTTTCGAATTGCCTCGAATTGAGCTGTACTCAGAACACCAAATTCGCACCAATAAAAAGAAACAAAAAAAAAAGAAAAGAAAGAGAGCCCAAGTATTAGTAAACAAGAAAAACCATTAGCCAGACACAAAGTCATTACAAATCGACGCGGTTACGTGAAGATGAAAACTAAGCAGAAGCTTACAGTGGCCGACCATACAAAGACGAGGAAAGGGTAGGGTTTGAGAGAAGAACTGCTGCCATTAATTCAGAAAACAAGCAAAAACTCCGTTATCCCTCTGTGAAACTTGCGACTTAATTGACTATAAAGACGCCATGTGATTCGAGGAGGGGCAAAAGGAAGATTGCAGGCCGAAGGCGAACGCAGAGGAAGGCGGATAGCGCAGAGAGAGGGCTCGTTGGTTTGGATATACTTCGTCCGTTTTTTATTATTCACCTGATTTATACATATCTGTTTCAGGAGAAAATAAAAAAACTGTAAATAGAGTCAATCAATTGTATTCATAACAATGATAGAGGGGCCTTTATATAGGCATTATGAAAGTTCTTCCATACATAGGATTCTTAGATAAGGTAGGAGATTTAATAGGATCCTACTACCTAGAAGGATCTAGAACCTTCCATCTATGTATCTACAACCAGTATTAGGTAAGACACATCATAGGAATAATAATTCCCGGAACACCCCCCTGTGTCGAGCACTAATACAACAATGGTGCAGAAGATGTTGCCTTCGTAAAAACCTATTCCAAGCCAAAACAAAACCCTATGAGAAAAATAAAGGCTTGATGAGGAAAAGATTGCAACGCACCAATATAACATGTCATGTATAATCCCCCTGATGTATACATAACGACTCCCCCTGATGAGTACCTCAAATCATAGGAGTCAGATCTTGAGTTGCCCTCACAACTATACCAAGGAAAACCCGGTGGGAAAAATACCTCTTGGTCTAAGTTGAGCAGTAGAACGCATCAGAGTAAGGATGTTCTCATAGGTCGCCTCGTTAAAAACCTTACCAAGTGAAAACCCAATGGGAAAAAAACAAACCTTGGTCTAAGGACAAAAAGAGCGCGACACATCCAAAGTGCAGAGTCACTAAAGACTTATCAAATTTTCTAAAGTCTTGACCTCCATGCACTAAATCAGTCATAACTTCTTCGATTCAATAAGTATCAACGAAACTGTAAGAACTTATGAAAACTAGACACCCATAGCTTTTCGTTCACACACAGTACGTAACCTAGATCGACCTGAGCAGATCACAAAGCTCTATCGAAGTTGACTCAGCAAATTACCGGACATATCCTGTCCTACTTTGCAACAATAGTCATATGTCACTCAACATGATGGATGTGATCAAATGGTTGGTTTCCTTGGAAAGTAGACACAAACCTTTCCAATGGTACCAATTTTACCATTTTCCAACAAGTGAGTTGTCCTGTAGGTCATATGGGAGATAGACCAACACATTCTGGACAGATTCGGGTATCAATTATCAAGTGTCCTTTTTATCGAGATAGAGCGAGCTTCAAGCTTTTTGTCAATCACAGACATTGCGTGAGCGCATCCTAGGCCATCATCATAGTGGCTTTACCGGATTGTTACGAATGAGTACATTGAGTCAAACATGAGTACATAATACCATACTTTTCTCTTAAGACTGCATCATCACTTAGTGAGCCAAGTCTTATTATGACTTCGACTAGTCATTGGGAATCATATATGCATTACTTTATCGTCTCTTAGGGAAACCGTCCCTTAAATTGCCTTAAACCGATTGATAAATACGCATCATCAAGTGTCTCCAAGATCCTTTCATTCTTAACTTTGGATTTAGCGGAATCTCTTAGTCTCATAAGAGTACATCACTATAAACCCTTAGTTTTACACGCAAAAGCTTCATATCGCTTCCAAATCAAGTATATACTTAGTATGTGTTCCCGACAATCACTTATCGACGCGCTCCGTGGTCAGGAGGCACTTGATTTGAGTTTGATCCACCAAGAGATCCTTCCATCACTTAACTTAGTTCCCACTAAAATAAGATTTAACCAACTTTTGGGAAACTATCTAACTGAAAAGATAGTGGATGCTATAACATCCATTACGATAGCACAACTTAGTTTCGTGTCATCATAGTCGATTCCAGTGCGTTCATGAGAAACCTCGCGCCATGAGGTGAGTCTAACTCCTTCTCTCACTCGCTTTAACAAAGTATACGGATAGATCTTATCTTTGGAGTGTCGACACCACTTCAACAAAGGGCTATCACTTTGTTTATACTGAAATCGCATATATTTCCATTTTAGGCCAAGGCTACAATGTTGTAGATTTTCAACGAAGTATGGTTCGATTAAACTCACATTCCACGTCCTCATGAACTGGCTTATTCATAGAGTACTCTTTATGGATTGGCATTCATTGAGGCGTCCCCCAATGATGACTATAATCCAGAATCACATGAGGCGGATGAGTTCATTTGATCAGATGATCAAGTTTCATGTACCAAACTCGCATACATTCTTAGCGAGAGTATTTATCGAACCAAGTGGCATTCCAATACTCTATGAGATCCACGGCCTAGTAACACCGTCTACCACAATTTGTGGTGTTACCATATCACCATTTATAGGTGACGAACGTCCATGACTGGACACAATCCTTGCAGACATGTTTGCAGCATGTATTTAATCTCGTCACTTTAGGGAACTTGGTGAGACACAGTAGGGACAAACTACGACAATTCCAAGTCGTTCTACTCGAACATGATCGTTCACATCTCCCCCTAACGATGGGAAGACTGGCTCATCAAAGTGACTTACGAGATCGTCTGCCAAGGTATATTTTAAGCGGACTATGAGTGAAAGTGCATGTCATATTCATTATTTATAACCCGTCATAATGCGTTGTGGTGACGCACTTTGGCACATGAACATGTGGACGATAAAGGTTTTCAGTGTTAACACAATCCAGTTAACAAAATGCATACGGTTACACTCGTAACTAAGCATTTGAATGATGATAGGTATAGGTGAATATGACATGTTGACCTATGATACATAACCGTAGCCACTGGTCTTGAGAATCCAACAAAACCGCCACCATGCACCACCGGAATCGAACATAAAGAAACGATTGAACCGATGATAGGCCGTTGGTTTTATCGAACCTCTAGTGATTTCTTGAAGAGTTCACTCCCTTCACCAGCCCCAAATACCTCAAAATTTCATGAGCATGTATAAATGGGTGTTTAGGATTCCAAAACCATCTACCTTGTGGTCAGAAATCGGTCGAAATGACATCGAACTAGTTGATAGGGCGGCTGGTGGTATGTGAAAACTTTATTTAGTGGTTCACCTCCTTCCAAGTCTCCAAATGGCACCAAAATTTGTGAGAAGGTAGCCCTGGATGTTAGGAAGTATTCGTTAAAATTTCACTTTAAGATCTGGTCTAAAAGTGGGTGAACTGACCTTTACAATGACTGGTCCGCAAGTTGGACAACCATAAACTCAGGTTTCATCAACTTATCAATCATTGTCAAAGGAACCACATAACATATAAATATTATTATTTGAGTACGACCATTTATGAACACCATCATAGCATCATAAGCCACCCAGACTAATACTTATGATCATGTATGTATAAGGACTCGATGAAAAGGGGGGACTCAGCACCATGCTTATGCGAGTCGTTACATTATTCTCTTTAGCATAGGAGGGTGTCATCTCCTAATCGTGCCAAAGAATAGGCTTAAATCAATGAACATGGCTAAGAAGGATCATTGGGGGGTCTTTGGCGTCATACATGTTTATGAAAATAAGACGCGGATGATATAAATATCATCATCGGTCATGAGCCCTGCTCACGACTCCACCAACGTACTTTGGTGTCTTTGATCCAACTAGCTTCTTTGTTCAAAGAAAAAAAATGATGTCCATGGCAATACCGTGGTATATGGATCATCAAACTGTCCAAACTCCGGACTATTAAAGCCTAAATGTGTCAATGTCCCAATACATCTTCTGGTTACACAAACCGATGCAAGCCGGATCATATTGACTCATAAATATTTTTCCTTTCACATATCCAATACAAGTGATGCATAAGATTTTATTTCTCACAAATCATAATGAGATGCTATGAGTGATACACTTTGGCATATGTATCATCGAGTCATAACATGGTTCAATTGTTACGGAACATATGTGACTAGAAAACACCATTCGTCATTCAACAACTTGAGCATTATTCCACTCATTGATTGTGATGACCTAGTCATCATAGTCACAACGGATTTATAAACCAAAATCCAAAAATATCGTGTTCCTTGAAAATAGCTTAATACGCACTCAATTTCGCTTGCAAAATTTTACAAACATGAGCATAGCGAACACTCTAACAACATAGAGATTTTATACCAGATACGATTAAAATGATCTATCATATTGAGTGCATAACATGGCAAGGTTATATGCCTAAGGGGCAAAATTACGACACAAGCATGGTGTAACACTACCATGCACACGCTCGACCTTCTTATAAGGGTGCATATTTTGGGCTTCCCCAAGAAAACTTTTTTCAACATTTGAAAGATGATAGTTTAGCGTACAATACATACCAAAAAACTGCATCATCTATGGCAAATTCGGCCAAAAAGAGGTTGAAAAATATGTGTCATAAGACCACTTGCAAATTCAAGATGGGAACCAAGTTGGTTGGGACAAAAGTTAGCACAATCGCTGGAAATAAAATTCCGCGCAGCTTGACCTTTGTTCACTAAAACAGCGATAACGCCCTTGCTAGGAAGGCTATGGACGAACGGTCAGATGTTCTGGAAACTAGACTTCCGCATCTTTCTATCCATATATTGTGAACCACACGGATCATTAAACTCAGATCACAGTGCATGTTTTAATTGGCTGTTTTAGTATTTCCCAAGTTTAGTGAGAAAACAAGGTTGAGACCATATCCAATGGCATAAGTGTTGATGCAAAAATATGGCAATGACAACCATAGGTGTGTTTAAATGCAGCAGGGTGTTCGATTTCTTATCTCGACTAATGATCCTTTCGGTAAATCCAACTTGGTAGACTTGCAGAGAAAGTAGGAATGTCGGTACAGCTAAGGCTGTTTAAAAACTACTGATTCCGTTTGAACTTTCAAAGCATAAACAAATACCAAGGAGGATGCGCCTAGTCATGATCAAAAGTATAAAAATCCACCAAAGTGCATCAAATCAACCAAATATTTTAATTCTCAATTTGCAAGTATACGTCATAATAGCCATGTTATGTGGATGCAACACGGTGCATCAAAATTAAGCATTTTGAACCATGAGACATAATGAATATACCATAACCAACTCGTCTTGACCATCCAATAAGACCGACTAAACATAGTCAAATGTATAAGGCACATGCCTTTACAAATACTCGGAAAAGTATTCGGACCTATAGTCATACGAACTATAATCGAGGTCAACGAATTCATGTATTTACCGCAATATGCCATTGCTTTACATGTTGAAATTCATGAGAATTACTCGGACATTCTTTCATATATCATATTACAAGGAGACAGTGCATGACTACACCCACATGCAATATTTTATTTTAATAGGATGAAAGATGGAGTTTTCCAAGTATGGGATTGGGTCAAGACCAACGTGGTGGTCGCTCAATTCAACGTGACAAATCCGTAACAAATCGATTTTGACCACGACATATCCGTCGCAATCGATGTTTGTCCCATTTGTACGTCACAAATTCGTGACTAATCATGAACAAGTCATAACTTTACCGTTACCGACAATGTTCATTTTTTTTTTCAATTGTTGGTTTAAAATCGACAAAACGGCGACGTCAAATCGCACCCAAAACGTGGTGTATGCAACAACCACAAATATCGACTTTCAACAATTATTCGTGACTCCCCCAGGACCGTCACACAGTTTACTTCAACATACGAGAGTGATACCACCTCTCATAGTCTCATCCACCGCAAAGTAGCGTGGGAGATAAAGAACCCAAATACTCAATTCCCCCAAAAAAATTTTCCCAAAAGAGTGGAATTGAAAAACGGAAACTTTAATAAAATCTTACGGGTACTTTGTTCCATATTTGCTTTGATCTTGAACGGGAGCTTCTCTCCATATGAGCAACATATTTTCATGGTACTCGGTTCCATATTTACTTTGATCCTTGAACGGGATAATAAATATGGCTTCTCTCCATATTTTGCACAGCATCATAAGCAACATATTTTCCTATATTCATGTAAAACATAAACATGGTAAGATTCATAAGTGTACAAATTAATGAACAAATGAATCATTAATTAAGAAAAGATGGAGAGTTGAGAAATGCCCGGATAGGGCTACTGGGCTCGATAATTCGGCCGAAAAAGGACTCGAGCGCGGCGATGCAGCAGCTCGGTATTGGATGAGGTCGGATCTCCAAATTTCCTCGTAAAAATCTGCTTCTGTTCGGCGGCAGATTCAGTAATCAATATTACGTAGAATCCGATCTCCACCGTTGAATATACAGATATTTGTGTTGGAAAGTTTCTGTCAAAATTTTACACCGATCCGACGGTTAATGAATCGGGAAACATGATTTTGGTACGACTACGCTGTGCAGAAAATTTACGCGCGGAAATTCTCGTCTCTCGTTTTTTTTTGTAAAAATCTGCTTCTGTTCGCGTACAGTTTCATCGGGAAATACTGCTCCGAATCAGATCTTCACCGTTAAATTTGTAGTTCTTGCTACACGGGTGAGCGGGTAAAAAAAATCTGATTTGTTGGCTGGGTTTGCAGGCCGCAATCGGGCCGGATCGCACTGTAACCGCCGCATCGAGGCGCAGCCAGGTCGGGTCGACCAGAAGCGGGTTGTGCACGGGCGTTCTGAAATCTGGACTTGCGAACGGGCTCGACGACAAGCCGGGATCGAAGCAGCGGGCCGATATAAAAAAACGCGGGCCTAAGGGAACTGGTGGTTCACGGAGGTGCTGGTCGGGCTGGCTGAATCTGAACAACAACGCGGGTCGAAGCGACACAGCCGGAGCTGTGGATATGACCGATGTCTTGGGTTGTGCAGTCACTGAGCAGTGGCGTCGCGGTGTCAGAGGTGCAGGGCGACGGTGGTGTCCGCGGCGGCTTCAAGGGGCTGGGGTCGGCGGGCTTCTTGTTGAAGAAGGTGAAGGCAACAACGGACTGTGTGCTAGGGATTTTGTGTCCGTGCGGCAGTTATAGACATGGGGTTGCATTTGGGGGGATTTGCAGCCTCTTTCTCTGGCGGCGACGGCCGGAGGTTAGGGTTTCCGCGGCGTTTTTTTTTTTTTCGGGATTTTAGACGAATTTTTCCTACTCAGTTGAGATACTACGTGCTGATAACGTGTTTCAGGAGAAAGTAAAAAGACTGTAAATAGAGTCAATCAATTGTATTCATAACAATGATAGAGGGGCCTTTATATAGGCATTATGAGAGTCCTTCCATACATAGGATTCCTAGATAAGGTAAGAGATCTAATAGGATCCTACTACCTCTAGAAGGATCTAGAACCTTCCATATATGTATCTACAACCAGTATTAGGTAAGACACATCACGGGAATAATAATTCCCGGAACAATATGAAAAATATAATCATGTGAGATCTTATTAGATTCATCTCGAAATATACTTTTCGAATATATATTTTTTATAATTTTTAAAAATAAAGAATTGAATATATTAATGATCAAAGTTGTGCATTGACAAACGTGAAAATCCAGATATTGCAGTTATAAGAGAACGGAGGTAGTATACGACTTTTAGTAACCGTTTAGGAATTGGAATTGATTATCTCGGTTCAATTTAGCGGTTTTTCAATTAACAATATAAAAAAAATCATCTATAATCGTGGAAAGTCGAATCCGATTAAGAACTCAAACCCGGTTGAAAACCGAAATTCTATTAAGGATACAAAAATTACAAAATTGAATCTCATACTTTAACAAAAAAATGATACATTAAAAATTATATTTCGGTTCCTTTCGATTCTTATACAATTGTAATTCTTAACGGTTCTTATACAATTTTGATTCTTATTAGTTCTTATACAATTTTGGTTCATACATGTTCTTATATAATTTTTGGGTTTTTTCCGTTTTTTAATTTACAAATGGTTAGAAACGATAAAGAACTTAATCTACATACATTGGAACCGAACCAAAAGTTATATAAAGTTAGAATGAAGAATCGTACTGAAGCAATTATTTCAATTCTGTTCTAACCAGTTTTTCTAGTTCTCAATTAATTTATTCAGCTCTATATTTTTTTGGTTGCTTTTGGTCTCATCATTTTTAGATAGAATGGTAAAATTCATAAAAGCTAAATCGCAAAATTGGTCGGATAACTATTAAGGAAATATTAACCATTTTTCTAATAAAACTGCACATAGAACTGAGAGAATAAAGAGAATGAACACTAAAATATGTTTTCCATTAATAACTGAAGTCCTATTCATAGAAAAATTTTATATGACATAATTAGTAATTGTAGCAGGGACATCATAGTCATTCATACATAGCATCTTATGTCCCTTTCAGAAGAATAGTAATTTACAGTTGCGCTTGTGACTCTTCTATAACGCTATCTCTTTTACATAAATACCTCCTAAAATTGTTTGAAAAGAAAACAATGGGAAAAAGATTCCGAAGCTATTTGTAGTGTAGCTTGTGACAACCATATCTTGCTGCATCATAATGTGTTGGCGTTCAGGCCATAAATCGAATATGCAGCGGAAATAAAATCGCACAAACCGTGCTCATCTGTACTAAAGAGGACTGATCAAGGACCACATAAACAAACAAATAAATGAATCAAAAGCATACCCTCGTAGACCCGACTTCTTTAATCTGATGATGTCGAGCACGAATCCAATCTGTGTAGCGTTTGAAATTCCAATGCCAAAAATACTGAACATCGGAAAAATGCCTGGAATAAACCTCTTTCTTCTAGTCCTTTAAGAACACGGCTATAAGAATACTACGCCATAGATGGCCTACGGCAACTCCTACAAAATGTTGCAAGAAGCAAAAAAAACGTTGCTGTAGACAAGAAAATCAAAACGGCAACACTTTTTTGGTGTTGCACTTTTCACCGCTGCCGTAGGTCCCTATAGCAACACTTATGTCACCTACTGCAACACCACTCCTTTTGTTACCATAAGACTGCAAGGCATCGTTACCTATAGGCTACAATGTAACACCCCAAACTAGGTGGATATTACAGTGCCGTGAATCCCCGACTGGGACCCACCAGGCAAATGAAAGTGATGAATTAAATAATATAATTGTAGTACCGAACCACATTATATTACCAAGTACTCCGATGAGGAGTTTAAGTACATTACACCAGGACAAAACAGAATACTAGTATATTTTATGTGGAGATAAAATACACCACCCTGAACAAATAAGCATCTCAAGCGGAATTTGCAACGGAAAAAAATACAAATGACGGAATAACTGAAATGACTGAAATGACTGAAACAAACGAAATGACTGGGGCCCCCTACTAGTATCACTGGGACTCGTCGCCGTCAACATGCTCTTCCCGTGCCTTTGCCTTGTCGTGACCTGAAAACAAAATCCCCCAACGGGGTCAGTTATGTAATACCCGGTTGTAACTCAGTAATTATCACTCAGTAATTATCATTCAGTAATTATCACTCAGTAATTATCACTCAGTAATTATCATTCAGTAATTGATGCTCAGTAATCTCATTCATCATTGATCATTTGTCACTCATATTCAGTCATGGTATTTATCATTCAGAGTAATTGTATCGTGTATCAATCGTCATTCATCACTAATCCGATTGGAGTTTCGTGCCGTGTTTATCATCATTGTCATTTTCGTTGCAAGTTGTGCTTGAGGAGTAGCGCACGCTACATACTCCTTTTAGCGTACGCTAATTGGGTATAAGTAGCGCACGCTACTGCTCAGCTTTAGCGCACGCTAAGGCTATCTTAGCCGCGTAAGGTACCGGATCGCAGTGAGAGTAATTGTAGCGCACGCTACGAGTGGTAAGTAGCGCGGCTATCGGGTTGTAGTAGCGCACGCTATATGTGTGGAGTAGCGCGCTAGGGACGGATCGGGTTGAGTCCGGTGGCTACCGGATCGCACCGATTAATTCATAGCGCACGCTATGAGTTATGTTTAGCGACGCAATCAATACTATAGCGCACGCTAATCGGTTGTTGTAGCGCACGCTATCGAGGTTAGATCGAGGCGACGGTTTTCTCGGACTCCGATCGGGCGTCGAATATTTCGCTAGCGCACGCTAACAATGGATATTAGCGCACGCTAGTAGTATGGCCGTAGCGCACGCTACAAATAGGTACGTAGCGCGCTACCGTGTTCGGACGAAGTCTTGGACTACCCAAATTACACGTTAGCGCACGCTATGCACAAGGCTAGCGACGCTAACCTCGACTGAGTATTAATTGGACGCTTTAGTCGAGTTCGTCATTTTTCATCTCATTTCATTCCTTCGGTAGTTTTGGCGATTTCGAGCGATTCGGAGAGGATTCTTCGAGGTGTAATCATCAATCATCATCTTCAAGCTCATCTTTCGGATTGATCATCATTTCATCATGTTCATCACATCGAATCAAAGGTATTAATCTCTTGGATCTAGAATTTGGATTTTGGGGTTTTCCTTCCGATTTCTTCGTAAGCTTGGATTATCATTGGAATATGTTAGTTATGGATTATCTAACTTGTATAAACATATTCCTACGATTTAATGGTTATTTTCGAATTATTTCAAGAACCCTTGGGGTTGACTTGATTAATTGGGGATTTTCCGATTGATGTTGTTGTAATCATGAGTTATGGATTCCTAATGGATTATTGATATCCTTGAAAGTGTTTTGATGGTTTGAAATACTCATCTTGGAGTTGGTTTCGATTCATTCGAGCTCGGGTATCGTTGTGTCGATGTTTGAGTCGATTATGATCGTTTTTGATTTGCGTAATGATCGGATTATTGGTAATTGTGTTATTCAAGGTTGTTCGAGCGACCGATATTTCATTTAGGACGTTGTTCGTGGACGGACATTCATCATCGGTATTGTGTAAGTTAATTCTTACTCTAAAAGGATATTCATTCCTTTTGTCGTTGTTCATTCATAATCATAACTCATTCATCATTGTATTAATCGTATCAAAACTCGTCATTGTCAATTAATCACCTCAGTCATAAGGAACGACGGTTCCGATCATTTCATTGAGCTATCATTCATTTCACCATCATTCAATCTTGGTGAGTCATTATTCATTTTCATTGTCACTTTTGTCATATTGTGGCATTCCGGGTCATCTTGGCGTGCAGTTGGTATGTGTAGGATTTTCATGTCGGGCACATTATAGTCGTGTGTTGGTTGGTGGCCTCACATTGGATCGTGCACACGAGTCGATTGCTCGTGAGACCGACAGGTACAAGACCACGCGTGTTTGATCGTTGGTGGCTTGTGCACGGACACATTTCCATCCCGGACGTAGTGTGGCGCCATTCCTTTGAGCCGTACTTATTAGTCGATTCATATAGCATGTTTGATTGCGTATGTTTCGACAAGAATAATTCATAATTTCAGATATATCATGATTGTGTATTTTCAACCCTTGAGGATTGTTGTTACGTAACCGATTTCGCTTGGGGATATTGTTTTTCGTGTCATGGCAAGGCTAAAGCACGGGAGAGCACGGTGACGGCGAGGAGTCCCAGTGATACTAGTAGGGGCCCCACTGCTCATCATTTATTCATCATTTATGTTTCCTTTATTTATTCCATGCAGACATTCCGTTTGAATGCTCATTTCATTCATGTTGTGTATTTTATCGTCACATAAAATACACATGTATTCTATTTCATCACGGGTGTGTTGTATAAAACTCCTCGTCGGAGTAATTGATGTTGTAATGTGGTTCGGTACTACATTTACTGTGTAATTCATTCATTTTCATTCGCCCGGTGGGTCCCATGGGGTCCACAGACCGTAATATCCGCCTAGTTTGGGGTGTTACGAGTTGGTATCGGAGCGTGGTTTTGAATACTACCCTCCAAGTCATGTCTCATTTGAAATCATCGTCATCGGACTAGTATCATTGGACTTTCGCGTCACGTGTGACCTGTGCAAATGCCGAGCCAATCAGACCAAGAACTGTAAGATTTCTGATGCCATGGTATAATTTGTGGCAATAATCATTCATTCATAATTCATCAGTTAACAATCCTCATTCATCAATTTCAATTGTGATCAAGTCGATAATGTTAACTCATTAATCACTCAATTCATTTCATTACTCAGTTGTTGATCTTGAAGATCATATCATCGACCTTGTTAAATTGTTCAAGATAATCATTTCAGTAACTTCATCAGATAATCATGTCACGTCAATCAATCATTCATGTAATCGCTGTATTTGAGCGCGTATGCTTATTTTCATCATTTCATAATATAATCATAATGTGATACTCATGCGAGATATATAATCATCATATGACTTTCCACTTCAGTATGGAAAGGGCTGGCAGAGGACGTGGAGGACGAGGCCGTGGAGCGGGCCGAATCCCGAGAACTCGTGCGAATACCCGTGCAAATGCCAGGAATAATGCTAACTCATCGAGCGGCGACGCCGCCACTCACTCACACGGACGCGATCATTCATCGCCGTGGAGTCGCACAGGACACGGCTCGCCGAGGGTGTTCGGGTCGACCCACTCGCATTTATGCGGGGCATGATGGCCCAAATGACCCAGATGGCTCGGTTGATGGAGACGATGCATAACTCCGTCAATCAAAATCGGCAGGCTCCTCCGCCGCCACCTCGAGGCAAGAGAGGGGTGTAAGCAATATCATTAGCGATATCTCTCGCCGACCACCTACTTTTGAGGGCTCATCCGAGCCGGCGGATATTGTTCATTGGCTTGAGCATTTTGAGAAGTTATTTGCTATGGTGGATTGCCCGAAGGGCATAAAGTTTCGATTGCGGCTTACTATCTCGGTAAGAGCGCTCATTCATGGTGGTTATCGTTGAAGCCCACAGACGAAACATGTACTTGGGATCGATTCAAGACTCTCATGATGGAGAGGTACTATCCGGCCCCACTCGGAGGCCAAGTTGTCGGAATTACTCACTCCAGGCCTTTCGGCGGATAATGACGTTCTCGCCATCGCCGAAAATTTCAGAACTTCTTCCGTTCGCCTCATCTATCATTCACTCGAAGCGGACAAGATCAAGTATTTCAGCAAGAGGTGAAAACCCCGTATGAGACTTGATTTGCTTAATCATAAGCTGTACCACTGCCGAGTTCATTGAGAAAGCTCTCACTTACGAGCTTACGGCTAAGGAAATTGCTAAGCGGCAACCTTCGTCTCGCTAGCAAAGTCCAAGAACCGTAATCGATCGGACGGAGTCGTGCCACTTTCAAGAAACCACGTGCGGGCTCTACTTTTTCGAGCGACCTCCCGCGTCTAAACCCGGAATCTCGATCGCGAGCGGCGATTCGGCCATCACTTGTTTCAACTGTGAGGAACAGGTCATTTCGGCACCAAGTGTCCGAACGATGCATCACGTGCCACAATTGTGGGATTGCTGGGCATAGGGCCCGTTTTGCCGTAGGGACTTTAAACCCACTCCGCGTCATCTCAAGCCCTGTGTCATTCGGGGTGCGTAATCGAGCCACTCGGTGGCTGCTCAAGACGACAGAGCTAAAGGCGAGCTAAGAGCTATCGACGGAGCGTCCGGTTCGGTGGCAGCAAGCCCGAATTTATGAGATGAAGAAGACCGATGATCCCGAGGCCCGAATGATCTCGTACACTCGATATTCTATCTCAACCTCGTGTGTACCCTTTTGATATCGGTGCATCTCATTCATTCATTTCCGAGTCATGTATGAGTAGACTACGTCTAGGTAGTGCTACTAGTTGTGAGCCATATGTCATTGGCCTACCCGATGGTAGACGAATTATCGGAACCGTGAGATTCGTAATTGTCCGATTCGGGCCATGGTCGTGTATGGCCGTGGACCTAATCGTGGTAGATTTGCCGAGAGACGACGACATCTTGGGTAGTGATTGGAATGATCCTCCCGATGCCATCAGTAGTGTCCGAAAGCGTTTTGACACTATCATTTGACGATGGAGTTGAATGTGTGTTTCAGGGAGGTAATCATTTGTTCCGTAAAGTCATTAATTTGATGAAAGCAGTAAGGTTACTCAATCAGGGATGTGTCGGTTATTGGTGCTATATGGCCAAAACCGAGAAATCATCAGTAATGTTAACGGATATTCCGGTGGTGAGGGAATATGCCGATGTTTTTCCAGACGAGCTACCTGGTTTGCCTCCACAGAGGGATGTGGAATTCACGATTGAGTTGGAGCACAGTACGTCCCCGATATCGAAGGCACCGTACCGGATGGCCCCGACCGAAATGCAGGAACTAAAGAACCAACTTGAGGAGTTGTTCGAGAAAGGTTATATCCGACCGAGTGCGTCCCCGTGGGGAGCACCAGTGTTGTTTGTCAAGAAGAAGGATGGTTCATTCCGCTTATGTATTGATTATCGGGAGTTGAACAGGGTGACGATCAAGAATAAGTATCCCTTACCCCGTATTGACGATCTCTTAGATCAACTTCAGGGAGCTTCAGTATTTTCCAAGATCGACTTAAGATCTGGATATCATCAGTTGCGGATTCGAGAGTCGGATATCGCGAGGACGGCGTTTCGAACACGCTATGGTCATTATGAGTTTGTGGTTATGCCGTTCGGTTTGACTAATGCACCTGCGGTATTCATGGAGTTAATGAATCGGGTCTTCATCGACTTTTTGGATCGGTTTGTTGTTGTCTTCATTGATGACATTTTGATTTATTCTCGTGACCGGGAGGAACACGAGTCTCACCTTCATCTAGTTCTCGACGTGTTGAGGCGAGAACAACTTTATGGGAAGTTTTCCAAATGTGAGTTTTGGATGTCCGAAGTGATGTTTCTCGGACACGTAATTTCATCAGACGGAGTTCGCGTCGATCCTCAGAAGACGGAGGCTATTCGAGATTGGCTACCTCCGAAGAATGTTAAGGAAATCCGAAGTTTCCTCGGATTAGCGGGTTATTATCGGCGATTTGTAGAGGGATTTTCTCGAATCGCTCAACCCTTAACGAACCTTTTGCGGAAGGATAAGAAATACACGTGGTCCGACGCGTGTCAACGGAGTTTTGAGGACCTCAAGAGCCGGTTAATGTCAGCACCTATACTTTCCTTGCCGCAGGGGACGGAAGGATTTGTGGTCTATAGTGATGCGTCCGGACAGGGTCTCGGATGCGTACTCATGCAGAACGGGAAGGTTATTGCCTATGCTTCACGGCAATTGAGACCTTACGAGATTAATTATCCGACCCACGACCGAGCTAGCAAATGTGGTGTTCGCTTTGAAAATTTGGCGTCATTATCTTTATGGCGTTACATCGATATTCACCGATCATAAGAGCTTAAAGTATATATTTACTCAGAAGGAGTTAAATATGCGCCAGAGACGGTGGTTGGAATTAATCAAAGATTATGATATCGAGATCCTTTACCACCCGGGCAAGGCGAATGTTGTCGCCGACGCCTTGAGTCGTAAGTCCGTTCAGGAGCAGATGCTTGCCCGTTTAACAATTCAGAAGGAGCTTCAACAGGAATTCCTTAGACCCGAGATCGAGGTCTGGCTTCAGCGAGTTCAGGGGCAGCTTTGTATGTTAGAGATTTCATCGTCACTCGAGGAGGAAATCCGAGAGAATCAGGGTTCGGACCCATCATTGTTGCGCATCCGAGAGGATGTGGCTCAGGGGAAAGCCCCTGGATTTGTGGTCCACGAGGATGGACTTTTGAGGTTTAAGAATCGGTTGTGCGTACCGGCGATCGACGAGTTGAAAAACTCTATTTTGAGAGAAGCTCATGCTACCCCTTATTCTGTTCATCCGGGGTCTAGCAAGATGTACAAGGACTTGAAACAAAATTACTGGTGGAGTAATATGAAGCGAGAAGTCGCAGAATTTGTTTCGAGATGCTTAACCTGTCAACAAGTTAAGATTGAACATCACCGACCGGCGGGTATGCTGAAACCTCTTCCTATTCCCGAGTGGAAATGGGAAGACATTTCTATGGATTTCATCACGAGTTTGCCGACGAGTCGTCGTGGCATGAACACGATCTGGGTGATCGTGGACCGCTTAACCAAATCAGCTCATTTCCTTGAGATCAAGGATACGTGGGGTCCCGAGAGACTTGCTCAACTGTTCATCAAAGAGATAGATCGACTCACGGTACTCTAAAAGTATCGTTTCCGATCGTGACGGACGGTTTGCGTCGCACTTTTGGAAATCGATTCATCGTGCTATGGGAACTCGGCTTAACCTCGCACTGCTTTTCATCCTCGGTCGACGGACAATCGAGAGGACCATTCGGACATTAGAGGACATGTTGAGGGCATGCGTCCTCGATTGGAAAGACGATTGGGAAGCCCAACTACCATTGATCGAGTTCACGTATAATAATAGTTGGCATGCTTCGATCAAGATGGCACCTTACGAGGCCTTGTATGGTCGCCGTTGTCGATCTCCGTTGTGTTGGGACGACTTATCGTAATCAATCGCACCGAGCCCGATATGCTTATAGCCGCCCGTGAGAAGGTAGCTTTGATCGTAAATCGTTTGTTGACCGCTCGAGTCGGCGTAAAATCATATGCGTATAACCGTCGCCGACCATTAGAGTTCGAGGTGGTGACCACGTGTTGGTCAAGGTATCCCAGTCGTGGTATCTTAGTTTTGGGAAGAGAGGGAAGTTGAGTCCGAGATTCATTGGACCGTTTGAGATTTTGGATCGAGTAGGCGAGTTAGCTTATCGATTGGCTTTACCTCCGGCGTTGAGCCGAATTCATAATGTGTTTCATGTCTCTCAGCTGCGGAAGTATGTTGCCGACCCGAGTCACATACTTCAGTTCGACGAAATCGAGATCGCCGACGATCATTCATATGAGGAGCGTCCTATACGAGTTTTAGAGCGGCGAATCAAACAGTTGAGGAATAAGACGATTCCTTTGGTTAAAATTCAGTGGTCTAGACACGGAGTCGAAGAGGCTACTTGGGAAACCGAGGATAGTATGCGAGAGAGTTATCCCGAGTTGTTTGACCCTTAGTTTCGGGGACGAAACTCTTTTAAGGGGGGGTGTATGTAATACCCGGTTGTAACTAAGTAATTATCACTCAGTAATTATCATTCAGTAATTATCACTCAGTAATTATCACTCAGTAATTATCATTCAGTAATTGATGCTCAGTAATCTCATTCATCATTGATCATTTGTCACTCATATTCAGTCATGGTATTTATCATTCAGAGTAATTGTATCGTGTATCAATCGTCATTCATCACTAATCCGATTGGAGTTTCGTGCCGTGTTTATCATCATTGTCATTTTCGTTGCAAGTTGTGCTTGAGGAGTAGCGCACGCTACATACTCCTTTTAGCGTACGCTAATTGGGTATAAGTAGCGCACGCTACTGCTCAGCTTTAGCGCACGCTAAGGCTATCTTGGCTGCAGTCCAGAAGGTACTGGACTGCAGGTGAGAGTAATTGTAGCGCACGCTACGAGTGGTAAGTAGCGCGCGCTATCGGGTTGTAGTAGCGCACGCTATATGTGTGGAGTAGCGCGCGCTAGGGACGGATCAGGTTGAGTCCAGTGGCTACTGGACTGCACCGGATTAATTCATAGCGCACGCTATGAGTTATGTTTAGCGTACGCAATCAATACTATAGCGCACGCTAATCGGTTGTTGTAGCGCACGCTATCGAGGTTAGATCAGAGGGCAGACGGTTTTCTGGACTCCGATCGGGCGTCGAATATTTCGCTAGCGCACGCTAACAATGGATATTAGCGCACGCTAGTAGTATGGCCGTAGCGCACGCTACAAATAGGTACGTAGCGCGCGCTACCGTGTTCGGACAGGAAGTCTTGGACTACCCAAATTACACGTTAGAGCACGCTATGCACAAGGCTAGCGACGCTAACCTCGGACCGAGTATTAATTGACGCTTTAGTCAGAGTTCGTCATTTTTCATCTCATTTCATTCCTTCGGTAGTTTTGGGCGATTTCGAGCGATTCGGAGAGGATTCTTCGAGGTGTAATCATCAATCATCATCTTCAAGCTCATCTTTCGGATTGATCATCATTTCATCATCTTCATCACATCGAATCAATGGTATTAATCTCTTGGATCTAGAATTTCGGATTTTTGGGGTTTTCCTTCCGATTTCTTCGTGTAAGCTTGGATTATCATTGGAATATGTTAGTTATGGATTATCTAACTTGTATAAACATATTCCTACGGATTTAATGGTTATTTTCGGAATTATTTCAAGAACCCTTGGGGTTGACTTCGGTTAATTGGGGATTTTACGATTGATGTTGTTGTAATCATGAGTTATGGATTCCTAATGGATTATTGATATCCTTGAAAGTGTTTTGATGGTTTGAAATACTCATCTTGGAGTTGGTTTCGATTCATTCGAGCTCGGGTATCGTTGTGTCGATGTTTGAGTCGATTATGATCGTTTTTGATTTGCGTAATGATCGGATTATTGGTAATTGTGTTATTCAAGGTTGTTCGAGCGACCGATATTTCATTTAGGACGTTGTTCGTGGACGGACATTCATCATCGGTATTGTGTAAGTTAATTCTTACTCGGTTAAAAGGATATTCATTCCTTTTGTCGTTGTTCATTCATAATCATAACTCATTCATTCATCATTGTATTAATCGTATCAAAACTCGTCATTGTCAATTAATCACCTCGGTCATAAGGAACAGCGGTTCCGATCATTTCATTGAGCTATCATTCATTTCACCATCATTCAATCTTGGTGAGTCATTATTCATTTTCATTGTCACTTTTGTCATATTGTGGCATTAGGGTCATCTTGGCGTGATTGGTATGTGTAGGATTTTCATGTCGGGCACATTATAGTCGTGTGTTGGTTGGTGGCCTCACATTGGGTGTGCACACGAGTCGATTGCTCGTGAGACTGATTAGTACAAGACCACGCGTGTTTGATCGTTGGTGGCTTGTGCACGGACACATTTCCATCCCGGACGTAGTGTGGCGCCATTCCTTTGAGCCGTCGATTAGTCGATTCATATAGCATGTTTGATTGCGTATGTTTCGACAAGAATAATTCATAATTTCAGATATATCATGATTGTGTATTTTCAACCCTTGAGGATTGTTGTTCTGTAAATCGATTTCGTTGGGGATATTGTTTTTCAGGTCATGGCAAGGCTAAAGCACGGGAGAGCACGGTGACGGCGAGGAGTCCAAGTGATACTAGTAGGGGCCCTACTGCATTCGATCATTTATTCAGTCATTTATGTTTCCTTTATTTATTCCGCTGCAGACATTCCGTTTGAATGCTCATTTCATTCAGTGTTGTGTATTTTATCGTCACATAAAATACACATGTATTCTATTTCATCCTGGGTGTGTTGTATAAAACTCCTCGTCGGAGTAATTGATGTTGTAATGTGGTTCGGTACTACATTTACCTGTGTAATTCATTCATTTTCATTCGCCTGGTGGGTCCCAGTCGGGGGTCCACGGCACTGTAATATCCGCCTAGTTTGGGGTGTTACAAGTTACACAGAACAACAATCCTCAAGGGTTGAAATTACACAATCATGAATTAACTGAAGTTATGAAATATTCTTAGTTATGAATTACGCTGAAGAGGAGTAACATAGTACGCCCGTAATGTTCTGTGCAAGTGTACAAGACGAATGACCGGACACACCCGTCCTTGTACCTAATTAGTCGCACGGAGGTAAGCGTTACCGTGTGCACGGTCCGATGTATCGGTGAACCCAATACATGACCATCGTGTGCCCGACTAAAAATTCCACAAAGCCACACCCGGCCACGCAATATGAACCCAGAAGGTCACATGAACGAGAATGACCATGATGAATATCAATGAATAATAATTAGACAAGGCCAAGATGACTCACCGATATGAAAGTAATAGTGACGTGATTGATAACCCAATGAAATGATTTGGAACCGCTGCTCGTGAATGAAATGATTATTCGACAATTACAAGTCTCAAAATGATTAATATTATGATGAATGAATTATGATTATGAGCAATCAACAACAAAAGGAATGAGTATCCTTTTAACCGAGTAAGATTTAACTTACACAACAACGATGAAGAATGTCCGTCCACGAACAACGTCCTAACCAAGGTACCGGTCGCTCGAACAACCTTGAATAACAATAATTACCAACAATCGTTCAATACACGTATCAAGCAACAAAACACGACGAACCCAAAGGTCGAAACAACGATAATCAAACTCATAGGGCACTCCAACGAATACATAACCAACCACACAACTTCGGAAATATCCAATCCCGAATATGTCGAAATCAACACCAAATTGAGTATTTCGAACTAACAAAACACTTCAATGATATCAATAATCGATTAGGAATCCATAATTCATGATTACAACAACATCAATCGGAAAATCCCCAATTAACCGAAGTCAACCCCCAAGGGTTCTTGAAATAATTCCGAAAATAACCATTAAATCCATAGGAATATATTTATCCAAGGTAGATAATCCATATCTAACATATTCCAATGATAATCCAAGCTTACACGAAGAAATCGGAAGGAAAACCCAAAAATCCGAAATTCTAGATCCAAGAAATTAATACCTTTGATTCGATGTTTTGGAGATGATGAAGTGATGATTAATCCAACTCAAAGACTTGAAGATGATGATTGATGATTACACCTTGAAGAATACTCTCTAAATCGCCCAAATCGCCTAGAACCGACGAGAGAATGAGAATAGAATGATAAATGACGAACTCAAGCTGACTGTCCATTATATAGCAAATCCAGGTTAGCGTGCGCTAGCCCTTGTGCGTAGCGTGCGCTAACGGGTAATTTGGGTAGTCCAAGACCCACTGTCCGAACACGGAGCGCGCTACGTACCTTTTGTAGCGTGCGCTACGGCCATACTACTAGCGTGCGTTAAAACCCATTGTTAGCGTGCGCTAACGAATTATGCGATGCCCGATCTGGAATCCGAAGCGCTCCCTCTCGATATGACCTCGATAGCGACGCTACAACCATTATTTAGCGTGCGCTATAATATCGATTGTACGCTAAAAACAACACATAGCGTGCGCTAAGAATTAATCGATGCGATCCAAAGAGCCACTGGACTCAACCTGATCTGTCCTTAGCGCGCGCTACACCACAAATTAGCGTGCGCTACTACAACTCACTAGCGCGCGCTACTTACCATTCGTAGCGTGCGCTACTTATAACTCACTGCACCCGGTACCTACGGATCGCAACGTGGCAACCTTAGCGTGCGCTAAAGCTGAGTGGTAGCGTGCGCTACCTATACCCAATTAGCGTACGCTAAAAGGAGTACGTAGCGTGCGCTACCCCTCACGCACAGCTCGCAACGAAAATGACAATGATGATAAACACGGCACGAAACTCCAATTAGATTAGTGATGAATGACGATTGATACACGATACAATTACTCTGAATGATGAATACCATGACTGAATCTGAGTGACAAATGATTAATAATGAGTGAAAATTACTGAGTATCAATTACTGAATGATAAATACTGAATGATAATTACTGAATTACAACCGGGTATTACATACACCCCCCCTTAAAAGAGTTTCGTCCCCGAAACTAAGGGTCAAACAACTCGGGATAACTCTCCCGCATACATCCTCGGTTTCCCAAGTAGCCTCTTCGACTCCGTGTCTAGAGCACTGTATTTTAACCATAGGAATTGTCTTATTCCTAAATTGTTTGATTCGCTGTTCTAAAACTCGCATAGACGCTCCTCATATGAATGATCATCGGCGATCTCGATTTCGTCGAACTAAAGTATGTGACTCGGCAACATACTTCCGCGGTGAGAGACATGAAACACATTATGAATTCGGCTCAACGCGGAGGTAAAGCCAATCGATAAGCTAACTCGCCTACTCGATCCAAAATCTCAAACGGTCCAATGAATCTCGGACTAACTTTCCCCTCTTCCCAAAACGGAAGATACCACGACTCGGGATACCTTGACCAACACATGGTCACGGTCTCGAACTCTAATGGTCGGCAGCGGTTATCGCATATGATTTCGCCGACTGAGCGGTCAACAAACGACTCGATCAAAGCTACCTTCTCACGGCGGCTATAAGCATATCGGGCTCGGTGCCGATTGATTCGATAAGTCGTCCCAACACAACGGAGATCGACAACGACGACCATACAAGGCCTCGTAAGGTGCCATCTTGATCGAAGCATGCCAACTATTATTATATGTGAACTCGATCAATGGTAGTTGGGCTTCCCAATCGTCTTTCCAATCGAGGACGCATGCCCTCAACATGTCCTCTAATGTCCGAATGGTCCTCTCGATTGTCCGTCTGACCGAGGATGAAAAGCTGATCGAGATTAAGCCGGGTTCCCATAGCACGATGAATGATTTCCAAAAATGAGACACAAACCATCCGTCACGATCGGAAACGATACTTTTAGAGTACCGTGCGATCGACTATCTCTTTGATGAACAGGTTGAGCAAGTCTCTCGGGACCCCACGTCTCCCGATCTCAAGGAAATGAGCTGATTTAGTTAAGCGATCCACGATCACCGGATCGTATTCATGCCACGACGACTCGTCGGCAAACTCGTGATGAAATCCATAGAAATGTCTTCCCACTTCCATTCGGGAATAGGAAGAGGTTTCAGATACCCACGGCCGCCGATGTTCAATATTAACTTGTTGACAGTTAAAGCATCTCGAAACAAATGCGACTTCTCGCTTCATATTACTCCACCGTAATTTTGTTTCAAGTCCTTGTACATCTTGCTAGACCGGATGAAGAATAAGGGGTAGCATGATCTTCTTTCAAAATCGAGTTTTTCAACTCGACACTCGCCAGACGCACAACCGATTCTTAAACCTCAAAAGTCCATCCTCGTGGACCACAAATCCAGGGGCTTTCCCGAGCCACATCCTCACGGATACGCAACAATGATGGGTCCGAACCACGATTCTCTCGGATTGCCTCCTCGAGTGACGATGAAATCTCTAACATACAAAGCCGCCCTGAACTCGTGAACCGGACCTCGATCTCGGGTCTAAGGAATTCTCTTCAAGCTCCTTCCGAATCAAGTAAACGGCAAGCATCTGCTCCTGAACGGACTTACGACTCAAGGCGTCGGTGACAACATTCGCCTTGCCCGGGTGGTAGAGGATCTCGATATAATAATGTTTGATTAATTCCAACCACCGTCTCTGACGCATATTTAACTCCTTCTGAGTAAATATATACTTTAAACTCTTATGATCGGTGAATATCTGACAGGTGACGCCATAAAGGTAATGACGCCAAATCTTCAAAGCGAACACCACGGCTGCTAGCTCCAGGTCGTGGGTCGGATAATTAATCTCGTAAGGTCTCAATTGCCGTGAAGCATAGGCAATAACCTTCCCGTTCTGCATGAGTACACATCCGAGACCCTGTCCGGACGCGTCACTATAAACCACAAATCCTTCCGTCCCCTGCGGCAAGGAAAGTACAGGTGCTGACATTAACCGGCTCTTGAGTTCCTCAAAACTCCGTTGACACGCGTCGGAACACGTGTATTTCTTATCCTTCCGCAATAAGTTCGTCAAGGGTTGAGCGATTTTAGAAAATCCTTCCACAAATCGCCGATAATAACCCGCTAATCCGAGAAAATTTTGGATTTCCTTAACGTTCTTCGGAGGTAGCCAATCTCGAATAGCCTCCGTCTTCTGAGGGTCGACACGAACTCCGTCTGATGAAATTACATGTCCGAGAAAAGTCACTTCGGACATCCAGAACTCACATTTGGAAAACTTCCCATAAAGTTGTTCTCGTCTCAACACGTCGAGCACTTGATGAAGGTGAAACTCATGTTTCTCCCGGTCACGAGAATAAATCAAAATGTCATCGATGAAGACAACAACAAACTGATCCAAAAAGTCGATGAAAACCCGATTCATTAATTCCATGAATACCGCGGGTGCATTAGTCAATCCGAACGGCATAACCACAAACTCATAATGACCATAGCGTGTTCGAAACGCCGTCCTCGCGATGTCCGACTCTCGGATCCGCAACTGATGATATCCAGACCTTAAGTCAATCTTGGAAAATACTGAGGCTCCCTGAAGTTGATCTAAGAGATCATCAATACGGGGTAAGGGATACTTATTCTTAATCGTCACCCTGTTCAACTCCCGATAATCAATACATAAGCGGAATGAACCATCCTTCTTCTTGACAAACAACACTGGTGCTCCCCACGGGGACGCACTCGGTCGGATATAACCTTTCTCAAACAACTCCTCAAGTTGGTTCTTTAATTCCTGCATTTCGGTCGGGGCCATCCGGTACGGTGCCTTCAATATCGGGGACGTACCAGGCTCCAACTCAATCGTGAATTCCACATCCCTCTGTGGAGGCAAACCAGGTAACTCGTCTGGAAAAACATCGGCATATTCCCTCACCACCGGAATATCCGTTAACATTATCGATGACTTCTGTTTTGGCCATATAGCACCAATAACCGACACATCCCGATTGAGTAACCTTACCGCTTTCATCGAATTAATGACCTTACCGTAATGTAGGATTACCTACCAAAACACACATTCAACCCCATCGTTCGAAATGATAGTGACCATACGCTACGGACACTAATGATGGCATCATGACGATCCATCCAATCAATACCCAAGATGATGTCGCCCTCGGAAAATCTACCACGATTAGGTCCGCTGGCCATACACGACCATGAAATCGAATCGACAATTCAATCTCACGATTACACGATAATTCGTCTACCATCGGGTAGGCCAATGACATAAGGTCGACAACTAGTAGCACTACCCGTGCGTAGTCTACTCAAACATGACTCGGAAATGAATGAATGCGATGCACCAAGATCAAAAAGGGTACACACAAAGTTGAGATAGAATATCGAGTGTACCGAGATCATTCGGCCTCTGGATCATCGGTCTTCTTCATCTCATAAACTGGGGCTTGCTAGTCCAGTGCACCGACGCTCCGTCACTGGCTAAAAGCTCCACCTTTAGTCGCTCCCGCTGCTTTAAACGACGCTGATTGAGTGGCCTGATTCTGAACGGCTGACTGCTTAGGTGCCTGAGATGACGTCTGAGTAGGTTTGGAGTCCCTACGGAAAAAACGGGCCTTATGCCCAGCAATTCCATAATTATGACATGTGATAGTGTGTCTCGGACACTTGGTACTGAGGTGACCAAGATCCCCACAGTTAAAACAGGTGATGGCCGAACTGGCCGCTCGAGACTGAGATTCCGCGGGTTTAGACGACACAGGAGGTCGCTCAGAAAAAGCAGAGCCCGCACGGGGTTTCTTGAAAGTTGTCGACCGCCTTGATCGATTACGATTCTTCGATTTCTTTCTAATGCATTTAAGGTTGCTGCTTAGCAATTTCCTTAGCAGTAATCTCGTAGGTGAGAGCTTTCTCAATGAATTCGGCCAACGTGGTGCAATTATGATTAAGTAACTGAAGTCTCATACGGGGTTTCAGCCTCTTGCTGAAATACTTGATCTTATCCGCCTCTGAATGAATGATGGATGAGGCGAAAGGGAGAAGTTCCTGAAATTTCTCGGCAATGGCGAGAACATCCTCATCTGTTGAGGGGTCGGGGGTGAGCAATTCTGACAGCTTGGCCTCTCTGAGTGGGGCCGGATAATACCTCTCCATCATGAGAGTCTTGAACTGATCCCAAGTACAAGATCCTTCGGTGGGCTTCAACGATAACCACCAAGAATGTGCGCTCTTACCCAGGTAGTAAGCCGCAACCAAAACTTTGTGTCCCTCGGGACACTCTACCATAGCAAACAACTTCTCGAAATGCTCGAGCCAATGAATGATATCTGCCGGCTCAGACGAGCCCTCAAAAGTAGGTGGCCTGTGACGAGAGATATCGCCGATGATATTACTCACATTCCTCTCTTGCCTCTGAGGTGGCGGCGGAGGAGCCTGCTGATTTTGATTGACGGAGTTATGAATCATCTCCATCAACTGAGCCATCTGCGTCATTTGGGCCATCATGCCCTGCATAAAAGCGAGTGGGTCAACCCGGACACCCTCTGACTGAGCCATGTCCCGGGTACGACTCCCCGATAGTGAATGATCGCGTCCAGGTGAATGAGTGGAAGCGTCGCTGCTCGATGAATTAGCATTATTCCTCGCGTTTGCACGTGTATTCACACGAGTTCTCGGGATTCGGCCCGCTCCACGGCCTCGTCCTCCACGTCCTCTGCCAGCCCTTTCCATACTGAAGTGGAAAGTCATATGATGATTATATATCTCGCATGAGTATCACATTATGATTATATTGAGAAATGATGAAAATGAGCATACGCGCTCAAATACAGCGATTACATGAATGATTAATTGACGTGACATGATTATCTGATGAAGTTACTGAAATGATTATCTTGAATAAGTTAACAAGATTAATGATTTGATCTTCTTGATCAACAACTGAATAATGAAATAAATTGAGTGATTAATGAGTTAACCTGACCGTCCTGGTCAAAGTGACAATGATGATTGATGATTGTTAACTGATGAATTATGAATGAATGATTATTGCCAGAAATTATACCATGGCATTAGAAATCTTACAGTTCTTGGTCTGATTGGCTCGGCATTTGCACAGGTCACACGTGACGCGAAAGTCCAATGATACTAGTCCGATGACGATGATTTCAAATGAGACATGACTTGGAGGGTAGTATTCAAAACCACGCTCTGATACCAACTCTGTAACACCCCAAACTAGGCGGATATTACAGTGCCGTGAATCCCCGACTGGGACCCACCAGGCAAATGAAAGTGATGAATTAAATAATATAATTGTAGTACCGAACCACATTATATTACCAAGTACTCCGATGAGGAGTTTAAGTACATTACACCAGGACAAAACAGAATACTAGTATATTTTATGTGGAGATAAAATACACCACCCTGAACAAATAAGCATCTCAAGCGGAATTTGCAGCGGAAAAAAAAATACAAATGACGGAATAACTGAAATGACTGAAATGACCGAAACAAACGAAATGACTGGGGCCCCCTACTAGTATCACTGGGACTCGTCGCCGTCAACATGCTCTTCCCGTGCCTTTGCCTTGCCGTGACCTGAAAACAAAATCCCCCAACGGGGTCAGTTACACAGAACAACAATCCTCACGAGTTGAAATTACATACTCATGATTTAACTGAAGTTATGAAATATTCTTAGTTATGAATTATGCTGAAGAGGTGTTACATAGTACGCCCGTAATGTTCTGCAAGTGTACAATACGAATGACCGACACACCCGTCCTTGTACCTAATTAGTCTCACGGAGGTAAGCGTTACCGTGCACGGCCCGATGTATCGGTGAACCCAATACATGACCATCGTGTGCCCGACTAAAAATTCCACACACCACACCCGCCACGCAATATGAACCTGAAGGTCACATGAACGAGAATGACCATGATGAATATCAATGAATAATAATTAGACAAGGCCAAGATGACTCACCGATATGAAAGTAATAGTGACGTGATTGATAACCCAATGAAATGATTTGGAACCGCTGCTCCTCGTGAATGAAATGATTATTCGACAATTACAAGTCTCAAAATGATTAATATTATGATGAATGAATTATGATTATGAGCAATCAACAACAAAAGGAATGGGTATCCTTTTAACCGAGTAAGATTTAACTTACACAACAACGATGAAGAATGTCCGTCCACGAACAACGTCCTAACCAAGGTACCGGTCGCTCGAACAACCTTGAATAACAATAATTACCAACAATCGTTCAATACACGTATCAAGCAACAAAACACGACGAACCCAAAGGTCGAAACAACGATAATCAAACTCATAGGGCACTCCAACGAATACATAACCAACCACACAACTTCGGAAATATCCAATCCCGAATATGTCGAAATCAACACCAAATTGAGTATTTCGAACTAACAAAACACTTCAATGATATCAATAATCCATTAGGAATCCATAATTCATGATTACAACAACATCAATCGGAAAATCCCCAATTAATCAAGTCAACCCCCAAGGGTTCTTGAAATAATTCCGAAAATAACCATTAAATCCATAGGAATATATTTATCCAAGGTAGATAATCCATATCTAACATATTCCAATGATAATCCAAGCTTACACGAAGAAATCGGAAGGAAAACCCAAAAATCCGAAATTCTAGATCCAAGAAATTAATACCTTTGATTCGATGTTTTGGAGATGATGAAGTGATGATTAATCCAACTCAAAGACTTGAAGATGATGATTGATGATTACACCTTGAAGAATACTCTCTAAATCGCCCAAATCGCCTAGAACCGACGAGAGAATGAGAATAGAATGATAAATGACGAACTCAAGCTGACTGTCCATTATATAGCAAATCCAGGTTAGCGTGCGCTAGCCCTTGTGCGTAGCGTGCGCTAACGGGTAATTTGGGTAGTCCAGTACCCACTGTCCGAACACGGTAGCGCGCGCTACGTACCTTTTTGTAGCGTGCGCTACGGCCATACTACTAGCGTACGTTAAAACCCATTGTTAGCGTGCGCTAACGAATTATGCGATGCCCAGTACTGGAATCCAGAAACTGCCTGTCCTCTGATATGACCTCGATAGCGTACGCTACAACCATTATTTAGCGTGCGCTATAATATCGATTGTGTACGCTAAAAACAACACATAGCGTGCGCTAAGAATTAATCGAAAGGCATCCAAAGAGCCACCGGACTCAACCTCGACCGCCCCAGCGCGCTACACCACAAATTAGCGTGCGCTACTACAACTCACTAGCGCGCGCTACTTATAACTCACCTGCAGTCCAGTACCTTCTGGACTGCAACCAGGGCAACCTTAGCGTGCGCTAAAGCTGAGTGGTAGCGTGCGCTACCTATACCCAATTAGCGTACGCTAAAAGGAGTACGTAGCGTGCGCTACCCCTCACGCATAGCTCGCAACGAAAATGACAATGATGATAAACACGGCACGAAACTCCAATTAGATTAGTGATGAATGACGATTGATACACGATACAATTACTCTGAATGATGAATACCATGACTGAATCTGAGTGACAAATGATTAATAATGAGTGAAAATTACTGAGTATCAATTACTGAATGATAAATACTGAATGATAATTACTGAATTACAACCGGGTATTACATACAACAACATTAAACAAGTGTTGCAACAAATGCCAATTTTCTGCTAAAGTAGGGGGCCACAGATGGGGCCCACTCTGTGGTCCCCACATGTGGGATCCGATGTGGGCCCCAACTGTGGGCCCCATACCTGTCAGGGAACCTGTTGCAATAATTTTTTGCAACACTTTTTAAGTTTCTGCAACACCTTCTAGTAAGTAACTGCAACGTTTTTTTTGTCTACAGCAACGTTTTTTGTCTACAACAATGTTTTTCTTGTCTACAACAACATTTTTTTTTGTATTGCAACACTTTCACAAAAAAAATGACAGAAAATATTTTTTATATTAATTACCAATCCATTATAATTTCGTATCCATCCATCCAAAATATCTAGAAAACAGTACTTAAGGTTTACTTAAAAACAGTACTTAAGGTTTAATACAACGACCAAAAGCCATGAAATACGGTACTTAAACAACAGAAAATCTAAGATGTAGCATCTCCTCCGGTAATAGGAGTGCCGTTGTCGTTATCACTTGATATTGTAGAACAAAATTCCACCAAATTGATGTTCAAGCTTGGGTTTACTTCGCCTAATTTCTTAAGCACCCAAGTTAGGTTCTCTGCACCTTATTCACCTGTGCATCTACTTCTTCTTGGACCTTCTTCCATTCCGTCAACAACTTCTTGCCTGATTTTGGCCGTCAAGTCACTGCTCTGCGAGTTTGTCGTGCCAGAAGTGGAGCATTTGTCAGACTTTAGACATCTTCTTATAAGCCATGAAGGACCATGTGCTTTTCCATCCAATAGAAGTTCAGTGACACCTTCAGTGAGGACCAATAACCTTTTCAATTTTGTCCTACAAAATAAAGCCACGACCATGTCAAATTAAATAGACTTGAATGGAAGAATACACCTGGCATGTGATCAACTAATAATAGAACACTTACAATTATGTACTTGGTTACTTTTCCATCAGTCATGTACTCGTGACTCTCTTTTAGCTTACGAGTCTTAACAAAAAAAGATTGTGTTTCAAAATTATACTATATTAGAGACCATGTAAAAGGTTATATGCTAATTCAAGAGAAACAAAATTGATGGCAAACCACCAAGAACAGAGACATATCACCAGCAATAGAGATCGTCGGACATGCAAGTTACATATGAAAAGCACAACCTTTTCATACAAGAGTAAACAACGATCAAAGGAAAAGACATAAGGACATCATATACATATGAAATCAGGTGTGAATTGCACTACCTGAGGTAAGATCAGAACAGCTTTATCTAGATTCACTTATAATCAAACAATGTCCCTTGCAACTTCCAGCAAACAATCAAAGTTTATTGCGAAGAATATGATCTCATTTGGTCGATATTGTCATCAGAGTAACATTACAAGATAAATTACAAATGTGGGATTTCTATTGTAACACCCCAAACTAGGCGGATATTACAGTGCCATAGATCCCCAACTGGGACCCACCAGGCAAATGAAAATGAATGAATTACACAAGATAAATGTAGTACCGAACTACATTACAACAATAATTACTCCGATGAGGAGTTTAGTTACAACACACCAGGAAAATACCGAATCCTAGTGTATTTTATATGAAGATAAAATACACAACACTGAATGAAACGGAGTATCCAAATGAAAATCTGCAGCGGAAAATAAAGGACAATAACATGAATAACTGAAAGATCGGGGCCCCCTACTAGTATCACTAGGACTCCTCGACATCAACATGCTATTCCCGTGCATTTGCCTTGCCATGACCTGAAAAACAAAATCCCAAATGGGTCGCTAAATGTAACAACAATCCTCAAGGGTTGAAAATACACAAACATGATTTAACTGAAGTTATGAAATATCCTTAGTTATGAATTATGCTGAAGAAGAGTATCATAGTACGCCCGTAGTGTTCTGTGCAAGTGTACAAGACGAATGACCGGACACACCCGTCCTTGTACCTAATTAGTCTCACGGAGGTAATCTGTTACCGTGTGCACAGTCCAATGTATCACTCCCAATACATGGCCATAACGTGCCCGACTAAAAATTCCACACATCTGCACCCGGCCACGCAATATGAACCCAGAAGGTCATATGAACGAAAATGACCGTAATGAATATCAAAGAATAAATAATAATCTGACAAAGTTAAGAATGACTCACCGAGATGAGAGTAATAATGAAGTGATGGATAGTTTCAATGGAATGATTGGAACCGCCGTTCCCGTTAATGAAATGATTGTTCAACAATTACAAGTCTCAATGTGATTAATACAATGATGAATGAGTTATGATTATGAATGATCAACAACAAAAGGTGTGAATATCCTTTTAACCGAGTAAGAATTAACTTACACAATACCGGTGACAATTATCCTTCCACGAACGACGTCCTAATTGAGATATCGGTCGCTCGAACAACCTTGAATTATACAATATCCAACAACCCGTTCAATATACGAATTAAACACGAATATAACGAACTCAAAACGTCGATACGATTAAACCAAGTTCATTGGGGCATTATATCGAACACTTTGAGGCCAACTTCGATTGATTACAACTAAACCTCAACAATACCAACCTCAAATCCCCAAGAAGTGTTTCAAACCAACAAAACATCTCCAATATGATCAATAATCCGAGACGAAAATCTGAAAACGTGATTATAACGACAATTAATCGAAAACCCCCAATTTCAACTCGATAATCAAAGTGTTCTTGAATAATCCCTCAATAATCCAATGAATCCTTATACAAACTCATAATCATATACATATCCCTTCATATAACATGATTATAACGTCCAAAACATCATATCTCAACATAGAATCGAAATCCAAGGTGTTGAAGAAATTACCTCTTGAAGATCCAACCACTTCGATCCGAAGAACACGAGTTTAATCGAGTATCCAAGCTTCACAACCGAATGAAAATGATTAAAAACCACACTCAAGTGATAGGTGAAGAGAATTTTCTCCCTCAAGCCTCTCTCTCTCGTATGAAGGTGGAAAAAATGGAAGGAATGGGTGAAATGCTCAAAAACGAATTTATAGGGCCGATCGCTCGTTCGACACGGCCTGCGCCGATCGGCACGGCCGCGCGCGCAATCGCCGGCAGGGACTCGACCGTGTCTCGCTTGACATGGCCGCGGCGCGAGGGCCTTCCGATAGTGACCTATCCGACAAATGACTTCAAGATGACTCGACCGTGTCCTCGAACACGGCCGGGCGTCCGGCGATCGGTTCGCTTATCCGAAGAGTTCGACTCGGTCGTGCTGCATAACACGGTCGAGTCCGCGGGCAGAGACTTCGCATTTCCGACGAGTACAAAGACGGGCCGTGTCGGACGACACACGGCCCGGCTCGGCAGCAGTGATCGCCAATAATCAAAAATGAGCGGTGAGCTAAAACGACCATAACTCTCTCGTCCGACTCGATTGACTCACCGCTCGAACCATTGGAAAGCTAACTCAATGCTATATAATATTGCAAGATTCAGAATTTTTGGAGTTACCAAAAATTAATGGTGATCTAACAAAGTCGAACTCATATGCGGAAAGTTGAAACAATGGACAATAACGATACACAACTCAAGTTTTTCCGAGCGGTGAACACGAGTGAATGAACATGATTGATGAATGATTATAAATGAGTGAAAATCCACTGAGTGACAATCACCGAATGAAATTATCAATGATAATGATCAATTACAACCGGTATTACATACACCCCTTAAAAGAGTTTCGTCCCGAAACTAAGGGTCAAACAACTCTGGATAACTCTCCCGCATACTATCCCTGCTTTCCCAAGTAGCCTTTTCGACTCCGTGTCTAGAACACCGAATCTTGACCAAAGGAATCGACTTATTTCTCAACCGCTTGATTCGCCGCTCTAAGACTCGTATAGACGCTCCTCATATGAATGGTCGTCGCGATCTCGATTTCGCCGAATCAAGTATGTGACTCGGGTCGGCAATATACTTCCGCAACTGAGAGACATGAAACACATTATGAATTCGGCTCAAAGCCGGAGGTAAAGCCAATCGATAAGCTAACTCGCCTACTCGATCCAAAATTTCAAACGGTCCAATGAATCTCGGACTAACTTCCCCATTTTCCGAAACGGAAAATACCTCGACTTCGGGATACCTTGACCAAAACGTGGTCACCCGTATCGAACTCTAGTGGTCGACATTTACGATTATCTCGCATATGATTTCGCCGACTGAAATGTCAACATACGACTCTTGATCAAAGTTACCTTCTCCCGGGCGGCTATAAGCATATCGGGCTCGGTACCGATTGATTCTGACAAGTCATCCCAACACAAAGGAGATCGACAACGACGACCGTACAAGGCCTCGTAAGGTGCCATCTTAATGGAGGCATGCCAACTATTATTATACCTGAACTCGATCAGTGGTAGTTAGGCTTCCCAATCGTCCTTCCAATCGAGGACGCATGCCCTCAACATGTCCTCTAATGTCTGAATAGTTCTCTCTGATTGTCCGTCGGACTGAGGATGAAAAGCAGTACTAAGATTAAGCTGAGTTCCCATAGCACGATGAACTGATTTCCAAAAAAAGGACACAAATTGTCCGTCACGATCGGAAACGATACTCTTAGGAGTACCGTGCAGTCTCACTATCTCCTTGATGAACAACTGGGCCAGTCTCTTGGGACTCCACAAATCCTTGATTTCAAGGAAATGAGCTAAATTAGTAAAGCAGTCCGCGATCACTCAGATCGTATTCATGCCACGACGACTCGTCGGCAATTCGTGATGAATTCCATAGAAATGTCTTCCCACTTCCATTCTGGAATAGGGAGCGGTATCAGCATACTCGCCGGTCGCTGATGTTCCATCTTGACTTGTTGACAGGTTAAGCATCTCGAAACAAATTCTGCGACTTCTCCCTTCATATTACTCCACCAGTAATTTTGTTTCAAGTCCTTATACATCTTGCTAGACCCCGGATGAACAGAATAAGGGGTAGCATGAGCTTCTCTCAAAATTGAGTTTTTCAACTCATCATTCGTCGGTACACACATCCGATTCTTAAATCTAAAAAGTCCATCCTCGTGGATCACGAATCCAGGGGCTTTCTCCTGAGCCACATCTTCACGGATGCGCAACAATGAAGGGTCTGAACTCTGATTCTCCCTGATTGCATCCTCAAGAGATGATGAAATCTCTAACATACAAAGTTGTCCCTGAACTCATAAGCTGCACTCGACCTCGGGTCTAAGGAATTCCTGTTGGAGCTCCTTCTGAACTGATAAACGAGCACGCATCTGCTCCTGAACGGTCTTACGACTCAAGGCGTCGGCGACAATGTTCGCCTTGCCCGGGTGGTAAAGGATCTCGATATCATAATCTTTGAGTAGTTCCAACCACCGTATTTGTCGCATATTTAACTCCTTCTGAGTAAATATATACTTCAACTCTTGTGATTGGTGAAGATCTGACAGGTGATGCCATAAAGGTAACGACGCCAAATTTCCAACGCGAAAACCACGGTTGCTAGCTCCGGCCGTGGGTTGGATAATTAACCAGCTAATCCGAGGAAACATCGGATTTACTTAATATCTTTCGGAGGTTGCCAATCTCGGATAGTCTCCGTCTTCTGAGGGTCGACACGAACTCTGTCAGATGAAATTACATGCCCGAGAAAGTCACTTCGGACCTCCAGAACTCACATTTGGAAAACTTTCCATAAAGTTGCTCTCGTCTCAACACGTCGAGAACCTGATGAAGATGAACCTCGTGTTCCTCTCGGCTACGAGAATAAATCAAAATGTCGTCGATAAAGACAACAACAAACTGATCCAAAAAGTCGATGAAAACCCGATTCATTAACTCCATGAATACCGCAGGTGCAATAGTTAGCCCGAACGGCATAACTTCGAACTCATAATGACCATAGCGTGTACGAAATGCTGTCCTCGCGATATCCGACTCTCGAATCCGCAACTGGTGATATCCAGATCTTAAGTCGATCCTGGAAAATACTGAGGCTCCCTGAAGTTGATCTAAAAGATCATCAATATGGGGTAAGGGATACTACTCTTGATCATCACCCTGTTCAACTCTTGATAATTAATACACACACGAGACGAGCCATCCTTCTCCTTGATAGATCACACTGGTGCTCCTCTCGGGGACGCAATCGGTCGAAGATAACCTTCCTCGAACTATTCCTCAAGTTGAATCTTCAACTCTTGCATTCTGGTCGGGGCCATCAGATACGGTGCCTTCGATAAAGTGGACGTACCGGTTCCAACTCACTCCTGAATTCCACTACTCTATGTGAAGGCAACCAGATAACTCGTCTGGAAATACATTGTCAATCGATGACAATAATACCACAAATGATTGAACATTTCGATTGCCCTAGAAAGGCCAATCGATGAAAATGGTACAATGAATGATTGAATAGCTCGATTGCCTTAGAAAGGCCAATCGATGAAAATGATACAATGAAGGATTGAATAACTCGATTGCCTTAGGAAGGTCAATCGATGAAAATGATACAATGAATGATTGAATAGCTCGATTGCCTTAGAAAGGCCAATCGATGAAAATGATGCAATGAAGGATTGAATAACTCGATTGCCTTAGGAAGGTCAATCGATGAAAATGATACAATGAATGATTGAATAGCTCGATTGCCTTAGAAAGGCCAATCAATGAAAATGATGCAATGAAGGATTGAATAACTCGATTGCCTTAGGAAGGTCAATCGATGAAAATGATACAATGAATGATTGAATGACTCGATTGCCTTAGAAAGGCCAATCGATGAAAATGGTACAATGAATGATTGAATAGCTCGATTGCGGAATTTCTCTGCTTCCGCCATAATAATAATTCTACTGGAACAACGGGGATTACTTCCCTGAAGCACACATTCGACAACCAACGACGGAAAGATAGCGACCAAACGCTAACAAACACTGAGGATAGTATCAAGACGGTTAAACCAACTAATACCGAAAATTACATCGTCCTAAGATAAATTCACCATGATTAGGTCCACCAACAAATAGCGGTTACTAAGCTTACTTCGGTATGATTCCGAAAATTCTTCCATCGTCAGGTAGACCGATGGTATGAGGTCCACAAGCAATATGACTATCCCGAAATAAGTCTACTCAAGCATGATTCAAAAATGAATGAATGCGGTGTACCAGCATCAAAAGGTACACACAGGTTGAAATAAAATTACGAGTATACCTGAAATCGTTCGGGCCACCGGATCGTCGATCCTCCTCATCACATGAATCTGGGATTTGCCGGCCCCCGAACCGGACGCTCCCGTCTGATAAATACGATCTCCAACTCTATTTGCTTCCATTGTCTTAAACGACGTTGACAAAGCAAATGATTTCAAACGCCGGTTGCTTCGGCTCGAGATGCCGCCGAGCCGACTTGGAGTCCTTTTCGCAAAACGGGCCTTATGCCCAAAATTCCCACAATTATAGCACGTGATAGACGGTTTCGTACACTCTGCTGAAATGACCGTGCTCCACAATTGAAACATGTGATGGCCGAATCGCCGCCGGATCGAGATCCCGCACGATTATGCGCCGTAGAGGTCGCTCGAAACGATAGGACTCACACGAGGCTTCTTGAAGGTTGATCGACCGCCTTCGGGTTGATAACGCTTCGTTGATTTCTTGCACGACAAATGAAGGTTGTTGTTCAAGACTTTCCTTAGCACTGCTCGTGACGGAGAGTTCTCTCGATTAATCCGCCAGAGTGGCGCAATGATGATTGAGCAACCGCATACGGGTCATCATGGCTCGCATAAAAGTGAGTGGATCAACCCGAACATCTCCCGATCGAGCCGAGTCCCGGGCACGATTTCCCGACAGTGATTATTTCCGGTTTCGCACCGCGCCTCTCCCGTGTATCCCCGATGCCTCTCCCCATACTGAAGTAGGAAGGTCGCATAATGATTATATTTCCCCGCATGATTATCACGTTATGATTATGTCATGAGATGATGAAAATGAGTATACATGCTCTAACTTAGTGATTATATGAATGATTTACTGAAGTGACATGATTATCTGATGAAATTCTTGAAATTATTATCTTGAATAACTTAATAAGATTGGTAATATGATCATCCAGATCGACAACTGAGTAATGAAATGAATTGAGTGATTAATGAGTTAATATGATCGTCCTGATCATTAACTGAGTAATGAAATGAATTAAGTGATTAATGAGTTAATATTATCGTCCTGATCATTAACTGAGTAATGAAATGAATTAAGTGATTAATGAGTTAATATGATCGTCATGATCATTAACTGAGTAATGAAATGAATTAAGTGATTAATGAGTTAATATGATCGTCCTGATCACAATGAATGATGATATTTGAGGATTGTTAATTGATGAATGATGAATGAATGACTATTGCCAGAAATTATACCATGGCATTAGAAATCTTACAGTTCTTCCGGTCTGATTGGCTCGGCATTTGCACAGGTCACACGTGACGCGAAAGTCCAATGATACTAGTCTGATGACGATGATTTCAAATGAGACATGAATCGGAAGGTAGTATTCAAAACCACGCTCCGATACCAACTCTGTAACACCCCAAACTAGGCGGATATTACAGTGCCGTAGATCCCCAACTGGGACCCACCAGGCAAATGAAAATGAATGAATTACACAAGATAAATGTAGTACCGAACTACATTACAACAATAATTACTCCGATGAGGAGTTTAGTTACAACACACCAGACAATATCAATACTAGTGTATTTTATATGAAGATAAAATACACAACACTAAATGAAACGGAGTATCCAAATGAAAATCATAATGAAAATAAAGGACAATAACATGAATAATCGAAAGATCGGGGCCCCTACTAGTATCACTAGGACTCCTCGACATCAACATGCTATTCCCGCATGCGTTTGCCTTGCCATGACTGAAAAACAAAATCCCAAATGGGTCGCTTAAACAACAACAATCCTCAAGGGTTGAAAATACACAAACATGATTTAATCAAGTTATGAAATATCCTTAGTTATGAATTACGCCAAGAAGAGTATCATAGTACGCCCGTAGTGTTATGTGCAAGTGTACAAGACAAATGACCGTACACACCCGTCCTTGTACCTAATTAGTCTCACTGAGGTAACTGCTACCGTGTGCACACCCAATGTATCACTCCCAATACATGGCCATAACGTGCCCGACTAAAAATTCCACACATCCGCACCCGGCCACGCAATATGAACCCAGAAGGTCATATGAACGAGAATGACCGTAATGAATATCAAAGAATAAATAATAATCTGACAAAGTTAAGAATGACTCACCGAGATGAGAGTAATAATGAAGTGATGGATAGTTTCAATGGAATGATTGGAACCGCCGTTCCCGTTAATGAAATGATTGTTCAACAATTACAAGTCTCAATGTGATTAATACAATGATGAATGAGTTATGATTATGAATGATCAACAACAAAAGGTATGAATATCCTTTTAACCGAGTAAGAATTAACTTACACAATACCGGTGACAATTATCCTTCCACGAACGACGTCCTAATTGAGATATCGGTCGCTCGAACAACCTTGAATTATACAATATCCAACAACCCGTTCAATATACGAATTAAACACGAATATAACGAACTCAAAACGTTGATACGATTAAACCAAGTTCATTGGGGCATTATATCGAACACTTTGAGGCCAACTTCGATTGATTACAACTAAACCTCAACAATACCAACCTCAAATCCCCAAGAAGTGTTTCAAACCAACAAAACATCTCCAATACGATCAATAATCCGAGACGAAAATCCGAAAACGTGATTATAACGATAATTAATCGAAAACCCCCAATTTCAACTCGATAATCAAAGTGTTCTTGAATAATCCCTCAATAATCCAATGAATCCTTATACAAACTCATAATCATATACATATCCCTTCATATAACATGATTATAACGTCCAAAACATCATATCTCAACATAGAATCGAAATCCAAGGTGTTGAAGAAATTACCTCTTGAAGATCCAACCACTTCGATCCGAAGAACACGAGTTTAATCGAGTATCCAAGCTTCACAACCGAATGAAAATGATTAAAAACCACACTCAAGTGATAGGTGAAGAGAATTTTCTCCCTCAAGCCTCTCTCTCTCGTATGAAGGTGGAAAAAAATGGAAGGAATGGGCTGAAATGCTCAAAAACGAATTTATAGGGGTTGATCGCCTGTCGACACGGCCCGTGCCGATCGGCACGGCCGCGGCGCGCAATCGCCGGCAGGGACTCGACCGTGTCCCGCTTGACACGGTCGCGGCGCGGAGGGCCTTCCGATAGTGACTGTCCGAGCGATTTCAAGATGACTCGACCGTGTCCCGGAACACGGCCGGCGTCGGGCGATGGCTCGCTTATCCGGAAGAGTTCGACGGCCGTGCATTTGACACGGTCGAGTCCTATGGGCAGAGACTTCGAATTTCCGACGAGTACAAAGACGGCCGTGTCGGACGACACGGCCGAGTTCGGTCGGCAGTGATCGGCTAATAACTGAAAAATGAGCGGGTGAGCTAAAACGACCATAACTCTCTCGTCCGGACTCCGATTGACTCACCGTTCCAACCATTGGAAAGCTAACTCGATGTTCTATAATATTGCGAAGATTCAGAATTTTTGGAGTTACCAAAAATTAATGGTGATCTAACAAAGTAGAACTCATATGCGGAAAGTTGAAACAATGGACAATAACGATACACAACTCGAAGTTTTTCCGAACGGTGAACACGAGTGAATGAACATGATTGATGAATGATTATAAATGAGTGAAAATACACTGAGTGACAATCACCGAATGAAATTACTGAATGATAATGACTGAATTACAACCGGGTATTACATCTATAAATGATCAGACTCGTTCTAAAGGGTGTTATTTAACCAGACCGCAATTGTAAGGATGCATGGTATAAGGGTGTTATTTAACCAGACCGCAATTGTAAAAGAAAAAGCACCTGCGAAAAATACAAATCTTATGGAAGTTTATATGGACAACGTAAATACATAACATACACAAAATATGAGTACATGTTTGCATATTGACGAGACTTTTCAGAAATGCAAGTTCGATAGAGGTAAGCTATTTGGATTTCAAGCATTATATAATTAAGTTGAATTTTTTTTTTCGCCTTCGTTGTGATGTGTTTCATTTACCTGCATTGTCTATGGTGCACCCTTGCTTCAACATATCTCTATACGGCATCTGGTGGTAATGGGATTCAACTCTTGCTAGCTGCAGAACAAGAAGCTCAGCACATTGTTAATGCTTCTAGAGGTGGTAACAACTCCTTACCTTGGATTTCATGTTTGCATATTTTTCTCATTAGAGAAACCTGGGGCAAGTTTTACGAAGAATTTGAAAATTTTATGTTGAAGAAATTGATTTCTGCTGCTGCCATAAATTGAGAATAGATTTATGTGTCTACCACTATCACTACATATGCACTAAAACAAGACACCAAGACATTATTTCTGCATAGTAAAGTATTGAGACATAACATGGAAACAAAACATTAGATTCTTTTGGGACTCAGCGCCATCACCTTATGCACAACAACAGAATCTTGATACTTTCGTTAACAGAAAAACTGCAACATCGCCAGCAGCCAAGGAATGAATATGCAGTAACGGACCATTACGAACCTCAGACAACCGTCTGAGGGATAAATAGTTTTGCATTTCCTATTGTAACCTGCACAAATATTATTTCTTCCATGAAACCTGTGTGCCGCTATGACATACAGTTCTAAAGTGATCTAGTGTCGATCTACAAACATCATAAGAAACTCTAATGTCAACACAAGCAATTTTACAAACCTTTGCCTCTACGCTAGTATCTCCTCGAGACCCTTCACCTCAACTTTGTCAAATCCAGAGAAAATCTTGACCCACTATGTCACTTTATCCTTGAAAGGAAAATCATTATGAAACAAGGAGAAAGAGAGAGAGAGAGAGAGAGAGAGAGAGAGTGTGTGTGATGACTCAAAACTAGAAGGTAAATACTACCTTCTCGCTTAAAAGGAAAAAGAGACGCAGAAAAATGGTGCAATCACTCCCATGAGGTGACCATAACCTGTATAACATAACCTGTATAACAACCTAAACAGAAAAAATCCTGCACTTAAATTTCTCCTTATGCAACCACAAATAATCACTGGAACATAGATCAGAATGTGTCATACTTACAAATAACAAAGATACAATAGCAATCAACCTACGATTGAACCCCCCCTGATTTGACGCTATTCAATCAACTCCATGAAACAGGATGATTCAACAAAAATTTTGAAAGGAATAAAGTAGACAATGGGGATTGAAATGTTAGCAATTGAACTCAGAGTGCGAAGAATTTAATTGAGTTCCATCAGAGTGTAAGCATGTATACATTCTGCAGCTGTAAATCGGGAAACTTCAATAAATCAAACAAAAACGATGACTAAGAAACTTATTTTACGTCCAGTTACTTTCAGTGGTAGAGATGAGCACATTTGCAATTAATATTTACAAAAAAAACCCAGACGTTTACCCTAGTTACAGAAAACTCCAGTTATCTTTCAAAATTATAAATACCCCCTTAAAGTGTTGGACACGAAGGGGTGATTATAATTTTGAAAGATAATCGGATCTTTTCTGTAATTAAGTTAAACCTCGGGTAGTTTCTTTAAATAACCCTTTACTAGAGGGTGACAAGTGGGCAAAGTCAATGTGACTGACTGGTCGAGTTCAAAAATTATCAACCAGACAAAGCTCTGAGTCGACTTCTAATTTTCGGAATAAGCGAATCTCTTGGGTACAAATTGGCTTAGCCAATTGGAAAGCTCGCTATTACCACGTGAAATAAGATATATCACGAAAGATATATATGTTGCAGTTCCAGCAGAGACGACAAAACCAAACAATAGGCCATTAATCACCATCACTAATCCAGCCACAGTCCACGCAGCCCTCTACAATACGAAAAGAAGCAAACATAGATTAGATACTCAGGACTACCTTCAAGAATGAGGAACAAAAACATAAGCAATAATTACGAAAAGACACCCGATGTTTTTGGACTAATTACAAACAAAAAAAGAAAAAAAAAACATAGGCTTGTGAAAATTACACAAAAAAAAACTTGAGGTTTGGTTCCAAACTACATCATGCCCCTGTCATGAGCAAAAAAATTTTAAATCTCCCTTATTTATCTTTTGTAATTTTCAAAACCCTCTGGATTTTTTGTAAATACCTAACTTCAGGGGACTTTTTGTAATTATCTCTGATAGTATTACTGAATTTCACTAAATTCACAGAGAAAAGACTAGCATTGCTGCAGCTGGATTTCATGGTTTATGTTCATGCTCATACTAAAATATGGTGATTTATATCTAATGACGTATTCACTTATGGCTTTTGAAAATTTTTGATATGGATAATTAAGTGTAGTCTAATAACGTCGCTCCATTTGTCACATTTTGGTACCTCTATTGAAAAATCACAAGATAAGATAAATTACAACGCAGTTGACACAAAATGTCATTTTTTTCATTTTCTGAAATCTGTACATGCATTTATTACTTTTCTTCACACACCACAAGATTTCCGTATTTAGAAAACATATTAGGTAGGAAAATAGCTCAAGATGAATGTTACTCGACTAATAAATAGTTAAACAATTATTCTTTGAGAAGTAAGAAAAGAAATTCAGTTCAAGGTACATCAGATGAAATTTAAAATTGGAAATAAGATTACAGTTATAAAAGATTATGATCTCTAAGGCCAAATGAGAGACGCAAAACACTAACAGAACACACTATCCACGGAAAAAAGAAAAACAAAAGTACTTCTATGGTTTATATATTTACCTCGAGAGAGAGAGAGAGAGAGAGAGAGAGAGAGAGAGAGAGAGAGAGAGAGAGAGAGAGAGAGAGAGAGAGAGAGAGAGAGAGAGAATGAATTCAATTATATCTGATCTGGAAGGAAAGATAAATTTCCAATATGAGAATAGAAAGAACAATGACAATGTCAAAATATCTTATCTAGCAATCAATTGTAGTCACTTATTCTAACCTCTATCTTAAGGGCTACCTAGACATTGAAGCTTTTATGAGATTCAGCGATTTTTAATGCTCTATAATATTGTCTTAGTTTCAACAACACAAACTGTCTATTGAGAGTGAAATACCAATCTAATATAATGCTTGATATATTTATTTCGATTGATCATATAATTCCATCCAACAAATAAATCTGAAAAAATCTTTATCACAGAAGCATGTGTACCTTTTAACCAGGAGCGGGGCATCTGTAACAAAACCTATCATAATACAAATAAGGAAAAAGGAAATTCAAGTACAAACCTCATTTTTCCTCCAAATGGATACTACAAGTCGACCCGTAAAATCCCGCAACGATTTCACTACCAACAAAGAAAAACAAACAACAAGACACATGTTATAACGAAATAAACATGATTTCTAGAAGTCTCACAGTTGTTAAAGTCTTTAAACCCCAGGGAGGAAAGAAACTGGTATGTCAAAGAAAAAAAAATTACAACATACAATAAATGAAAAACAAAGTGACCAAGAAGAAAAATGCCAAAATCTCTTCCTCCATCTTCTCCTCATAGTCTTGGCATCGACGGCATAATCATCCCATTGAAGACCGTAGATACTATTAAAAACCGCAAGTATTAAAATCTATAAACCGAATGTACAAAGGCAGAAATAAGTAAAATAAAAACCTAACAAACCACTAATTTAAAATTAGCCTACTGATATCTAGCTTTAGCCTCATTTGAAAGTGACCATACAACAAGAAAATAAACTTTTGGATTTTCCAAAATAAATTTAGTATTTTGTTGGGTTGTCCAAGGTGCATAGGGCGTTGCAGAGCCTGTGACGGTGCTTGAGGGCGGAGGGTGGTAACTGAGGCATCAAGAGTGACTAAGGAAGAGGAACAAGAAATGAGTAAAAAAGGAAATCAAGTAACGACGTTGAACTGACTGTGGTGGTGAAATGATGAGGATGAGAAAAGAAGACACATCATGTAAGAAGACATGGAAAGAACAATCCAGCAGCTTTCCAGAGCCTCTCGTTGTCCCTGTCATGCATAAACATAAAATAAATCCAACAACAACATATACCAGAAAGCAAGGTAAAAATGTCCACTTTTGTACGAGAAAAAAAAAAGAAATTGATATTTGGAAAACCAGAGCTTACAACCGAAGGGAAAAAAGACATATAAACAAAAACTAAGCCATCCACCATCTGTCTTCGTAGAAAGCAAAATTTCGCCCAGCCATCTTGATTAAGTCTTGTTAATAGGATAAACGACCACATTACATGCATTCGAGTTGGAACTCTATGAAACTCAGGTTTATTGATTAGTTTCGAGCCTTTTGCACTCAGAATTGGCTAAACAGCTCCGATTAATCTTTTTTTCCTGATTAAGTCTTGTTGTAGCAAGAATTCGCTATAATAGCTCGGATTTAGCCTTTTGATTAAGTCTTGTTAATAGGAGATACGACCACGTTACATGCATTCGAGTCAGAATTCTATGAAAACTCGGGTTTATTGATTAGTTTCCAGCCTTTTAAACTAAGAATTAACTTTAACAGCTCCGATTAATCTTTTCTTTCTTTATTAAGTCTTGTTGTAGCAAAGATTCGCTATAATAGCTCCGAATAAGCCTTTACTTCTTGATTATGTCTTGTTAATAGGAGATAAGACCACGTTACATGCATTCGAGTCGGAACTCTACGAAAACTCAGGTTTATTGATTAGATTTGAGCCTTTTGTACTCAGAATTGGCTATAACAGCTCCAATTAATCTTTTACTTCTTGATTAAGTCCTGTTGTAGCGAGGATTCGCTACAATAGCTCGGATTCGCTACAATAGCTCGGATTAAGTATTTACTTCTTGATTAAGTCTTGTTAATAGGATATAAGACCACGTAACATGCTTTCGAGTCGGAAGTCTATGAAAACTCGACTTTATTGATTAGATTCATGCTGTTTGTACTCAGAATTGGCTATAACAGCTTAGATTAATCTTTTACTTCTTGATTAAGTCTTGTTGTAGCAAGGATTGGATATAATAGCCCCGATTAAGCCTTTACTTCTTGATTAAGTCTTGTTAATATGAGATAAGACCATGTTACATGCATTCGAGCTGGAACTCAATGAAAACTCGGTTTTATTGATTAGATTCGAGCCTTTTGTACAAAGAATTGGCTATAACACCTCTGATTAATCTTATCTTTCTTGATTAAGTCTTGTTGTAGCAAGGATTCGCTATAATAGCTCAAATTAAGCCTTTAATACTAGATTACATCTTGTTAATAGGAGATAAGACCATGCTGCAAGCATTCGAGTCGGGGCTCTATGAAAACTCGAGTTTATTGATTAGATTCGAGCCTTTTGTACTCAGAATTGGCTATAAGAGCTCCGATTAATCTTTTACTTCTTGATTAAGTCATGTTGTAGCAAGGATTGGATGTAATAGCTCGGATTAAGCCTTTTGATTAAGTCTTGTTAATAGGTGAAACGACCACGTTACATGCATTCGAGTCAGAACTCAACGAAAACTCGGGTTTATTGATTAGTTTCCAGCCTTTTATACTAAGAATTGGCTTTAACAGCTCCGATTAATCTTTTCTTTCTTGATTAAGTCTTGTTGTAGCAAAGATTCACTATAATAGCTCCCAATAAGACTTTACTTTTTGATTACGTCTTGCTAATAGGAGATAAGACCACGTTGCATGCATTCGAGTTGGAACTCTACGAAAACTCGGGTTTATTGATTAGACTCGAGCCTTTTGTACTCAGAATTGGCTATAACATCTCCGATTAATCTTTTACTTCTTGATTAAGTCCTGTTGTAGCAAGGATTCGCTACAATAGCTTGGTTAAGTATTTACTTCTTGATTAAGTCTTGTTAATAGGATATAAGACCACATAACATGCTTTCGAGTCGGAACTCTATGAAAACTTGGCTTTATTGATTAGATTCGTGCCGTTTGTACTCAGAATTGGCTATAACAGCTCAGATTAATCTTTTACTTCTTGATTAAGTCTTGTTGTAGCAAAGATTGGGTATAATAGCCCCGATTAAGCCTTTACTTCTTTATTAAGTCTTGTTAATATGAGATAATACCACGTTACATGCATTCGAGTCGGAACTCTATGAAAACTCGGTTTTATTGATTAGATTCGAGCATTTTGTACTAAAAATTGGCTATAACAGCTCCGATTAATCTTTTCTTTCTTGATTAAGTCTTGTTGTAGCAAGGATTCGCTATAATAGCTCAAATTAAGTCGAGGTATTTTCCGTTTCGGAAAACGGGGGAAGTTGAGTCCGAGATTCATTGGACCGTTTGAAATTTTGGATCGAGTAGGCGAGTTAGCTTATCGATTGGCTTTACCTCCGCCTTTGAGAAGGATTCATAATGTGTTTCACGTCTCTCAGTTGCGGAAGTATGTTGCCGACCCGAGTCACATACTTCAGTTCAACGAAATCGAGATCGCAGATGATCATTCGTACGAGGAGCGTCCTGTACGAGTGTTAGAGCGGCGAATCAAACAGTTGAGGAACAAGACGATCCCTTTGGTCAAGATTCAGTGGTCTAGACACGGAGTCGAAGAGGCCACTGGGGAAACCGAGGAGAATATGCGGGAGAGTTATCCCGAGTTGTTTGACCCTTAGTTTCGGGGACGAAACTCTTTTAAGGGGGGGTGTATGTAATACCCGGTTGTAATTCAGTCATTATCATTCAGTAATTTCATTCGATGATTGTCACCCAGTGTATATTCACTCGATTATAATCATTCACCAATCATATTCATTCATCGTGTTCACCGTTCGGAAAAACTTCGAGTGGTGTATCGTTATTGTTCATTGTTTCAACTTTCCTCATATGAGTTCGACTTTGTTAGATCACCATTAATTTTTGGTAACTCCAAAAATTCTAAATCTTTGCAATATTATAGAGCATCGAGTTAGCTTTCCAATGGTTCAAACGGTGAGTCAATCGGAGTCCGACGAGAGAGTTATGGTCGCTTTAGCTCAACCGCTCATTTTGATTTTGGCGATCACCGCCGAACGAACTCGGCCGTGTCGTCCGACACGGCCCGTGCCGTACTCGTCCGGAAAGTGCCAAAGTGTTCGCCTCAGACCCGACCGTGTTGTCAGCACGGCCGAGTCGAACCCTTCCGGATAAGCGAGCGATCGCCGACACGCCCGACCGTGCCGTGCAGCACGGCCGAGTCATGCCGAAGCCGCCGTCGGACGGGTCATCTGTCGGGAGGCCCTTCGCCGCGCCGCGGCCGTGTCAGCAGACACGGCCGAGTCCCTCGCCGCCAATCGGCCAATCGCGTGCACGACCGGCCGTGCCGATCGCACGGCCGTGTCCGGCAGGTAGTCAACCCTATAAATTCATTTTTTCAGCATTTCAGCCCATTTTTCTTCCTTTTCTTCACCTTAAACCGAGAGAGAAGGCTTGAGGGAGGGTTTTTCCTTCACAAATCATTTGGGTGTTTGATTTTCTTCATCTCCTTTCGATCGTGAAGCCCGGATAATCAATCTAACGCGTATTCTTGGATTAAAGTACTTGTATCTTCAAGAGGTAATTCTTTCAACACTTCGACTTCGATTTTGTGTTGAGATATGATGTTTCGACGTTATAATCATGTTATATGAAGGGATATGTATATGATTATGAGTTTGTATAAGGATTCATTGGATTATTGAGGGATTATTCAAGAACACCTTGAATATCGAGTTGGAATTGGGGATTTTCGACTAATTGTTGTTATAATCACGTTTTGGATATTCATATCGGATTATTGATCGTATTGGAGATGTTTTATTGGTTTGAAACACTTCTTGGGGATTTGATATTGGTATATTGAAGTTTGATTGTAAACAATCGGAGTTTGACGCAACGTGTTTGTTTTAATGACTCAATGGACTTAGTTTTATCGTATCGACGCTTTTGAGTTCGTTATATTCGTGTTTGATTCGTATATTGATCGGATTGTCGGTAATTATATTGAATTAAGGTTGTTCGTATGACCGACACTTCATTTAGGACATTTGTTCGTGGAAGGACTTTCTTCATCGGTATTTAGTAAGTTAATTCTTACTTGGTTAAAAGGATATTCATACCTTTTGTTGTTGTTCATTCATAATCATAACTCATTCATCATTATATTAATCATATCAAAACTTGTTGTTATCAATTAATCGTTTACCATAAGGAACGACGGTTCCAATCTTTTCATTGAAATGTCATTTATTTCGTTACCATTCCACCTCGGTGAGTCATTATTCATTTTCGATGTCACTGTTGTTATATCGTGGCATTCTGGGTCATACTGGCGTGCCGGGTGGTATGTGTAGGATTTTCATGTCGGGCACATTATAGTCGTGTGGTGGTTGGTGGCCTCACATTGGATCGTGCACACGAGTTGATGGCTTCGTGAGATCGACAGGTACAAGACCACACGTGTATTCGATCGATACTCGTTGGTGGCTTGTGCACGGACACATTTCATCCCGGACGTAGTGTGGCGCCATTCCTTTGAGCCGCATCGATAGTCGATTCATATAGCATGTTTGATTGCGTATGTTTCGACAGGATAATTCATAATTTCAGATATATCATGATTGTGTATTTTCAACCCTTGAGGATTGTTGTTCTTTGTAACTGACCCCGTTTGGGGATTTTGTTTTTCAGGTCATGGCAAGGTAAACGCACGGGAATAGCATGTTGATGTCGAGGAGTCCTAGTGATACTAGAAAGGGGCCCCGATCTTTCAGTTATTCATGTTATTGTTCTTTATTTTCCGCTGCAGACTTTCATTTGAATACTCCGTTTCATTCAGTGTTGTGTATTTTATCTTCATATAAAATACACTAGTATTCGGTATTGTCCTGGTGTGTTGTAACTAAACTCCTCATCGGAGTAATTATTGCTGTAATATAGTTCGGTACTACATTTATCTTGTGTAATTCATTCATTTTCATTTGCCTAGTGGGTCCCAGTTGGGGATCTACGGCACTGTAATATCCGCCTAGTTTGGGGTGTTACAGGACCTTTGGGATGATCTTCTCTCCGTCAGTCAAAGCCAGATTCCTTGGATGGTTGGGGGAGATTTCAACATTATCCTCCAACCGGACGAGAAAAAAGGGGGGGCTGTCCCTCTCCACTCAGATATGGAGGAGTTCAACGATGCTTTATTAAACTGCAATTTGACCGACGGTGGATATGTGGGCACCCCTTTCACCTGGTATAGTAATGGGGTATGGCAAAGATTGGATCGGATCCTACTCTCCCCAGAGTGGTTTTCGGCTTTTCCTTATATGTCCATTAGACATCTCCCTAAATATAAATCGGATCATAACTCCATGTTGTGTCAATTTAGTAATAATATCTCCAAACCCAAGTCGTCCTTCAGATTTCAGAATATGTGGATTAAACACCACCTTTTTATCTCTACTGTGAAGGAATCTTGGGAACTTTATACCAATTCTAGAGGGATGTTTAAACTTGTTGAAAAGCTCTCCAGGTTAAAACATACCCTTAAGGAATGGAATAAATTTAAATTTGGAAACATTTTTTCTAAAATTGATCAAGCGCAATATGCGGTGGAAGTTGCCGAAAATGACTTTGATCAAGTCCCCTCCATTAATAATCTCATTAAACCTAAAAAAAATGAATGCCAACCTTACCCTTGTACTGTCCATGGAGGAGGATTTTTGGAAATAAAAATCTAATGTGAAATGGATGATTGAAGGGGAAAGGAATAGCAAATTTTTTCACTCCATTGTGAAAAAAAAGACATAATAATTTTATTCACTCGATTCGGGATAATGGTCGCAGGATCACGAACCCCGAGGAGATAAGTGAGTCCGCAGTTTCTTATTTCTCCAATTGTTTTATGGAGCAAAAATCGTTCTTAGACGACATCGACCCCCGGGTGGTTGCCAATAACATTTCCAATGATGTTAATAATAGTCTTTGTAGTATTCCTACTATTGATGAAGTTAGAAGTTGTGTTTTTGACATGGATGGTGATAGTGTTGCTGGGCCGGACGGATTTAATGCTAAATTTTTTCAAATATGTTGGGATATTGTTTGTTGGGATGTTTTGGATGCCGTTTTGGATTTTTTTGGTGGTTCTCCTTTGCCTCGGGCCTTCACTTCAACCACCATTACACTCGTCCCTAAAAATAATAACCCTCAATCATGGAAAGATTTTCGCCCGATAAGCTTATGCAACACTTCTTATAAAATCATCTCGAAAATTCTTAGTAGGAGACTTGGCAAAATTCTCCCATCCATTATCAATCTGGCCCAGTCGGGCTTCATCAAAGGTAGGAATGTTACGGATAATATTTTGACGGCTCACGAAGTTATACATGATATTTCTCAAAAGGTTACCAATACCATTATTAAACTTGATTTAGAAAAAGCATATGATAGGATCAATTGGAATTTTATTTTTCAAGTGATGTCTAGCTTTGGTTTTTCTAATGTTTTGATTGGTTTTATCAAATCGTGCATTTCGAATTGCTGGTTCTCGGTTCTTGTGAATGGGCAGCCAAGTGGGTTTTTCAAAAGCGGTAGAGGTATTCGGCAAGGGGATCCTCTTTCCCCTCTTATTTTTGTGATTGCCACGGAATATTTCTCCAGGAGTATTGATCGTATGTTTTCCAATAACCCTTCGATGTACTATAAGATTAAGAAAAATGTGAAAATCACGCATCTTGCGTATGCCGATGATATTCTCATTTTTCTTAATGCGTCCAAAAGGAGTCTCCACATTCTTAATAATTGCATTACTCACTATGAGAATGTTTCCGGGCATAAGATCAACAACCACAAAAGTAATTTTATTATGAACAAACCGACCCCTCAAATTACTAGTTGGGTGCAAAGAATAACGAGGTTTAATAAAGTTGATTTACCGATTATGTATCTTGGCGTCCCCCTATGGAAAGGGTTTCAATCCTTTGATATGTATGGTCCCCTTCTCTCGAAAATTAAAAATAAAATCAATACTTGGAACCATCATTTGCTTTCGACAGGGGGGCGCCTTGAATTAATTAATTCGGTTTTAAACTCCATTGCTTTTTATAACTTACAAGTACTTAAACCCCCTGGGAATGTTATTCTTTGCATAGAAAGATTATTCAACAAATTTCTTTGGGGAACTAACGACAACAAACGTAAGTTACATTGGGCAGCATGGAGTCGACTTTGTTTCCCCAAGGATGAGGGCGGCCTTGGCTGTCGGGATCTCAATGACATTATTCGGGCTGCCCATGTTAAAATGTGGTGGAGATTGAGAACATCTAATAACATTTGGTCCAATTTCTTACTTCAAAAATATTGTTCTCGCACCCACCCCATGATTATTAAACTTAACCCCAATAGTTCTCCTACTTGGAAAAACCTTTGTGGTATTAGATCGATCGCGAATGATAATTTTTTTTGGCATAGTGGCAATAATGATGTGTCTTTTTGGCATGACATTTGGTGTGAATTCAGCCCTCTCACCAACTCTTACCTTACTAAATCCAAAGATAAAATTAGTTTTTATTGGAAAAATGGGGAGTGGGATAGGGATAAAATTAGTCGCAAGCTACCTCCTGGCATTTGTGATCATATTTGCTCCCTACCTACTTTTCCATCCGACATCAAGCCTTCATGGACTCTCTCCCCTAACGGGATTTTCTCTTTCAAAACTGCTTGGGGGCTGGTTCGTAAAAATAATCCTCCGCATAATATTCTGCGGTATTGTTGGAATCCACTTATCACACCTACCATTTCTCTTTTTATGGTTAAGGTGCTTAATAAATGGATCTCAACGCCGGATGGTCTCTTGCGGAGGGGCATTGTTGCTACCAATAATTGTTATTGTTGTAATGGTGTTGAAAATCTTCCACACCTATTTTTTCATGGCCCGGTTGCTAAAGATGTGTGGAAGTTTTTTCATAACCTTGCGGGTATTAAAATTCTCGTGTCCTCTAACTTTAATCTTATCATTGCCAATTGGTTTGGTAAAACGAAGGGCACTATTCACATTTTTCACATCATTCCGATCCTCATTCTATGGTCTCTTTGGTGCTGTAGGAACGACAAGAGGGTTGATAATATTCCATTTACGTCAAAACTTGTTTGCAAGCGTATTTGGAACTACATTAACAATATTATAGTTCGAGGCAAAATTAAAAGAAACTTTTGGAAAGGGGCTGATACAATTGCCGGTTTCATGGGCGTCAAACCGAGCCCGGGACCGAAATATAAAATTCGGACGGTTCGTTGGATTAAGCCGGATATGGGATGGTGGAAACTCAATACGGATGGTGCTGCGAAAGGCAACCCGGGCGGTGCGGCTGCGGAGGGTATTGCTCGGGATCACTTCGGGAATCCACTTTTCATGTTTTCGGAATTTATTGGGGCTAAAACCAACAATTACGCTGAAATCTACGCCATTTGGAGGGGGCTCGATTTATGCATCGAACACAATTTCACCAAAGTGTGGGTGGAGGTCGACTCGAAGGTTGCACTTCATTTGATCGAGAAATCCTCTTCATGTCATTGGCATCTCCAAGGCCTGATTTGTAAAATTCGGGATATTGTGGACAAATTCGACATTCGTTTCTCCCATATTTTTCGTGAAGGAAATGCCGTTGCTGATTTTTTGGCCAATCAAGGATGTGAACGTCAAGATTTCCATTTTCATGATATCTCCAATCCTAAAGGGAAAATCCGAGGCCTTATCAAACTTGATAAATTGGCATATTCTTATATTAGGAGCAGAAAAGTTTTTTCTTAGTTTTGACGGGGCGAATCCCATCAACATTTGCATTTGCCTTGTGTGGGGGTCGACTCCTCAAATTTCTTTTGTATTTCATCCGTTGGGGCGTGTAGAGGGACTCGTCCACCCTCGTTTTTTCGCAATGTTATAAAATCTGCCCGTTTTTTTTTTAAAAAAAAGTCATGTTAATAGGATATACGACCACATTACATGCATTCGAGTTGGAACTCTATGAAACTCAGGTTTATTGATTAGTTTCGAGCCTTTTGCACTCAGAATTGGCTAAACAGCTCCGATTAATCTTTTTTTTCCTGATTAAGTCTTGTTGTAGCAAGAATTCGCTATAATAGCTCGGATTCAGCCTTTTGATTAAGTCTTGTTAATAGGAGATACGACCACGTTACATGCATTCGAGTCAGAATTCTATGAAAATTCGGGTTTATTGATTAGTTTCCAGCCTTTTATACGAAGAATTAACTTTAACAGCTCCGATTAATCTTTTCTTTCTTTATTAAGTCTTGTTGTAGCAAAGATTCGCTATAATAGCTCCGAATAAGCCTTTACTTCTTGATTATGTCTTGTTAATAGGAGATAAGACCACGTTACATGCATTCGAGTCAGAACTCTACGAAAACTCAGGTTTATTGATTAGATTTGAGCCTTTTGTACTCAGAATTGGCTATAACAGCTCCGATTAATCTTTTACTTCTTGATTAAGTCCTGTTGTAGCGAGGATTCGCTACAATAGCTCAGATTAAGTATTTAATTCTTGATTAAGTCTTGTTAATATGATATAAGACCACGTAACATGCTTTCGAGTCGGAAGTCTATGAAAACTCGGCTTTATTGATTAGATTTGTGTTGTTTGTACTCAGAATTGGCTATAACAGCTTAGATTAATCTTTTACTTCTTGATTAAGTCTTGTTGTAGCAAGGATTGGATATAATAGCCCCGATTAAGCCTTTACTTCTTGATTAAGTCTTGTTAATATGAGATAAGACCACGTTACATGCATTCGAGCTGGAACTCAATGAAAACTCGGTTTTATTGATTAGATTCGAGCCTTTTGTACAAAGAATTGGCTATAACACCTCTGATTAATCTTCTCTTTCTTGATTAAGTCTTGTTGTAGCAAGGATTCGCTATAATAGCTCAAATTAAGCCTTTAATTCTAGATTACATCTTGTTAATAGGAGATAAGACCATGCTGCAAGCATTCGAGTCGGGGCTCTATGAAAACTCGGGTTTATTGATTAGATTCGAGCCTTTTGTACTCAGAATTGGCTATAAGAGCTCCGATTAATCTTTTACTTCTTGATTAAGTCATGTTGTAGCAAGGATTGGATGTAATAGCTCGGATTAAGCCTTTTGATTAAGTCTTGTTAATAGGTGATACGACCACATTACATGCATTCGAGTCTGAACTCAACGAAAACTCGGGTTTATTGATTAGTTTCCAGCCTTTTATACTAAGAATTGGCTTTAACAGCTCCGATTAATCTTTTCTTTCTTGATTAAGTCTTGTTGTAGCAAAGATTCACTATAATAGCTCCGAATAAGCCTTTACTTTTTGATTACGTCTTGTTAATAGTGATTAAGACCACGTTGCATGCATTCGAATCGGAACTCTACGAAAACTCGGGTTTATTGATTAGACTCGAGCCTTTTGTACTCAGAATTAGCTACAATAGCTCCGATTTATCTTTTACTTCTTGATTAAGTCCTGTTGTAGCAAAGGTTCGCTACAATAGCTCGGTTAAGTATTTACTTCTTTATTAAGTCTTGTTAATAGGATATAAGACCACGTAACATGCTTTCGAGTCGGAACTCTATGAAAACTTGGCTTTATTGATTAGATTCGTGCCGTTTGTACTCAGAATTGGCTATAACAGCTCAGATTAATCTTTTACTTCTTGATTAAGTCTTGTTGTAGCAAAGATTGGGTATAATAGCCCCGGTTAAGCCTTTACTTCTTTTTTAAGTCTTGTTAATATGAGATAATACCACGTTACATGCATTCGAGTCGGAACTCTATGAAAACTCGGTTTTATTGATTAGATTCGAGCCTTTTGTACTAAGAATTAGCTATAAGAGCTCCGATTAATCTTTTCTTTCTTGATTAAGTCTTGTTGTAGCAAGGATTCGCTATAATAGCTCAAATTAAGCCTTTACTTATTGATTACGTCTTGTTAATAGGAGATAAGACCACGTTGCAAGCATTCGAGTCGGAACTCTATGAAAACTCGGCTTTATTGATTAGATTCGAGCCTTTTGTACTCAGAATTGGCTATAACAACTCCGATTAATCTTTTCTTTCTTGATTAAGTCTTGTTGTAGCAAGGATTTGCCATAATAGCTCAAATTAAGCCTTTACTTCTTGATTACGTCTTGTAAATAGGAGATAAGACCACGTTGCAAGCATTCGAGTCAGAACTCTATAAAAGCTCGGTTTTATTGATTAGATTCGAGCTTTTTGTACTAAGAATTGACTATAACAAGTCCGGTTAATCTTTTCTTTCTTGATTAAGTCTTGTTGTAGCAAGGATTCACTATAATAGCTCAAATTAAGCCTTTACTTCTTGATTACATCTTGTTAATAGGAGATAAGACCACGTTGCAAGCATTCGAGTCGGAACTCTATGAAAACTCGAGTTTATTGATTATATTTGAGCCTTTTGTACTCAGAATTGGCTGTAAGAGCTCCGATTAATCTTTTACTTCTTGATTAAGTCATCTTGTAGCAAGGATTAAATATAATAGCTCCGATTAAGCCTTTACTTTTTGATTAAGTCTTGTTAATAGGAGATACGACCACGTTAAATGCACTCGAGTTGGAACTCTATGGAAACTCGGGTTTATTGATTAGATTCGAGCCTTTTATACTCAGAATTGGCTATAACAGTTCCGATTAATCTTTTCTTTCTTGATTAAGTCATGTTGTAGCAAGGATTCGCTATAATAGCCCGGATTAAGCCTTTACTTATTGATTAAGTCTTGTTAATAGGAGATATGACCACGTTACATGCATTCGAATCGGAACTCTATGAAAATTCGGATTTATTGATTAGTTTCGAGCCTTTTGTACTAAGAATTGGCTATAACAACTCCGATTAATCTTTTCTTTCTTGATTAAGTCTTGTTGTAGCAAGGATTTGCTATAATAGCTCAAATTAAGCCTTTACTTCTTGATTAAGTCTTGTTAATAGGAGATACGACCACGTTACCTGCATTCGAGTTGGAACTCTATGAAACTCAGGTTTATTGATTAGGTTCGAGCCTTTTGTACTCAGAATTGGCTATAAGAGCTCCGATTAATATTTTACTTCTTGATTAAGTCATGTTGTAGCAAGGATTGTATATAATAGCTCGGATTAAGCCTTTTGATTAAGTCTGGTTAATAGGTGATACGACCACGTTACATGCATTCGAGTTATAACTCAACGAAAACTCGGGTTTATTGATTAGTTTCCAGCCTTTTATACTAAGAATTGGCTTTAACAGCTCCGATTAATCTTTTCTTTCTTGATTAAGTCTTGTTGTAGCAAAGATTCGCTATAATAGCTCCGAATAAGCCTTTACTTTTTGATTACGTCTTGTTAATAGGAGATAAGACCACGTTGCATGCATTCGAGTCGGAACTCTATGAAAACTCGGGTTTATTGATTAGACTCGAGCCTTTTGTACTCAGAATTGGCTATAACAGCTCCGATTAATCTTTTACTTCTTGATTAAGTCCTGTTGTAGCAAGGATTCGCTACAATAGCTCGGTTAAGTATTTACTTCTTGATTAAGTCTTCTTAATAAGATATAAGACCACGTTACATGCATTTGAGTCCGAACTCTACGAAAACTCTGTTTTATTGATTAGATTCATGCTGTTTGTACTCAGAATTGGCTATAACAGCTCAGATTAATCTTTTACTTCTTGATTAAGTCTTGTTGTAGCAAAGATTGGGTATAATAGCCCCGATTAAGCCTTTACTTCTTTATTAAGTCTTGTTAATATGAGATAACACCACGTTAGATGCATTCGAGTCGGAACTCTATGAAAACTCGGTTTTATTGATTAGATTCGAGCCTTTTGTACTAAGAATTGGCTATAACAGCTCCGATTAATCTTTTCTTTCTTGATTAAGTCTTGTTGTAGCAAGGATTCGCTATAATAGCTCAAATTAAGCCTTTAATTCTTGATTACATCTTGTTAATAGGAGATAAGACCACGTTGCAAGCATTCGAGTCGGAACTCTATGAAAACTCGGCTTTATTGATTAGATTCGAGCCTTTTGTACTCAGAATTGGCTATAACAACTCCGATTAATCTTTTCTTTCTTGATTAAGTCTTGTTGTAGCAAGGATTTGCTATAATAGCTCAAATTAAGCCTTTACTTCTTGATTATGTCTTGTTAATAGGAGATAAGACCACATTGCAAGCATTCGAGTCAGAACTCTATAAAAGCTCGGTTTTATTGATTAGATTCGAGCCTTTTGTACTCAGAATTGGCTATAAGAGCTCCGATTAATATTTTACTTCTTGATTAAGTCATGTTGTAGCAAGGATTGTATATAATAGCTCGGATTAAGCCTTTTGATTAAGTCTGGTTAATAGGTGATACGACCACGTTACATGCATTCGAGTTATAACTCAACGAAAACTCGGGTTTATTGATTAGTTTCCAGCCTTTTATACTAAGAATTGGCTTTAACAGCTCCGATTAATCTTTTCTTTCTTGATTAAGTCTTGTTGTAGCAAAGATTCGCTATAATAGCTCCGAATAGGCCTTTACTTTTTTATTACGTCTTGTTAATAGGAGATAAGACCACGTTGCATGCATTCGAGTCGGAACTCTACGAAAACTCGGGTTTATTGATTAGACTCGAGCCTTTTGTACTCAGAATTGGCTCTAACAGCTCCGATTAATCTTTTACTTCTTGATTAAGTCCTGTTGTAGCAAGGATTCGCTACAATAGCTCGACTAAGTATTTACTTCTTGATTAAGTCTTGTTAATAGGATATAAGACCACGTAACATGCTTTCGAGTCGGAACTCTATGAAAACTTGGCTTTATTGATTAGATTCATGCTGTTTGTACTCAGAATTGGCTATAACAGCTCAGATTAATCTTTTACTTCTTGATTAAGTCTTGTTGTAGCAAAGATTGGGTATAATAGCCCCGATTAAGCCTTTACTTCTTTATTAAGTCTTGTTAATATGAGATAATACCACGTTACATGCATTCGAGTCGGAACTCTATGAAAACTCGGTTTTATTGATTAGATTCGAGCCTTTTGTACTAAGAATTGGCTATAACAGCCCCGATTAATCTTTTCTTTCTTGATTAAGTCTTGTTGTAGCAAGGATTCGCTATAATAGCTCAAATTATGCCTTTACTTCTTGATTACATCTTGTTAATAGGAGATAAGACCACGTTGCAATCATTCGAGTCGGAACTGTATGAAAACTCGGCTTTATTGATTAGATTCGAGCCTTTTGTACTCAGAATTGGCTATAACAACTCCGATTAATCTTTTCTTTCTTGATTAAGTCTTGTTGTAGCAAGAATTTGCTATAATAGCTCAAATTAAGCCTTTACTTCTTGATTATGTCTTGTTAATAGGAGATAAGACCACGTTGCAAGCATTCGAGTTAGAATTCTATAAAAGCTCGGTTTTATTGATTAGATTCGAGCCTTTTGTACTAAGAATTGACTATAACAAGTCTGATTAATATTTTCTTTCTTGATTAAGTCTTGTTGTAGCAAGGATTGGATATAATAGCTCCAATTAAGCCTTTACTTCTTGATTAAGTCTTGTTAATAGGAGATACGACCACGTTAATGCACTCAAGTTGGAACTCTATGGAAACTCGGGTTTATTGATTAGTTTCGAGCCTTTTATACTCAGAATTGGCTATAACAGTTCCGATTAATCTTTTCTTTCTTGATTAAGTCATGTTGTAGCAGGGATTCGCTATAATAGCCCGGATTAAGCCTTTACTTATTGAATAAGTCTTGTTAATAGGAGATATGACCACGTTACATGCATTCGAATCGGAACTCTATGAAAATTCGCGTTTATTGATTAGTTTCGAGCCTTTTGTACTAAGAATTGGCAATAACAACTCCGATTAATCTTTTCTTTCTTGATTAAGTCATGTTGTAGCAAGGATTGGATATAATAGCTCTGATTAAGCCTTTACTTCTTGATTAAGTCTTGTTAATAGGACATACGACCACATTACATGCACTCAAGTTGGAACTCTATGAAACTCAGGTTTATTGATTAGTTTCGAGCCTTTTACACTCAGAATTGGCTAAACAGCTCCGATTAATCTTTTTTTTCTTGATTAAGTCTTGTTGTAGCAAGAATGCGCTATAATAGCTCGGATTCAGTCTTTTGATTAAGTCTTGTTAATAGGATATACGACCACGTTACATGCATTCGAGTCAGAATTCTATGAAAACTCGGATTTATTGATTAGTTTCCAGCCTTTTATACTAAGAATTAACTTTAACAGCTCCGATTAATCTTTTCTTTCTTTATTAAGTCTTGTTGTAGCAAAGATTCGTTATAATAGCTCCGAATAAGCCTTTACTCCGTGATTATGTCTTGTTAATAGGAGATAAGACCACGTTACATGCATTTGAGTCCGAACTCTATGAAAACTCAGGTTTATGATTAGATTTGAGCATTTTGTACTCAGAATTTGCTATAACAGCTACGATTAATCTTTTACTTCTTGATTAAGTCCTGTTGTAGCGAGGATTCGCTACAATAGCTCGGATTAAGTATTTACTTCTTGATTAAGTCTTGTTAATAGGATATAAGACCACGTAACATGCTTTTGAGTCGGAAGTCTATGAAAACTCGGCTTTATTGATTAGATTCGTGCTCTTTGTACTCAGAATTGGCTATAACAGCTTAGATTAATCTTTTACTTCTTGATTAAGTCTTGTTGTAGCAAGGATTGGATATAATAGCCCCGATTAAGCCTTTACTTATTGGTTAAGTCTTGTTAATATGAGATAAGACCACGTTACATGCATTCGATTCGGAACTCTATGAAAATTCAAGTTTATTGATAGATTCGAGCCTTTCATATTCAGAGTCGGAACTCTAGGTTTCGATCGAACCCTGAACCCTAGGGTTCGAACCCTAAAGCCTAGGGTCTGGGTGGGTGGGCCTTCGGCCGGCGAGGATAACGTATAGCAAGACTGGAGTCGCTTACTTATAATTACCGCCGTGCTTCAAAGAAGCGCGCAGTGATGCAGCAGTGTCAAGCAGTTGGTAATTATAAGCGGGCAGCAACATGCATTTGAGTCAGAAATCTATGGAAACTCGGGTTTATTGATTAGATTCGAGCCTTTTGTACTCAGAATTGGCTATAACAGCTCCCATTAATCTTTTACTTCAGCTTAAGTCTTGTTGTAGCAAGGATTGGATATAATAGCCCCGATTAAGCCTTTACTTCTTGATTAAGTCTAGTTAATATGAGATAAGACCACGTTACATGCATTCGAGCTGGAACTCAATGAAAACTCGGTTATATTGATTAGATTCGAGCCTTTTGTACAAAGAATTAGCTATAACAGCTCTGATTAATCTTCTCTTTCTTGATTAAGTCTTGTTGTAGTAAGGATTCGCTATAATAGCTCAAATTAAGCCTTTAATTCTAGATTACGTCTTGTTAATAGGAGATAAGACCATGCTGCATGAATTCGAGTCGGAGCTCTATGAAAACTCGGGTTTATTGATTAGATTCGAGCCTTTTATACTCAGAATTGGCTATAAGAGCTCCGATTAATATTTTACTTCTTGATTAAGTTATGTTGTAGCAAGGATTGGATATAATAGCTCGGATTAAGCCTTTTGATTAAGTCTTGTTAATAGGTGATACGACCACGTTACATGCATTCGAGTCAGAACTCAACGAAAACTCGGGTTAATTGATTAGTTTACAGCCTTTTATACTAAGAATTGGCTTTAACAGCTCTGATTAATATTTTCTTTCTTGATTAAGTCTTGTTGTAGCAAAGATTCGCTATAATAGCTCCGAATAAGCCTTTACTTTTTGATTACGTCTTGTTAATAGGAGATAAGACCACGTTGCATGCATTCGAGTTGGAACTCTACGAAAACTCGGGTTTATTGATTAGACTCGAGCCTTTTGTACTCAGAATTGGCTATAACAGCTCCGATTAATCTTTTACTTCTTGATTAAGTCATGTTGTAGCAAGGATTCACTACAATAGCTCGGATTAAGTATTTACTTCTTGATTAAGTCTTGTTAATAGGATATAAGACCACGTAACATGCTTTCGAGTCGGAACTCTATGAAAACTTGGCTTTATTGATTAGATTCGTGCTGTTTGTACTAAGAATTAGCTATAACAGTTTAGATTAATCTTTTACTTCTTGATTAAGTCTTGTTGTAGTAAGGATTGGATATAATAGCCCCCATTAAGCCTTTACTTCTTGATTAAGTGTAATGGTGTTCTAACCGAGTTAGAAGTCGAATATGAAAAACTACCCCGGTATTGCCGGCATTGTCGACATGTTGGTCATGACATTGATGCTTGTTACATTAAAAATCCAGCTTTAAAACCCAAAACGTTTGAGAATAAATTTCAAAACAAAACCAATTTGGAGAAGGGTAAAGAAGTAGAAAAAGAAAAATGGGTGCCGGTTGGCCAAAAAATTTTTAAGTCCCCTTCGAAAAATGACAGTTTAAACAATGCGACAGTATTTATTCATGATAAAGGACCAGGCCCATCCGTTAGGCCGGTCAATAGTTCTAATTCGGGATTGAGAGATGGTGCAGGGAAAATGGCAACTTCGTTCTCGGTTAAGGGAGCGCAGGTGAATACTAGAAACATGTTTGCGGTGCTAGACAATCAGGAGGAAATTCCCTCCCCCAACCTGCCATTGAAGCCACAATCGGCAAATGCTTTTTTGGCTATGTCGAACTCTTTTGATAGTATTTTGCAGACAGATGACCAACAGCCCCGTAATAATGCGGAACAAAAATTAAAACCTATATGTCAACCCTCTATTAGTGTTATTGAACTGCAGGAAAGTGTTCCTAATAATTGTGGGGAGGATTATGAGGCCATCAAGAATGATAGTATTGCTGAAGTTTCTGACTCTTCTACTGAATATTTTGCAGGCTCAGAAAACTACAACTCTGACAGATCTGCATACTCCAGGCAATCCTTTTTTGAACAATCCTTACCTGATCATATTGACACAGATTTTGACCCAGTTGGAACTGAAATTATTCCTTTTAAGGAAAATCTTAAAAATCCAATTCTTGAGCACCCGATTAAAACGGGCAGACGTGGAAAAGCAAAAAATTATCACCAAGCTTCTAATATATTAAAAAAGAGGACTAGGAGTGGAGCTATCCATAATGATTAGTACGCTTTTTTGGAATATTAGAGGTATTGGCAACAAACCTGCCCAAAATAAACTTCGTATGTTAAAAAGAAAGCACAATTTCAACATATTGGCTCTTATTGAACCAAAAGTGGATTTGGACCCTAATTATTTTTTCCAGAAATTTGGATTTTCAACTGTGTGTGCGAATGTTAGTAATCATATATGGCTTTTCACGGATTCTGACACTCACGTCAAGATTCTTAATAATAAGGAGCAAATGTTACATGTGGAAGTTTTTTGTAACTCCCTCCCTTCTCTTTTCCTTTTAACTGTTGTGTACGGGAGGCATACCAAAATCGAGAGAAGGGACCTGTGGGATGATCTTCTCTCCGTGAGTCACAGCAAGCTCCCTTGGATGGTTGGGGGGGGGGGATTTCAACATTATCCTCCAACCTGACGAGAAAAAAGGAGGGGCTGCCCCGATCCAATCAGATATGGAAGAGTTCAATGATGCTCTCTTTCATTGCAACCTATCTGATGGTGGATTCTTGGGCACCCCTTACACCTGGTATAGCGATGGTGTGTGGCAAAGGTTGGATAGGATCTTGTTCTCCCCGGCTTGGTACAGTGCTTTCCCAAGCTCCTCCATTAGGCATCTTCCTAAGTATCGGTCTGATCACAACTCTTTGTTTTGCCGATTTAGCACTAAATCCTATAAACTCAAGGCTTCTTTCAGATTTCAAAATATGTGGATAAGACACCATCTTTTTTTACCAACTGTAAAGGAGTCTTGGGACCTCCATACCAATGCTACAGGGATGTTTAAACTTCTGGATAAGCTCTCGAGGTTAAAATACACCTTGAAGGAATGGAATCTGGTTATTTTTGGTAATATTTTTTCTCAAATTGATCAGGCTCAGTATGCGGTGGAAGTTGCCGAAAATGGGTTCGACCAAGATCCTTCCACTACCAATCTCATCCACCTTAAAAAAATGAACGCCAACCTTACCCTTATTCTGTCCATGGAGGAGGATTTTTGGAAACAAAAATCTAATATGAAATGGATGTTTGAAGGAGAGAGGAATAGCAAATTCTTTCACAATTTAGTGAAAAAGAAAAGACAGAGAAACTATATTCATGAAATTCGGGATTGTGGTCGTACGATCACGGATCCCGAGGAAATTCACAACTCCGCGGTCTCCTACTTCTCTAATTGTTTTGCGGAGCAAAATTATTTTCTTGACGACATTGAACCTCGGGTTGTGCCTAATATTATCTCGCATGATCAAAATAATAGTCTGTGTATTAATCCCACCATTGATGAAATTAAGGTTTGTGTTTTTGACATGGACGGGGATAGTGTTGCCGGGCCTGATGGTTTTAATATTAATTTTTTCCAAACTTGCTGGGATATAGTGTGTTGGGATGTTTTAGAAGCCGTTTCTGATTTTTTCGGTGGCTGTCCGATGCCGCGTGCTTTTACTACGACCACTATTACACTTATTCCCAAAATTAATAATCCTAGATCGTGGAAAGATTTTCGGCCGATTAGTCTGTGCAACACTACCTATAAAATCATTTCGAAAATTCTTAGCATGAGACTTGGCAAAATTCTGCCCTTTATGATTAATCCTGCCCAGCCGGGTTTCATCAAAGGTAGAAATATCACGGATAATATTTTGACGGCCCACGAGGTTACTCATGACATCTCGCTTTCGATTACCAATACTATTATTAAACTTGACATGGAAAAAGCTTATGATAGGATTAATTGGAATTTCATATTTCAAGTAATGTCTAGCTTTGGTTTTTCTAGTGTCTGGATTAATTTTATTAAAAATTGTATTTCTAATTGTTGGTTCTCGATCCTTGTTAATGGCAATCGGTTGGGTTTTTTAAAAGCGAGAGAGGTATTCGGCAAGGGGATCCGCTATCCCCTCTCATTTTTGTGATTGCCGCGGACTATTTTTCTCGGAGTATTGATCAAATGTTCTTGGATAATCCATCGATGTACTTCAAGATTAAGAAAAAAGTGAAAATCACGCATCTTGCATATGCCGATGATATTCTCATTTTTCTTAATTCTTCCAAAAAAAAGTCTCCATATATTTAACAAGTGCATCACCCATTATGAGAATATTTCCGGGCAGAAGATCAATAACCACAAGAGTAACTTTATTTTGAATAATCCAACTCCCCAAGTTGATAGATGGGTCCATGATATCACGGGGTTTAATAGAGCTGATTTACCGATTATGTACTTAGGCGCCCCTCTTTGGAAAGGTTTTCAATCCTTCGATATGTATGGTCCCTTGATTACGAAAATTAAAAACAAGATTCTTACTTGGAACCATCATTTACTATCCACCGGGGGTCGCCTTGAATTAATTAAATCGGTTCTTAACTCCATAACTTTCTATAGCTTACAAGTGCTAAAACCTCCGGATAATGTCATTATTTTCATAGAAAGACTTTTCAACAAACTCCTTTGGGGAACTAATGACAATAAACGTAAGTTACATTGGGCTTCTTGGAATCGGTTATGTTTTCCTACGGATGAGGGGGGTCTCGGGTGTCGGAATCTTCATGACATTATCCGGGCAGCCGAGATTAAATTGTGGTGGAGATTCAGAACTTCCAACAATATTTGGTCTAATTTACTCCTTAAAAAATACTGCTCTCGGCTTCACCCCATGATTATCAAATTCAACCCCAAAAGTTCCCTTATTTGGAAAAATCTGTGCCGCATTAGATCTATTACTAATGATAAAATCTTTTGGCATAATGGTAATGGTAAAGTGTCTATTTGGCATGACATTTGGTGCGATATGAGCCCGTTAACCAATTTTCGCCAAACTAAAGCTAAAGATACTATTGATTGTGTTTGGACTAATGGGGAATGGGATAGGGGGAAAATCAATCGCAAACTCCCGTTTGGCATTTGTGATCATATTTGCTCGTTACCTATTACCCTTGGTGAGAATAAACCTGTATGGACTATATCCTCAAATGGTATTTTTGGCTTCAAAACAGCTTGGGATTTAGTTCGTCAGAAAAAACCTGTCAATAATATTCTTCGTTATTGTTGGAATCCTTTAATCACACCTACCATTTCCCTGTTTATGGTTAAGCTCCTCAATAAATGGATTTCCACGCCGGATGGGCTCGCGCGTAGGGGCATTATTGCCACTAATTCGTGTTTTTGTTGTAATGGAGATGAAAACCTTGCTCACCTCTTTATTAATGGCCCGGTTGCTAAAGAAGTTTGGAAGGTTTTTCATAACTTTGCGGGGATCAAAATCCTTATTACCTCCAACTTTAATCTCATCATTGCTAATTGGTTTGGTAAAACGAAGGGCAAAATTCACATTTTTTATATTATTCCCATTCTGGTTCTATGGTTTCTTTGGTGTTGTAGGAATGACAAAAGAGTTGATAATATCCCTTTCACGCCTAAACGCGTGTGTGAGCGTATTTGGAAATACATTAACAACATCAAATTAAAAGGCAAAATTAGTAGACAGTTTTGGAAGGGAGCAGTTCGAATTGCTGATTTTATGGGCATCAAACCTGCCCCGGGGCCATGATACTCAGTCAGGGCTGTCCGTTAGATTAAGCCACAGGTGGGGTGGTGGAAATTGAATTCGGATGGCGCCGCGAATGGTAATCCGGGCGGCGCGGCCGCTGGGGGAATTGTTCGGGATCACCACGGCAATCCTCTTATCGTGTTCTCCGAATTTCTGGGAACTCAAAAAAACAATTTTGCGGAAATTTACGCCATTTGGAGAGGGCTTGATTTTTGCATTCAACACAATTTTAAAAAAGTTTGGGTGGAAGTCGACTCGAAAATTGCAATCCAACTGATTAATCATTCCACTTCCTGCCAATGGAAAATCCAAAGGATTATTTTTCAAATTCGATCTCTTATGGATAAAATTGAGATCCATTTCTCTCATATCTTTAGAGAGGGAAATGCCGTCGCTGATCTCTTAGCCAACGAAGGATGTGATCGTCAAGATTTTCACCTTCACGATGTCTCCAATCTTAAAGGGAAAATCCTAGGATTTATTAAACTGAATAAAATGGCCTTCCCATATATTAGGAGGAGAAAAAATCTTGTGTAATATTTTCCAGGCTAAGTGGTTCGTTCCCTGGGCATGTAGAGGGTCTCGTCCACCCTCGTTTTTCAGTTTCATAATTTATTCTGTTTTTTGGGGCGTGTAGAGGGTTTCGTCCCCCCTGTTTTCTTCCGGGCGTGTAGAGGGACTCGTCCACCCTCTTTTTTCGCGTTGTTATCAAAGCTGTCCGTTTAAAAAAAAAAAGTCTTGTTAATATGAGATAATACCACGTTACATGCATTCGAGTGGGAACTCTATGAAAACTCGGTTTTATTGATTAGATTCGAGCCTTTTGTACTAAGAATTGGCTATAACAGCTCCGATTAATCTTTTCTTTCTTGATTAAGTCTTGTTGTAGCAAGGATTCGCTATAATAGCTCAAATTAAGTCTTTACTTCTTGATTAAGTCTTCTTAATAAGAGATAAGAACACGTTGCAAGCATTCGAGTCGGAACTCTATGAAAACTCGAGTTTATTGATTATATTCAAGCCTTTTGTACTCAGAATTGGCTGTAAGAGCTCCGATTAATCTTTTACTTCTTGATTAAGTCATGTTGTAGCAAGGATTGGATATAATAGCTCCGATTAAGCCTTCACTTCTTGATTAAGTCTTGTTAATAGGAGATACGACCACGTTAAATGCACTCGAGTTGGAACTCTATGGAAACTCTGGTTTATTGATTAGTTTCGAGCCTTTTATACTCAGAATTGGCTATAACAGTTCCAATTAATCTTTTCTTTCTTGATTAAGTCCTGTTGTAGCAGGGATTCGTTATAATAGCCTGGATTAAGCCTTTACTTATTGACTAAGTCTTGTTAATAGGAGATATGACCACGTTACATGCATTCGAATCGGAACTCTATGAAAATTTGGGTTTATTGATTAGTTTCGAGCCTTTTGTACTAAGAATTGGCTATAACAACTCTGATTAATCTTTTCTTTCTTGATTAAGTCCTGTTGTAGCAAGGATTGGATATAATAGCTCTGATTAAACCTTTACTTCTTGATTAAGTCTTGTTAATAGGAGATACGACCACGTTACATGCATTCGAGTTGGAACTCTATGAAACTCAGGTTTATTGATTAGTTTCGAGCCTTTTGCACCCAGAATTGGCTAAACAGCTCCGATTAATCTTTTCTTTCTTGATTAAGTCTTGTTGTAGCAAGAATTCGCTATAATAGCTCGGATTCAGCCTTTTGATTAAGTCTTGTTAATAGGAGATACGACCACGATACATGCATTCGAGTCAGAATTCTATGAAAACTCGGGTTTATTGATTAGTTTCCAGCCTTTTATACTAAGAATTAACTTTAACAGCTCCGATTAATGTTTTCTTTCTTTATTAAGTCTTGTTGTAGCAAAGATTCGCTAAAATAGCTCCGAATAAGCCTTTACTTCTTGATTATGTCTTGTTAATAGGAGATAAGACCACGATACATGCATTCGAGTCGGAACTCTACGAAAATTCAGGTTTATTGATTAGATTTGAGCCTCTTGTACTCAGAATTGGCTATAACAGCTACGATTAATCTTTTACTTCTTGATTAAGTCCTGTTGTAGCGAGGATTCGCTACAATAGCTCGGATTAAGTATTTACTTCTTGGTTAAGTCTTGTTAATAGGATATAAGACCACGTAACGTGCTTTCGAGTCGGAACTCCATGAAAACTCGGATTTATTGATTAGATTCGTGCTGTTTGTACTCAAAATTGGCTATAACAGCTTAGATTAATCTTTTACTTCTTGATTAAGTCTTGTTGTAGCAAGGATTGGATATAATAGCCCCGATTAAGCTTTTACTTCTTGATTAAGTCTTGTTAATATGAGATAAGACCACGTTACATGCATTCGAGTCGGAACTCTATGAAAATTCGGGTTTATTGGTTAGATTCGAGCCTTTCCATATTCAGAGTCGGAACTCTAGGTTTCGGTCGAACCCTGAACCCTAGGGTTCGAACCCTAAAGCCTAGGATCCTAATATAAGGTGGGTGGGTAGGCCTTCGGCCGGCGAGGATAACGTATAGCAGCAGCTGGGAGCTACCTGCTTATAATTACCGGCGTGCTTCAGCAAGCGCGCATGTGATGCAGGAAGGTGCTGAAGCAGGCTGGTAATTATAAGCGGGCAGCAACATGCATTCGAGTCAGAAATCTATGGAAACTCAGGTTTATTGATTAGATTCGAGCCTTTTGTACTCAGAATTGGCTATAACAGCTAATCTTTTACTTCGGCTTAAGTCTTGTTGTAGCAAGGATTGGATATAATAGCCCCGATTAAGCCTTTACTTCTTGATTAAGTCTTGTTAATATGAGATAAGACCACGTTACATGCATTCGATCTGGAACTCAATGAAAACTCGGTTTTATTGATTAGATTCGAGCCTTTTGTACAAAGAATTAGCTATAAGAGCTCCGATTAATCTTCTCTTTCTTGATTAAGTCTTGTTGTAGCAAGGATTGGCTATAATAGCTCAAATTAAGCCTTTAATTCTAGATTACGTCTTGTTAATAGGAGATAAGACCATGCTGCATGCATTCGAGTCGGAGCTCTATGAAAACTCGGGTTTATTGATTAGATTCGAGCCTTTTGTACTCAGAATTAGCTATAAGAGCTCCGATTAATATTTTACTTCTTGATTAAGTCATGTTGTAGCAAGGATTGGATATAATAGCTCGGATTAAGCCTTTTGATTAAGTCTTGTTAATAGGTGATACGACCACGTTACATGCATTCGAGTCAGAACTCAACGAAAACTCGGGTTTATTGATTAGTTTCCAGCCTTTTATACTAAGAATTGGCTTTAACAGCTCCGATTAATCTTTTCTTTCTTGATTAAGTCTTGTTGTAGCAAAGATTCGCTATAATAGCTCCGAATAAGCCTTTACTTTTTGATTACGTCTTGTTAATAGGAGATAAGGCCACGTTGCATGCATTCGAGTTGGAACTCTACGAAAACTTGGGTTTATTGATTAGACTCGAGCCTTTTGTACTCAGAATTGGCTATAATAGCTTCGATTAATCTTTTACTTCTTGATTAAGTCCTGTTGTAGCAAGGATTCGCTACAATAGCTCGGATTAAGTATTTACTTCTTGATTAAGTCTTGTTAATAGGATATAAGACCACGTAACATGCTTTCGAGTCGGAAGTCTATGAAAACTTGGCTTGATGCGATTGTGACATCTCCAAACGAAGTAAGAATTGACGTAGGTGACGATACCACGTTGCATGCACATGCACCTACGTACTTCGGTGAGAAAACAAATGTGGAAATGGGAACGATCTTAATAATCGGAACCGGGATAACTTAGACGTATCAAAACATGCATACGTATGCATGTTCATGCATACAAAATCGCCCATATTAGGGGGAGATTTCGGCTGATTGTGATGGGAGACTCATGAAGGATTTTGTCCCCACTATTTTCAAGTTTGCTTTCACTTTTCAAAGTCCACCATAATAAGATCAAGGATAGAGATTTGGCTCACTCCACCATTTGAAAAATCGGCCGAACTACATGGAAGAAAATGCCAAGATGTTGCTTTCATTTTCTATCCTTATCAAAGTCTTACAAAAGGATACCACATGGGAAAGATGTTATCTCCTCCTTCCAACTTACCCCACGGCCGAAAATGAAAGGAAGAAGCCAAGCATGACTTTGTTTTCAATCTTTGTCAAAGTTGATAGAATAATTTCATGTTTGCTTGTTTTCTTGTGTGATCTTGTTTGATCTTGTTTGTAGTTGTAATGGCTATTTATAAAGCCTCATCTTCAACCTTTGAAAATCATCTTGAAGCTTAAAAAAAACAAAATACATTGTGTATGTATTCTTGTTGAATGATTTTCAGCACACCTTGATTATAATTTGACGCATCTCCGAGTTGTAATTTAATCAATTCTCAATAGGTCTTGGAGAGAGATTGCCTTATCAAACTATAGGTCTAGTTTGATAAATTACTTTCATATTATCTTGTTTACGTAAGCCGAATTGCCCTACTTTCGGTGAATTCTTACGAGTGTTACATATATACGAGTGTTGTGAGGTAACAAAATATATCCGCTGCATTTCCTTGCGAGTTTACATACCTTTTCATATGTAATTCATATCATTAGTGGCATCGGAGACCAAGGTTATTTCCTTTTCGAAATTTTCTTGGCGATTTTCCTGATTAAGCTATCTTATCATGGATTTTTCCGACGATTTCATGGAGAAACTCCGTGAGGCACTACACAATTTACAAGAACCACGTTTTCAAGCTAGAAGAGGAGGATATGACGCACATTCACCGCGTCATGTAGATGAATTTAAAGTAAATGAACTTCCGGAATTTGTCGGAGGTACCAATCCCGATGTCTACTTGGAGTGGGAGAGGAAGATTGAACGTATGTTTGACTTCAAGAACCTTAACGGTGAGAAACGTTGCAAATATGCGATTCTCAAGTTAGGGAAGGGCGCTTCTTTATGGTTCGAGGGTGTGAAAACACAATGAGCTCGTGCGGGAAAGGAGAAGATCCGTTCTTGGGATTCTTTGAAAAAAAACTACGTAAAAGGTATGTCCCGACATCACATCGGTTAACCTTGTATCGAAAGATTGCCGAATTCGTTCAAGGGAAACTAAGTGTGGGAGAATACATTGAAGAATTTGAAGGCTTGGCCTTAAGGGGAGAACTTGAAGAAAATGAAGACCAAAGAATGTCACATTTCTTACGTGGCCTAAACCGAAACATTGCAAATATGGTGGAATTTTACCCCCTGCGGAGATTTTGACACTTTATGCAGACTATGCATAAAAATAGAAGCTCAAAACAAGTTGAAGTTTGCCAAACCCGAATTCCCATACAAATTCGGAAATGCAAGTGCCGGCTCAAGTTCGACTACGAAACTGATACGAATTACGTATGAAAATGGACGTAAACTCGTATGTAATGCAGCGGAAATATAATTGATCCTCACAACACTCGAATATGTGCAACACTCGTAAGATATAACCGAAAGTCGGGCAATTCGGTTTACGTAAACAAGAACAATATGAATGATTTATCAAACTAGACCTATAGTTTGATAAGATAATCTTTCCTCAAGACCTATTGAGAATCGATTGGATTAAAACTCAAAAACGCGTCGAATTATAATCAAGATTTCGATGAAAAGCATTCACCAAGAAAACACAAGTGTATTCTTATTTCTTCAACATACAATACTTCATACAAGCATGAACAAGACTACTTATAGAAGTATAGTCTTCTAAACAACTAAGGGATGAAAACAAGATCACATGATCTTGAAATGAAAAACAAAACATCAAGAAAAAATACAAAGGAATCAAATCAAATGGAGGGGGAATCACACAACAAAATGATTATAAGCCACCCCACATAACATGCAAGTCTAATCATGACATGTGAGTGGAGGGAAAACAACAAAAAAAAACAAAAAAAAATCAGCAATAATGGTCATTTGTCGTCGTTTGACACGGCCGGCCGATCGCAGACGGCTACGGGCGGCATGTGCGGGCGCACATGTTCGGCAGGACTCGATCGTGTTGCCTGGCACGGTCGGGTTGGTCGGACAGCGGGAATTTACTATCCGGAAGAGTGTGACTCGGTCGTGTCGCCTGACACGGTCGGGTTGGTCAGGCAGCGAGATTTCATTATCCGGGACATCTCGGCACGGGCCGTGCCGGACGACACGGTCGGGTTCGGTTGGCAGCGAGATTTCACTATCCAGGACATCTCGGCACGGGGCATGTCGGATGACACGGCCGGGTTCGGTCGGACGCGATCGGCCAATTCCGGCAGGTGGTGATTTTTCCGGCAGTTCGTCCATTTTCCGGCCGATTGTCGACCTTCCAGCATAGCATGACACGGGCCGTGTTATATGACACGGCTGAGACCGAGACTCCACGCCTTATGTCCGTTTTCTCGCCAAAATACGTAGTAGTCCGTGCATGGCGTGTAGTAAGGTCATTTATATCGATCCTTACTTCGCCTTCTTCGTTCATGTCAAATGATTCCGTATCATCTCCTCCTCCTTTAAAAGGAATTGTCCTCAATTCCGAAATTCCATCATCATCGATGTAAGGTGAGAGGTCCCCAACATTAAAGGTTGCATGAATCCCATAATCTCCCAGAATTTCTAATTTGTAAGCGTTGTCGTTAACTTTCGCGATTACTTTAAACGGTCCCTCCGCTCGCGGCATTAATTTGTTCTTACGTTTATTTGGAAATTGCTCTTTCCTCAAATGCAACCAAACCAAATCACCAACTTCGAACAATCTCGGCCTTCTTTGTTTGTTCGACTTTCTTTTGTAAGCCTCGTTTATTTCCTTGATTCGATTACGTACTTGCTCGTGTAATTTCATCATCGATTTCAATTTTGATTCCGCATCCTTGTGCACTAACTCGTCACTTGGCAATGGAATTAGATCCAACGGCATGTACGGGTTTAGTCCGTAAACTACTTCGAACGAAGAGTGTGCCGTGGCATGAGTAGGAGAACGATTATAAGCGAACTCCGCATGTGCAAGTTTCAAGTCCCAATCCTTCTGTGTCTTGCTCACAAGACCACGTAGTAAAATGCCCAACGTTCTATTGGTCACCTTGGTTTGACCGTCCGTTTTTGGATGATGTGACGTGCTAAATAGTAGTTTGGTTCCCACCTTTCTCCATAAGGTGTTCCAAAAATAACTAAGGAATTTTGAGTCCCGATCCGAAACAATCGTTTTTGGAACTCCATGCAATCGTACGATTTCTCGGAAATACAAATCGGCGACGTTACTCGCGTCGCCCGTCTTGTGGCAAGCCACAAAGTGAGCCATCTTCAAAAATCAGTCTACGACAACCATAATAGCATCTCTCCCTCGTTGAGTACGAGGCAAAGCAACAATAAAATCCATTGAGACATCTTCCCACGGTCTTTCCGGAATCGGAAAAGGCATGTATACTCCCGGTTTGAATGAACTTTTAGTAATATGGCATGTTACACACTTATTAATGATGTCATGTACATCCACTTGCATCTTCGGCCAATGAAAATGCTCTTTAAGGACCTCCAATGTTTTGGCCGAACCAAAATGACCGGCCAAGCCTCCACCGCGAGCTTCCCGAACTAATAATTCTCAAATCGGGTGTTTGGGTAAACATAGGCGATTTCCTTTGAAAAGGAATCCTTCTTGCAACGTAAATTCTCCAAATGGGCCAGATTTACACCGAATGAAAACCTCACCAAAATCCACATCCCCATCATAACACTCCTTCAATGCTTCGAACCCAAGCAACCGAATGTCAAGAGTAGAGAGTAAGGCATACCGTCTAGACAAAGCATCCGCCACAACGTTGATCTTGCCATCTTTGTACTTCGATGAAAAGTGGAATGATTGCAAGAATTCCACCCATTTAGCATGTCTCGGACTCAACTTTTGTTGGCCGTTAATATATTTCAAGGACTCATGATCCGAATGTAGGATGAAATGTTTCGGCCGAAGGTGATGGCTCCAATGATCAAGAGCTCTCACAATGGCATAGAACTCCTTGTCATAAGTACAATAGTTGAGTCGAGCCCCACCCAACTTCTCCGAAAAGTATGCAATTGGTCGCCTCCCTTGGACGAGGACCGCCCCAATACCCACTCCACTTGCGTCACATTCCACCTCGAAAGGTTGTGAAAAGTCGGGTAAAGCCAAGATAGGTGCTTCACACATTTTCGCCTTCAATTTTTCAAACGCCCCTTGGGCAGCCCCGTTCCACACAAACGGTCCTTTTTTTAAGCATTCCGTTATCGGTCTAGAAATGGTACTAAAATCTCGTATGAACCTCCGATAAAATGAAGCAAGTCCGTGAAAGGCTCGGACTTCCGTGATGGTTTTGGGCGTAGGCCAAGATTTAATCGCCTCGATCTTGGTTTGATCAACCGACACTCCTTCTTTAGAAACGATGTATCCAAGAAAGGCTACACTCTCGACTAGAAACTAACACTTCTCCTTTTTCCCATAAAGTTTTTGATCCCTAAGGATCTCGAAGACTTTCCTCAAGTGCCCGGTATGCTCTTGTAATGATCGACTATAAATCAAGATGTCGTCTAAGTATACGACGACAAATTTTCCCAAAAACGGCTTAAGTACCTCATTCATTAATCACATGAAAGTACTTGGCGCATTTGTAAGGCCAAAGGGCATGACGAGCCATTCATATAATCCATGTTTTGTCTTGAAAGCCGTTTTCCATTCGTCTCCTTCCCGCATGCGAATTTGATGATAGCCGCTTCTCAAATCAACCTTCGAAAAAAAATCACTGAACCATGCAACTCGTCCAACATATCATCAAGTCTCAGAATTGGGAACCGATATTTGATGGTTATGTTGTTCACGGCTCTACTATCTATACACATCCGCCATGATCCATCCTTCTTTGGAACAAGTAAAACCGGAACCGCACAAGGACTCAAACTTTCTCGAACGTACCCGCGGTTCATTAGCTCCTCGATTTGTTTTTGCAACTCCTTTGTCTCCTCGGGGTTACATCGGTAGGCGGCCTTGTTAGGGAGTTATGCACCCGGTACAAGGTCGACTTGGTGTTCAATCCCACGTAAGGGTGGTAAACCCGGTGGTAAGTCTTCCGGGAAGACATCCGCAAATTCTTGGAGCAAGGTATCGATATCTCTCTTGCCTTGCACAACTATGTCAACATCTCGTGTTTCTTTAATCATCAATAAATACACACGCTTGCCATCGTCAATAGCGTGTCTCACCTCTTTCTCACTAGCAAACATGGTAAGCTTCGGTTTCTCCATTTGATTAGAACTCATCGATCGAATGGCTTGGGGTGCCATCGGTTTAAGCACAATCTTCTTGCCTTTATCTCGTAATTCATATTCGTTACTCCTTCCTCGATGTAAAATGTCTCTATCAAATAGCCATGGTCGTCCCAAAAGTATGTGGCATGCATCCATCGGGAGTACATCACATAGTACGTTGTCACCATACGATCCCATAGTTAATCCGACCCGTACTTGTTTCGAAACTTTCACCTTATTCCCATCATCGAGCCAATGTAACGCGTATGGTTTCGGATGAGTAGTAGTGACGAGTCCGAGCTTCGCCACCATCTCACTTGAAGCAACATTCGTACAACTTCCTCCATCGATTATCAAACTACACCACTTGTCTTTAATTTGACACTTGGTGTGGAATATTTGATCTCGTTGTTCCATGTCCCTCGAAACCGTCTTGACTTGTAAAGTGCGAAGGACTAGACTCGTGTCATAGTCCGGAGCATTGTAAGCCTCGCACTCCTCTTCTTCTTCTTCTTCAGCATTCATGTCAGACACGTCACCGTGTCTTTCTTCTTCGTCCTCGGCCAATAATTCTTCCCGAACCTCAAGAGCCTCTCTTAGTGTCACCACCCGTTTGTTCGGACATGCATTTTGGTAATGGCCGAATCCTTGACACTTGAAACATCGTACCTTCATCAAACTTGTTTCCTTGGGTACGTAGGGAGCCTTAGGTGCCGTGACAGGGACATGACTTGGTGTGGTGCTTTTAGTACCCGAACTCGAACCGGCACTTGGATTCCCGAATTTGGAAGGAAATTCGGGTCTTGAAAACTTCAATTTATTTTGGGCTTCTATCTTCACACATAATCCACATAAAGTGTCGAAATCTTCATATGGATATAGCTCCACCGTATTGGCTATGTTTTTGTTTAAGCCACGTAAAAAACGTGACATCTTTTGCTCTTCGTTTTCTTCTAACTCTCCCATCAAGACCAAACTTTCGAATTCTTCAATATATTCACCGACACTTAGTTTGCCTTGCATGAAATCGGCAATCTTCCGGTATAAGGTTAACCGGTGTGATGTTGGCACATACCTCTTACAAAGTTTTCTTTTTAAAGAATCCCACGAACGGATTTTTGCTTTTCCCTCCCGAGTCCTTCGTGTCTTTACTCCTTCGAACCAAAGAGAAGCACCCTTCCCTAACTTGAGAATTGCGTATTTGCAACGTTTCTCGTCGTTAAGGTCTTTGAATTCAAAGATGCGCTCAATATTCCGTTCCCACTCCAAATAAGCTTCGGGATCGGTACCTCCAACGAACTCCGGAAGTTCGTTTACCTTAAATTCGTCCGCATGGTGTATTTGACGTGCGTCATCCCCGCGTCTTGCTTGCTTACGTGGTTCCGGTAGACCGCTTAGTGCGTCACGGAGTTTCATCAAGAAATCGGGATCGGAGAAATCCATAACAAGATTCAAGAGATAGTTTTTAATAACAAAAAAAAATCTTTGAAGAAATCGCCCAAGGAGGTGACCTTGGGCTCCGATACCACTAATGATGTGAATTATGTATGAAAATGGACGTAAACTCGTATGTAATGCAGCGGAAATATAATTGATCCTCACAACACTCGAATATGTGTAACACTCGTAAGATATAACCGAAAGTCGGGCAATTCGATTTACGTAAACAAGAACAATATGAATGATTTATCAAACTAGACCTATAGTTTGATAAGATAATCTTTCCTCAAGACCTATTGAGAATCGATTGGATTAAAACTCGAAAACGCGTCGAATTATAATCAAGATTTCGATGAAAAACATTCAGCAAGAAAACACAAGTGTATTCTTATTTCTTCAACATACAATACTTCATACAAGCATGAACAAGACTACTTATAGAAGTGTAATCTTCTAAACAACTAAGGGATGAAAACAAGATCACATGATCTTGAAATGAAAAACAAAACATCAAGATAAAATATAAAGGAATCAAATCAAATGGAGGGGGAATCACACAACAAAATGATTATAAGCCACCCCACATAACATGCAAGTCCAAACATGACATGTGAGGGGAGGGAAAACAACAAAAAATAAAAAAAATCAGCAATAATGGTCATTTGCTAGCTGTCGGACACGGCCCGTGCCGATCGGCACGACCGCGGCGGCATGTGCGGGCGCACATGTTCGGCAGGACTCGACCGTGTCGCCTGGAACGGTCGGGTTGGTCGGACAGCGGGAATTTACAATCCGGAAGAGTGTGACTCGGCCGTGTCGCCTGACACGGTCGGGTTGGTCGGGCAGCGAGATTTCAATATCCGGGACATCTCGGCACGGGCCGCATCGGACGACATGGTCGGGTTCGGTCGGCAACGAGATTTCACTATCCAGGACATCTCGGCACGGGCCGTGTCGGACGACACGGCCGGGTTCGGTTGGCAGCGATCGGCCAGTTCCGGCAGGTGGTGATTTTTCCGGCAGTTCGTCCATTTTCCGGCCGATTGTCGACCTTCCGGCATAGCATGACACGGGCCGTGTTATATGATACGGCTGAGACCGAGACTCCACATCTTATGTCCGTTTTCTCGCCTAAATACGTAGTATTCCGTGCATGGCGTGTAGTAAGGTCATTTATATCGATCCTTACTTCGTCTTCTTCGTTCATATCAAATGATTCCGTATCAGAAACCTACCATACCATTTGATGCGATTGTGACATCTCCAAACGAAGTAAGAATTGACGTAGGTGACGATACCACATTGCATGCACATTCACCTACGTACTTCGGTGAGAAAACAAATGCGGAAATGGGAACGATCTTAATAATCGGAACCGGGATAACTTAGACGTATCAAAACATGCATACGTATGCATGTTCATGCATACAAAATCGGCCATATTAGGGGGAGATTTCAGCAGATTGTGATGGGAGATTCATGAAGGATTTTGTGCCCACTACTTTCAAGTTTGCTTTCACTTTTCAAAGTCCACCATAATAAGATCAAGGATAGAGATTTGGCTCACTCCACCCTTTGAAAAATCGGCCGAACTACATGGAAGAAAATGCCAAGATGTTGCTTTCATTTTCTATCCTTATCAAAGTCTTACAAAAGGATACCACATGGGAAAGATGTTATCTCCTCCTTCCAACTTACCCCACTGCCGAAAATTAAAGGAAGAAGCCAAGCATGACTTTGTTTTCAATCTTTGTCAAAGTTGATAGAATAGTTTAATGTTTGCTTGTTTTCTTGTGTGATCTTGTTTGATCTTGTTTGTAGTTGTAATGGCTATTTATAAAGCCTCATCTTCAACCTTTGAAAATCATCTTGAAGCTTAAAAAAACGAAATACATTGTGTATGTATTCTTGTTGAATGATTTTCAGCACACCTTGATTATAATTCGACGCGTCTTCGAGTTGTAATTTAATCAATTCTCAATAGATCTTGGGGAGAGATTGCCTTATCAAACTATAGGTCTAGTTTAATAAATTACTTTCATATTATCTTGTTTACATAATCCGAATTGCCCTACTTTCGGTGAATTCTTACGAGTGTTACACATATACGAGTGTTGTGAGGTAACAAAATATATCCACTGCATTTCCTTGCGAGTTTACGTACCTTTTCATACGTAATTCGTATCATTAGTGGCATCGGAGACCAAGGTTATTTCCTTGTCGAAATTTTCTTGGCGATTTTCCTGATTAAGCTATCTTATCATGGATTTTTCCGACGATTTCATGGAGAAACTCCGTGAGGCACTACACAACTTACAAGAACCACGTTTTCAAGATAGAAGAGGAGGATATGACGCACATTCACCGCGTCATGTAGATGAATTAAAAGTAAATGAACTTCCGGAATTTGTCGGAGGTACCAATCCCGAAGTCTACTTGGAGTGGGAGAGGAAGATTGAACGTATGTTCGACTTCAAGAACCTTAACGATGAGAAACGTTGCAAATATGCGATTCTCAAGTTAGGGAAGGGCGCTTCCTTATGGTTCGAGGGTGTGAAAACACAACGAGCTCGTGCGGGAAAGGAGAAGATCCGTTCTTGAGATTCTTTGAAAAAAAAACTACGTAAAAGGTATGTCCCGACATCACATCGGTTAACGTTGTATCGAAAGATTGCCGAATTCGTTCAAGGGAAACTAAGTGTGGGAGATGATACGAATTCTCGCTGGTGATGCGAATTCGGTATCGATACAGCAGAAGGCTTTTGTCAAATGGAAGCTATCGGCAAGGAACTGTCCGGAACCGAGAACAATTGTTCGCTACAACAATAATACTGGCGAGTAGTAAGCGCGCGCGATGAAGATGGCAGCTCGATACAGCGACAAGACAGGAACTTGACCGAATGGAAATGACTCGAAACAGGTAACCTCCAAACAGCGGCTCTCGAAACAGCAACTTCGGTCGGATGCTAGTAGAAACAGAAAACAAGTTCGAACAATCGAACAACACTCGAAATGGAAATTGGATTAAGTACAATACTGTATCGAAAACAAGAAGAATATCGAAACAGAACAGAAACAGTTGTTTTATCGAATTAGACCTATAATTCGATAAAGTGATTTCTTCTCAAGACCTATTGAGATTCAATCGGATTAATACTCGAAAACGCGTCGAATAAAAATCAGGTTTTGATGAAAAGCATTCACCAGGGAAAACACAAAGTGTTCTTATTTCTTCAACATTCAATTATCCTTCATTACAACTCTACTGCCACTATTTATAGGTAAAAGTAGCCTGACAAGATAATCTAAACTATTACAAGCTGGTTCTAAAATAATGAAAAGATAATAAAAAGGTTCCTCATGTCACTTGCTGACAAAAGTAAAAGCTAGGTCTTGTCTCCAAGTTGAAGTTGACAGCCGCTTTTTCATACAATAAGTTGCCAAGAATCCTACTGCCTTTATAATAAACAAATGCTGAAAATTCTTTGTTTTGCTACCACTTGGACTTTTTCCCCCTCCCAAGTTGCAATTTGCCTTAAGTTATTCCAATTCCGACTATCAAGGTAACTCTAGAGATGTTAAACGGGCTAGCCCTAGCGGTTCCGAGCTAGCCCTAACGGGCTTCGGGCTAAACGGTCCGGGCCAAAAAAGCCCGGATTTAAACGGGCTAGAAAATATCGGCCCTAACCCTAACCCTAACGGGCTTCGGGCTAAACGGGCTAAATATCTAAAAAATTTATTTTTTATTTTTTATAAGTCATAAACAAAAAAAAAGTAACAATATATTTTATATATATAGTAACAACTATACTATAATAAATATAACAAAAAAATACACTTTTATATATATACATACATATATATATATACACACACTACATTAACAAATACAGTAATAATATATATTATATATAATATTAATACATATTACATATAATATTACTATATATTATATATATAATATTAATATATATTACATATAATATTAATATATATTATATAATAATTTTAATATATGTTATATAAATATAGTATTACCGTAAGTTGAAATTAAAAATATATATATATATATATATATATATATATATATATATATATATATATATATATATATCGGGCTAGCCCTAACGGGCTTTGGGCTAAACGGTCCGGGCAAAAAAATCACGAATTTAAACGGGCTAGAAAATATCGGCCCTAACCCGGTTTTTTGGCGGGATAAACGGGCCAGCCCGTCGGGCCCGAGCCCGTTTAACATCTCTAGGTAACTCCGTGCCTCGTATCTGTTTTCTCGCCCAAGTACGTTGGAGTATGGTCGAGGTGTTTTACGTTAATTCTTACTTCGTCTTCTTCGCTTGGAGTAGTCGGTTTCGTATCATTCCCTCCTTCTTTAAAAGGAATTGTCCTCAATTCCGCAATCCCATCGTCGTCGAGATAAGGAGATAGATCGCCTATGTTGAAAGTAGCATGCACTCCATAATCACCCGGAAGTTCTAACTTGTAAGCATTGTCGTTCACCTTCGCAACTATTCTAAATGGTACCTCAGCTCGTGGCATTAACTTGTTCTTACGCTTACTCGGGAATCGTTCCTTCCTCAAATGTAACCAAACTAAATCTCCAACCTCGAATAGTCTCGGCTTTCTTTGCTTGTTTGACTTCCTTTTGTACGTCTCGTTTATTTCCTTGATTCGATCCCGCACCTGTTCGTGTAATTTCATCATTGATTTTAGTTTTGACTCCGCATCCTTATGCACCAATTCGTCACTTGGTAGTGGAATTAGATCTAGTGGTATGTAAGGATTCAGCCCGTAAACTACTTCAAATGGAGAGCGTGCCGTGGCATGAGTAGGAGATCGATTATAAGCAAACTCCGCATGTGCCAGTTTCAGATCCCAGTCCTTTTGTGTTTTGCTTACCAAGCCTCGCAACAGCGTTCCCAATGTTCGATTAGTCACTTCAGTTTGTCCGTCTGTTTGAGGATGATGTGAAGCACTAAACAAAAGCTTAGTTCCAAAAGTAGCTTAGAAACTTCGAGTCCCGGTCCGAAACAATAGTTTTTGGAACCTCATATAATCGCACCACCTCCCGGAAATACAAGTCAGCAATATTACTCTCATCATCGGTTTTGTGACAAGGAACAAAATGAGCCATTTTTGAAAAACGATCGACAACAACCATAATCGCATCCTTACCTCGTTGGGTTCGAGGCAAAGCAACAATAAAATCCATCGAGACATCTTCCCATGGCCTCTCCGGAATCGGTAAAGGTGTGTAGACTCCTGGTTTGAACGGACTCTTCGCAATATGGCACGTCACACATTTACTAATTATATTATTAACATCCCCCTGCATCCTTGGCCAATAAAAATGTTCCTTGAGCACATCTAATGTCTTGGCCGAACCAAAGTGGCCAGCCAAACCTCCCCCGTGAGCCTCTCGAACCAGTAATTCTTGAATCATGTGCCTTGGTAGGCAAAGACGATTTCCCTTAAAAAGGAAGCCTTCCTGTATCGAGAATTCTCCCATCGGCCCTGATTTGCAAATGACGAAGGTCTCGCCAAAATCCGCATCACTGTCATAATACTCTTTCACTGTATCGAATCCAAGCAATCGAACATCAAGGGTAGAGAGTAAGGCATACTGCCTGGACAGCGCATCGGCCACCACGTTGCTCTTACCGTCCTTATACTTCGATGAAAAGTGAAATGATTGCAAGAATTCCACCCACTTCGCATGTTTGGGACTCAACTTCTGTTGCCCATTGATATACTTTAAAGATTCGTGGTCCGAATGCAGAATAAAATGTTTCAGTCGAAGATATTGACTCCAATGATCTAGAGCCCTCACAATAGCATAAAACTCCTTGTCGTATATACAATAATTTAGACGAGCACCATTTAACTTCTCGGAAAAATCAGCAATAGGCCGCTTTCCCTGAATGAGAACCGCTCCAATGTCAACTCCGCTAGCATCACATTCTACTTCGAACGGTTGCGAAAAATCAGGTAATGCTAAGATTGGTGCTTCGCACAACTTCGCCTTTAAATTTGCAAATGCCTCCTGAGCAGCCCGGCTCCAATTAAACGTACCTTTCTCCAAACATTCGGTTATTGGGCTTGCAATGGTACTGAAGTCTCGAATGAATCTTCGGTAAAATAAAGCCAGTCCGTGGAACGATCTAACTTACGTCACTGTAGTGGGAACTGGCCAGGACTTAATTACTTCGATCTTTGTTTGATCGACCGACACTCCATCCTTCGAAACAATATAGCTAAGAAAGACTATACTTTCGACCAAAAATGAGCACTTCTCCTTTTTTCCATACAGCTTCTGGTTTCTAAGGGTTTCGAAGACTTGTCTCAAGTGTTCTAAATGTTCTTGCAACGATCGACTGTAGATCAGAATATCATCTAAGTATACGACCACAAATTTCCCTAAAAATGGCTTAAGTACCTCATTCATCAAGCACATGAAAGTACTCGGCGCATTCGTAAGGCCGAACGGAATAACGGTCCATTCATACAGTCCGTGTTTAGTTTTGAAGGCCGTCTTCCACTCATCTCCTTCTCTCATCCGTATTTGGTGATACCCACTCCGTAGGTCAACCTTTGAAAAGATCACGGACCCGTGTAATTCATCCAACATGTCATCAAGCCTTGGAATTGGAAATCGATACTTGATGGTTATATTATTCACGGATCGACTGTCAATACACATCCTCCAAGATCCGTCTTTCTTAGGAACCAGTAATACCGGAACCGCACAAGGACTTAGGCTTTCTCGAACATACCCATGATCCATTAGTTCTTCGATTTGGTTTTGTAATTCCTTCATTTCCTCGGGGTTACATCTATAGGCAGCTTTGTTAGGGAGCGACACACCCAGCATGAGGTCGATCTGATGTTCAATCCCACAATAGGCGGCAAACCCGACGGTAATTCTTCGGAAAAAACATCCGCAAATTCGTGCAATAAGGCATCCATCCTTTCGTTCCGCAGAACCATGTTACCATTCCGTGTCTCCTTCAGAATCAACAAGTATACGCACTTGCCATCATTAATAGCATGTTCCACATCCCGTTCGCTAGCAAACATGGCTAGTTTTGGCTTTTCATTCCGACTAGAACTCATAGAGTGAATAGCTTGAGGTGACATTGGTTTAAGCACAATCTTCTTGCCCTTATCCCGTAACTCGTACTCATTGCATCTTTCTCGGTGTAAAACGTCCCTATCAAACATCCATGGCCTCCCCAACAGTACATGGCATGCATCCATCGGGAGTACATCACATTATATATTGTCTTCATATGAATCCATGGCTAGTCCAATCCTCACTTGTTTAGTCACCCTTATTTTGCTCCCATCGTCGAGCCAATGCAAGGTGTAAGGTTTTGGGTGAGTCGTAGTGGTCAGCCCGAGTTTAGTCACCATCTCGCTGGAAGCGACGTTGGTGCAACTCCCTCCATCAACGATCAAACTACACCAATTATTTCCAACTTGACACTTCGTGTGAAATATTTGATTCCGCTGTTCCGAATCATTCGAAACAGCTTTGGCTTGTAGCGTACGCAGAACTAAAGCCGTGTCATATCTTGGAGCATCGTAAGTCTCACATTCTTCTCCTTCTTCGTCCTTCATGTCGAAATCAAATACGTCACCCAGTCTTTCTTCCTCAACCAACAACTCGTCTCGGATCGTAACAGCTTCTCTTAGTGTCACCACTCGTTTGTTCGGACAAGCATTTTGATAATGCCCGAACCCTTGACATTTGAAACATCTTACTTTAGCCAGACTCGTCTCCTTCGGTACGTAGGGTGTCTTAGGAATCGCAACAGGGACCGGAGTCGGTACAATTGCCTTAGTAGTTGAACTAGACCCGACGCTTGGGTTTCCAAATTTGACTGGAAACTCGGGTTTATACAACTTCATCCTGTTTTGAGCTTCTAACTTCACACATAGCCCACATAATGTATCGAAGTCCTCGTATGGATACAGTTCCACCGAGTTAGCTATGCTTCGGTTCAAGCCACGCAAGAATCGTGACATCTTCTGTTCCTCATTCTCCTCTATTTCTCCCATTAAGGTCAGATTCTCAAACTCCTCAATGTATTCACTGACATTTAACTTTCCTTGCATGAGATCTGCAATCTTCCTGTACAAGGACAACCGGTGTGATGTTGGAACATATCTTTTACGAAGTTTTCTTTTTAATGAATCCCACGAACGGATCTTTTCTTTCCCTGCACGAGCTCTTCGAGTTTTAATTCCTTCGTACCAAAGTGAAGCTCCTTTCCCCAACTTGAGAATTGCATACTTACACCTTTTCTCATCGTCGAGGTCTTTAAACTCGAACATACGATCAATTTTTCGTTCCCATTCCAGGTAAACTTCAGGATCTGTCCCTCCAACGAACTCCGGAAGCTCGTTCACCTTGAACTCTTCGACATGGCGTGAGGGTCGTTCATAGTCACCACTCCTAGGTTGCCAACGCTGGTCGTGTTGTTCTGGTACGTCACGCAATGCGTCACGAAGTTTTGCCAAGAAATCAGCGTCGTTGAGATCCATAATGCCTAGGATCAAGAACTTGGGCTCCGATGCCACTTATGATACGAATTCTCGCTGGTGATGCGAATTTGGTATCGATACAGCGGAAGGCTTTTGTCAAATGGAAGCTATCGGCAAGGAACTGTCCGGAACCGAGAACAACAGTTCGCTACAGCAATAATACTGGCGAGTAGTAAGCGCGCGCGATGAAGATGGCAGCTCGATACAGCGACAAGACAGGAACTTGACCGAATGGAAATGACTCGAAATAGGTAACCTCCAAACAGCGGCTCTCGAAACAGCAACTTCGGTCGGATGCTAGTAGAAATAGAAAACAAGTTCGAATAATCGAACAACACTTGAAACGGAAATTGGATTAAGTACAATACTGTATCGAAAACAAGAAGAATATCGAAACAGAACAGAAACAGTTGTTTTATCGAATTAGACCTATAATTCGATAAAGTGATTTCTTCTCAAGACCTATTGAGAATCAATCAGATTAATACTCGAAAACGCGTCGAATAAAAATCAGGTTTCGATGAAAAGCATTCACCAGGGAAAACACAAAGTATTCTTATTTCTTCAACATTCAATTATCCTTCATTACAACACTACTGCCACTATTTATAGGTAAAAGTAGCCTGACAAGATAATCTAAACTATTACAAGCTGGTTCTAAAATAATGAAAAGATAATAAAAAGGTTCCTCATGTCACTTGCTGACAAAAGTAAAAGCTGGGTCTTGTCTCCAAGTTGAAGTTGACAGCCGCTTTTTCATACAACAAGTTGCCAAGAATCCTGCTGCCTTTATAATAAACAAATGCTGAAAATTCTTTGTTTTGCTACCACTTGGACCTTTTTCCCCTCCCAAGTTGCAATTTGCCTTAAGTTATTCCAATTCCGAATATCAAGGTAACTCCGTGCCTCGTATCTGTTTTCTCACCCAAGTACGTTGGAGTATGGTCGAGGTGTTTTACGTCAATTCATACTTCGTCTTCTTCGCTTGTAGTAGTCGGTTTCGTATCAGGAGAATACATTGAAGAATTTGAAGGCTTGGCCTTAATGGGAGAACTTGAAGAAAATGAAGACCAAAGAATGTCAGGTTTCTTACGTGGCCTAAACCGAAACATTGCAAATACGGTGGAATTATACCCCTGCGGAGATTTTGATACTTTATGCGGACTATGCATAAAAATAGAAGCTCAAAACAAGTTGAAGTTTGCCAAACCCGAATTCCCATACAAATTCGGAAATGCAAGTGCCGACTCAAGTTCGACTACGAAACCTACCGTACCATTTCAAGTCCCTACCCCGGCCCTGAAGGCTCCTCACGTTTCCAAGGAAACGAGCTTGGTTAAAGTACGATGCTTTAAATGTCAAGGCTTTGGTCACTATCAAAATGCATGTCCAAATAAACGGGTGGTCACGTTAAGAGAAGCTCTTGCGGTCCGAGACGAACTTTTAGTCGAGGATGAGAAGGAAGGACTTGGTGACGTTTTTAACATGGAGGCCGAGGAAGAGAACGAGGAATGCGAGACTTATGACGCTCCAGAATATGATACTATTTTAGTGCTTCGAGCTCTACATACCAAAATCATTCCAAGTGATACGGAGCAAAGAGACCAAATCTTTCATTCCAAATGCCGAGTCGGAGAAAAGTGGTGTAGTTTGATAATAGACGGAGAAAGTTGCACAAATGTAGCTTCAAATGAGATGGTTACCAAACTCGGTCTAACTACTATGGCTCACCCGAGACCGTATGCTTTACACTGGCTCGATGACGGAAGTAAAGTAAAGGTGTCATGACAAGTACGGGTCAACTTAACTATGGGACAATATGGAGACGATGTGTTATGTGACGTACTTCCGATGGATGCATGCCACGTACTTTTGGGATGACCATGGATGTTCGACCGAGATGTTTTACATCGAGGTCGGAGTAATGAATATGAATTACGAGACAAAGGAAAGAAGATTGTACTCAAACCGATGTCCCCGCAAGCTATCCGTTCGATGAGTTCTAGTCGAGTGGAGAAACCGAAACTTACCATGCTTGCTAGCGAAAGAGAAATGGAACATGCCATTAATGACGGGGAGCGAGTATATTTGGTGATGTTTAAAGAGACACGGGACGAGAACATGGGAGTACAAAATGGAGGAGAGTTAGATGTGTTGTTACACGAATTTGAGGATGTTTTTCCTGAAGAATTACCGTCGGGTTTACCACCTATTCGTGGTATCGAACACCAAATCGATCTTATACTGGGAGCACCACTTCCTAATAAAGCCGCTTATAGATGTAATCCCGAGGAGACAAAGGAGTTACAAAGACAAGTCGAAGAGCTTTTGGACCGCGGATATGTCCGGGAGAGTTTGAGTCCGTGTGCGGTTCCAGTCTTACTTGTCCCTAAGAAAGATGGTTCTTAGCGGATGTGTGTGGATAGTCAGGCCGTGAACAATATCACTGTCAAGTATTGGTTCCCTATCCCGAGACTTGATGACATGTTAGACGAACTACATGGTTCGGTGATGTTTTCAAAAGTGGATTTACTAAGCGGATATCATCAAATTCGAATGCGAGAAGGTGACGAGTGGAAGACGGCCTTCAAAACGAAAAATGGATTATGAATGGACCGTTATGCCGTTCGGTCTTACAAATGCGCCTAGTACCTTCATGAGGTTGATGAACAAAGTGCTTAAACCATTACTGGGGAAGTTCGTGGTTGTATATCTGGATGACATCCTAATCTATAGTCAATCACTACAAGAACATTTCGGGCACTTAAGACAAATCTTCGAAACTTTGAGGGACCGAAAATTATATGGAAAAAAAGAGAAGTGTTTGTTCCTAGTCGAAAGTATAGTCTTTCTTGGCTATGTCGTTTCGAAGGATGGAGTGGCGGTTGATCAAACAAATATCGAAGCAATTAAGTTTTGGCCGACCCCTACGACCGTGACAGAGGTGAGGTCATTTCACGGACTTGCTTCTTTTTATCGGCGGTTTATTTGAGACTTTAGCACCATTTCAAGTCCGATAACGGAGTGTTTAAAAAGGGGACCATTCTTATGGAACGGGGCTTTCCAAGGAGCATTCGAGAAGTTAAAAGCCAAATTATGCGAAGCACCAATCCTAACACTACCCGATTTTACTCAACCATTCGAAGTTGAATGTGATGCTAGTGGAGTTGGAATTGGAGCGGTTCTTATTCAAGGTAAACGACCTATCGCTTACTTTTCGGAGAAGTTGAATGGAGCTTGGTTGAATTATTGCACTTACGATAAAGAATTCTATGCTATCGTACGGGCCCTTGATCATTGGAGTCATTACCTACGAACGAAACATTTTATTCAACACTCAGACCACGAATCATTGAAGTACATTAACGGACAACATAAACTGAGTCCGAGGCATGCCAAGTGGGTGGAATTCCTACAATCATTTCACTTTTCATCCAAGTACAAAGACGGTAAAAGCAATGTCGTTGCGGATGCATTATCCAGGAGGTATGCTTTACTTTCTACTCTGGAGGTTCGGTTACATGGTTTCGAAATGTTGAAGGAGTGTTATGAAAATGATGCGGATTTTGGAGAAGTTTTTACTCGTTGCAAATCTGGTCCGTTCGGGGAGTTCATGTTACAAGATAATTTCCTATTTAAAGGGAATAGGCTATGTGTTCCAAAACAGGCGGTTCGGGAATTATTGGTTCGGGAGGCTCACGGAGGAGGCTTAGCGGGTCATTTTGGCACGGCTAAAACATTGGAAGTACTAAAAGAACATTTCTTTTGGCCAAAAATGCTAAAAGACGTTTACAATGTTTTAAGTAAATGCGTAACATGTCACATCGCAAAGAGTTCGTTCAAACCGGGATCGTATATGCCTCTACCGGTTCCAGAAAGACCATGGGAAGATGTATCAATGGATTTTATTGTCGCTTTGCCCCGTACTCAACGAGGTAAAGATGCTATTATGGTGGTTGTGGATCGTTTCTAGAGATGTTAAACGGGCTCGGGCCCATAGGGCTGGCCCGTTTAACTCGCCAAAAAACCGGGTTAGGGCCGATATTTCCTAGCCCGTTTAAATCCGGGCTTTTTTGGCCCGGACCGTTTAGCCCGAAGCCCGTTAGGGGTAGCCCGAAGCCCGCTAGGGCTAGCCCGAAGCCCGATATATATATATATATACACACTATATATATATATATACACACACACTATGTTAACAAATACAGTAATATATATATATATATATATTATATGTAATATATATTATTACTGTATTTGTTAATATAGTGTGTATATATATATATATACATAAAAGTGTATTTTTTGTTATATTTATTATAGTATAGTTGTTACTATATATAAAATATATTGTTATTTTTTTTGACTTATAAAAAAATAAAAAATAGATTTTTTAAATATTTAGCCCGTTTAGCCCGAAACCCGTTAGGGTTAGGGCCAATATTTCCTAGCCCGTTTAAATCCGGGCTTTTTTAGCCCGAACCGTTTAGCCCGAAGCCCGCTAGGGTTAGCCCGGAACCGCTAGGGCTAGCCCGTTTAACATCTCTAATCGTTTCTCAAAAATGGCTCACTTTGTGGCTTGCCATAAAACCGACGACGCAAGCAACGTGGCCGATTTATATTTCCGAGAGGTGGTTCGTTTACATGGAGTTCCGAAGACTATTGTTTCGGATCGGGATTCGAAATTCCTTAGCTATTTTTGGAATACTTTATGGAGGAAAGTGGGAACAAAGCTCTTGTTTAGCACTTCGCACCATCCTCAAACCGATGGTCAAACCGAAGTCACAAATCGAACGCTAGGAACGTTGTTGCGAGGACTTGTGAACAAAATGCAAAAGGATTGGGACATGAAACTTGCTCATGCGGAATTTGCCTATAACCGATCCCCTACACATGCTACGGCACATTCTCCCTTTGAAGTCATTTACGGGTTAAATCCTTATATACCCTTAGACTTGATTCCATTGCCGAAGGACGAGTTGGTACACAAAGATGTGGAATCTAAACTTAAATCAATGATCAAGTTGCACGGGCAAATACATGATCGAATCAAAGAGGTGAATGACGCATACAAAAGGAAATCTAACAATCACAGAAAACCGAGACTATTCGAAGTAGGCGACTTGGTTTGGGTACACTTAAGAAAAGAGAGATTTCCTAGCAAACGCAAGAACAAGCTTATGCCGAGGGCCGAGGGTGAACGACAATGCATATAAAGTAGAACTTCCGGGCGATTATGGGGTACACGCCACTTTTAACGTGGGCGATCTATCTCATTACCTTGACGACGAGGGAATCACTGAATTGAGGTCAATTCCTTTCAAAGGGGGAGGAGATGATGCGATTGTGACATCTCCAAACGAAGTAAGAATTGACGTAGGTGACGATACCACGTTGCATGCACATGCACCTACGTACTTCGGTGAGAAAACAAATGCGGAAATGGAAACGATCTTAATAATCGGAACCGGGATAACTTAGACGTATCAAAACATGCATACGTATGCATGTTCATGCATACAAAATCGGTCATATTAGGGGGAGATTTCGGCCGATTGTGATGGGAGATTCATGAAGGATTTTGTCCCCACTACTTTTAAGTTTGCTTTCACTTTTCAAAGTCCACCATAATAAGATCAAGGATAGAGATTTGGCTCACTCCACCCTTTGAAAAATCGGCCGAACTACATGGAAGAAAATGCCAAGATGTTGCTTTCATTTTCTATCCTTATCAAAGTCTTACAAAAGGATACCACATGGGAAAGATGTTATCTCCTCCTTCCAACTTACCCCATGGCCGAAAATGAAAGGAAGAAGCCAAGCATGACTTTGTTTTCAATCTTTGTCAAAGTTGATAGAATAGTTTAATGTTTGCTTGTTTTCTTGTGTGATCTTGTTTGATCTTGTTTGTAGTTGTAATGGCTATTTATAAAGCCTCATCTTCAACCTTTGGAAATCATCTTGAAGCTTAAAAAAAAATGAAATACATTGTGTATGTATTCTTGTTGAATGATTTTCAGCACACCTTGATTATAATTCGACGCGTCTTCGAGTTGTAATTTAATCAATTCTCAATAGGTCTTGGGGAGAGATTGCCTTATCAAACTATAGGTTTAGTTTGATAAATTACTTTCATATTATCTTGTTTATGTAAGCCGAATTGCCCTACTTTCGGTGAATTCTTACGAGTGTTACACATATACGAGTGTTGTGAGGTAACAAAATATATCCGCTGCATTTCCTTGTGAGTTTACGTACCTTTTCATACGTAATTCGTATCACCATTTCAAGTCTCTACCCCGGCCCCGAAGGCTCCTCACGTTTCCAAGAAAACGAGCTTGGCTAAAGTACGATGCTTTAAATGTCAAGGCTTTGGTCACTATCAAAATGCATGTCCAAATAAACGGGTGGTCACGTTAAGAGAAGCTCTTGCGGTCCGAGACGAACTTTTAGTCGAGGACGAGAAGGAAGGACTTGGTGACATTTTTAACATGGAGGCCGAGGAAGAGAACGAGGAATGCGAGACTTATGATGCTCCAGAATATGATACTGCTTTAGTGCTTCGAGCTCTACATACCAAAATCATTCCAAGTGATACGGAGCAAAGAGACCAAATCTTTCATTCCAAATGCCGAGTCAGAGAAAAGTGGTGTAGTTTGATAATAGACGGAGGAAGTTGCACGAATGTAGCTTCAAATGAGATGGTTACCAAACTCGGTCTAACTACTATGGCTCACCTAAGACCGTATGCTTTATACTGGCTCGATGACGGAAGTAAAGTAAAGGTGTCAAGACAAGTACGGGTCAACTTAACTATGGGAACATATGGAGACGATGTGTTATGTGACGTACTTCCGATGGACGCATGCCACGTACTTTTGGGACGACCATGGATGTTCGACCGAGATGTTTTACATCAAGGTCAGAGTAATGAATATGAATTACGAGACAAAGGAAAGAAGATTGTACTCAAACCGATGTCCCCACAAGCTATCCGTTCGATGAGTTCTAGTCGAGTGGAGAAACCGAAACTTACCATGCTTGCTAGCGAAAGAGAAATGGAACATGCCATTAATGACGGGGAGCGAGTATATTTGGTGATGTTTAAAGAGACACGGGACGAGAACATGGGAGTACAAAATGGAGGAGAGTTAGATGTGTTGTTACACGAATTTGAGGATGTTTTTCCTGAAGAATTACCGTCGGGTTTACCACCTATTCGTGGTATCGAACACCAAATCGATCTTATACTGGGAGCACCACTTCCTACTAAAGCCCCTTATAGATGTAACCCCGAGGAGACAAAGGAGTTACAAAGACAAGTCGAAGAGCTTTTGGACCGCGGATATGTCCGGGAGAGTTTGAGTCCGTGTGCGGTTCCGGTCTTACTTGTCCCTAAGAAAGATGATTCTTGGTGGATCTGTGTGGATAGTCGGGCCGTGAACAATATCACTGTCAAGTATTGGTTCCCTATCCCGAGACTTGATGACATGTTAGACGAACTACATGGTTCGGTGGTGTTTTCAAAAGTGGATTTACGAAGCGGATATCATCAAATTCGAATGCGAGAAGGTGACGAGTGGAAGACGGCCTTCAAAACGAAAAATGGATTATGAATGGACCGTTATGCCGTTCGGTCTTACAAATGTGCCTAGTACCTTCATGAGGTTGATGAACAAAGTGCTTAAACCATTTATGGGGAAGTTCGTGGTTGTATATCTGGATGACATCCTAATCTATAGTCAATCACTATAAGAACATTTCGGGCACTTAAGACAAATCTTCGAAACTTTGAGGGACCAAAAATTATATGGAAAAAAAGAGAAGTGTTCGTTCATAGTCGAAAGTATAGTCTTTCTTGGCTATGTCGTTTCGAAGGACGGAGTGGCGGTTGATCAAACAAAAATCGAAGCAATTAAGTCTTGGCCGACCCCTACGACCGTGACGGAGGTGAGGTCATTTCACGGACTTGCTTCTTTTTATCGGCGGTTTATTTGAGACTTTAGCACCATTTCAAGTCCGATAATGGAGTGTTTAAAAAGGGGACCATTCGTATGGAACGGGGCTGCCCAAGGAGCATTCGAGAAGTTAAAATCCAAATTATGCGAAGCATCGATCCTAACACTACCCGATTTTACTCAACCAATCGAAGTTGAATGTGATGCTAGTGGAGTTGGAATTGGAGCAGTTCTTATTCAAGGTAAACGACCTATCGCTTACTTTTCGAAGAAGTTGAATGGAGCTCGGTTGAATTATTGCACTTACGATAAAGAATTCTATGCTATCATACGAGCCCTTGATCATTGGAGTCATTACCTACGGACGAAACATTTTATTCAACACTCAGACCACGAATCATTAAAGTACATTAACGGACAACATAAACTGAGTCCGAGGCATGCCAAGTGGGTGGAATTCCTACAATCATTTCACTTTTCATCCAAGTACAAATACGGTAAAAGCAATGTCGTTGCGGATGCATTATCCAGGAGGTATGCTTTACTTTCTACCTGGAGGTTCGGTTACATGGTTTCGAAATGTTGAAGGAGTGTTATGAAAATGATGCGGATTTTGGAGAAGTTTTTACTCGTTGCAAATCTGGTCCGTTCGGGGAGTTCACGTTACAAGATAATTTTATTTAAAGGGAATAGGCTATGTGTTCCAAAACAGGCGGTTCGGGAATTATTGGTTCGGGAGGCTCACGGAGGAGGCTTAGCGGGTCATTTTGGCACGGCTAAAACATTGGAAGTACTAAAAGAACATTTCTTTTGGCCAAAAATGCTAAAAGACGTTTACAATGTTTTAAGTAAATGCGTAACATGTCACATCGCAAAGAGTTTGTTCAAACCGGGATCGTATATGCCTCTACCGGTTCCAGAAAGACCATGGAAAGATGTATCAATGGATTTTATTATCGCTTTACCCCGTACTCAACGAGGTAAAGATGCTATTATGGTGGTTGTGGATCGTTTCTCAAAAATGGCTCACTTCGTGGCTTGCCACAAAACCGACGACGCAAGCAACGTGGCCGATTTATACTTCCGAGAGGTGGTTCGTTTACATGGAGTTCCGAAGACTATTGTTTCGGATCGGGATTCGAAATTCCTTAGCTATTTTTGGAATACTTTATGGAGGAAAGTGGGAACAAAGCTCTTGTTTAGCACTTCGCACCATCCTCAAACCGATGGTCAAACCGAAGTCACAAATCGAACGCTAGGAACGTTGTTGCGAGGACTTGTGAACAAAACGCAAAAGGATTGGGACATGAAACTTGCTCATGCGGAATTTGCCTATAACCGATCCCCTACACATGCTACGGCACATTCTCCCTTTGAAGTCATTTACGGGTTAAATCCTTCTATACCCTTAGACTTGATTCCGTTGCCGAAGGACGAGTTGGTACACAAAGATGCGGAATCTAAACTTAAATCGATGATCAAGTTGCACGGGCAAATACATGATCGAATCAAAGAGGTGAATGACGCATACAAAAGGAAATCTAACAATCACAGAAAACCGAGACTATTCGAAGTAGGCAACTTGGTTTGGGTACACTTAAGAAAAGAGAGATTTCCTAGCAAACGCAAGAACAAGCTTATGCCGAGGGCCGAGGGACCTTACAAAATCGTGGGTAAGGTGAACGACAATGCGTATAAAGTAGAACTTCCGGGCGATTATGGGGTACACGCCACTTTTAACGTGGGCGATCTATCTCCTTACCTTGACGACGAGGGAATCACTGAATTGAGGTCAATTCCTTTCAAAGGGGGAGGAGATGATGCGATTGTGACATCTCCAAATGAAGTAAGAATTGACGTAGGTGACGATACCACGTTGCATGCACATGCACCTACGTACTTCAGTGAGAAAACAAATGCAGAAATGGAAACAATCTTAATAATCGGAACTGGGATAACTTAGACGTATCAAAACATGCATACAAAATCGGCCATATTAGGGGGAGATTTCGGCCGATTGTGATGGGAGATTCATGAAGGATTTTGTCCCCACTACTTTCAAGTTTGCTTTCACTTTTCAAAGTCCACCATAATAAGATCAAGGATAGAGATTTGGCTCACTCCACCCTTTGAAAAATCGGCCGAACTACATGGAAGAAAATGCCAAGATGTTGCTTTCATTTTCTATCCTTATCAAAGTCTTACAAAAGGATACCACATGGGAAAGATGTTATCTCCTCCTTCCAACTTACCCCATGGCCGAAAATGAAAGGAAGAAGCCAAGCATGACTTTGTTTTCAATCTTTGTCAAAGTTGATAGAATAGTTTAATGTTTGCTTGTTTTCTTGTGTGATCTTGTTTGTAGTTGTAATGGCTATTTATAAAGCCTCATCTTCAACCTTTGAAAATCATCTTGAAGCTTAAAAAAAACGAAATACATTGTGTATGTATTCTTGTTGAATGATTTTCAGCACACCTTGATTATAATTCGACGCGTCTTCGAGTTGTAATTTAATCAATTCTCAATAGGTCTTGGGGAGAGATTGTCTTATCAAACTATAGGTCTAGTTTGATCAATTACTTTCATATTATCTTGTTTACGTAAGCCGAATTGCCCTACTTTCGGTGAATTCTTACGAGTGTTATACATATACGAGTGTTGTGAGGTAACAAAATATATCCGCTGCATTTCCTTGCGAGTTTACGTACCTTTTCATACGTAATTCGTATCACCATTTCAAGTCTCTACCCCGGCCCCGAAGGCTCCTCACGTTTCCAAGAAAACGAGCTTGGCTAAAGTACGATGATTTAAATGTCAAGGCTTTGGTCACTATCAAAATGCATGTCCAAATAGACGGGTGGTCACGTTAAGAGAAGCTCTTGCGGTCCGAGACGAACTTTTAGTCGAGGACGAGAAGGAAGGACTTGGTGACATTTTTAACATGTAGTCCGAGGAAGAGAACGAGGAATGCGAGACTTATGATGCTCCAGAATATGATACTACTTTAGTGCTTCGAGCTCTACATACCAAAATCATTCCAAGTGATACGGAGCAAAGAGACCAAATCTTTCATTCCAAATGCCGAGTCAGAGAAAAGTGGTGTAGTTTGATAATAGACGGAGGAAGTTGCACGAATGTAGCTTCAAATGAGATGGTTACCAAACTCGGTCTAACTACTATGGCTCACCCAAGACCGTATGCTTTACACTGGCTCGATGACGGAAGTAAAGTAAAGGTGTAAAGACAAGTACGGGTCAACTTAACTATGGGACCATATGGAGACGATGTGTTATGTGACGTACTTCTGATGGACGCATGCCACGTACTTTTGGGACGACCATGGATGTTTGACCGAGATGTTTTACATCAAGGTCGGAGTAATGAATATGAATTACGATACAAAGGAAAGAAGATTGTACTCAAACCGATGTCCCCGCAAGCTATCCGTTCGATGAGTTTTAGTCGAGTGGAAAAACCGAAACTTACCATGCTTGCTAGCGAAAGAGAAATGGAACATGCCATTAATGATGGGGAGCGAGTATATTTGGTGATGTTTAAAGAGACACGGGACGAGAACATGGGAGTACAAAATGGAGGAGAGTTAGATGTGTTGTTACACGAATTTGAGGATGTTTTTCCTGAAGAATTACCGTCGGGTTTACCACCTATTCGTGGTATCGAACACCAAATCGATCTTATACTGGGAGCACCACTTCCTAATAAAGCCGCTTATAGATGTAATCCCGAGGAGACAAAGGAGTTACAAAGACAAGTCGAAGAGCTTTTGGACCGCGGATATGTCCGGGAGAGTTTGAGTCCGTGTGCGGTTCCGGTCTTACTTGTCCCTAAGAAAGATGGTTCTTGGTGGATGTGTGTGGATAGTCGGGCCGTGAACAATATCACTGTCAAGTATTGGTTCCCTATCCCGAGACTTGATGACATGTTAGACGAACTACATGGTTCGATGGTGTTTTCAAAAGTGGATTTAAGAAGCAGATATCATCAAATTCGAATGCGAGAAGGTGACGAGTGGAAGACGGCCTTCAAAACGAAAAATGGATTATGAATGGACCGTTATGCCGTTCGGTCTTACAAATGCGCCTAGTACCTTCATGAGGTTGATGAACAAAGTGCTTAAACCATTTCTGGGGAAGTTCGTGGTTGTATATCTGGATGACATCCTAATCTATAGTCAATCACTACAAGAACATTTCGGGCACTTAAGACAAATCTTCGAAACTTTGAGGGACCAAAAATTATATGGAAAAAAAGAGAAGTGTTCGTTCCTAGTCGAAAGTATAGTCTTTCTTGGCTATGTCATTTCGAAGGACGGAGTGGCGGTTGATAAAACAAAAATCGTACCAATTAAGTCTTGGTCGACCCCTACGACCGTGACGGAGGTGAGGTCATTTCACGGACTTGCTTCTTTTTATCGGCGGTTTATTTGAGACTTTAGCACCATTTCAAGTCCGATAACGGAGTGTTTAAAAAGGGGACCATTCGTATGGAACGGGGCTGCCCAAGGAGCATTCGAGAAGTTAAAAGCTAAATTATGCGAAGCACCGATCCTAACACTACCCGATTTTACTCAACCAATCGAAGTTGAATGTGATGCTAGTGGAGTTGGAATTGGAGCAGTTCTTATTCAAGGTAAACGACCTATCGCTTACTTTTCGAAGAAGTTGAATGGAGCTCGGTTGAATTATTGCACTTACGATAAAGAATTCTATGCTATCGTACGGGCCCTTGATCATTGGAGTCATTACCTACGGACGAAACATTTTATTCAACACTCAGACCACGAATCATTAAAGTACATTAACGGACAACATAAACTGAGTCCGAGGCATGCCAAGTGGGTGGAATTCCTACAATCATTTCACTTTTCATCCAAGTACAAAGACGGTAAAAGCAATGTCGTTGCGGATGCATTATCCAGGAGGTATGCTTTACTTTCTACTCTGGAGGTTCGGTTACATGGTTTCGAAATGTTGAAGGAGTGTTATGAAAATGATGCGGATTTTGGAGAAGTTTTTACTCGTTGCAAATCTGGTCCGTTCGGGGAGTTCATGTTACAAGATAATTTCCTATTTAAAGGGAATAGGCTATGTGTTCCAAAACAGGCGGTTCGGGAATTATTGGTTCGGGAGGCTCACGGAGGAGGCTTAGCGGGTCATTTTGGCACGGCTAAAACATTGGAAGTACTAAAAGAACATTTCTTTTGGCCAAAAATGCTAAAAGACGTTTACAATGTTTTAAGTAAATGCGTAACATGTCACATCGCAAAGAGTTCGTTCAAACCGGGATCGTATATGCCTCTACCGGTTCCAGAAAGACCATGGAAAGATGTATCAACGGATTTTATTATCGCTTTACCCCGTACTCAACGAGGTAAAGGTGCTATTATGGTGGTTGTGGATCGTTTCTCAAAAATGGCTCACTTCGTGGCTTGCCACAAAACCGACGACGCAAGCAACGTGGCCGATTTATACTTCCGAGAGGTGGTTCGTTTACATGGAGTTCCGAAGACTATTGTTTCGGATCGGGATTCGAAATTCCTTAGCTATTTTTGGAATACTTTATGGAGGAAAGTGGGAACAAAGCTCTTGTTTAGCACTTCGCACCATCCTCAAACCGATGGTCAAACCGAAGTCACAAATCGAACGCTAGGAACGTTGTTGCGAGGACTTGTGAACAAAACGCAAAAGGATTGGGACATGAAACTTGCTCATGCGGAATTTGCCTATAACCGATCCCCTACACATGCTACGGCACATTCTCCCTTTGAAGTCATTTACGGGTTAAATCCTTATATACCCTTAGACTTGATTCCGTTGCCGAAGGACGAGTTGGTACACAAAGATGTGGAATCTAAACTTAAATCGATGATCAAGTTGCACGGGCAAATACATGATCGAATCAAAGAGGTGAATGACGCATACAAAAGGAAATCTAACAATCACAGAAAACCGAGACTATTCGAAGTAGGCAACTTGGTTTGGGTACACTTAAGAAAAGAGAGATTTCCTAGCAAACGCAAGAACAAGCTTATGCCGAGGGCCGAGGGACCTTACAAAATCGTGGGTAAGGTGAACTACAATGCGTATAAAGTAGAACTTCCGGGCGATTATGGGGTACACGCCACTTTTAACGTGGGCGATCTATCTCCTTACCTTGACGACGAGGGAATCACTGAATTGAGGTCAATTCCTTTCAAAGGGGGAGGAGATGATGCGATTGTGACATCTCCAAATGAAGTAAGAATTGACGTAGGTGACGATACCACGTTGCATGCACATGCACCTACGTACTTCGGTGAGAAAACAAATGCAGAAATGGAAACAATCTTAATAATCGGAACCGGGATAACTTAGACGTATCAAAACATGCATACAAAATCGGCCATATTAGGGGGAGATTTCGGCCGATTGTGATGGGAGATTCATGAAGGATTTTGTCCCCACTACTTTCAAGCTTGCTTTCACTTTTCAAAGCCCACTATAATAAGATCAAGGATAGAGATTTGGCTCACTCCACCCTTTGAAAAATCGGCCGAACTACATGGAAGAAAATGCCAAGATGTTGCTTTCATTTTCTATCCTTATCAAAGTCTTACAAAAGGATACCACATGGGAAAGATGTTATCTCCTCCTTCCAACTTACCCCATGGCCGAAAATGAAAGGAAGAAGCCAAGCATGACTTTGTTTTCAATCTTTGTCAAAGTTGCTAGAATAGTTTAATGTTTGCTTGTTTTCTTGTGTGATCTTGTTTAATCTTGTTTGTAGTTGTAATGCCTATTTATAAAGCCTCATCTTCAACCTTTGAAAATCATCTTGAAGCTTAAAAAAAACGAAATACATTGTGTATGTATTCTTGTTGAATGATTTTCAGCACACCTTGATTATAATTCGACGCGTCTTCGAGTTGTAATTTAATCAATTCTCAATAGGTCTTGGGGAGAGATTGCCTTATCAAACTATAGGTCTAGTTTGATAAATTACTTTCATATTATCTTGTTTACGTAAGCCGAATTGCCCTACTTTCGGTGAATTCTTACGAGTGTTACACATATACGAGTGTTGTGAGGTAACAAAATATATCCGCTGCATTTCCTTGCGAGTTTACGTACCTTTTCATACATAATTCGTATCACCATTTCAAGTCTCTACCCCGGCCCCGAAGGCTCCTCACGTTTCCAAGAAAACGAGCTTGGCTAAAGTACGATGCTTTAAATGTCAAGGCATTGGTCACTATCAAAATGCATGTCCAAATAAACGGGTGGTCATGTTAAGAGAAGCTCTTGCGGTCCGAGACGAACTTTTAGTCGAGGACGAGAAGGAAGGACTTGGTGACATTTTTAACATGGAGGCCGAGGAAGAGAACGAGGAATGCGAGACTTATGATGCTCCAGAATATGATACTGCTTTAGTGCTTCGAGCTCTACATACCAAAATCATTCCAAGTGATACGGAGCAAAGAGACCAAATCTTTCATTCCAAATGCCGAGTCAGAGAAAAGTTGTGTAGTTTGATAATAGACGGAGGAAGTTGCACGAATGTAGCTTCAAATGAGATGGTTACCAAACTCGGTCTAACTACTATGGCTCAGCCAAGACCGTATGCTTTATACTGGCTCGATGACGGAAGTAAAGTAAAGGTGTCAAGACAAGTACGGGTCAACTTAACTATGGGAACATATGGAGACGATGTGTTATGTGACGTACTTCCGATGGACGCATGCCACGTACTTTTGGGACGACCATGGATGTTCGACCGAGATGTTTTACATCAAGGTCAGAGTAATGAATATGAATTACGAGACAAAGGAAAGAAGATTGTACTCAAACCGATGTCCCCACAAGCTATCCGTTCGATGAGTTCTAGTCGATTGGAGAAACCGAAACTTACCATGCTTGCTAGCGAAAGAGAAATGGAACATGCCATTAATGACGGGGAGCGAGTATATTTGGTGATGTTTAAAGAGACACGGGACGAGAACATGGGAGTACAAAACGGAGGAGAGTTAGATGTGTTGTTACACGAATTTGAGGATGTTTTTCCTGAAGAATTACCGTCGGGTTTACCACCTATTCGTGGTATCGAACACCAAATCGATCTTATACTGGGAGCACCACTTCCTAATAAAGCCACTTATAGATGTAATCCCGAGGAGACAAAGGAGTTACAAAGACAAGTCGAAGAGCTTTTGGACTGCGGATATGTCCGGGAGAGTTTGAGTCCGTGTGCGGTTCCGGTCTTACTTGTCCCTAAGAAAGATGGTTCTTGGTGGATGTGTGTGGATAGTCGGGCCGTGAACAATATCACTGTCAAGTATTGGTTCCCTATCCCGAGACTTGATGACATGTTAGACGAACTACATGGTTCGGTGGTGTTTTCAAAAGTGGATTTACGAAGCGGATATCATCAAATTCGAATGCGAGAAGGTGACGAGTGGAAGACGGCCTTCAAAACGAAAAATGGATTATGAATGGACCGTTATGCCGTTCGGTCTTACAAATGCGCCTAGTACCTTCATGAGGTTGATGAACAAAGTGCTTAAACCATTTCTGGGGAAGTTCGTGATTGTATATCTGGATGACATCCTAATCTATAGTCAATCACTACAAGAACATTTCGGGCACTTAAGACAAATCTTCGAAACTTTGAGGGACCAAAAATTATATGGAAAAAAAGAGAAGTGTTCGTTCCTAGTCGAAAGTATAGTCTTTCTTGGCTATGTCGTTTCGAAGGACGGAGTGTTGGTTGATCAAACAAAAATCGTACCAATTAAGTCTTGGTCGACCCCTACGACCGTGACGGAGGTGAGGTCATTTCACGGACTTGCTTCTTTTCATCGGCGGTTTATTTGAGACTTTAGCACCATTTCAAGTCCGATAACGGAGTGTTTAAAAAGGGGACCATTCGTATGGATCGGGGCTGCCCAAGGAGCATTCGAGAAGTTAAAAGCCAAATTATGCGAAGCACCGATCCTAACACTACCCGATTTTACTCAACCAATCGAAGTTGAATGTGATGCTAGTGGAGTTGGAATTGGAGCAGTTCTTATTCAAGGTAAACGACCTATCGCTTACTTTTCGAATAAGTTGAATGGAGCTCGGTTGAATTATTGCACTTACGATAAAGAATTATATGCTATCGTGCGGGCCCTTGATCATTGGAGTCATTACCTACGGACGAAACATTTTATTCAACACTCAGACCACGAATCATTAAAGTACATTAACGGACAACATAAACTGAGTCCGAGGCATGCCAAGTGGGTGGAATTCCTACAATCATTTCACTTTTCATCCAAGTACAAAGACGGTAAAAGCAATGTCGTTGCGGATGCATTATCCAGGAGGTATGCTTTACTTTCTACTCTGGAGGTTCGGTTACTTGGTTTCGAAATGTTGAAGGAGTGTTATGAAAATGATGCGGATTTTGGAGAAGTTTTTACTCATTGCAAATCTGGTCCGTTCGGGGAGTTCATGTTATAAGATAATTTCCAATTTAAAGGGAATAGGCTATGTGTTCCAAAACAGGCGGTTCGGGAATTATTGGTTCGGGAGGCTCACGGAGGAGGCTTAGCGGGTCATTTTGGCACAGCTAAAACATTGGAAGTACTAAAAGAGCATTTCTTTTTGCCAAAAATGCTAAAAGACGTTTACAATGTTTTAAGTAAATGCGTAACATGTCACATCGCAAAGAGTTGGTTCAAACCGGGATCGTATATGCCTCTGTCGGTTCCAGAAAGACTATGGGAAGATGTATCAATGGATTTTATCATCGCTTTACCCCGTACTCAACGAGGTAAAGATGCTATTATGGTGGTTGTGGATTGTTTCTCAAAAATGGCTCACTTCGTGGCTTGCCACAAAACCGACGACGCAAGCAATGTGGCCGATTTATACTTCCAAGAGGTGGTTCGTTTACATGGAGTTCCGAAGACTATTGTTTCGGATCGGGATTCGAAATTCCTTAGCTATTTTTGGAATACTTTATGGAGGAAAGTGGGAACAAAGCTCTTGTTTAGCACTTCGCACCATCCTCAAACCGATGGTCAAACCGAAGTCACAAATCGAACGCTAGGAACGTTGTTGCGAGGACTTGTGAACAAAACGCAAAAGGATTGGGACATGAAACTTGCTCATGCGGAATTTGCCTATAACCGATCCCCTACACATGCTACGGCACATTCTCCCTTTGAAGTCGTTTACGGGTTAAATCCTTATATACCCTTAGACTTGATTCCGTTGCCGAAGGACGAGTTGGTACACAAAGATGCGGAATCTAAACTTAAATCGATGATCAAGTTGCACGGGCAAATATATGATCGAATCAAAGAGGTGAATGATGCATACAAAAGGAAATCCAACAATCACAGAAAACCGAGACTATTCGAAGTAGGCGACTTGGTTTGGGTATACTTAAGAAAAGAGAGATTTCCTAGCAAACGCAAGAACAAGCTTATGCCGAGGGCCGAGGGACCTTACAAAATCGTGGGTAAGGTGAACGATAATGCGTATAAAGTAGAACTTCCGGGCGATTATGGGGTACACGCCACTTTAACGTGGGCGATCTATCTCCTTACCTTGACGACGAGGGAATCACTGAATTGAGGTCAATTCCTTTCAAAGGGGGAGGAGATGATGCGATTGTGACATCTCCAAACGAAGTAAGAATTGATGTAGGTGACGATACCACGTTGCATGCACATGCACCTATCTACTTCGGTGAGAAAACAAATGTGGAAATGGGAACGATCTTAATAATCGGAACCGGGATAACTTAGACGTATCAAAACATGCATACATATGCATGTTCATGCATACAAAATCGGCCATATTAGGGGGAGATTTTGGCTGATTGTGATGGGAGATTCATGAAGGATTTTGTCCCCACTACTTTCAAGTTTGCTTTCACTTTTCAAAGTCCACCATAATAAGATCAAGGATAGAGATTTGGCTCACTCCACCCTTTGAAAAATCGGCCGAACTACATGGAAGAAAATGCCAAGATGTTGCTTTCATTTTCTATCCTTATCAAAGTCTTACAGAAGGAAACCACATGAGAAAGATGTTATCTCCTCCTTCCAACTTACCCCATGGCCGAAAATGAAAGGAAGAAGCCAAGCATGACTTTGTTTTCAATCTTTGTCAAAGTTGATAGAATAGTTTAATGTTTGTTTGTTTTCTTGTGTGATCTTGTTTGTAGTTGTAATGGCTATTTATAAAGCCTCATCTTCAACCTTTGAAAATCATCTTGAAGCTTAAAAAAAACGAAATACATTGTGTATGTATTCTTGTTGAATGATTTTCAGCACACCTTGATTATAATTCGACGCCTCTTCGAGTTGTAATTTAATCAATTCTCAATAGGTCTTGGGGAGATATTGCCTTATCAAACTATAGGTCTAGTTTGATAAATTACTTTCATATTATCTTGTTTACGTAAGCCGAATTGCCCTACTTTCGGTGAATTTTTACGAGTGTTACACATATACGAGTGTTGTGAGGTAACAAAATATATCTGCTGCATTTCCTTGCGAGTTTACGTACCTTTTCATACTTAATTTGTATCATGGCTTTATTGATTAGATTCGTGCCGTTTGTACTCAGAATTGGCTATAACAACTCAGATTAATCTTTTACTTCTTGATTAAGTCTTGTTGTAGCAAAGATTGGGTATAATAGCCCCGATTAAGCCTTTACTTCTTTATTAAGTCTTGTTAATATGAGATAATACCACGTTACATGCATTCGAGTGGGAACTCTATGAAAACTCGGTTTTATTGATTAGATTCCAGCCTTTTGTACTAAGAATTGGCTATAACAGCTCCGATTAATCTTTTCTTTCTTGATTAAGTCTTGTTGTAACAAAGATTCGCTATAATAGCTCAAATTAAGTCTTTACTTCTTGATTACGTCTTGTTAATAGGAGATAAGACCACGTTGCAAGCACTCGAGTCAAAACTCTATAAAAACTCGGCTTTATTGATTATATTCGAGCCTTTTGTACTCAGAATTGGCTATAACAACTCCGATTAATCTTTTCTTTCTTGATTAAGTCTTGTTGTAGCAAGGATTCACTATAATAGCTCAAATTTAGCCTTTACTTCTTGATTACGTCTTGTTAATAGGAGATAAGACCACGTTGCAAGCATTCGAGTCAGAACTCTATAAAAGCTCGGTTTTATTGATTAGATTCGAGCCTTTTGTACTAAGAATTGACTATAACAACTCCGATTAATCTTTTCTTTCTTGATTAAGTCTTGTTGTAGCAAAGATTCACTATAATAGCTTAAATTAAGCCTTTACTTCTTGATTACATCTTGTTAATAGGAGATAAGACCACGTTGCAAGCATTCGAGTCAGAACTCTATGAAAACTCGAGTTTATTGATTATATTCGAGCCTTTTGTACTCAGAATTGGCTGTAAGAGCTCCGATTAATCTTTTACTTCTTGATTAAGTCATGTTGTAGCAAGGATTGGATATAATAGCTCCGATTAAGCCTTTACTTCTTGATTAAGTCTTGTTAATATGAGATACGACCACGTTAAATGCACTCGAGTTGGAACTCTATGAAAACTCGGGTTTATTGATTAGTTTCGAGCCTTTTATACTCAGAATTGGCTATAACAGTTCCGATTAATATTTTCTTTCTTGATTAAGTCCTGTTGTAGCAGGGATTGGCTATAATAGCCCGGATTAAGCCTTTACTTGTTGATTAAGTCTTGTTAATAGGAGATATGACCACGTTACATGCATTCGAATCGGAACTCTATGAAAATTCGGGTTTACTGATTAGTTTAGAGCCATTTGTACTAAGAATTGGCTATAACAACTCCGATTAATCTTTTCTTTCTTGATTAAGTCCTGTTGTAGCAAGGATTGGATATAATAGCTCTGATTAAGCCTTTACTTCTTGATTAAGTCTTGTTAATAGGAGATACGACCACGTTACATGCATTCGAGTTGGAACTCTATGAAACTCAGGTTTATTGATTAGTTTCGAGCCTTTTGCACTCAGAATTGGCTAAACAGCTCCGATTAATCTTTTCTTTCTTGATTAAGTCTTGTTGTAGCAAGAATTCGCTATAATAGCTCGGATTCAGCCTTTTGATTAAGTCTTGTTAATAGGAGATACGACCACGTTACATGCATTCGAGTCAGAATTCTATGAAAACTCGGGTTTATTGATTAGTTTCCAGCCTTTTATACTAAGAATTAACTTTAACAGCTCCGATTAATCTTTTCTTTCTTTATTAAGTCTTGTTGTAGCAAAGATTCGCTATAATAGCTCTGAATAAGCCTTTACTTCTTGATTATGTCTTGTTAATAGGAGATAAGACCACGTTACATGCATTCGAGTCGAAACTATACGAAAACTCAGGTTTATTGATTAGATTTGAGCCTTTTGTACTCAGAATTGGCTATAACAGCTCCGATTAATCTTTTACTTCTTGATTAAGTCTTGTTAATATGAGATAAGACCACGTTACATGCATTCTAGTCGGAACTCTATGAAAATTCGGGTTTATTGATTAGATTCGAGCCTTTCATATTCAGAGTCGGAACTCTAGGTTTCGGTCGAACCCTGAACCCTAGGGTTCGAACCCTAAAGCCTAGGGTCCTAATATAAGGTGGATGGGTGGGCCTTCGGCCTGAGAGGATAACGTATAGCAGCAGCTGGGAGCTGCCTGCTTATAATTACTAGCGTGCTTCAGCAAGCGCGCAGGTGATGCAGGCAGGTGCTGAAGCAGGCTGGTAATTATAAGCGGGCAGCAACATGCATTCGAGTCAGAAATCTATGGAAACTCGGGTTTATTGATTAGATTCGAGCCTTTTATACTCAGAATTGGCTATAACAGCTCCCATTAATCTTTTACTTCGGCTTAAGTCTTGTAGCAAGGATTGGATATAATAGACCCAATTAAGCCTTTACTTCTTGATTAAGTCTTGTTAATATGAGATAAGACCACGTTTCATGCATTCGAGCTGGAACTCAATGAAAACTCGGTTTTATTGATTAGATTCGAGCCTTTTGTACACAGAATTGGCTATAACAGCTCTGATTAATCTTCTCTTTCTTGATTAAGTCTTGTTGTAGCAAGGATTCTGATACGAATAGGTCAACATCATTAAATACAAAAAGAAGATTATCCGACCAAGCTTGATTAAGTCGCAGGCGTACATAAAATCCTCATGCAAAATACACGGGCAAATTACCAATTCTCGCGCGCACGAAGACTTCGTAGCAGTTTTAGTATTTTGGCCATAACTTACTCGTCCGATATCCGATTCAGGTGATTCAAGTGGCCATGGAAAGCTATGAAAGATAGCTACAAATCTTATGAAGACCATAGGACCAAATTCGGAACCATTAGATCCCAGAAATGACAAAACCGACAGCATCAGATTTGGTCCAAAATCATGAAGATTTTATCCCTTTATTTTCTTTGTCCAAGTGGTAAAGGCAAAATAATAAAAGATTTCATCCCTTTCTTTATTATAAAAGTTGCAGAATTCTCGGCGGCCTGCATTGTGAAGGACGGCTATCACATTGGAGACAAAAACCCATCTTTTACTCCTTTTGTTTACAAGTAGTGTGGGGAACCTCTTATTGTCTTTTCCTTTATTTTAAGACCATGTGGTATTATCTTATAATAGTTTAAGTAATCTTGTCAGACTACTCTTACCTATAAGTAGTCATACTGAGTTGTATTGAGATAAGAATTGAATGTAAAAGAAATAAGAATACACTTTGTGTTTTCTCTTGGTGAATGCTTTTCATCGAAACCTGATTTTTATTCGACGCGTTTTCGAGTATTAATCCGATTGATTCTCAATAGGTCTTGAGAAGAAAACACCTTATCGAATTATAGGTCTAATTCGATAAACCTTTGTTCTTGATCGTTCGAGTCTTCTTGTTCGATATTGTTACTACATCCGATATTACCTCCATATTCATACGTTCGATTTATCATATTCTACTTGTTTTTCTTTTCATCCGTGAATTTTACTTCCGCTATATACATATCTATTCCAATCGAGATCACATACATATTCCGATCAGAATTCGGATCTAATTCAGAATTCGAAAGTGCTGTATCGACGAGTTGTCATTGCTCGAATTGTCAGACGAGCGAGCCTTGCCGTTTCGGAAGTGTCAGTCGACGAGTTGTCCGCTGCTGTTCGGACTTGTCAGACGAGCGAGCTTTGCTATTCCGGCGTCAGACGACGAAGTTGCCGCTGCTCGTAATCATTGCACCGACGAGTTGCTGCTGTTCGGAATTGCTGTATTGAGCGAGCATTGCTGTTCCGAACTGCTGTGACGAGAGAGTGCTGCTGTTGGGAACTGCTGTAGCGGGTGCGTGTTGCTGTTCGTCCTTGTTCGTTTGGTCACTGTTCGATTACGGGTGGTTGTTGTCCGTTATTGCTGTGTCGACAGGTTGTTGCCTTCAGTTACAGCCTGAGCTGTTTGATTCATTTCGGATGAGTGCTGTTCGCTACCGCACGTGAAATAGTCTTCCGCTGTACCGATAGAGAATTCGTATCATAAGTGGTATCGGAGCCCAGATGATCTGGGTCGATTTTTGTGAAGAAAAGACAATTTTCGTATAGCTTGACAGCACAGTGAAGTCCAAGTAAAACGGAGTTTCCCGTGGATCCGGTCGTTGGATCGTCATGAAATCTTGACAGCTGCAAGCCAACGCGTTGAAGTAGAATCTGAACGGTGGAGATCAGAATCTAACTAAGATTGACAGGTAAAATCTTGTGCGCCGTCAAGCAATATATTTCTGAAAATTTCTCCGAGATGGACCTCAACGATTTTTATTTCTTAGCTAAACTACGCGATGCGTCACGTAACATAGCTGAGTTCATAGGACCTTCCGATCCAGAAGCATGCGCTGATTGGCTCTACGCCTGTGAGGAGATTTTCAATCGGCAGTCAATTTCAGTCGACCGCCGAGTCTCATTGGCGACGAAACGCCTTCGTGGTCATGCCGCCGTCTGGTGGCAAAAACTAAAACAGTCTCGTTCATGACAACGTAAGCCTAAAATCAGAGATTGGCAAAAATTCAGGAAATATTTCGCCAGAAAATTTATCCCAAACGTGAAACAAGATCACGGCTTTATGCTTTGTGAAACGGCTAATCTTGAAGATGAACTCCTTGTCACTGCCGACTTTGATATGACAGAGTTTCCTGCGGCATTTTCTGATGACAAAGAAGACGATGGTTGGAGTCGAGTTGCCCTATCGGAGCAAAGTGGGTCGTATAACTTTGTTGCGGTACTAAACGAGCTTAGTGGATTAATTTTCGATGAGACATTATTCAAGGAGCCCGATAATATTAAAATGGAAAGTGGATCGGGTTATGATGGACCGCCAATATTTGATACATAATCAGATGACAAAGAGGAGTCCATAAGTGATCTCGAGCTTCCCATTTTTGAAGGTGAGCGTGTACACGTGCGGGTGCTTAAGGAGACCCGAGATAATGACGTGGTTGTGCAAAGCGAACTAATCGAACAAAGACCGCCTTGTTATATTCCGCCCAAGGTTGTTTCAATTATTGTTAAAGAACTGGAGGGTCCTAATCCATTTGTTCTTGTTGATCCAGTTCTTGACACCGACCAACGTGAAAGCAGCGTGGCTGCGTATAATCGGAAAATAGTAAGGGAAGAATTCATTATTGAAGGGAGTGAGGATGCGATTTGTGTTCACTTGGCACATGAGTTGGAAATTACTCCGTTAAGCCATAAATTATCTTTTCGAGATTCCATTAAGGGGAATGGAAGACTCCTAGGTACGTCGTTTGTTTCCATTTTGCATGTTGTCCTTTTGGATACGCAATCACAGGTTAAAGTCAACATTATGGACGAAAATTACATCTTCAAACCAGGAGGAGTGCAACCATATCCGGAGTACCAACCCTTCTTCCGGGCATTAGAATCAAGAATGAATCTTCTTGAAAAAGAAGGGAATGATGTGATCAAAATCGAGCATCCAATGAACTACAAGTCAAGTCTTACAAAAAAAAAAGTTCAAAATCAGGATTTGAGGTCAAATCCTTTGAAAGGGGGAGGGTATGATACGAATCGGTCAACATCATCAAATACAAAAAGAAGATTATCCGACCAAGCTTGATTGAGTCGCAGGCGTACATAAAATCCTCATGCAAAATACACGGGCAAATTACCAATTCTCGCGCGCACGACGACTTCATAGCAGTTTTAGTATTTTGGCCATAACTTACTCGTCCGATATCCGATTTAGGTGATTCAAGTGCCCATGGAAAGCTAAGAAAGAGAGCTACAAATCTTATGAAGACATTGGATCCCAAAAATGACAAAACCGACAGCATCAGATTTGGTCCAAAATCATGAAGATTTTATCCCTTTATTTTCTTTGTCCAAGTGGTAAAGGAAAAATAATAAAAGATTTCATCCCTTTCTTTATTATAAAAGTTGCAGAATTCTCGGCGGCCTGCATTGTGAAGGACGGCTATCACCTTGGAGACAAAAACCCATCTTTTACTCCTTTTGTTTACAAGCAGCGTGGGGAACCTCTTATTGTCTTTTCCTTTATTTTAAGACCATGTGGTATTATCTTGTAATAGTTTAAGTAATCTTGTCAGACTACTCTTACTTATAAGTAGTCATACTGAGTTGTATTGAGATAAGAATTGAATGTAAAAGAAATAAGAATACACTTTGTGTTTTCTCTTGATGAATGCTTTTCATCGAAACCTGATTTTTATTCGACGCATTTTCGAGTATTAATCCGATTGATTCTCAATAGGTCTTGAGAAGAAATCACCTTATCGAATTATAGGTCTAATTTGATAAACCTTTGTTCTTGATCGTTCGAGTCTTCTTGTTCGATATTGTTACTACATCCGATATTACCTCCATATTCATACGTTCGATTTATCATATTCCACTTGTTTTTCTTTTAATCCGTGAATTTTACTTCCGCTATATACATATCTATTCCGATCGATATCACATACATATTCCGATCAGAATTTGGATCTAATCTAATCGAAAGTGTCAGATCGACGAGTTGTCATTGCTCGGAATTGTCAGATCGAGCGAGCCTTTGCTCGGAAGCGTCAGACGACGAGTTGTCATTGCTCGAATTGTCAGACGAGCGAGCTTATTGCCCGGCGTCAGACGACGAGTTGCCGCTGCTCGTAATCATTGACGAGTTGCCGCTGTTCGGAATTGTCAGTATTGAGCGAGCCTTGCTGCCCGAATCGCCGTGACGAGAGAGTGCCGCTTGGGAATCGGCCAGAAGCGGTGCGTGTTGCCGTTTCGCCCTTGTTCGCTCGGCCACCGCTCGACACGGTGGTTGTTGTCCGTTATTGCCGTGTCGACGGGTTGTTGCTTCTGCCATGTACCGAGCCGCTTGATTCATTTCGATGAGGCCGTTTCGCTACCGCACGTGAAATAGTCTTCCGCTGTACCGATAGAGAATTCGTATCATAAGTGGTATCGGAGCCCAGATGATCTGGGTCGATTTTTGTGAAGAAAAGACAATTTTCGTATAGCTTGACAGCACAGTGAAGTCCAAGTAAAACGGAGTTTCCCGTGGATCCGGTCGTTGGATCGTCATGAAATTTTGACAGCTGCAAGCCAACGCGTTGAAGTAGAATCTGAACGGTGGAGATCAGAATCTAACTAAGGTTGACAGGTAAAATCTTGTGCGCCTTCAAGCAATATATTTCTGAAAATTTCTCCGAGATGGACCTCAACGATTTTTATTTCTTAGCTAAACTACGCGACGCGTCATGTAACATAGCTGAGTTCATAGGACCTTCCGATCCAGAAGCATGCGCTGATTGGCTCTACGCCTATGAGGAGATTTTCAACCGGCAGTCAATTTCAGTCGACCGCCGAGTCTCATTGGCGACGAAACGCCTTCGTGGTCGTGCCGCCGTCTGGTGGAAAAAACTAAAACAGTCTCGTTCACGACAACGTAATCCTAAAATCAGAGATTGGCAAAAATTCAGGAAATATTTCGCCAGAAAATTTATCCCAAACGCGAAACAAGATCACGGCTTTATGCTTTCTGAAACGGCTAATCTTGAAGATGAACTCCTTGTCACTGCCGACTTTGATATGACAGAGTTTCCTGCGGCATTTTCTGATGACAAAGAAGATGATGGTTTGAGTCGAGTTGCCCTATCGGAGCAAAGTGGGTCGTATGACTTTGTTGCGGTACGAAACGAGCTTAGTGGATTAATTTTCGATGAGACATTATTCAAGGAGCCCGATAATATTAAAATGGAAAGTGGATCGGGTTATGATGGACCGCCAATATTTGATACAGAATCAGATGAGAAAGAGGAGTCCATAAGTGATATCGAGCTTCCCATTTTTGAAGGTGAGCGTGTACACATGCGGGTGCTTAAGGAGACCCGAGATAATGACGTGGTTGTGCAAAGCGAACTAATCGAACAAAGACCGCCTTGTTATATTCCGCCCAAGGTTGTTTCAATTATTGTCAAAGAACTGGAGGGTCCTAATCCATTTGTTCTTGTTGATCCAGTTCTTGATACCAACCAACGTGAAAGCAGCGTGACTGCGTATAATCAGAAAATAGTAAGGGAAGAATTCATTATTGAAGGGAGTGAGGATGCGATTTGTGTTCACTTGGCACATGAGTTGGAAATTACTCCGTTAAGCCATAAATCATCTTTTCGAGATTCCATTAAGGGGAATGGAAGACTCCTAGGTACGTCCTTTGTTTCCATTTTGCATGTTATCCTTTTGGATACGCAATCACAGGTTAAAGTAAACATTATGGACGAAAATTACATCTTCAAACAGGAGGAGTGCAACCATATCCGGAGTACCAACCCTTCTTTCGGGCATTAGAATCAAGAATGAATCTTCTTGAAAAAGAAGGGAATGATGTGATCAAAACCGAGCATCCAATGAACTACAAGTCAAGTCTTACAAAAAAAATTTGATGATGTTGACCGATTCATATCAGATTCGCTATAATAGCTCAAATTAAGCCTTTAATTCTAGATTACGTCTTGTTAATAGGAGATAAGACCGTGCTGTAAGCATTCGAGTCGGAGCTCTATGAAAACTCGGGTTTATTGATTAGATTCGAGCCTTTTGTACCCAGAATTGGCTATAAGAGCTCCGATTAATCTTTTACTTCTTGATTAAGTCATGTTGTAGCAAGGATTAGATGTAATAGCTCGGATTAAGCCTTTCGATTAAGTCTTGTTAATAGGTGATACGACCACGTTACATGCATTCGAGTCAGAACTCAATGAAAACTCGGGTTTATTGATTAGTTTCCAGCCTTTTATACTAAGAATTGGCTTTAACAGCTCTGATTAATCTTTTATTTCTTGATTAAGTCTTCTTGTAGCAAAGATTCACTATAATAGCTCCGAATAAGCCTTTACTTTTTGATTACGTCTTGTTAATAGGAGATAAGACCACGTTGCATGCATTCGAGTCGGAACCCTACGAAAACTCGGATTTATTGATTACACTCGAGCCTTTTGTACTCAGAATTGGCTATAACAGCTCCGATTAATCTTTTACTTCTTGATTAAGTCCTGTTGTAGCAAAGATTGGATGTAATAGCTCAGATTAAGCCTTTTGATTAAGTCTTGTTAATAGGTGATACGACCACGTTACATGCATTCGAGTCAGAACTTAACGAAAACTCGGGTTTATTGATTAGTTTCTAGCCTTTTATACTAAGAATTGGTTTTAACAGCTCCGATTAATCTTTTCTTTCTTGATTAAGTCTTGTTGTAGCAAAGATTCACTATAATAGCTCCGAATAAGCCTTTACTTTTTGATTACGTCTTGTTAATATGAGATAATACCACGTTACATGCATTCGAGTGGGAACTCTATGAAAACTCGGTTTTATTGATTAGATTCGAGCCTTTTGTACTAAGAATTGGCTATAACAGCTCCGATTAATCTTTTCTTTCTTGATTAAGTCTTGTTGTAGCAAGAATTCGCTATAATAGCTGATACGAATTCTCACTTGTGATGCGAATTCTCTATCAGACAAATGAAGGTCGCTTTGACGATCGAAAGCGATCAAGGAACCGGCCGGGAATCGATAATAATCGCCACATAAAGAATAATACTGGTGAGCAGTATGCGCGCGCGGTGAAGACGGTAGCTTGATACAGCAACAAGACAGAGACTTGGCCGAATGTAAAAGACTTGATACAGGCCACCTCCAAACAGCGACACTCGAAACAGCACGTTTCGGTCGGATGCAAATTGAAAACAGGAAACAAGTTCGAAGGATCAAACAACATTTGATGCGAAATACCGAACAAGTATGAAACTGTATCGAAAACAAACAGAGTATAGAAACAGGATAGAAACCGTTGTTTTTATCGAATTAGACCTATAATTCGATAAAGTGATTTCTCCTCAAGACCTATTGAGAATCAATCAGATTAAGATTCGAAAACGCATCGAATAATAATCAAAGTTTGAAGGAAACTCATCCAACACTTAAACAATACACAAGGTATGTTGTTTTATCATTCAAAATCAATTTTTCATTACAACTCCATCAACCCTATTTATTGGCAAAAGTAGCATGACAAGATAAACTAAACTAATACAAGCTGTTCTTAAAATAATGAAAAGATAATAAAAGGTTCCCCATGTCACTTGCAAACAAAAGTAAAAGCTGGGACTTGTCTCCATATTCTTCCTGACAGCCGCTTTTTCCTACAACATGTTGCCAAGGATCCTGCTGCTTTAATAATAAAGAAAGTGTTAAAGCTCTTATTTTATTCTTTTGCCTTCACTACTTGGACCCTTTCCCCAAGTGCAAGTTGCCTATGTTTGATTTACTCCAAGTCCAATTATCAAGGTAACTCCGTGTCTCGTATATGTTTTCTTGCCCAAGTACGTTGGAGTATGGTCGAGGTGTTTTATGTCAATTCTTACTTCGTCTTCTTCGCTTGGAGTAGTCATTTTCGTATCATCCCCTCCTTCTTTAAACGAAATTGTCCTCAATTCCGCAATCCCATCGTCGTCGAGATAAGGATATAAATCACATATATTGAAAGTAGCATGCACTCCATAATCATCCGGAAGTTCTAACTTGTAAGCATTGTCATTCACCTTCGCAACTATTTTAAATGGTCCCTCGGCTCATGGCATTAATTTATTCTTACGCTTACTCGGAAATCGCTCCTTTCTCAAATGTACCCAAACTAAATCTCCAACCTTGAATAATCTCGGTTTTCTTTGCTTGCTCGACTTCCTTTTGTATGCTTCATTTATCTCTTTGATTCGGTCACGCACCTGTTCGTGTAATTTCATCATCGCTTTCAATCTTGACTCCACATCCTTATGCACCAATTCGTCAATTGGTAATGGAATTAAGTCTAGCGGTATGTAAGGATTTAGGCCGTAAAATACTTCGAATGGAGAATGCGCTGTGGCATGAGTAGGAGATCAATTATAAGCAAACTCCGCATGTGCCAGTTTCATATCCCAGTCCTTTTGTGTTTTGCTTACCAAGCCTCACAACAGCGTTCCCAGTGTTCGATTAGTCACTTCAGTTTGTCCGTCTGTTTGAGGATGATGCGAAGTACTAAACAAAAGCTTGGTTCCCAACTTTCTCCACAATGTGTTCCAAAAATAGCTCAAAAACTTCGAGTCCCGGTCTGAAACAATAGTTTTCGGAACTCCATGTAATCGCACCACCTCTCGGAAATACAAGTCAGCAACATTACTCGCATCATCAGTTTTGTGACAAGGAACAAAATGAGCCATCTTTGAAAAACGATCGACAACCACCATAATCGCATCCTTACCTCGTTGGGTTCGAGGCAAAGGCACAATGAAATCCATTGAGACATCTTCCCATGGCCTCTCCGGAATCGGTAAAGGTGTGTATATTCCTGGTTTGAACGAACTTTTCGCAATATGGCATGTCACACACTTACTGATTATATTATGGACATCCCCCTGCATCCTTAGCCAATAAAAATGTTCTTTAAGCACATCCAATGTCTTGGCCGAACCAAAGTGGCCAGCCAAACCCCCTCCGTGAGCCTCTCGAACCAGCAATTCTCGAATCGTGTGCCTGGGTAGGCAAAGATGATTCCCCTTAAAAAGGAAGCCCTCCTGTATCGAAAATTCTCCCATCGGCCCAGATTTGCAAAGGGCAAAGGTCTCGCCAAAATCCGCATCACCGTCGTAATACTCCTTTACTGTCTCGAATCCAAGCAAACGAACATCAAGAGTGGCGAGTAAGGCATAACGCCTAGATAATGCATCTGCTACAACATTGCTCTTGCCATCCTTATACTTTGATGAGAAGTGAAATGATTGTAAGAATTCCACCCACTTCGCATGCCTGGGACTCAACTTGTGTTGCCCGTTAATATACTTTAATGATTCGTGGTCCGAATGTATGATGAAATGCTTCGGCCGAAGATAGTGACTCCAATGATCTAGAGCCCTCACAATAGCATAAAACTCCTTGTCATACGTACAATAATTGAGACGAACACCATTTAACTTTTCTGAGAAATAAGCAATAGGCCGCTTTCCTTGAATAAGAACTGCCCCAATGCCAACTCCACTAGCATCACATTCTACCTCGAACGGTTGCGAAAAATCGGGTAGTGCTAATATTGGTGCTTCACAACTTTGCCTTCAAATTGGCGAACGACTCCTGAGCATCCCGACTCCAATTAAACGTGCCCTTCTTCAAACATTCGGTTATTGGACATACAAAGGTACTGAAATTTCGAATGAATCTTCGGTAAAATGAATCCAGTCCGTTGAACGATCTAACTTCCGTCACTGTAGTGGGTACTGGCGAGGACTTAATTGCTTCGATCTTGGCTTGATCGACCGACACTCCATCCTTTGAAACAACATAGCCAAGAAGGACTATACTCTCGACCAAAAATGAACACTTCTCCTTTTTTCCATACAGCCTTTGGTCTCTAAGGGTTTCGAAGACTCGTCTCAAGTGTTCGAAATGTTCTTGCAGCGATCGGCTGTAGATCAAAATATCATCTAAGTATACAACCACAAACTTCCCCAAAAATGGTTTAAGTACCTCATTCATCAAGCGCATGAAAGTACTCGGCGCCTTTGTAAGGCCGAATGGCATAACGGTCCATTCATACAACCCGTGTTTAGTTTTGAAGGCCGTCTTCCACTCATCTCCTTCTCGCATCCGGATTTGGTGATAACCACTTCGTAGGACAACTTTTGAAAAGATCACGAATCTCTGTAATTCATCCAACATGTCATCAAGCCTCGGAATCGGAAATCGATACTTGATGGTTATATTATTCACAGCCCGACTGTCAATACACATTCGCCAAGATCCGTCTTTCTTAGGAACCAGTAATACCGGAACCGCACAAGGACTTAGGCTTTCTCGAACATACCCACGATTCATTAACTCTTCGATTTGATTTTGTAATTCCTTCATCTCCTCGGGATTACATCTATAGGCAGCTTTGTTAGGAAGCGACGCACCCGGTATGAGGTCGATCTGATGTTCAATCCCACGAATAGGTGGCAAACCCGACAGTAATTCTTCGGGAAAAACATCCGCAAATTCATGCAATAAGGCACCCATCCTTTCGTCGTTCCGCACAACCATGTTACCATCCCGTGTCTCCTTCAGAGTCAACAAGTACACGCACTCGCCATCATTAATAGCATGTTCCACATCTCGTTCGCTAGCAAACATGGCCAGTTTTGGTTTTTCACTCCGACTAGAACTCATAGAGTGAATAGATTGAGGTGACATTGGTTTAAGCACAATCTTTTTGCCCTTATCCCGCAATTTGTACTCATTGCTTCTTCCTCGGTGTAAAACATCCCTATCAAACATCCATGGTCTTCCCAACAGTACATGGCATGCATCCATCGGGAGTACATCACATAATACGTTGTCTTCATATGAACCCATGGTTAGTCCAATCCTCACTTGTTTAGTCACCCTTATCTTGCTCCCATCATCGAGCCAATGCAAAGTGTGAGGTTTCGGGTGAGCCTTAGTGGTCAGCCCGAGTTTAGTCACCATCTCGCTGGAAGCTACATTGGTGCAACTTCCTCCATCAACGATCAAACTACACCATTTATTTCCGATTTGACATTTTGTGTGAAATATTTGATCCCGCTGTGCCGAATCATTCGAAATAGCTTTGGCTTGTAGAGTACGCAGAACTAAAGCCGTGTCATAGTTTGGCACATCGTAAGTCTCACATTCTTCTCCTTCTTCGTCCTCTATGCTGAAATCAAATACATCACCCAGTCTCTCCTTTTCGTCCTCGACCAACAACTCGTCTCGGATCGTGACAACTTCTCTTAGGGTTACCACTCGTTTGTTTGGACACGTATTTTGATAATGTCCGAACCCTTGACATTTGAAACATCTTACTTTAGCTAAACTCGTCTCCTTCGGTACGTAGGGTGTTTTAGGAATCACAACAGGGACTGGAGTCGGTACAGTTTCCTTAGCAGTTGAACTAGACCCGACGCTTGGGTTTCCAAATTTGACTAGAAACTCGGGTCTATACAACTTCATCCTGTTTTGAGTCACATAGCCCACATAATGTATCGAAGTCCTTGTATGGATACAGTTCCATCGAGTTAGCTATGCTTCGGTTTAAGCCACGCAAGAATCGCGACATCTTCTGCTCCTCATTCTCCTCTATCTCTACCATTAAGGTTAGATTCTCAAACTCCTCAATGTACTCACTGACATTCAACTTTCTTTGCATGAGATCTGCAATCTTCCTGTACAAGGACAACCGATGTGACGTTGGTACATATCTTTTGCGAAGTTTTCTTTTTAATGAATCCCACGAACGGATCTTTTCTTTCCCCGCACGAACTCTTCGTGTTTTCACTCCTTCGTACCAAAGTGAAGCTCCTTTCCCCAACTTGAGAATTGCATACTTACACCTTTTCTCATCGTCAAGGTCTTTAAACTCGAACATACGATCAATTTTTCGTTCCCATTCCAGGTAAACCTCAGGGTCTGTTCCGCCAACGAACTCCGAAATCTCGTTCAACTTGAACTCTTCGACATAGCGTGAGGGTCGTTCATAGTCACCACGCCTAGGTTGCCAATGCTGGTCGCGTTGTTCTGGTACATCACGCAATGCGTCACGAAGTTTTGCCAAGAAATCAATGTCGTTGAGATCCATAATGCCAAAGATCAAGAACTTGGGCTCCGATGCCACTTATGATACGAATTCTCACTTGTGATGCGAATTCTCTATCGGTACAGCGGAAGGCTGTTTTGACGAGCGGAAGCAATCAGCAGGGAACTGTCGAGAACTGATAATAACAGTTGATACGAATTCTCACTAGTGATGCGAATTCGCTATCGATACAGCGGAAGGCTTTTTGACGAGCGGAAGCTATCGACAAGAAACTGTCGGGAACTGGTGACAATAGCTCGCTACAGCAACAACACTGACGAGTGATGAAGACGGTAATTCGATACAGCAACAAGATAGGAATTTGGCCAACTGGAAAATGACTCGAAATAAAGCCATTCCAAACAAATGACACTAAACAAAGACGCTTTGGACGGAAGCGAAGTTAAAACAGGAAACAAGTTCAATGGATCGAACAACAATTTATGTGAAATATCGGACAAGTATACAACTGTATCGAAAAACAAACAGAATATCGAAACAAGATATAAACAGATGTTTTTATCAAATTAGACCTATAATTTGATAAAGTGATTTCTCCTCAAGACCTATTGAGAATCAATCAGATTAATACTCGAAACGCGTCGAATAAAAACCAAGTTTTGATGAAAAGCATTCACCATGGAAAAACACAAAGTGTTCTTAATTCTTCAACATTCAATCTTTTTTTCATTACAACTCTACTGCCACTATTTATAGGCAAAAGCAGCCTGACAAGATAAATTAAACTAATACAAGCTGAGCTTAGAATAAGAAAAGATAATAAAAAGGTTCCTCATGTCACTTGTTGACAAAAGTAAAAGCTGGGTCTTTGTCTCCAAGTTGCTTGCTGACAGCCGCCTTTTGCCAAGAATCCTGCTGCTTTTGTAAGAGAAAGCTGAACATTCTTTTATTTGTTTAGTTACCACTTGATCCTTTTCCCTCCCCAAGGTGCTGCTTGTCTTTTGTTTAAGTTATTCCAATTCCGACTATCAAGGTAACTCCGTGCCTCGTTTCTGTTTTCTCGCCTAAGTATGTTGTAGTGCGGTCGAGGTGTTTTACGTTGATTCTTACTTCGTCCTCTTCGCTTGGAGTAGTCGGTTTCGTATCATTCCCTCCTTCTTTAAAATGAATTGTCCTCAATTCCGCAATCCCATCGTCGCCAAGGTAAGGAGATAGATCGCCAATGTTGAAAGTAGCATGCACTCCGCAATCACCCGGAAGCTCCAACTTGTAAGCATTGTCATTCACCTTCGCAATTATCTTAAATGGTCCCTTGGCTCATGGCATTAACTTGTTCTTACGCTTATTCGGGAATTTTTCTTTCTTCAAATGCGACCAAACTAATTCCCCGACTTCGAGCACTCTTGGTTTCCTTTGTTTGTTTGATTTTCTTTTGTACACCTCATTTATCTCCTTGATTAGATCCCACACCTATTCGTGTAATTTCATCATTGATTTCAGCTTCGACTCTGCATCCCTATGCACCAATTCGTCACTTGGTAACGGAATTAAGTCTAACGGTATGTAAGGATTTAGGCCGTAAACTACTTCAAATGGAGAGTGTGCCGTGGCATGAGTAGGAGAACGGTTGTAAGCAAACTCCGCATGTGCCAGTTTCAGATCCCAATCCTTTTGTGTCTTGCTTACTAAGCCTCGCAACAGCGTTCCCAGTGTTCGGTTAGTCACTTCAGTTTGTCCGTCTGTTTGAGGATGATGCGAAGTACTAAACAACAGCTTGGTTCCCACCTTCCTCCACAATGTGTTCCAAAAGTAGCTTAGAAACTTTGAGTCCCTGTCTCTCAGAGGCTGTATGGAAAGAAAGAAAAGTGTGCGTTCCTCGTCGAGAGCATAACTTTTCTTAGCTATGTTGTCTAGAAGGATGGAGTGTCGGTTGATCAGGGGAGATGTTCCTCCACCGATCGACTATAAACCAAAATATCATCCAAATAAACAACCACAAATCTGCCCAAAAATGGTTTAAGTACCTCATTCATCAAGCGCATGAAAGTACTTGGTGCATTTGTAAGGCCGAATGGCATAACGGTCCATTCATACAACCCGTGTTTAGTTTTGAAGGCTGTCTTCCACTCATCTTCTTCACGCATCCGAATTTGGTGATAACCACTTCGTAGATCAATTTTTGAAAAGATCACTAATCCGTGTAATTCGTCCAACATGTCATCAAGCCTTGGAATTGGAAATCGATACTTGATGGTTATATTATTCACAGCTCGACTGTCAATACACATTCGCCAAGAATCGTCCTTCTTAGGAACAAGTAGGACCGGAACCGCACATGGACTTAAACTTTCTCGAACATACCCGTGGCTCATCAATTCTTCGATTTGCTTCTGAAGTTCCTTCGTTTCCTCGGGATTACACCTATAGGCAGCTTTATTTGGAAGAAGTGCACCTGGTATAAGGTCGATTTGATGCTCAATTCCACGAATTGGTGGCAAACCCGACGGTAATTCTTCAGGGAAGACGTCCGCGAAGTCATGTAATAAGTTGGCCACTGTATCCTTGTATTTCGCCGGCACGAAATCATCTTGAGTCTCTTTTATCACCAGCATGTAAACATGCTCGCCATTTTCCATAGCGTGTTCAACTTCCCTCTCGCTCACGAACATGGCGAGGTTCGGTTTTTCCCCTCGTTTGGCACTTATGGACCGGATAGCTTGGGGTGACATCGGTTTTAATACGATCTTCTTTCCCTTATCTCGCAACTCATATTCGTTGCTCCTACCCCGATGCAAAACATCCCTATCAAATAACCAAGGGCGTCCCAAAAGCACGTGACAAGCATCCATTGGAATCACATCACACAATATCTCATCGTGATATGAACCCATTGCTAATCCGACCCGAACTTGCTTCGAAACCCTTACCTTACTTCCGTCATCAAGCCAATGTAAAGAATATGGCTTAGGGTGAGTTGTGGTGGTTAGTCCAAGCTTCGTCACCATTTCACTTGAAGCCACGTTGGTGCAACTCCCTCCGTCGATAATTAAACTACACCACTTATTTCCAACTTGACACTTTGTATGGAATATTTGATCCCGCTGTTCTGACTCGCTCGGAATCGACTTGGCTTGCAGAGTGCGAAGGACCAAGGCTGTATCGTAATTCGGAGCATCGTAAGTCTCGCATTCTTCTCCTTCTTCGTCCTTCATGTCGAAATCAAATACGTCACCCAGTCTTTCCTCCTCAACCAATAACTCGTCTCGGATCGTGACAGCTTCCCTTAGTGTCACCACTCATTTGTTTGGACATGCATTTTGATAATGTCCGAATCCTTGACATTTGAAACATCTCACTTTAGCCAAACTTGTCTCCTTCGGTACGTAGGGTACAGTTGCCTTAGTAGGAATCGCAACAGGGACCGGAGTCGGTACAGTTGACTTAGCAGCTGAACTAGTCCCGACGCTTGGGTTTCCAAATTTGACTGGAAACTCGGGTTTATACATCTTCATCCTGTTTTGAGCTTCTAACTTCACACATAACCCGCATAAAGTATCGAAGCCCTCGTATGGATACAGTTCCACCGAGTTAGCTATGCTTCGGCTTAGGCCTCCAAGAATCGCGACATTTTCTGCTCCTCATTCTCCTCTATCTCTCCCATTAAGGTTAGGTTCTCAAACTCCTCAATGTACTCAGTGATATTTAACTTTCCTTGCATGAGATCTGCAATCTTCTTGTATAAGGACAACCGATGTGATGTTGGCACATATCTTTTATGAAGTTTTCTTTTTAACGAATCCCACGAACGGATCTTATCCTTTCCCGCACGAGCTCTTCGTGTTTTTACTCCTTCGTACCAAAGTGAAGCTCCTTTCCCCAACTTGAGAATTGCATACTTACACCTTTTCTCATCGTCGAGATCTTTAAACTCGAACATACGATCAATTTTTCGTTCCCATTCCAGGTAAACTTTAGGGTCTGTCCCTCCAACGAACTCCGGGAGCTCGTTCACCTTGAAATGTTTGACATGGCGTGAAGGTCGTTCATAGTCACCACGCCTAGGTTTCCAACACTGGTCGCGTTGTTCTGGTACGTCACGCAATGCATCACGAAGTTTTGCCAAGAAATCAGTGTCGTTGAGATCCATACTGCCAAAGATCAAGAACTTAGGCTCCGATGCCACTTATGATACGAATTCTCACTAGTGATGCGAATTCTCTATCGATACAGCGGAAGGCTTTTTGACGAGCGGAAGATATCGACAAGAAACTGTCGGGAACTGGTGACAACAGCTCGCTACAGCAACAACACTGACGAGTGATGAAGACGGTAATTCGATACAACAACAAGATAGGAATTTGGCCAACTGGAAAATGACTCGAAACAGGCCACCTCCAAACAGCGACACTCGAAACAGCACGCTTTGGACGGAAGCTAAGTTAAAATAGGAAACAAGTTCAAAGGATCGAACAACAATTTATGCGAAATATCGGACAAGTATACAACTGTATCGAAAAACAAACAGAATATCGAAACAAGATATAAATAGACATTTTTATCAAATTAGACCTATAATTTGATAAAGTGATTTCTCCTCAAGATCTATTGAGAATCAATCAGATTAATACTCGAAACGCGTCGAATAAAAACCAAGTTTTGATGAAAAGCATTCACCAGGAAAAAACACAAAGTGTTCTTAATTCTTCAACATTTAATCTTTTTTTCATTACAACTCTACTGCCACTATTTATAGGCAAAAGCAGCCTGACAAGATAAATTAAACTAATACAAGCTGAGCTTAGAATAAGAAAAGATAATAAAAAGGTTCCTCATGTCACTTGTTGACAAAAGTAAAAGCTGGGTCTTTGTCTCCAAGTTGCTTGCTGACAGCCGCCTTTTGCCAAGAATCCTGCTGCTTTTGTAAGAGAAAGCTGAACATTCTTTTATTTGTTTAGTTGCCACTTGATCCTTTTCCCTCCCCAAGGTGTTGCTTGTCTTTTGTTTAAGTTATTCCAATTCCGACTATCAAGGTAACTCCGTGCCTCGTTTTTGTTTTCTCGCCTAAGTATGTTGTAGTGCGGTCGAGGTGTTTTACGTCAATTCTTACTTCGTCCTCTTCGCTTGGAGTAGTCGATTTCGTATCAACAGTTCGCTACAGCAATAATACTGGCGAGGAGTATGCGCGCGCGGTGAATACGGTAGCTTGATACAGCAACAAGACAGAGACTTGGCCGAATGTAAAAGACTTGATACAGGCCACCTCCAAACAGCGACACTTGAAACAGCACGTTTCGGTCGGATGCGAATTGAAAACAGGAAACAAGTTCGAAGGATCGAACAACAATTGAAGCGAAATACCGAACAAGTATGAAATTGTATCGAAAACAAACAGAGTATCGAAATAGGATAGAAACAGTTGTACCTGTAATTCGATAAAGTGATTTCTCCTCAAGACCTATTGAGAATCAATTAGATTAAGATTCGAAAACGCGTCGAATAATAATCAAAGTTTGAAGCAAACTCGTCCAACACTTAAACAATACACAAGGTATGTTGTTTTAACATTCAAAATCAATTTTTCATTACAACTCCATCAACCCTATTTATAGGCAAAAGTAGCCTGACAAGATAAACTAAACTAATACAAGCTGTTCTTAAAATAATGAAAAGATAATAAAAGGTTCCCCATGTCACTTGCAAACAAAAGTAAAAGCTGGGACTTGTCTCCATATTCTTCCTGACAGCCGCTTTTTCCTACAACATGTTGCCAAGGATCCTGCAGCTTTAATAATAAAGAAAGTGTTAAAGCCCTTATTCCATTCTTTTGCCTTCACTCCTTGGACCCTTTCCCCAAGTGCAAGTTGCCTATGTTTGATTTACTCCAAGTCCGATTATCAAGGTAACTCCGTGTCTCGTATCTGTTTTCTCGCCCAAGTACGTTGGAGTATGGTCGAGGTGTTTTATGTGAATTCTTACTTCATCTTCTTCGCTTGGAGTAGTCGTTTTCATATCAATAGCTCAAATTAAGTCTTTACTTATTGATTACGTCTTGTTAATAGGAGATAAGACCACGTTGCAAGCATTCGAGTCGGAACTCTATGAAAACTCGGCTTTATTGATTAGATTCGAGCCTTTTGTACTCAGAATTGGCTATAACAACTCCGATTAATCTTTTCTTTCTTGATTAAGTCTTGTTGTAGCAAGGATGATACAAACACGGTTGTGCTACCAAGAGAGTTAGGAATGGTTGGAACCGTCGTGGACCCCACTGGTCCTATCACATGTACACGTGCTAGGAAATTGAGAGAACAAACGAGTGAAATATTGAGAACGAGTGACACTAGCACCACCTCACGAAATAAACTTAATACACGTTCCACACTTGTTACCTTATTATCTGTTACTAACTCTTACGAAGACAACTCGATTCCTACTCAAGAGGTTTACTGTATGACCTCGAACAAATCCTCTCTTAAAGACCCTCACATTGAGGATGCTTGGAGTACACTGAATAAAGACTCCGAACCTAGAAGAAATCACGAACAAAGAAAAGAAGAAGACAAGCTCGTCCTTAAGCTGCCCGAATTGGAAGTGGAATTCATGTCTAAGTTTAGTGACTGTGCGATGGTGGATCTACTTGAGATTCAAGAAGGCTCGACAGTTGTTCAAATCCTAATCCCAGATATAGCTTTGCTTGAGGGCAGCCCAGATATAGCTAAAAACAGAAAGCTTGAGGGCAGACCCCAGATTTTGCCTAAATAATGGCATGAGGGTGTCTTTGTCGTATTTCCTGAAAATGAGAGTTGAATCATAAAAACTCAAAAAGAGAAATACTCTATAAAAAAGGATGAACAACCGAAGGTCGACTTGATGATTAAGGAAAATCCATCCTAGCTTGGAAATTAGACTTAGGCGTGAAGAAGCTTCAAGGAAGGTGTGATATTTTTCTTTGTCTTGGAAAAGGTACTTCAGCATGTGGAAGTTTCAAAGTGAACGTGATACGAATTACGTATAATGTTGGACGTAAATTCGCAAGGAAAATGCAGCGGATATATCTTTTTAACTCTCAACGCTCGATATGTGTAACACTCGTAAGAATTAACCGAAAGTAGGGCAATTCGACTTACGTAAACAAGATAATATGAAAGTAAATTATCAAACTAGACCTATAGTTTGATAAGGAAATCTCTCCTCAAGACCTATAGAGAATCGATTAAATTACAACTCGAAGACGCGTCGAATTATAATCAAGGTGTGCTGAAAATCATTCAACAATGTGATTACAAAAGGTTGAAGATTAGGCTTATATATAGCCAATACAAGATCACACAAGATCAAACAAGATCACACAAAAAAACAAGTACACATTAAACTAATCTATCAACTTTGACAAAGATTGAAAACAAAGTCATGCTTGGTTTCTTCCTTTCGGCTGTGGGGTACTTCATGGGAGTAGATAACAACTTTCTCATGTGATATCTTCTTGCAAGACTTTGATAATAGCAAATGAAAGCAACATCTTGGTGTCTTCTTCCTCCTTTATTTCGGCCGATTTGGTGATTGTGACATGAGCTAAATCTTCTATCTTTGATCTTGATATGGTGTACTTTTAAAAATGCAAGCAAACTTGAAAGTAGTGGGGACAAATATCCTTCATGGATCCTTCATCAAATCGGCCGAAATCTCCCTCCCTAATATGGCCGATTTTATATGCATGAACATGCATACGTATGCATGTTTTGATACGTCTAAGTTATCCCGGTTCCGATTATTAAGATCGTTCCCATTTCCGCATTTGTTTTCTCACCGAAGTATGTAGGTGCATGTGCATGCAACGTGGTATCGTCACCTACGTCGATTTTTACTTCATTTGGAGATGTCACAATCGCATCATCTCCTCCCCCTTTGAAAGGAATTAACCTCAATTCAGTGATTCCCTCGTCGTCAAGATAAGAAGATAGGTCGCCCACGTTAAAAGTGGCATGTACCCCATAATCGCCTGGAAGTTCTACTTTATACGCATTGTCGTTCACCTTACCCATGATTTTGTAAGGTCCCTCGGCCCTCGGCATAAGCTTGTCACAACAACTCAACGGATGGGAAATGTCCTCGACAATTCCAATTCAATACATCGATTACCTTGGAACGGTCAATAGATAACGACTCAACGGATGGGAAATGTCCTCGACAGTCCCAATTCAATACATCGATTACCTTAGAATGGTCAATCGATAACAACGATGCAACATATGAGAATTATCCTTGATAATCCCAATTCAATACGTCGATTACCTTAGAATGGTCAATCGATAAACAATGATACAACGGATGGGAAATGTCTCCGACTGTCCCAATTCAATACATCGATTACCTTAGAATGATCAATCGACAACAACGATGTAACAGATGGGAATAATCCTTTATAATCCCAATTCAATACGTCGATTACCTTAGAACGGTCAATCGATAAACAATGATATAACGGATGGGAATTATCTCTGATAATCCCAATTCAATATGTCGATTACCTTAGAACGGTCAATCGATAAACAATGATACAACGGATGGGAATTATCTTCGATAATCCCAATTCAATACGTCGATTGCCTTAGAATGGCCAATCGATAACAATGAAACGATTAGAATAGATATCTCAGTACCTTTAAACGGTTACCGACGACGGAGATGATAATCGAACATGTCAATGCCTTCACTCGTCCAATCACAGCATCAATAGCAAAATACCAATATCACGGACTCAAACTCTCCCGGACATACCAGCGGTCCAAAAGCTCTTCGACTTGTCTTTGTAATTCCTTCGTATCCTCGGGATTACATCTATAGGCGGCTTTATTAGGAAGTGGTGCTCCCGGTATAAGATCGATTTGGTGTTCGATACCGCGAATAGGTGGTAAACCGGACGGTAATTCTTCGGGAAAAATATCCTCAAATTCGTGTAACAACACATCTAGCTCTCCTCCATTTTCTACTCCCATGTTCTCGTCCCGTGTCTCTTTAAACATCACCAAATATACTCACTCCCCGTCATTGATGGCATGTTCCATTTATCTTTCGCTAGCAAGCATGGTAAGTTTTGGTTTCTCCACTCGACTAGAACTCATCGAACGGATAGCTTGCGGGGACATCGGTTTGAGTACAATCTTCTTTCCTTTGTCTTGTAATTCATATTCATTACTCCGACCTCGATGTAAAACATCTCGGTCGAACATATATGGTCATCCCAAAAGTACGTGGCATGCATCCATCGGGAGTACATCACACAACACATCATCCCCGTATGATCCCATGGTTAAGTTGACCCGTACTTGTCTCGACACCTTCACTTTGCTTCCGTCATCGAGCCAGTGTAAAGCATACGGTCTCGGATGAGCCGTAATAGTTAGACTGAGTTTGGTAACCATCTCGTTTGAAGCTATGTTCGTGCAACTCCCCCCGTCTATTATCAAGCCACACCACTTTTCTCCGACTTTGCATTTGGAATGAAAGATTTGGTCTCTTTGCTCCGTATCACTTGGAATGATTTTGGTATGTAGTGCTCGAAGCACTAAAGCAGTATCATATTCCGGAGCATCATAAGTCTCGCATTCCTCGTTCTCTTCCTCGGCCTCCATGTTAAATACGTCACCAAGGCCTTCCTTCTCGTCCTCGACTAAAAGTTTGTCTCGGACCGCAAGAGCTTCTCTTAAAGTGACCACCCGTTTATTAGGACATGCATTTTGATAGTGACCAAAGCCTTGACATTTAAAGCATCGTAATTTAGCCAAGCTCATTTCCTTGGAAACGTGGGAACCTTTGGTGGCGGGGTAGGGACTTGAAAAGGCACGATTGGTTTTGTCGTCGAACTCGAGCCGGCACTTGCATTTCCAAATTTGTATGGGAATTCGGGTTTGGCAAACTTCAACTTGTTTTGAGCTTCTATTTTTATGCATAGTCAGCATAAAGTGTCAAAATCTCCACAGGGGTATAATTCCACCGTATTTGCAATGTTTCGGTTTAGGCCACGTAAGAAACGTGACATTCTTTGTTCTTCATTTTCTTCGAGTTCTCCCATTAAGGCCAAGCCTTGCATGAACTCCGCAATTTTTCGGTATAAGGTTAACCGATGTGATGTCGGGACATACCTTTTATGTAGTTTTTTCTTCAAAGAATCCCAAGAACGGATTTTCTCTTTTCCCGCACAAGCTCGTTGTGTTTTCACACCCTCGAACCATAGGGAAGCGCCCTTACCTAACTTGAGAATTACATATTTGCAATGTTTCTCATCGTTAAGTTTCTTGAAGTCGAACATACGTTGAATCTTCCTCTCCCACTCCAAGTAAACTTCGGGATTGGTACCTCCGACAAATTTTGGAAGTTCATTTACTTTGAATTCATCCACATGACGCGGTGAATGTGCGTCATAGCCTCCTCTTCTAGCTTGAAAACGTGGTTCTTGTAAGTTTTGTAGTGCTTCACGTAGTTTCTCCATGAAATCGTCGGAAAAATCCATGATAAGATAGCTTTGACAAGAAAATTGCCAAGAGAATTTCGACAAGGAAATAACCTTGGGCTCTGATGCCACTAATGATACGAATTACGCATAATGTTGGATGTAAATTCGCAAGGAAAATGCAGCGGACATATCTTTTAAACTCTCAACACTCGATATGTGTAACACTCGTAAGAATTAACCGAAAGTAGGGCAATTCGACTTATGTAAACAAGATAATATGAAAGTAAATTATCAAAATAGACCTATAGTTTGATAAGGCAATCTCTCCTCAAGACCTATTGAGAATCGATGAAATTACAACTCGAAGACGCGTCGAATTATAATCAAGGTGTGCTGAAAATCATCAACAATGAATACATACAAGTGTATTTTGTTTTTTCTTAATTTCAAAAGTGATTACAAAAGGTTGAAGATGAGGCTTATATATAGCCAATACAAGATCACACAAGATCAAACAAGATCACACAAAAAAATAAGTACACATTAAACTAATCTATCAACTTTGACAAAGATTGAAAACAAAGTCATGCTTGGTTTCTTCCTTTCGGCCGTGGGGTACTTCATGGGAGTAGATAACATCTTTCTCATGTGATATCTTCTTGCAAGACTTTGACAAGGATAGCAAATGAAAGCAACATCTTGGTGTCTTCTTCCTCCTTTATTTCGGCCGATTTGGTGATTGTGACATGAGCTAAATCTTCTATCTTTGATCTTGATATGGTGGACTTTGAAAAATGCAAGCAAAGTTGAACGTAGTGGGGACAAAGATCCTTCATGGATCCTTCATCAAATCGGCCGAAATCTCCCTCCCTAATATGGACGATTTTGTATGCATGAACATGCATACGTATGCATGTTTTGATACGTCTAAGTTATCCCAGTTCCGATTATTAAGATCGTTCCCATTTCCGCATTTTTTTTCTCACCGAAGTACGTAGGTGCATGTGCATGCAACGTGGTATCGTCACCTACGTCAATTCTTACTTCATTTGGAGATGTCACAATCGCATCAGAACGTGAGGATTGTGAAGACCAAGACCTTTTCAAGATTTCTTTATTTACTTTATAGTTAAGTTGTTGTTAGTTTATTACCTTTTAATCTAGTCCCATGTGTATCCGCCCTGCTTTTTCTTAAAAGTAGGCACACGTGATTTTATTTCCTTAGTTTAATATGTCAGGGATAATATAGTTTGTTTTGTACACTCTTATAAAAGGAGACCTTTAGGTAACGAAGAAGACAGAACTTTTTAAATCAAAAAGATATTTCGGCCTTGTGCTAGAATCAGAGCTGTTGCTCGAATTTTCTGGAGTATTATTCTTATAATTCTCACTTCTACATTCTTACAATTTTAGTTCATAAAATTGTTAAGTCTTAATCATAGAAACTTGAGTTCTTAGAATAATTCCAAACGTTTCTTTAGAATAGGATTCTAAGGGGATTATAGTAATTAATTCTAAGGGTTTGAAGTGCCCTCATCATTTCTGTATCCATTGTCGCTGTACCGAAATACAGTCTATTGTTGTACCGAAGTACCGTGGTGAAGTATTGTCCAATTGCCGCTGTACCAAAGTGCCCTACTAAAGTGTAATCCATTGTTACTGTATCGAAGTGCTGTCCGAACATTACTTATCATAGTGGTGTCCGAATAGTGCTGTATCGAAGTGCTGTCCGAACATTGCTGTATTGAGGTGCTGCTGTACCGACGTGCTGTCCGCTATTGTTATTTGCTATTTGCTGCTCGTTTGCTTCCGCTCGAGAACTTATACCTCCGCTTCACAAAACCACTATTAACAACAGTCGCTGTATTGATATCACTGTTGGGTATAGATCGATATCATTTGGCATCGGAGAACGGTTTTGTCGTTCCTTTCTTATCGTTATTCTCATATATCTATATATATAAATAATTTTGTGATTCGCATTGGAGTTAAGTTGTTGTGTTTTAAGTAAGCTACTCGATACTTGCTTACTGTTTCGAATCACTTAGTATCATGATAACAGGATCAAGAAACTCGAAGGATGGAGAAACTCCAGCCCTTAGACGAGCTGGGAAGGATCCCGTAGATGAGGAAGATGTCTTAAGCGACGACCCAGTTACTAATAAAATCCAAAGCTTCCGTGATGTGCAATCCAACTCGAGGGCCTGACATCCTACATACGAAGGATGGAAAACATAATGTTGGAAATGAGGGAAGAGCTGAAATCCCATAGAACATCACCAACTCCCGAACCTACTATTAGAAACAGGGAGGATCGAGAGAGAGAACCCACGATGGGAGGAAGGGATTCACGGTATAGAGGTAGAGAAAGGGGTAGAGTTAGGGCAGCCTCTCCACCACCCGAATACTATCCGGAAGATGAATATGACGAGTACTTTGAGGATGACAGACAGCCTAGGATCGACCAAGAACCTAGAGAACAACGAGTACGGGAAGATGATAACTTAAGTAGTGTTAAGTTCTCCATACCACCTTTTGAAGGCAAATCTGATCCCGAAACTTATTTTGAATGGGTTAGGAAGGTCGAGGGACAATTTGAGTGTCAAAATTTTTCTTATCTTAAGAAGGTTAAGATAGCCACTGTAGAGTTCACCGGGTATGCTCTTGTATGGTGGGATCATGTAGTTCAACTTAAGCATCGACGTGGGGAAAGACCTATAGATACATGGGAAGAACTGAAGCGAGTGATGAAGGAAAGATTTGTTCCTAGCTATTACATGAGGGACCATAGGTACAGTCTCCAAACTTTAAGGAAAGGGACTAAGTCAGTAGACGATTACTATAAGGAAATACAAACAGGACTGATTAGATGTCGTATAGAGGAGGACCAAGATAGTACCATGACTAGGTTCTTAGCCGGATTTAATGTTGAGATTAGAGACCAATTGGTGCTCATGACTATGCATGACTTAGAAGAAATGGTGCACATGGCTAGGAAAATAGAAACCCAAGTTCGGAGGCGTCAAACTAGGAAGACCCCCACTCCTAGTATCCCATGGAAACCGAGACATCCCACTAATCATAAGGAAGACCCAAAACCGTCGGTCACTAGGGTCCATACGGCCCCTAATCCGCCAACTAAGTCCCAACCTTCACCAAATTCCAAACCTCAACCTAGGACACATGAGATTCGATGCTATAGGTGTCAAGGTATAGGTCACATAGCTCCAAAATGCCCAAATAAGCGAGCTGTAGTCATTAAGTCAGGGGAAATAGCGTCTGAAAGTGAGAGTGAAGAAGAGATTAAGAATTGGGATAGTGGAGAAGAAATAGAAGAATGTTATGAAGAAATCTTAGAAGGGAAGATTAATGTAGTGCTTAGAATGTCCTTGTCAGCTAAGGTAGTGGAAGATGAGGATAGCCAGAGGGAGAACTTGTTTCAGTGTAGGTGCTACATTAAGGAGAACCTCTGTAGTATGATCATAGACGGGGGTAGTTGTGTCAATGTCGTTAGCACAGCCTTGGTGCATAAACTAGAACTTAAAACCGAAAGACACCCTAAACCATATAAGTTGATGTGGATGAATAATGCTGGAGAACTGAAAGTAGTGAGTAGATGCACCGTGCCCTTTAAGATAGGAAGATATGAGGACGAAGTAGTTTGCGACGTCGCCCCTATGCATGCCACCCAAATCCTTTTAGGGAGACCATGGCAGTACGACCGCAAAGTTACTCACGATGGGTTTTCGAACAAGTATTCCTTCATTTTTGGAAAGAAGAAATTCAACCTATCACCTATGACCCCTAAGCAAATCCTTGAAGATCAGAGGATATTAGAACAAGCACTGAGAGAAAGAAAAAAAAAGGAGAAGAAAAAGAAAACAGTCACGGCGATCCCTAAAGGGATAAAAACCGTCGCCCTTTATAGGGCTAGTGAAGTTAAACGGGCCTTGCTCGCAAGACGGCCTGTGGTTCTATTACTATTTCGTGATGTATTGCTTAATATTCCATCTATTCCTGAAACTACTGATCCATTGATTGTCTCGTTATTGCAGGAGTTTGAAGACGTGTTTCCTTAGGAGACACCACCCGGATTGCCGCCCGTTCGAGGCATCGAGCACTGTATCGACTTTGTTCCAGGATCCTCAATACCAAACCGTCCTGCATACCGAAGTAACCCCGAAGAGACTAAAGAGATGCAAAGGCAAGTGGATGAACTACTAGCAAAGGGACATGTGAGAGAGAGTATGAGTCCTTGTGCAGTTCCAGTATTGCTAGTACCGAAGAAAGATGGATCGTGGAGGATGTGCATATACTGCCGTGCAATAAACAACATTATGGTGAAATATCGACATCCCATCCCTAGACTTGACGACATGTTAGATGAATTATATGGTTCCACAATATTTTCAAAAATTGATTTAAAAAGTGGGTACCATCAGATTCGAATGAAAGAGGGAGACGAGTGGAAAACGGCATTCAAAACGAAACATGGTTTGTATGAGTGGTTAGTTATGCCATTTGGGCTCACTAATGCACCAAGCACATTTAGAGAGTAATGAATCATGTTCTACGTGCTTTTATTGGGAAATTTGTTGTTGTATACTTTGATGATATCCTAATATATAGCAAAAGTTTGAATGAACATATCAAGCATTTGAAGGAGGTGTTGCTTGTGCTTAGAAAGGAACACTTGTTTGCTAACATTCAAAAATGCAACTTTGGCACCGAGAAATTGGCTTTCCTTGGCTTCGTTGTTGGTTCCCAGGGGATACAGGTCGATGAAGAGAAAGTGAGGGCAATTAGAGAATGGGACAGCCCCAAAAATGTGAGCGAAGTCCGAAGCTTCCACAGCTTGGCAAGCTTCTATCGCCGGTTTGTACCCAACTTTAGTACTGTAGCCGCCCCTTTGACCGAGGTAATCAAAAAGAATGTTGGATTCAAGTGGGAACAGCAACAAGAGACGGCCTTCAAGGCCTTGAAAGAAAAACTGACAAACGCCCCCCTGCTAGCCCTGTCGAATTTTGCTAAGTCTTTTGAGATTGAGTGTGATGCATCCGGTACAGGTATATGAGCTGTTTTGATGCAAGAAGGTAGGCCGATTGCCTACTTCAGTGAGAAGCTGGGAGGAGCTTCGCTGAACTATCCAACTTACGACAAGGAACTGTATGCCTTGGTTCGAGCACTCGAAACTTGGCAACATTACTTATGGCCCAAAGAGTTCGTGATACACACTGATCACGAGTCCTTGAAACATCTGAAGGGGCAACAAAAGTTGAATAGGAGGCATGGTCGATGGATGGAATTCATAGAGACGTTCCCATACGTAATCAAGTACAAACAGGGAAAAGAGAACGTCGTTGCTGATGCTCTATCTCGCAGGTATACCTTTCTGACTGCTTTAGAATCGAAAATACTTGGTTTTGAATTGATAAAAAATATGTACGAGAAAGACATTGATTTTGGCGAAATTTTCATTACTTGTGAGAAGTCTGGAGTAGATAAGTACTATAAGAGTGATGGTTTTCTGTTTAGAGAAAATAAGTTATGCATACCTACTAGCTCTATACGTGAACTATTGTTACTCGAATCACATGGGGGAGGGTTGATGGGTCATTTTGGCATTGATAAAACCTTGTTTGTTTTGCAAGAACATTTATACTGGCCGGGTATGAAACGAGACGTCATTCGTATTTGTGGTCGCTGTATCGATTGTAAAATGGCTAAGAGTAGAGTTCAACCCATGGTTTGTACACCCCACTCCCCATTCCTAATACTCCTTGGACTGATATATCGATGGATTTCGTGCTGGGATTGCCTAGAAACCGGTATGGGAGGGATTCTATATTTGTTGTGGTTGATAGGTTTTCAAAAAATGGCACATTTCATAGCTTGTCACAAAACTGATGGTGCATCTCACGTGGCTAATCTTTTCTTTAGAGAGATCGTTCGTTTACAAGGAATGCCTAGGACTATCGTTTCTGATCGTGATGCTAAGTTCCTAAGTTATTTTTGGGAAACCTTATGGGCTAAATTAGGCACAAAACTTCTATTTTCTACCACTTGTCACCCACAAACTGATGGGCAAACCGAAGTAGTAAATAGAACTCTTTCTACATTGTTAAGGGTTATAATAAAAACAAACATTAAAACTTGGGAAGAATGTTTGCCACATGTTGAGTTTGCTTATAATCGAACAGTGCATTCTGCTTCTCAATTTTCTCCTTTTGAGATTGTTTATGGATTTAATCCTTTGACCCCACTTGATCTTGTGCCTTTGCCTGTGACTGAAAGGATTAGTACAGATGGGAAGAAGAAAGCCGAGCTAGTTAACCAACTCCATGAGAAAGCAAGAGCTAACATTGAAAGGCGTACTAAGCAGTATGTTGAGCGCTCAAACCGAGGAAGAAAGGAAGTAGTGTTCGAACCTGGAGATTGGGTTTGGTTACATATGAGGAAGGAAATGTTTCCTATACAAAGGAGATCAAAATTGCTACCAAGAGGAGACGGTCCTTTCATGATTTTGGAGAGAATAAATAATAATGCTTACAAACTAGACTTACCAGGGGAATACAATGTGTCTGCTACTTTTAATGTTTCTGACTTGTCTTTATTTGAAGCAGGTGATGTCGCGGATCTGAGGACAGATCCTTCTCAAGAGGGAGGGGATGATACAAACACGGTTGTGCTACCAAGAGAGTTAGGAATGGTTGGAACTGTCATGGACCCCACTGGTCCTATCACACGTGCACGTGCTAGGAAATTGAGAGAACAAACGAGTGAAATATTGAGAACGGGTGACACTAGCACCACCTCACGAAATAAACTTAATACACGTTCCACACTTGTTACCTTATTATCTGTTACTAACTCTTACGAAGACAACTCGGTTCCTACTCAAGAGGTTTACTGTATGACCTCGAACAAATCCTCTCTTAAAGACCCTCACATTGAGGCTGCTTGGAGTACACTGAATAAAGACTCCGAACCTAGAAGAAATCACGACCAAGAAAAGAAGATGACAAGCTCGTCCTTAAGCTGCCCGAATTGGAAGTGGAATTCATGTCTAAGTTTAGTGACTGTGCGACGGTGGATCTACTTGAGATTCAAGAAGGCCCGACAGTTGTTCAAATCCTAAGCCCAGATATAGCTTTGCTTGAGGGCAGCCCAGATATAGCTAAAAACATAAAGCTTGAGGGCGGACCCCAGATATTGCCTAATTAATGGCATGAGGGCGTCTTTGTCGTATTTCCTGAAAATGAGAGTTGAATCATAAAAACTCGAAAAGAGAAATACTCTATAAAAAAGGATGAACAACCGAAGGTCGACTTGATGATTAAGGAAAATCCATCCTAGCTTGGAAATTAGACTTAGGCGTGAAGAAGCTTCAAGGAAGGTGTGATATTTTTCTTTGTCTTGGAAAAGGTACTTCAGCATGAGGAAGTTTCAAAGTGAACGTGAGGATTGTGAAGACCAAGACCTTTTCAAGATTTCTTTATTTACTTTATAGTTAAGTTGTTGTTAGTTTATTACCTTTTAATCTAGTCCCATGTCTAGCCGCCCTGCTTTGTCTTAAAAGTAGGCACACGTGATTTTATTTCCTTAGTTTAATATGTCAGAGATAATATAGTTTGTTTTGTACACTCCTATAAAAGGAGACCTTTAGGTAACGAAGAAAACAGAACTTTTGAAATCAAAAAGATATTTCGGCCTTGTGCTAGAATCAGAGCTGTTGCTAGAATTTTCTTGAGTATTATTCTTATAATTCTCATTGCTACATTCTTACAATTTTAGTTCATAAAATTGTTAAGTCTTAATCATAGAAACTTGAGTACTTAGAATAATTCCAAACGTTTCTTTAGAACAGGATTCTAAGGGGATTATAGTAATTAATTCTAAGGGTTTGAAGTGCCCTCATCATTTCCGTATCCATTGTCGATGTACCGAAATACAGTCCATTGCTGTACCGAAGTACCATGCTGAAGTATTGTCCAATTGCCGCTGTACCAAAGTGCCCTACTGAAGTGTAGTCCATTGTTACTGTATCGAAGTGCTGTCCGAACATTGTTGTAGCAAAGTGGTGTCCGAATAGTGCTGTATCGAAGTGCTGTATCGAAGTGTTGTCCGAACATTACTGTATCAAAGTGGTGTCCGAATAGTGCTGTATCGAAGTGCTGTCCGAACATTGCTGTATCGAGGTGCTGCTGTACCGACATGCTGTCCGCTATTCTTATTTGCTGTTTTCTGCTCGTTTGCTTCCGCTCGAGAACTTATACCTCCGCTTCACACAACCACGATTAACAACAGTCCCTGTATTGATATCACTGTTGGGTATCGATCGGTATCAAAGGATTCGCTATAATAGCTCAAATTAAGCCTTTACTTCTTGATTACATCTTGTTTTTTTTTTTTTTGGGAAAAGTCAATTGCATTAAATAAAAAAGATTGGCCAACAAGGCAGGCCAGTACCCAGCAACCATACAGAAGGTGCACCAACAGCACGAAAAAGAAGAATAATAAAAAAGTTACAATGGAACTACCAAGCCACCCTACAAATATGCTTAACAGCGACCGCAGATAATGAATGAGGCGGCCAATGCTGAGAGATAATGTCACGAACAAGACCAATCCCCTGGAAGGTAACAGTGTGAGGATCACGACGCCTCTGACCGAATCTCCGCACATTTCGCTCCTGCCAGAGTAAGTAGACCAATGCCGCTAAAAAGATACGGTAAGCCACGTTAACCACTTTGATTACGTCTTGTTAATAGGAGATAAGAACACGTTGCAAGCATTCGAGTCAGAACTCTATAAAAGCTCAGTTTTATTGATTAGATTCTAGCCTTTTGTACTAAGAATTGACTATAACAACTCCGATTAATCTTTTCTTTCTTGATTAAGTCTTGTTGTAGCAAAGATTCGCTATAATAGCTCAAATTAAGCCTTTACTTCTTGATTACATCTTGTTAATAGGAGATAAGATCACATTGCAAGCATTCGAGTCGGAACTCTATGAAAACTCGAGTTTATTGATTATATTCGAGCCTTTTGTACTCAGAATTGGCTGTAAGAGCTCCGATTAATCTTTTACTTCTTGATTAAGTCATGTTGTAGCAAGGATTGAATATAATAGCTCCGATTAAGCCTTTACTTCTTGATTAAGTCTTGCTAATAGGAGATACGACCACGTTAAATGCACTCGAGTTGGAACTCTATGGAAACTCGGGTTTATTGATTAGTTTCGAGCCTTTTATACTCAGAATTGGCTATAACAGTTCCGATTAATCTTTTCTTTCTTGATTAAGTCATGTTGTAGCACGGATTCGCTATAATAGCCCGGATTAAGCCTTTACTTATTGATTAAGTCTTGTTAATAGGAGATATGACCACGTTACATGCATTCGAATCGGAACTCTATGAAAATTCGGGTTTATTGATTAGTTTCGAGCCTTTTGTACTAAGAATTGGCTATAACAACTCCGATTAATCTTTTCTTTCTTAATTAAGTCATGTTGTAGCAAGGATTGGATATAATAGCTCTGATTAAGCCTTTACTTCTTGATTAAGTCTTGTTAATAGGAGATACGACCACGTTACATGCATTCGAGTTGGAACTCTATGAAACTCAGGTTTATTGATTAGTTTCGAGCCTTTTTCACTCAGAATTGGCTAAACAACTCCGATTAATCTTTTCTTTCTTGATTAAGTCTTGTTGTAGCAAGAATTCGCTATAATAGCTCAGATTCAGCCTTTTGATTAAGTCTTGTTAATAGGAGATACGACCACGTTACATGCATTCGAGTCAGAATTCTATGAAAACTCGGGTTTATTGATTAGTTTCCAACCTTTTATACTAAGAATTAACTTTAACAGCTCCGATTAATCTTTTCTTTCTTTATTAAGTCTTGTTGTAGCAAATATTCGCTATAATAGCTCCGAATAAGCCTTTACTTCTTGATTATATCTTGTTAATAGGAGATAAGACCACGTTACTATTAAGATGAACGTAACTTCGCCGGAAATTACAGCGGATATATCTTTTAACTCACAACACTCGTATATGTGTAACACTCGTAAGAAATAACCGAAAGTAGGGCAATTCGGCTTACGTAAACAAGATAATATGAAAGTAAATTATCAAACTAGACCTATAGTTTGATAAGGCAATCTCTCCTCAAGACCTATTGAGAATCGATTAAATTACAACCTGAAGACGCGTTGAATTATAATCAAGGTGTGCTGGAAATCATTCAACAATGAATACATACACGTGTATTTCGTTTCTTCTTAACTTCAAACTGATTTGGAAGATTGAGGATGAGGCTTATAAATAGCCTTAACAATACAAACAAGATCAATCAAGATCACACAAGAAAACAAATAAACATTAAACTAATCTATCAACTTTGACAAAGATTGAAAACAAAGTCATGCTTGGTGTCTTCCTCTCATTTTCGGCCGTGGGGTACTTTAAGGGAGTAGATAACATCTTTCTCATGTGATATCTTCTTGCAAGACTTTGACAAGGATAGAAAATGAAAGTAACATCTTGGTGTCTTCTTCCTCCTTTATTTCGGCCGATTTGGTGATGGTGACATGAGCTAAATCTCCTATCTTTGATCTTGATATGGTGGACTTTGAAAAAATGTAAGCAAATTTGAAAGTAGTGGGGACAAATATCCTTCATGGATCCTTCATCAAATCGGCCGAAATCTCCCTCCCTAATATGGCCGATTTTGTATGCATGAACATGCATACGTATGCATGTTTTGATGCGTCTAAGTTATCCCGGTTCCGATTATTAAGATCGTTCCCATTTCCACATTTGTTTTCTCACCGAAGTACGTAGGTGCATGTGCATGCAACGTGGTATCGTCACCTACGTCGATTTTTACTTCGTTTGGAGATGTCACAATCGCATCATCTCCTCCCCCTTTGAAAGGAATTAACCTCAATTCAGTGATTCCCTCGTCGTCAAGATAAGAAGATAGGTCGCCCACGTTAAAAGTGGTGTGTACCCCATAATCGCCTGGAAGTTCTACTTTATACGCATTGTCGTTCACCTTACCCATTATTTTGTAAGGTCCCTCGGCCTTCGGCATAAGCTTGTTCTTGCGTTTGCTAGGAAATCTCTCTTTTCTTAAGTGTACCCAAACCAAGTCGCCTACTTCGAATAGTCTCGGTTTTCTGTGATTGTTGGATTTCCGTTTGTATGTGTCATTCACTTCTTTGATTCGATCATGTATTTGTCCGTGCAACTTGATCATCGATTTAAGTTTCGATTCCTCATCCTTGTGTACCAACTCGTCCTTCGGCAACGGAATCAAGTCTAAGGGTATATAAGGATTTATCCCGTAAACGACTTCAAATGGAGAATGTGTCGTAGCATGTGTAGGGGATCAGTTATAGGCAAATTCCGCATGAGCAAGTTTCATGTCCCAATCCTTTTGCATTTTATTCACAAGTCCTCGCAACAACATTCCTAACGTTCGATTTGTGACTTCGGTTTGACCATCGGTTTGAGGATGGTGCGAAGTGCTAAATAAGAGCTTTGTACCCACTTTCCTCCATAAAGTATTCCAAAAATAGCTAAGGAATTTCGAATCCCGATCCGAAAAAATAGTCTTCGGAACTCCAGGTAAACGAACCACCTCTCGGAAGTATAAATTGGCCATGTTGCTTGCGTCGTCGGTTTTGTGGCAAGCCACGAAATGAGCCATTTTTGAGAAACGATCCACAACCACCATAATAGCATCTTTACCTCGTTGAGTACGGGGTAAAGTGATGATAAAATCCATTGATACATCTTCCCACGGTCTTTCTGGAACCGGTAGAGGCATATACAATCCCAGTTTGAACGAACTCTTCGAGATGTGACATGTTACGCATTTACTTAAAACATTGTAAACGTCTTTTAGCATTTTAGGCCAAAAGAAATGTTCTTTTAGTACTTCCAATGTTTTAGCCGTGCCAAAATGTCTTGCTAAACCTCCTCCGTGAGCTTCCCGGACTAATAATTCCCGAACCGCCTGTTTTGGAACACATAGCCTATTCCCTTTAAATAGGAAATCATCTTGTAACATGAACTCCCCGAACGGACCAGATTTGCAACTAGTAAAAATTTCTCCAAAATCCGCATCATTTTCGTAACACTCCTTCAACATTTCGAAACCAAGTAACCAAACCTCCAGAGTAGAAATTAAAGCATACCTCCTAGATAACGCATCCGCAACGATATTGCTTTTACCGTCTTTGTACTTGGATGAAAAGTGAAATGATTGTAGGAATTCCACCCACTTGGCATGCCTCGGAGTCAGTCTATGTTGTCCGTTAATGTACTTCAATGATTCGTGGTCCGAGTGTAGAATAAAATATTTCGTCCGTAGGTAATGACTCCAATGATCAAGGGCCCGTACGATAGCATAGAATTCTTTATCGTAAGTGCAATAATTCAACCGAGCTCCATTCAACTTCTCCGAAAAGTACGCGATAGGTCGTTTACCTTGAATAAGAACCGCTCCAATTCCAACTCCACTAGCATCACATTCAACTTCGAATGCTTGAGTAAAATCGGGTAGTGTTAGGATCGGTGCTTCGCATAATTTGGCTTTTAACTTGTCGAATGCTCCTTGGGCAGCCCCGTTCCATAAGAATGGTTCCTTTTTTAAACACTCCATTATCGGACTTGAAATGGTGCTGAAGTCTCGAATAAACCTCCGGTAAAAAGAAGCAAGTCCGTGAAATGATCTCACTTCCGTCACGGTCGTAGGGGTCGGCCAAGATTTAATTGCTTCGATTTTTGTTTGGTCTACCGCCACTCCGTCCTTCGAAAGGACATAGGCAAGAAAGACTATACTTTCAACTAGGAACGAACACTTCTCTTTCTTTCCATATAATTTTCGGTCCCTCAAAGTTTCGAAAATTTGTCCTAAGTGCCCGAAATGTTCTTGTAGTGATTGACTATAGATTAAGATATCATCTAGATATACCACCACGAACTTCCCCAAAAATGGTTTAAGCACTTCGTTCATCAACCTCATGAAGGTACTAGGCGCATTTATAAGACCGAAAGGCATAACGGTCCATTCATATAATCCATTTTTTGTTTTGAAGGCCGTCTTCCACTCGTCACCTTCTCGCATTCGGATTTGATGATATCCGCTTCGTAAATCAACCTTTGAAAAGATTACCGAACCATGTAGTTCGTCTAACATATCATAAAGTCTCGGGATAGGGAACCAATACTTGACGGTGATATTGTTCACGGCCCGACTATCCACACACATCCGCCAAGAACCATCTTTCTTAGGGACAAGTAAGACCGGAACCGCACACAGACTCAAACTCTCCCAGACATAACCGCGGTCCAAAAGCTCTTCGACTTGTGTTTGTAATTCCTTCGTCTCCTCGGGATTACATCTATAAGCGGCTTTATTAGGAAGTGGTGCTCCCAGTATAAGATCGATTTGGTGTTCGATACCGCGAATAGGTGGTAAACCGGACGGTAATTCTTCGGGAAAAACATCCTCAAATTCGTGTAACAACACATCTAGCTCTCCTCCGTTTTGTACTCCCATGTTCTCATCCCGTGTCTCTTTAAACATCACCAAATATACTTGCTCCCCGTCATTGATGGCATGTTCTATTTCTCTTTCGCTAGCAAGCATGGTAAGTTTTGGTTTCTCCACTCGACTAGAACTCATCGAACGGATAGCTTGCGGGGACATCGGTTTGAGTACAATCTTCTTTCCTTTGTCTTGAAATTCATATTCATTACTCCGACCTCGATGTAAAACATATCGGTCGAACATCCATGGTCGTCCCAAAAGTACGTGACATGCGTCCATCGGGAGTACGTCACACAACACATCATCCCCGTATGATCCCATGGTTAAGTTGACCCGTACTTGTCTCGACACCTTCACTTTGCTTCCGTCATCGAGCCAGTGTAAAGCATACAGTCTCGAATGAGCTGTAGTAGTTAGACCGAGTTTGGTAACCATCTCGTTTGAAGCTACATTCGTGCAACTCCCTCCGTCTATTATCAAGCTACACCACTTTTCTCCGACTTTGCATTTGGAATGAAAGATTTGGTCTCTTTTCTCCGTATCACTTGGAATGATTTAGGTATGTAGTGATCGAAGCACTAAAGTAGTATCATATTCCGGAGCATCATAAGTCTCGCATTCCTCGTTCTCTTCCTCGGCCTCCATGTTAAATACGTCACCAAGGCCTTCCTTCTCATCCTCGACTAAAAGTTTGTCTCGGACCGCAAGAGCTTCTCTTAAAGTGACCACCCGTTTATTTGGACATGCATTTTGATAGTGACCAAAGCCTTGACATTTAAAGCATCGTACTTTAGCCAAGCTCATTTCCTTGGAAACTTGGGGAACCTTTGGTGCCGGGGTAGGGACTTGAAAAGGCACGATTGGTTTCGTCGTCGAACTTGAGCCAGCACTTGCATTTCCGAATTTGTATGGGAATTCGGGTTTGGCAAACTTCAACTTGTTTTGAGCTTCTATTTTTATGCATAGTCCGCATAAAGTGTCAAAATCTCCGCGGGGTTATAATTCCACCGTATTTGCAATGTTTCGGTTTAGGCCACGTAAGAAACATGACATTCTTTGTTCTTCATTTTCTTTGAGTTCTCCCATTAAGGCCAAGCCTTCAAATTCTTCGATGTATTCTCCCACACTTAGTTTCCCTTGTACGAACTCCGCAATTTTTCGGTATAAGGTTAACCGATGTGATGTCGGGACATACCTTTTACGTAGTTTTTTCTTCAAAGAGGAAGCGCCCTTACCTAACTTGAGAATTGCATATTTGCAACGTTTCTCATCGTTAAGTTTCTTGAAGTCGAACATACGTTCAATCTTCCTCTCCCACTCCAAGTAAACTTCGGGATTGGTACCTCCGACAAATTCCGAAAGTTCATTTACTTTGAATTCATCCACATGACGCAGTGAATGTGCGTCATAGCCTCCTCTTCTAGCTTGAAAACGTGGTTCTTGTAAGTTTTGTAGTGCTTCATGTAGTTTCTCCATGAAATCGTCAGAAAAATCCATGATAAGATAGCTTTGACAAGAAAATCGCCAAGAGAATTTCGACAAGGAAATAACCTTGGGCTCCAATACCACTAATGATACGAATTACGTATTAAGATGAACGTATTTCGCCGGAAACTGCAGCGGATATATCTTTTACCTCACAACACTCGTATATGTGTAACACTCGTAAGAAATAACCGAAAGTAGGGCAATTCGGCTTACGTAAACAAGATAATATGAAAGTAAATTATCAAACTAGACCTATAGTTTGATGAGGCAATCTCTCCTCAAGACCTATTGAGAATCGATTAAATTACAACCCGAAGACGCGTCGAATTATAATCAAGGTGTGCTGAAAATCATTCAACAATGAATACATACAAGTGTATTTCGTTTTTTCTTAACTTCAAAGTGATTTGGAAGATTGAGGATGAGGCTTATAAATATCCTTAACAATACAAACAAGATCAATCAAGATCACACAAGAAAACAAGTAAACATTAAACTAATCTATCAACTTTGACAAAGATTGAAAACAAAGTCATGCTTGGTGTCTTCCTCTCATTTTCGGCCGTGGGGTACTTCAAGGGAGTAGATAACATCTTTCTCATGTGATATCTTCTTGCAAGACTTTGACAAGGATAGAAAATGAAAGTAACATCTTGGTGTATTCTTCCTCCTTTATTTCGGCCGATTTGGTGATGGTGACATGAGCTAAATCTCCTATGTTTGATCTTGATATGGTGGACTTTGAAAAAATGCAAGCAAATTTGAAAGTAGTGGGGACAAAGATCCTTCATGGATCCTTCATCAAATTGGCCGAAATCTCCCTCCCTAATATGGCCGATTTTGTATGCATGAACATGCATACGTATGCATGTTTTGATACGTCTAAGTTATCCCGGTTCCAATTATTAAGATCGTTCCCATTTTCGCATTTGTTTTCTCACCGAAGTACGTAGGTTCATGTGCATGTAATGTGGTATCGTCATCTACGTCGATTTTTACTTCGTTTGGAGATGTCACAATTGCATCATTTCTTTCTTGATTAAATGCACTCAAGTTGGAACTCTATGAAAACTCGGGTTTATTGATTAGTTTCGAGCCATTTATACTCAGAATTGGCTATAACAGTTCCGATTAATCTTTTCTTTCTTGATTAAGTCATGTTGTAGCACGGATTCGCTATAATAGCCCGGATTAAGCCTTTACTTATTGATTAAGTCTTGTTAATAGGAGATATGACCACGTTACATGCATTCGAATCGGAACTCTATGAAAATTCGGGTTTATTGATTAGTTTCGAGCCTTTTATACTAAGAATTGGCTATAACAACTCCGATTAATCTTTTCTTTCTTGATGAAGTCCTGTTGTAGCAAGGATTGGATATAATAGCTCTGATTAAGCCTTTACTTCTTGATTAAGTCTTGTTAATAGGAGATACGACCACGTTACATGCATTCGAGTTGGAACTCTATGAAACTCAGGTTTATTGATTAGCTTCAAGCCTTTTTCACTCAGAATTGGCTAAACAGCTCCGATTAATATTTTCTTTCTTGATTAAGTCTTGTTGTAGCAAGAATTCGCTATAATAGCTCGGATTCAGCCTTTTGATTAAGTCTTGTTAATAGGAGATACGACCACGTTACATGCATTCGAGTCAGAATTCTATGAAAACTCGGGTTTATTGATTAGTTTCCAGCCTTTTATAGTAAGAATTAACTTTCACAGCTCCGATTAATCTTTTCTTTCTTTATTAAGTCTTGTTGTAGCCAAGATTCGCTATAATAGCTCCGAATAAGTCTTTACTTCTTGATTATGTCTTGTTAATAGGAGATAAGACCACATTACATACATTCAAGTCAGAACTCTACGAAAACTCAGGTTTATTGATTAGATTCGAGCCTTTTGTACTCAGAATTGGCTATAACAGCTCCGATTAATCTTTTACTTCTTGATTAAGTCCCGTTGTAGCGAGGATTCGCTACAATAGCTCGGATTAAGTATTTACTTCTTGATTAAGTCTTGTTAATAGGATATAAGACCACGTAACATGCTTTCGAGTCGGAAGTCTTTGAAAACTCGGCTTTATTGATTAGATTCGTGCCGTTTGTACTCAGAATTGGCTATAACAGCTTAGATTAATCTTTTACTTCTTGATTAAGTCTTGTTGTAGTAAGGATTGGATAAAATAGCCCTGATTAAGCCTTTACTTCATGATTAAGTCTTGTTAATATGAGATAAGACCACGTTACATGCATTCGAGTCGGAACTCTATGAATATTCGGGTTTATTGATTAGTTTTGAGCCTTTTGTACTAAGAATTGGCTATAACAACTCCGATTAATCTTTTCTTTCTTGATTAAGTCCTGTTGTAGCAAGGATTGGATATAATAGCTCCGATAAGCCTTTACTTCTTGACTACGTCTTGTTAATAGTAGATAAGACCATGTTACATGCATTCAAGTTAGAACTCTATGAAAACTCGATTATTGATTAGATTCGAGACTTTTGTACTCAGAATTGGCTATTACAACACTGATTAGTCTTTTCTTTCTTGATTAAGTCTTGTTATATCAAGGATTCGTTATAATAGCTCCAATTAAGGGTTCAGGGTTCGATCGAACCCTAGGGTTCAGGGTTCGAACCCTAGGGTCCTAATATAGGGTGGGTGGGTGGGCCTTCGATCGGCGAGGATATCGTATAGCAGCAGCTGAACCCTGAACCCTAGGGTTCGAAGCCTAGGTTTCGATCGAGCCCTGAACCCTAGGGTTCGAACCCTAAAGCATAGGGTCCAAATAACGTATAGTAGCAGTTGGGAGCTGTCTGCTTATATTTACCAGCCTGCTTCAGCAAGCGCGCAGGTGATGCAGGCAGGTGCTGAAGCAGGCTGGTAATTATAAGCGGGCAGCAACATGCATTCGAGTCAGAAATCTATGGAAACTCGAGTTTATTGATTAGATTCTAGCCTTTTGTACTCAGAATTGGATATAACAACTCCCATTAATCTTTTACTTCGGCTTAAGTATTGTTGTAGCAAGGATTGGATAAAATAGCCCCGATTAAGCCTTTACTTCTTGATTCAGTCTTGTTAATATGAGATAAGACCACGTTACATGCATTCGTGCTGGAACTCAATGAAAAATCGGTTTTATTGATTAGATTCGAGCCTTTTGTACAAAGAATTGGCTATAACAGCTCCGATTAATCTTCTCTTTCCAGATTAAGTTTTGTTCTAGCAAGGATTCGCTATAATAGCTCAAATTAAGCCTTTAATTATAGATTACGTCTTGTTAATAGGAGATAAGACCATGCTGCAAGCATTCGAGTCGGAGCTCTATGAAAACTCGGGTTTATTGATTAGATTCGAGCCTTTTGTACTCACAATTGGCTATAAGAGCTCCGATTAATCTTTTACTTCTTGATTAAGTCTTGTTGTAGCAAGCATTGGATATAATAGCCCCGATTAAGCCCTTACTTCTTGATTAAGTCTTTTTAATATGAGAAAGACCACGTTACATGCATTCGAGTCGGAACTCTAAGAAAACTCGGATTTATTGATTAGTTTCTAGACTTTTGTACTCAGAATTGGCTATAACAGTTCTGATTAATCTTTTCTTTCTTGATTAAGTCTTGTTGTGGCAGGGATTCGCTATAATAGCCCGGATTAAGCCTTTACTTATTGATTAAGTCTTGTTAATAGGAGATACGACCATGTTACATGCATTCGAGTCAGAACTCTATGAAAATTCGGGTTTATTGATTAAGCTTCGATTAATCTTTTCTTTCTTGATTGAGGCTTGTTGTAGCAAAGATTAGTTATAATAGCTCCGATTAAGCCTTTACTTCTTGATTTCATCTTGTTAATAGGAGATAAGACCACATTATATGCATTCGAGTTGGAATTCTACGAAAACTCGGGTTTATTGATTAGATTCGAGCCTTTTGTACTCAGAGTTAGCTATAACAGCTCTGATAAATCTTTTATTTCTTGATTAAGTCTTGTTGTAGCAAGTATTCGCTATAATAGCTTCGATTAAGCATTTACTTCTTGATTAAGTCTTGTTAATAGGAGATAAGACCACATTACATGTATTTGAGTCGGAAATCTATAAAAACTCGGGTTTATTGATTAGATTCGAGCCTTTTGTACTCAGAATTGGCTATAACAGCTCCAATTAATCTTTTCTTTCTCGATTTAGTCTTGTTGTAGCAAGGATTCGCTATAATAGCTCCGATTAAGCCTTTACTTCTTGATTACGTCTTGTTAATAGGAGATAGGACCACGTTACATGCATTCGATTTGGAACCCTATGAAAACTCGGGTTTATTGATTAGATTCGAGCCTTTTGTACTCAGAATTGGCTATAACAGCACCGATGAATCTTTTACTTCTTGATTAAGTCTTGTTGTAGCAAGGATTGGATATAATAGCCCTGATTAAGCCTTTACTTCTTGATTAAGTCTTTTTAATAAGAGATAAGACCACATTACATGCATTCGAGTATGAAATATGTGAAAACTCGGGCTTATTGATTAGATTCGATTCATTTGTACTCAAAATTGGCTATAACAGCTCTGATTAATCTTTTACTTCTTGATTAAGTCTTGTAGCAAGGATTAGATATAATAGCTTCGATTAAGCCTTTACTCCTTGATTAAGTCTTATTAATACGAGATAAAACCATGTTACATGTATTCGAGTTGGAACTCTATGAAAAATCGGGTTTATTGATTAGATTCGAGCCCTTTGTGCTCAGAATTGGCTATAACAGCTCCGATTAATCTTTCTTTCTTGATTAAGATTGTTTTAGCAAGGATTCGCATATTAGCTCCGATTAAGCCTTTGCTTATTGATAAGTCTTGTTAATAGGAGATAAAACCACGTTACATGTATTCAAGTCGGAACTCTACAAAAACTCGGGTTTATTAATTATACTCGAGTATTTTATATTGAGAATTAGCTATAATAGCTTAGATTAAGTTCTTATTTCTTGATTAAGTCTTTTAACAGGAGATTAGACCACGTAACATGCATTCGAATCGGAATTCTATGAAAACTCGGGTTTATTGATTAGATTCGAGCCTTTTGTACTCAGAATTGACTATAACAGCTCCGATTAATCTTTTACTTCTTGATTAAGTCTTGTTGTAGTAAGGATTGGATATAATAGCTCCGATTAAGTCTTTACTTCTTGATTAAGTATTGTTAATAGGAGATAAGACCACGTTACATGCATACAAGTTGGAACTCTATGAAAAATTAGGTTTATTGATTAGATTCGAGCCTTTTGTACTCAGAATTGGCTATAACAGCTCCTATTAATCTTTTTTTCCTGATTAAGTCTTGTTGTAGCAATGATTCTGTGCTTTAATAAAAATTTGAAAAAAGTCATACAATCAAAAGAAAAGGCGAACCCAAAAACTATAAAGGCCACAGGCGGCATAGAATGCTACGCAGAGCATGAAAACAGAATAAATCAGGGCTGTCTTGGGTTGAGCCAGAAAAAGACCGGGAATGCCAAGCCATAAGCGATGGTGTTGGCGTTGGCTAGAGGGACTGCCTCCATGTGACTCGGGACTGCGAAGCCAAAAAGACAGTGCTGTCATCGATCAGAAGACGGGAATGCCGTCAATCAACCAAGGGAATGCCTCCGTTTGACTCAAGACTGGATTCAAGCCGGAAAAGCCGGGACCCTACCGCAGCACACTAGCACTGAACATTATCAAAATACTTAGCAAAGCCAATATCTGTTAAGCATAAACAAGACCGACAATCCCACGAATTTGCAAGAAAGTCAATCTTGATAATCAATAAAGTCCACCATCTTCTACTCATAAATACAACAAAACAAAGCCAAGTACATCAGACTGGAACTGGGCGGTTCAGGTGGAGAAATTAACCGGTTTAGAACTTTTTTTCGAACATACTATAGAAGTCAAGCTGCCACTCATGTTGCCCTTAGACACGAAACCCGAGCGTGGTGGATAACCAACGCTCCTCACATCGGTGAGAGCCCAAATATCCCTGGGAGGATTTCACTGCATCGAATCAGAGCTGTCAAATCTGTAGGTACAACCCAAAGACAAATTCCAAACTGTGTACATTTCTTGAAAAATTACAATCTCAAGCCCAGGCAAACCAGCAAGAACGATCGCATCGCTGCTGTTCGTTGTGGAAGTGCAATAAAAGCAAACACAGTCCTTTATAGAATCCCACAATAGCAGATGATCAAAGTTACAAACCAAGGCAAGCTACTCAATGATACGAACGTCTATCGGACGAGCAGAAGGAAAATTTTCACCAATGGGAATAAACCACAACCGGGTGAGCGGAGGCACACAGCAACGAACAACAACCAGCCGGAAGGAAGCCAAAAGCAACAAACTGCAGCAAATAGCAGCAAATTACAACAAATAGCAACAAACTGCAATCGGACAAAGCAGAAAATAGGAATCATGATCGGGCAACAAATGGCAACCAACAACAATAAACAGCGTCACATAGCAACACATTGTGAAGCAGGATTAATATTCTCAGATGAATAGAACAAGCGGACCGAACAGCAACACACAATCAACACATTGAAATAATCTGATGTGAATCACGGTCGGAACGAAATGGAAGTAGTACTCACGAATGAAAAACGAACAGCACTCGATGAACACAACAGCACGAACGATCAAGAAAATTCCGGCTGAACAAGTGATATGAATTCTCTCGGAATGTGAATGTGTATCGGTTGGAAATGTATAAGTATAGAAGTATATCATAGCGGAAGTATATTTTGTGAATAGGGTAATTCGAATGTAAAATTATGGAGATAATATCGGGTATAGTAACAATATCGATCAAGAAGACTCGACCGATCAAGAACAAAGATTTATCAAATTAGACCTATAACTCGATAAGATGATTTCTTCTCAAGACCTAATCGATCGGATTAAAACTCAAAAACAGGTCGAATAATAATCAAGGTTTTGATGAAACTCATTCAACAAGGGTGTAATACAAAGTCTATTATTTTCTTCAACATTCAATGATCTATTACATTACTAACAAAGATTACTTATAGATAAGAGTAGTCTCCCTTAATCAACTAAAGAAAACAAAAGCAAGATCACATGATCTTGAAAAAAGAAAGACAACAAATCAAGATAAAATATAAAGATTACAAACAAAATCAAATAATAGGGGGACACAATATTTATATAGGGTAAAGAAAGGAAAGGGAGACCAAAAACAACACACACAAGCCATGTGAATGTGCTGGCCGGCGACTTCCGACGCTTGACACGGCCGGGTTAGCTAGGCAGCGTGTTCTGGTCATTCTGGGCGAACAGGACTCGACCGTGTTCCGGGACACGGTCAGGTTGGGTAGGCAGGGCCTTCGGCACTTTCCAGAACAGTTCGGCATGGGCCGTGCCGCCTGACATGGCCGGGTTCGGCGGGCAGTGTATTTAGCCTTTTCGGAACAGTGCGACACGGGCCGTCTCATATGACACGGCCAAGACCGAGCACCATGGTCACTCCACGTCTTGTGTCTGTTTTCTCGCCTAAATATGTAGTCGCATGAGCATGGCGGGTTTCAAGGCTGCTTACGTCGATCCTTACTTCGTCTTCTTCATTCGGACTAGTCAATTTCGTATCATTCCCTCCCCCTTTAAAGGGAATTGTCCTCAATTCCAAAATCCCGTCGTCATCAAGATAATTAACTAAAGCCTCTAAGTACTTGATCTCGAAAATATCCGCAGTGCGTACATGGCCCAAAGTCTTGAGACGATAGGTAGTAGGGGGTCTCTGAGAATCACGGCGTGTTCCATCTCCCGCTCGCTAGCAAACATGGTAAGTTTCGTTTTTTCAACCCAATTAGAGCTCATAGAACGAATAATTTGAGGTGACATCGGTTTAAGCACAATTTTTTTGTCCTTATCCCGTAACTCATATTCATTGCTCCTTCCTCGATGTAAAACAACCCTATCAAACATCCATGGATGCCCAAAAGTACATGACATGCATCCATCGGGAGTACATCACACAACACGTTGTCATCATATGAACCCTTGGTTAATCCAATCCTCACTTGTTTTGACACCTTTATTTTATTCCCATCATCGAGCCAATGTAAAATGTATGGCTTCAGATGAGTCGTAGTGGTCAGCCCGAGTTTAGTCACCATCTCAGTCGAAGCTACGTTGGTGCAACTTCCTCCATCAATGATCAAACTACACCATTTGTTACCGACTTGACACTTTGTGTGAAATATTTGATTCCGTTGTTCCGAATCATTCGAAACGGTTTGGGCTTATAAAGTACGAAGAACCAAGGTCGTATCATAGTTTGGAACCTCATAAGTTTCACATTCTTCTTCTTCGTCATCCTCCACGTTGAAATTAAACACATCACCTAGTCTTTCTCTTTCGTCCTCGACTAGCAACTCGTCTCGGACCGTGATGGCTTCTCTTAGCGTCACCACCTGTTTGTTCGGACAAGCATTTTGATAATGACCGAACCTTTGACATTTAAAACATCTTACTTTGGTTAAGCTCATTTCCTTCAGCACGTAGGGGGCCTTAGGAACCGTAGTAGGGGTAGGAGTCGGTACGGTTGTTTTGGTAGTCAAACTCGAACCGATACTTGGATCCTCAAATTTGGATGGAAACTCGGGTTTGAAAAACTTCACGTTATTTTGGGCCTCTATCTTCACACATAGTCCACATAAAGTATCGAAATCTTCATATGGGTACAATTCCACCGTGTTAACTATGTTTTTATTCAAACCACGTAAAAAATGAGACATCTTTTGCTCTTCGTTTTTTTCTAATTCTCCCATTAAGACCAAGCTTTCGAACTCTTCAATTTATTCACCAACACTTAGTTTTCCTTGCATGAAGTTGGCAATCTTCCGGTACAAGGTTAACCAATGTGATGTCGGCACATATATTTTACGAAATTTTCTTTTTAATGAATCCCACGAACGAATCTTTTCTTTTCCCGCCCAAGCTCTTCGTGTCTTCACTGCTTCGAACCAAAGAGAAACACCCTTCCCTAACTTGAGAATTGCATATTTGCAATGTTTCTCGTCGTTAAGGTCTTTGAATTCCAACATGCGCTCAATCTTCCATTCCCATTCCAAATAAGCTTCTGGATCGGTATCTCGGACAAACTCCAGAAGTTCGTTTACATTGAACTTGTCTGCATGGTGCGGTGCATGTCACTACAAGAAAAACTGCATCAGACAACGGGTTTTGCCCGTTGTGTAACCTCCTGTTTTCCCATTGTCTATTGAGACGCCGTCTCTTAGGTGCCTCAGACAACGGTACAAAATCTGTTGTGTGAATTGCCTTTCGACTACAGTCACTACTTACAAAAATGTTGTCTAATATCTAATAACAACAACAGTCCTTATAGAAAGTGTAGTAAATCAAGACCTACAACGAGCCTTTTTCATTTAATTTTGGTTATTGTTAGATAAAGAAGACAACGGTTTGTTCAGTGCAAACTCTAATTCCTTCATACCTTATACAAGGGTTTCATTTACCAATACCGTTGTGATATGTATTTCACACTACATTTTTAAATTGCAAACACCTTATTTTAATTATCTTTGTACAATGGTTTCTTCTGCAAATATAGTTGTTGTTTTTATGTTAGACAATGGTTTGTTTAGTGGAGAATTGTTGGGTTTGACTCATCTAGACAACAGTATAGTATTTAAAACATGTTGTCTCACTATGTTGTATTCAACCCTAGAAATTTTTGCCATAATGTGCCTTTAGTTGTTTAACAATGGTCTTCAGGTTTTCAGAATGTTGTCTGATTATCTACATACAACATTTTTGCAATGTTTATTTTTTTCATTCTTTGGCACTAGACAATGGTTTTTTCCCCTGCTGTTGTATGAGCTTTATTTTGACAATGGTTTGGTTTTTAAAGGCATTGCTTTTATTAGAACACACGATACTTTTGTGAAGCTTGGGTATTGTCTAAAAGCAGGCTACACAATGGTTTTATATATACAAACAAAACTAGGCTATACTATGCCATCAACAACCATTACAAGAAAACATAAAACAATCCAAACCAATTCATCATTTCATTACCAACTAATACTAACCAATTCACCATAACATTACCAACAACTATCCAACCAAACTAATATTCAGTAAATTCCAACAACCAAAAAATACACATTTTTGACAGTTTAATGAGCATGATTCTTCATGAAGTGCTTCGCCCAGTCAATCCTTATCTCATTGAGGTCATCGATGCCATATGCCATGTTGCTCCTCCTTAGCTACTGAAAAATGGAACAAAATTACTGCAAGTCACATATCTTCATCACAGAACACAAGGACATATATGCAAGGCTTAACAAAATTCAATTTTTACCTTCACATGAAATTAAAGTTCCTTATCCAGGCATATATCTTTCATATAGTGCATCACAAATAAGCCACAGTCGTGGTTCCCAGTTTGGAGAGGAACACCCTGAAGAACATAAAAAACTTTATATATATCTACACTACTCTTGTGGAAATCAGAGAAACCGATGAATATACGAAAACTATATTACCGCAAAATTCTCCCACACTATTTTCTTCTTTAGCATCTTCTTGGCACTGTCCTTGTAAAATGTGATGGCACTACCACAATATAATATAAATCAACTACTAGATTTTTTCCTTAATTGTTAAAGCAATTTAAAATTAATAAATTTTTGATGAGGTACTCACTTATCAATCACTTCAATCCATTCTTCACTTGCAATTCGGCGCCTCAGCAGGTCCATGTGGTAAACTATTTGTGAATATGGATTGACAACAGTTAGCGCCCAATGATTCCTAGTAAATCGTGAACACCATAAATATAGATGGATATTAATAATAATAGCACAAGTAAAAAAACAGATATCTTTTTTTTAAATAATATAGATGGCAAAAAATGTAAAAACAAGTACTCACACACTGTTATAAGGCAGCAGAAAAAATTGGCCTAGTTTAGCATTCTTGAATCTGAAACATAGCGCACGCGACCTCTCTCCAGCATTACCACAACCGAGGGCGTCTATGTTGGCAGGATCAACGAATGCTACCATTTCAGACATCTTGTTCTTTTTCAAAAATTGCTCCAATAACTATATAAAAAGTAAACAATTATTAACACGAACCTAAACAAAATTAAAAAAAAATTGACAAAGTCAACGAATAATTTTTGAACTTAGACTAGACACTTACTTGATAAAAATGCAAATGACGGACCCTAATATTTCACCTCCAGAGCATAAAGCATGGATGTCCGATAAAAACAAACATTGTTTTTTGGTTAATCCAAAAGCTTCTTCACATAGCTCAAAAGTGGTTGCTTGGCCGCCCTTCAAGGCATCTTTTGCCCAAAGCCACAAACGCTTCAAACTAGGGGGTAATCAGGACCCATGTCCAACACATACGCTGGTACATTGACACAATCTGTCACCTTCTTATACTTCTTTGCTAAAATTTTCTTTCCTCCCTTAAAAGGAAAAAGTAAAAAGAAAATTCAGAACACAAAGTGAAATAGTAAGAAAAGTTGTTCCGTTAAGTAAACGAAAATAGAAATTAACCTTCTGATTTCCTTTCACTGCAGCAGTGCTTGTCTTCACTTCTTGAATGAGGTGTCTTGGCCACTCAATAAACGTTCCCACAGCATGTTCCACAGTCGTGATCTCATCTTCAATGGGGAAAGGAATCTTAGCAGATCCTTGGATTACACGAGTAATAGAGAGCATTCTCTACTGATAGTCGTTTCCCATGAAGAACTTTACACGTTTTATCAACATTTGCATAAGCAACAACATTGATGGGGGAGCCGATAGCTAATTCCCACTTTGCACACTTAACTGCTAATGGATCTTCCTTACAAACATTCCCATCAACCAAATTATCCTGCATTATTAAAACATCCACAGCCTCCACATTCTTCTCCTCAACCTCAACCTTCTCTGCAACTTCATTCTTCTTCTCACCACATTTTTCCTCAACTTCATTAATAACAAGATCTAGTTTTTTCTTAACACCTTCTAACTCCAACTCCTTCATAATGTCATGTGCACCTTTGGAACAACTTCCTTGATGTGATCCAACATTCGGACTCTGATCAGACTCAATATTCTTTCCATAAAGAACCACTTTCAGCTTTGCCATCTCTGTAGCCCAAAATTCATCTCGCTCTCGAACAATCCTTTCAGTTTCTTCTTTCATAAACTTCTGAATACCATCTTGGATCCTCTCATCAATTGACCTTTTCTTCCTTTGCTTCGGAAGATTGAAGTACACAGACTGCTTTACATGAGTCCCTTGGCCACGGACTCGTCCTCGATGCTCAGGCTTACCGAGCACCTTTGTCAAGACATCGTTAGTGCCTTCCTCTGTCACGTCCCCATCACTGACTCTCTTTTTCATATTCGTCTAGAAATTGACAAAAAATGAAAGTAGGTTAGTAATAACATAAATTATAGTGAAATATAAAAATCCAAATGCCCACGGATCTTATAGTGACATATGTGGTACCCTGGAGAAAGTCCAGGGCCAGAGTAGTGATCATGATTGTTTTTCAATAAAAAATTAATCTGATTTACAGCTAACAAACAATCCCCAAGTATGAATCATAATTGGCAGACAATCTGATTTTTTAATGTCAACAATATACAGTACAAAAATTCCCATTACAAAAAAAAGTATTGCTCAAATTAAACCCTGTGGCTTGAACATAAATAACTTACAATCTCTTCAGCAATTTCTTTAATTTTGTCCGACTTATAGTTCCCACCTTTATCCTGCCGCTCACGGAGCCAGGCAGAAGATCGATCTATCTCCGTTTCAGGATTGTCTTGAGACTGCATGAATAAACATGTTCGAGAAATTAATATTAAGCAATAATTCAGAGTGTCAGAAAAAATTAATAAAGGCACCAAATGATCACTAACCATTTCTTGTTCTAGGTTAGCATAACCCTTGCGAGACATGCAGTGAGGGTATTTATTTAGCTTCCTTCGATCTTTCTGCTTATTACTGAGCACCTTTTCCATATAACAAACAGTAAAATATTAGCAACAAAGATGTCCCAGTGCGCCTTCTAAGTACTTTGTAACCAAACAAAATAAAAAAACTCACATTGAATTCATCGGATAGACGGTCAGCAACGAAAATGTCCCAATGCGCCTTCTCGATAAATGAGTAGTCTGCTGGAGGAAACTCTAAAAGCTCACGCTCATGGTTGTATGGAAGGACATAATGTTTTGATTAACGGCTTTTAAACTCCCTCCACTTTTGGCCCACGGATTTCAACACCATTTTTCTTGCTGTTGGTGGTACTTCGTACGCCATCTACACTCATAAGAATTGTTAGTAGTTAGGTTGCAGGTAGCACATATGTATTTAAGTACTAGTAATGCAATTTACTTTACCTGCACACAATCCCATATTTTATTTTTTCTTTCTTTCGGAACACGTAACCATGAATCATACCATATTAGGGCTTTAGTTTTGGCAAGAACTCCAATATCTTATGCCGTACAATCATATGCATTGTAACAGCTCCACATTTTAAGAGCTTGAGTCCTTCTCTCTTGTCAGGCACCGCTTCATTCCCACGTTTCCTTTTCTTAGATATTATACTTTGTAGGTTTGTGGAAATGGCCTTCTTTTTAACAAACTTAGGGGAGGAATTTGATTGGCATGGCTTCACCACCGTTTCCTTCACCTGTTCTGACCCCACCGACTTGTTCTTTTTTAGTGCCTTCAACAGGTTTAAGGTAGTACGAGTGGGAGTAGATTTTGTCCTCTTTGAAGGCGCCATAATTAATCTGGACACCAAAAAGATTCACGAGATATAATATCATCGAAAGATTGAATCAAATATATTATAAACATATGAAATCTAACAAATAGCACTGTTTAAAAGCATGGTATTTTATCCAACATAGTATTTCACAATACCCAATCAAGACATTAAGTATTTTATACAATCAAATTTCATCATAAGTGTTAAAAAAATCGAGTTCACAATACCCAAATCAAAACACTGAAACATCATTAACATATAACCGAATAATCAAATCAGAACCAACATTAAACAAGCATGAAAAATACACCAAATACCCAAACATTAAGTATACAGAATTCATTAAACAAGCATGAAATATACACCAGATAAACAGAACATATACTATAAAACTATAAAACTATAAAAACTGATGCATGCACAACATATACAGAGAAAGAACCACAAAAAAAAACCCAGTACCCAAATCGTCGATGAGAGAGAGAGAGTACCGATGAGAATTGTTTAGAAATCGTCACATAGAGAGAGCTAAAAATGATGCGAATTCCCACTTGTGATGCGAATTCTCTATCGGTACAGCGGAAGGCTATTTTGATGAGCGGAAGCGATCAGCAAGAAACTGTCAGGAACTGACAACAACAGTTCGCTACAGCAATAATACTGGCGAGTAGTATGCACGAGTGATGAAGATGGCAACTCGATACAGCAACAAGACAGGAACTTGGCCAAATGTAGAAGACCTAATGCAGGCCACCTCTAAACAGCGACACTCGAAACAGCACGTTTCGGTCGGATGCGAATTGAAAACAGGAAACAAGTTCGAAGAATCGAACAACACTTGATGTGAACTACCGAACAAGTATGAAACTGTATCGAAAACAAGAAGAATAACGAAACAGGACAGAAACAGTTGTTTTATCGAATTAGACCTATAATTCGATAAAGTGATTTCTCCTCAAGACCTATTGAGAATCAATCGGATTAAAATTCGAAAACGCGTCGAATAATAATCAAAGTTTGAAGGAAACTCGTCCAACACTTAAACAATACACAAGGTATGTTGTTTTTATCATTCAAATCAATCCCCTATTACAACTTAATCGCCACTATTTATAGGTAAAAGTGGCCTGACAAAATAATTTAAACTATTACAAGCTGTTCTTAAAATAATGAAATGATAATAAAAGGTTCCCCGTGTCACTTGCAAACAAAAGTAAAAGATGGGTTTTGTCTTCAAGGTGATAGCCGCCCTTCATGATGCCGAGAATCCTGCTACTTTAATAATAAAGAAAGTGCTAAATCTCTTTTTTATTCTTTTGGCTTCACTACTTGGACCCCTTCCCCAAGGTGCAAGTTGCCTTTTGTTTAAGTTACTCCAATTCCAACTACCAAGGTAACTCTGTGTCTCGTATCTGTTTTCTCGCCTAAGTATGGTGGAGTATGGTCGAGGTGCTTCACGTCAATTCTTACTTCATCTTCTTCGCTTGGAGTAGTTGGTTTCGTATCATTCCCTCCTTCTTTAAAAGGAATTGTCCTCAATTTCGCAATCCCATCGTCGTCGAGATAAGGAGATAGATCACCTATGTTGAAAGTAGCATGCACTCCATAATCACCAAGAAATTCTAACTTGTAAGCATTGTCGTTCACCTTCGCAACTATTTTAAACGGTCCCTCAGCTCGTGGCATTAACTTGTTCTTACGTTTACTCGACAATAGTTCCTTCCTCAAATGCACCCAAACTAAGTCTCCGGCCTCGATTAATCTCGGTTTTCTTTGCTTGTTCGACTTCCTTTTGTACGTCTCGTTTATCTCCTTGATTCGGTCACGCACCTGTTCGTGTAATCTCATCATTGATTTCAGTTTTGACTCTGCATCCTTATGCACCAATTCGTCACTCGGTAGTGGAATTAGATCTAGCGGTATGTAAGGATTCAGCCCGTAAACTACTTCAAATGGAGAGTGCGCCGTGGCATGAGTAGGAGAACGATTATAAGCAAACTCTGCATGTGCCAGTTTTAGATCCCAGTCCTTTTTTGTTTTGCTTACCAAGCCTCGCAATAGTGTTCCAAGTGTTCGATTAGTCACTTCAGTTTGTCCGTCTGTTTGAGGATGATGCGAAGTACTAAACAAAAGTTTGGTTCCCACCTTTCTCCACAATGTGTTCCAAAAGTAGCTTAGAAACTTCGAGTCCCGGTCCGAAACAATAGTTTTCGGAACTCCATGTAATCGTACCACCTCTCGGAAATACAAGTCAACAACATTACTCGCATCATCGGTTTTGTGACACGAAACAAAATGAGCCATCTTTGAAAAATGATCGACAACAACCATAATCGCATCCTTACCTCGTTGGGTTCGCGGCAAAGAAACAATGAAATCCATCGAGACATCTTCCCATGGCTTCTTCGGAATCGGTAAAGGTCTGTATATTCCTGGTTTGAACGAACTCTTCGCAACATGGCATGTCACACACTTACTAATTATGTTACTAACATCCCCTTGCATCTTTGGCCAATAAAAATATTCCTTCAGCACATCTAATGTCTTAGCCGAACCAAAGTGGCCAGCCAAACCTCCCCCGTGAGCCTCCCGAACTAGCAATTCTCGAACCATGTGCTTGGGCAGGCAAAGACGATTTCCCTTAAAAAGGAAGCCCTCCTGTATCGAAAATTCTCCCATCGGTCCAGATTTGCAAAGGGCAAAGCTCTCGCCAAAATCCGCATCACTGTCGCAATATTCCTTCACTGTCTCGAATCCAAGCAAACGAACATCAAGAGTAGAGAGTAAGGCATAACGCCTAGACAATGCATCTGCTACAATATTGCTCTTGCCATCCTTATACTTTGATGAGAAGTGAAATGATTGTAAGAATTCCACCCACTTCGCATGCCTGGGACTTAACTTGTGTTGCCCGTTAATATACCTCAATGATTCATGGTCCGAATGTATGATGAAATGCTTCGGCCGAAGATAGTGACTCTAATGATCTAGAGCCCTCACAATAGCATAAAACTCCTTGTCATACGTACAATAATTGAGACGAGCACCATTTAACTTTTCTGAAAAATAAACGATAGGCCGCTTTCCTTGAATGAGAACTGCCCCAATGCCAACTCCACTAGCATCACATTCTACCTCGAACGGTTGCGAAAAATCGGGCAGTGCTAAGATTGGTGCTTCGCTGATACGATTATGACATCTCCAAATGAAGTAAGAATTGACGTAGGTGACGATACCACGTTGCATGCACATGCACCTACGTACTTCGACGAGAAAACAAAAGCGGAAATGGGAACCATCTTAATAATCGGAACCGAGATAACTTAGACGTATCAAAACATGCATACGTATGCATGTTCATGCATATAAAATCGGCCATTTGGGGAAAATTTTAGCCGATTGTGACATCCCACTACTTTAGTACTTGCTTTCATTTTCAAGTCCACCACATCAAGATCAAGGAAAGAGACTTGATTCACTCCACTCCTTTGGAATTATTTCGGCCGAACCATATGGAAAGAAGAGGCCAAGGTGTCACTTTCATGATCAAGTCATTGTCAAGCCTTACAAAATATATCACATGAGGAGGATCTTGTCCACTCCCTCTTTGAACCCCACGGCCGATTTGTACAAGGAAGGAGCCAAAATGTTGTGATTTTCTTTTCCTTGTCAAAGTCTTTGTAGATAGTTTGATAAGTGCTTGTATTTTAGCTAGATTTTGTGTGATCTTCTTTGGCTTTGTTAGGAGTTATTATGGCTATATAATAGCCTCATCCTCAACCTTCTGTAATCAACTTGGAATCAAGAAAAAACGAAATACATCACATGTATTCTTGTTGAATGATTTTCAGCACACTTCGATTATAATTCGGCGCGTCTTCGAGTTGTAATTTAATCAATTCTCAATAGGTCTTGAGGAGAGATTGTCTTATCAAACTATAGGTCTAGTTTGATAATCTACTTTCATTTTATTCGTGTTTACATAAGCCGAATTGCCCTACTTTCGGTTAATTCTTACGAGTGTCACACATATTCGAGAGTTGTGAGGATAACAAATATAACCGCTGCATTTTCCGGCGAATTTACGTACATTTCATACGATAATTCGTATCATTCGCACAACTTTGCCTTCAAATTTGTGAACGACTCCTGAGAAGCCCGGCTCCAATTAAACATGCCCTTCTTCAAACATTCGGTTATTGGACTTGCAATGGTACTGAAATCTCGAATGAATCTTCGGTAAAATGAAGCCAGTCCGTGGAACGATCTAACTTCCATCACTATAGTGGGTACTGGCCAGGACTTGATTGCTTCGATCTTTGCTTGATCGACCGACACTCCATCCTTGGAAACAACATAGCCAAGAAAGACTATACTCTTGACCAAAAATGAGCACTTCTCCTTTTTTCCATACAGCCTTTGTTCCCTAAGGGTTTCGAAGACTTGTCTCAAGTGTTCGAAATGTTCTTGCAACGATCGGCTGTAAATCAAAATATCATCTAAGTATACAACCACAAATTTCCCTAAAAATGGCTTAAGTACCACATTCATCAAGCGCATGAAAGTAATCGGCGCATTTGTAAGGCCGAACGGCATAACGGTCCATTCATACAGTCCGTGTTTAGTTTTGAAGGCCGTCTTCCACTCATCCCCTTCTCACATCCGGATTTGGTGATAACCACTCCGTAGGTCAACTTTTGAAAAGATCACGGATCCATGTAATTCGTCCAACATGTCATCAAGCCTCGAAATCGGAAATCGATACTTGATGGTTATATTGTTCATAGCTCGACTGTCAATACACATTCGCCAAGATCCGTCTTTCTTAGGAACCAGTAATACCGGAATCGCACAAGGACTTAGGCTTTCTCGAACATACCCGCCGTTCATTAGTTCTTCGATTTGGCCTTGTAATTCCTTCGTCCCCTTGGGATTACATCTATAGGAAGCGACGCACCCAGTAAGAGGTCGATCTGATGTTCAATCCCGCGGATAGGTGGCAAACCCGACGGTAATTCTTCGGGAAAAACATCCGCAAATTCGTGCAATAAGGCATCCATCCATTCGTCGTTCCGTACAACCATGTTACCATTCCGTGTCTCCTTCAAAACCAACAAGTACACACACTCGCCATCATTAATAGCATGTTCCACATCCCATTCGCTAGCAAACATGGCCAGTTTTGGTTTTTCACTCCGACTAGAACTCATAGAGTGAATAGCTTGAGGTGACATTGGTTTAAGTACAATCTTTTTGCCCTTATCTCGCAACTCGTACTCATTGCTTCTTCCTCGGTGTAAAACGTCCCTATCAAACATCCATGGTCTTCCCAACAGTACATGACATGCATCCATCGGGAGTACATCACATAATACGTTGTCTTCATATGAACCCATGGTTAATCCAATCCTCACTTGTTTAGTCACCCTTATCTTGCTCCCATCATCAAGCCAATGCAAAGTGTAAGGTTTTGGGTGAGCCGTAGTGGTCAGCCCGAGTTTAGTCACCATCTCGCTGGAAGCTACGTTGGCACAACTCCCTCCATCCACGATTAAACTACACCATTTTTTTTCCGATTTGACACTTTGTGTGAAATATTTGAACCCGCTGTTCCGAATCATTCGAAACAGCTTTGGCTTGTAGAGTACGCAGAACTAAAGCCGTGTCATAGCTTGGAGCATCGTAGGTCTCACATTCTTCTCCTTCTTCGTCCTCCATGCTGAAATCAAATACATCACGCAGTCTCTCCTTTTCGTCTTCAACCAACAATTCGTCTCGAATCGTGACAGCTTCTCTCAGTATTACCACTCGTTTGTTCGGACACGCATTTTGATAATGTCCGAACCCTTGACATTTGAAACATCTTACCTTGGCTAAACTCGTCTCCTTCGGTACGTAGGGTGTCTTAGGAATCGCAACAGGGACCGGAGTCGGTACAGTTGCCTTAGCAGTTGAACTAGATCTCACGCTTGGGTTTCCAAATTTGACTGGAAACTCGGGTTTATACAACTTCATCCTGTTTTGAGCTTCTAACTTCGTACATAGCCCACATAATGTATCGAAGTCCTCATATGGAAATAATTCCACCGAGTTAACTATGCTTCGGTTTAAGCCACACAAGAATCGCGACATCTTCTGCTCCTCATTCTCCTCTATTTCTCCCATTAAGGTTATATTCTCAAACTCCTCAATGTATTCACTGACACTCATCTTCCCTTGCATGAGATCTGCAATTTTTCTGTACAAGGACAATCGATGTGATGTTGGTACATATCTTTTACGAAGTTTTCTTTTTAACGAATCCCACGAACAGATCTTATCTTTTCCCGCACGGGTTCTTCGCGTTTTCATTCCTTCGTACCAAAGCGAAGCGCCTTTCCCCAACTTGAGAATTGCATACTTGCACTGTTTCTCATCGTCGAGGTCTTTGAACTCGAACATACGATCAATTTTTCATTCCCATTCCAGGTAAACTTCAGGGTCTGTCCCTCCAACGAACTCCGGAAGCTCGTTCACCTTGAACTCTTCGACATGGCGTGAGGGTCGTTCATAGTCACCACGTCTAGGTTGCCAACGCTGGTCGCGTTGTTCTGGTACGTCATGCAATACATCGCGAAGTTTTGCCAAGAAATCAGCGTCGTTGAGATCCATAATGCCAAAGATCAAGAACTTGGGCTCCGATGCCACTTATGATGCGAATTCCCACTTGTGATGCGAATTCTCTCTCGGTACAGTGGAAGGCTGTTTTAATGAGCGGAAGCGATCAACAAGGAACTGTCAGGAACTGACAACAACAGTTCGCTACAGCAATAATACTGGCGAGTAGTATGCGCGAGCGATGAAGATGGCAACTCGATACAGCAACAAGACATGAACTTGGCCAAATGTAGAAGACTTGATGCAGGCCACCTCCAAACAGCGACACTCGAAACAGCACGTTTCGGTCGGATGCGAATTGAAAACAGGAAACAAGTTCGAAGAATCGAACAACACTTGATGCGAACTACCGAACAAGTATAAAACTGTATCGAAAACAAGAAGAATATCGAAACATTTGTTTTATCGAATTAGACCTATAATTCGATAAAGTGATTTGTCCTCAAGACCTATTGAGAATCAATCGGATTAAGATTCGAAAACGCGTCGAATAATAATCAAAGTTTGAAGGAAACCCGTCCAACACTTAAACAATACACAAGGTATGCTGTTTTTATCATTCAAATCAATCCCCTATTACAACTTCATCGCCACTATTTATAGGCAAAAGTGGCCTGACAAAATAATTTAAACTATTACAAGTTGTTCTTAAAATAATAAAAAGATAATAAAAGGTTCCCATGTAACTTGCAAACAAAAGTAAAAGATGGGTTTTGTCTTCAAGGTGATAGCCGCCCTTCATGCTGCCGAGAATCCTGCTACTTTAATAATAAAGAAAGTGTTAAATCTATTTTTTATTCTTTTGCCTTCACTACTTGGACCCCTTCCCCAAGGTGCAAGTTGCCTTTTGTTTAAGTTACTCCAATTCCAACTACCAAGGTAACTCCGTGTCTCGTATCTGTTTTCTCGCCTAAGTATGTTGGAGTATGGTCGAGGTGCTTCACGTCAATTCTTACTTCGTCTTCTTCGCTTGGAGTAGTCGGTTTCATATCAAAAAATATGAGGGAGCTCAGAAATGTTTGAAGCTGGTAGAGGAAGGGTAACTATCGGCCTAGTGCATCAGTCTGAGTTTGCAAAGTGAACGATTACAACTTCGGTCAGAAAATGTGAGAGTGAGAAATCGAAGAGAAAGGTCGCGGGTTCTGGTCTAGGGTTCAGAAAATCGAAGAGAGGAAATGAGAGAAATGTGAGAGTGAGAAATGATTTTGGAAGGGGACGAGTTAGGCTAATAAATGAAAAAATTAATGGTCCAGATTACAACAACTTTAATCCAAGGGTCGAAAATATTTATATAATTTTACAATTACTGAAAATATAAAATTATTAAAGTTATATATCTTATGTACTTTGCTCCAATTCATATTACTATATGTAGACAATACAAAATTGACTAGTACTAGCTAAGTAACTAGTGCTCTGTCCTCGATTATTGTTTCTATTTTTTTAAAAATATTTCTTGACGATCCAACCGTACGGATGTCAATAAATTTCTAATTGAGTCATGTTCCCAAATTTTCAAAAAATAAAAAAATTAATTTGGTTTGAGATCTTAGCAAACCAATACTAAATTGACTAGTACTAGCTAAGTAACCAATGCTCTATCCTCGATTATTGTTTCTATTTTTTTAAAAATATTTCTCGACGATCCAACCGTACGGATATCAATATATATCTAATTGAGTGATGTTCCCAAATTTTCAAAAAATTAAAAATTAATTTGATTTGAGATCTTAGCAAACCAATACTAAATTGACTAGTACTAGCTAAGTAACTAGTGCTCTGTCCTCGATTATTGTTTTTATTTTTTTAAAAATATTTCTCGACGATCCAACCGTACGGATGTCAATATATTTCTAATTGAGTGATGTTCCCAAATTTTCAAAAAATAAAAAATTAATTTGGTTTGAGATCTTAGCAAACCAATACTAAATTGACTAGTACTAGCTAAGTAACTAGTGCTCTGTCCTCGATTATTGTTTCTATTTTTTTAAAAATATTTCTTGACGATCCAACCGTACGGATGTCAATAAATTTCTAATTGAGTCATGTTCCCAAATTTTCAAAAAATAAAAAAATTAATTTGGTTTGAGATCTTAGCAAACCAATACTAAATTGACTAGTACTAGCTAAATAACTAGTGCTCTATCCTCGATTATTGTTTCTATTTTTTTAAAAATATTTCTCGACGATCCAACCGTACGGATGTCAATATATATCTAATTGAGTGATGTTCCAAAATTTTCAAAAAATAAAAAATTAATTTGGTTTGAGATCTTAGCAAACCAATTTTAAATTGACTAGTACTAGCTAAGTAACTAGTGCTCTGTCCTCAATTATTGTTTCTATTTTTTAAAAATATTTCTCGACGATCCAACCGTACGGATGTCAATATATATCTAATTGAGTGATGTTCCCAAATTTTCAAAAAATAAAAAATTAATTTGGTTTGAGATCTTAGCAAACCAATACTAAATTGACTAGTACTAGCTAAGTAACTAGTGCTCTGTCCTCGATTATTGTTTCTATTTTTTTAAAAATATTTCTCAACGATCCAACCGTACGGATGTCAATATATATATATATATATATCTAATTGAGTGATGTTCCCAAATTTTCAAAAAATAAAAAATTAATTTGGTTTGAGATCTTAGCAAACCAATACTAAATTGACTTAATACTAGCTAAGTAACTAGTGCTCTGTCGTGGATTATTGTTTCTATTTTTTTTAAAAATATTTCTCGACGAACCAACCATACTGATGTCAATATATATCTAATTGAGTGATGTTCCCAAATTTTCAAAAAATAAAAAATTTTCATTGTATATCTAATTGAGTTATATATCCTTTTCACGGATTAATTTTGTTCAAAAAGTTCAAAGCAAACCGTATGGATTGTTCGAAGTAAACCGGGAACACTCAGCTAATATGTATTTCTGTAACTTTTTGACAAAAATATATATCGTAATTAAAACAAAAAATATCGCAATAAAATATAGTGCAATTTATATGACCATATGTAGAAGTTTTGTTCTAAATCATATTGACTAATAGGAATTAGTGATTATTCGGTAGATTTTTTAACCGAATTCGTTCAAAAATATTTTTGTACTGGTGAAACAATAATCGATCCCCTAAAATTTCTCATCTCCCCCAAAATCCCCACCCAAAATTTCATCTCCCGCCCAAAAGTTTTTACAGAGTCATCCCCCGCCCAGAATTTCATCTCGCCCCAAAATCGGTTTCAACTTCGCGGTCACAACTTCGCGGTTTCATCCCCCACAGACTTCTCCTCAGCTATGCATTAATAAGTTTGCCTGAGCTGCGAAATTAGGTATTTCAACTGCGAAATTAGTGATTTATTTTGAAATTAGGTTTTCAGTGTGCCTGAGCTGCGAATTTTAGTTTGTTTGCCTATGTTTTTGAGTTTTTTATTTTGAAATTAGTGAAATATTTGTACATTATTTTCTTGCCTCTATGCCTCAATACATTTATTGGTTGTTGATTTATTTATGATTTATGTTTATGATTTATATTTATGTTTTGGCTAATTTTCTCTACTCTGCTAATTGTTTATGATTTTATTAAAACATGAATGGTAACTTGTTTTATATAAGCTGTTGATTTTTAACCATATTTGTTTTCTCTGTGTTTGCAAAATGGAGTGTAAAGATGGGGTTGTGAAGTTTGCTGAATTCCAGATTACTTGTGCATTTAGATTACTTGACTTTTTTTGTTTCTCCTCTTTTTGCTGAATTCCATATTACTTGCTTTTAGTGTGACCAATTACTAGTAATCATGTGTATTCTTTAAAGTATGTAACCAACTACTAATATGTACTGTTTGAGCTATATTTTCTTTTAAAGGATGGACAGGGATTGGTTGAGGGCTGACAGAAGATCAAGAGAGTTTCAAAATGGAGTGGAAGAATTGTTGATGTTTGCATTTGAGAACGGATATGATGAAAATAAAATTAGTTGTCCATGTCTAAAATGCGCACATAGTAAATCATGGAGTGCTCGAAGAGTGAAAGATCATCTTTTCCAAAATGGTATCGATCAGACCTACAAGTGTTGGATTTGGCATGGAGAATTAAATACAAGAGAAAGTGAGTCTGCTGCTGAAGAGACCGACAGTTCCCAATCCGTGGATCAAATCCCGATGAAAACAGAGAATGATGACGATGATGTTTCCATAGACTCAGATTTATTTAACCATCTTCAATCTGAATATGAACCCCTTTATCCAGGATGTGAAGGATTTACTAAGATGAAGGCTTTAGTAAAGCTATACAACCTCAAAGCAAAATATCAAATATCCGATTGTGGCTTCTATAAAATTCTACTTTTGGTTGGGTCTATGCTCCCAGAAGGCAACACTTTTCCTTCTTCATTCAGTGAGCTAAGAAAAGCTTGTGTGTTTTAGGAATGGAGTATGAGAAAATTCATGTGTGTCCGAATGATTGTCTACTATACCGTGGAGAGAGAGATGAAGATGAGACGAGCTGCCGCATTTGTCATGCCTCTAGATGGAAGTTGAACAAAAAAGGAGATGAATTGGAAGGGGTGCCTACCAAGGTTCTATGGTATTTTCCAATAATACCACGTTTGAGGAATTTGTTCAGTTCACCTCAAACAGCCAAGGAATTGACTTGGCATGACACAAAGAGATTAAAGGATGACAAAATGAGATATCCGGAAGATTCACAAACGTGGAAGGAAGTAGATGCAAAATGGCCAGAGTTTTCTTCAGATTCTAGAAATCTCTGGTTAGCTTTATCATCCGATGGATTCAATCCTTTTCACAGAACAAATATTAATTACTCTTGTTGGCCAGTTTTGTTGTCTATTTATAATCTTCCACCATGGCTTTGTATGAAGAGGAAGTATATTATGCTATGTTTGTTGATATCCGGACCAACTCAACCCGGCAATGATATTGATGTGTTCCTTCAGCCACTTATACAAGATCTACAAAAGTTGTGGCATGGGAAACAAGTGTATGACGCATACAAGAAGGAGTATTTTTTGCTTAGAGGCATTTTGTTGTGGACCATCAGTGATTATCCAGCCTATGGCAACTTGTCGGGAAACATTATCAAAGGGTATAACGAGTGTCATATCTGTGTTGATCAAACAAAAGCAACGAGGCTGGTTAATTACCATAAGTGTGTGGTCATGAGGCATCGGAGGTGGTTGCCCCGTCATCATCCGTATCGCCATCAGAAACAATATTTTGATAACAATGTGGAAAGGGAAATTGCTCCAGTTCCATTAACTGGAGAAGAGGTACTTAAAAAAGTACAACATTTAAAGGACCATGTCTATGGTAAGACACAACTAAAACCTCGATTGAAAAAAGGTGATGCTCGACCAATTTGGAAGAAGGTTTCTATATTCATTGAACTTGAGTATTGGAAGTTTTTGCCGGTTAGGCATGTTCTCGATGTGATGCACATCGAGAAAAATATATGTGAAGCTTTACTTGGTACCTTGCTTAATATACCAAACAAGACAAAAGACAAGGAAACTGTTCGTATTGACATGGCAGAAATGGGAACAAGAGCAGAGCTGAGGCCAAAAACTCCGGGAAAAAAGGAGAAGTTACCATTAGCGTCTTGGAATTTAACTCATTCTGAAAAAAAAGTTGTCTGCTCATCATTTCTTGGCATGAAGTTGCCTGATGGTTTTTGTTCTAACATTAGGAGTCTTGTATCAATGGAAACTCTTCGACTTACTGGAATGAAATCTCATGACTGTCATATGATTTTGCATCACCTACTCCCAATTTCAATTCGGTCGTCATTGCAAAAACTGGTCAGGAACACTGTTATTCGTTTTTGTCTCTTCTTCAAGGCAATATGCAGTAAAGTTATTGAGGTCGATAAGTTGGAGAAAATGCAATCTCAGTTGGTAGAAACCTTATGCCAGCTTGAAAAATACTTCCCCCCTTTCTTGTTTGATTTAATGTTTCATCTCTCGGTCCATCTTGTACGAGAAGTTGAGCTTTGTGGACCAATTATCCTTAGATGGATGTATCCTTTTGAGAGGTATATGAAGACATTCAAGGGATATATAAGGAATCGGGCTCATGCAGAAGGTTGCATTGTTGAGGCCTATATTGTGGAAGAGGCCGTTGAGTGTTTGGTGAACCATGAAGAAGCGACTATTGGGGTACCGAAAAATGGTAGACATACGAATGATGCCATTTATAGGCCATTATCTGGTGCAATGATGATAACCCTGAGCAGCACTGATTTGCACATCGCACATTTATGTGTTCTACAAAATACAACTGCTACTAGGCCATATTTTGAGTAAGTCATGAAATTATATTCATTATGTATACCATTTTCTGTGCTCTTTTCACCTATATAAATACTTACATATTTATATTGTCTATTGTAATTGCATGCAGTGAACACATGTCAATTTTGATGAATAACTATCCGGAACATGAAAATGAGGAAATGTGGCTAAAAAACAAGCAAAATGAGACATTCCCAAAATGGTTTAAAGAGAAGGTATTATTTGCATTTCATAATAGTTCCTGTACATCTTTTTTTACAACTGCGTAGCTCACATGAATCATTTTGCAACTTATATGTTTTTTGGCAGATTGCCTCAGATTTGTTTCATGAGAATGAGGTACTGCTAGAGATAAGATGGATTCCAGATGGCCCCAACAAGGATGTTCCTACATTCAGCGGCTATAAAATGGATGGTGTTATCTACAGTACCAAGGATCATGATGATTCACGTCAAGTTCAATGCAGTGGTGTGTGTGTACAAGCCGAGACAATGGTTGTGCAGGGTAAGGATCAAAATATCGAGCATATGTCACATACATTTTACGGAGTCATAATAAGTATATGGGAGTTGGACTATACCAACTTTAGAGTCCCTATTTTTCATTGTAAGTGGGTAGATATGAATAAAGGGATTAAGGTCGATGACTTAGGATATACATTGGTGATACGGGGTTGACAAGTCCAAGGTAAGAAGACGAGGTGATGATCGACATAAGCGACCATGCAACATACTTGGGCGAGAAAACAAGACACGGAGTTACCTTAATAACCGGACTTGGAGTAACTTAAACAATAGGTAACTTGCATCTTGGGGGAAGGGGGCCCAAGTGGTAAAAGAATAAAAGAATTTCAGCATTTTTTTATTAGAAAGGCAGCAGGATTCTCGGCAACATGCTGTGTAAAAAAGCGGCTATCAGCTTTCAACTTGGAGACAAGGCCCATCTTTTACTTTTGTCAGCAAGTGACATGAGGAACCTTTTTATTATCTTTTCTTATTTTAAACACAGCTTGTAATAATTTAAAATTATATTGTCAGGCTCTTGTCAGGCTACTTTTGCCTATAAATATGGCGATGAAGTTATAATGAAGGATTATTGAATATTGAAGAAATAAGAATACACTTTGTGTTTTCCCTGGTGAATGCTTTTCATCAAAACTTGATTTTTATTCGACGCGTTTTCGAGTATTAATCTGATTGATTCTCAATAGGTCTTGAGGAGAAATCACTTTATCGAATTATAGGTCTAATTCGATAGAAATAACTGTTTCTATCCTGTTTCGATATTCTTCTTGTTTTCGATACAGTGTTGTACTTAATCAAAATTTCGCTTCAAGTGCTGTTCGATTGTACGAATTTGTTTTTTGTTTTTATTAGCATCCGACCGAAGTTTGCTGTTTTGAGTGCCGCTGTTTGGAGGTTACCTGTTTCGAGTCATTTCCATTCGGTCAAGTTCCTGTCTTGTTGCTGTATCGAGCTGCCGTCTTCATCGCGCGCGCATACTGCTCACCAGTGTTATTACTGTAGCGGACTGTTGTTATCAGTTCCTGACAGTTCCTTGCTGATCGCTTCTGCTCGCCAAAATAGCCTTCCGTTGTACCAAGTGAGAATTCGCATCAATTGGTTAATTTGAATAGGTTGGGGTTTTTGAATGATCCATTTGTGTTAGCAAAACATGTTAAGTAAGTTTGTTACATCGACGATCCTCTTGATAAGTTATGGTCCGTTGTGTTAAAATTACCCGAGAAAAAGTATTATGAAGACAATGAGGATGAAAATAAGGGATCTGTAGAAGTGGAACTTGAGAATGACTGTTTTGTGCCAAATTTACCGGATGTTGATTTACTTGAGGAGGACGTGGATAGTTACATGCGAGATGTAGATGAACTAATAGAACTTTCTTGATGTAATTTAATTTATGTACTTTGAATTTGTAACTGTGATCCTGGTTTGCTTTCTTTCTATTAAGTTTCTGTACGTTGGTAATTTGTTTGCTGGTTACATGATGCAGTGTTGCTGGCAGGTTTGATTTCTTTATGTTTATTTTTTTTAAAGTACAGTAAATTAGACAACGGTTTAAAATGCTTGTCTGGAAAATCAACATACAATACAGCTAAAACACTTGTATGTTAGCATGCAGCCAGACAACACTATAGAAGAATCGTTGTTTGAAACAAACTTAAACAAAAATATGTATAAAACACTTGTCTCATTGCAACAACGGTTTTTTGCGACATTGTCTTAAGTTTAATCAGACAATATTTTTAGAAATAATTAAAAACGCTTGTCTTATTTCAACAACGGTTTAACGTGGCATTGTCTTAGGCTAATTCCCACAATATATTTTTAAAACGGTTGTCTAATCCTCCAAGTTTGCACAACACCACCGACAAAAAGTCTTGTCTGATTGGTTTTTGTAGACAACGGTTTTTAAATCGTTGTAATGTACTTGGATTACACAATACGCTTTCGAGGATGAAAATAAATCGTTGTCTATTAATTTCAGCCAACACTTTTTCGGCCGACTGTTGTCTGATTAATGTTGTCTGATTGCGTTTTTCCTGTAGTGTGTGTATCATCTCTGCGCCTTGCTTGCATACGCTGCTCTGGTAAACCGCTTAGTGCGTCACGGAGTTTCATCAAGAAATCGGGATTGGAGAAATCCATAACAAGAGAGTCACGAGATAATTTTAACAAGAAATCGTCAATAAAATCGCCAAGGAAATAACCTTGGGCTCCGATACCACTAATGATACGAATTCCCTTGGAATGTGAATGTGTATCGGTTGGAAAGGTATAAGTATAGAAATATATCGTAGCGGAAGTATATTTTGTGAATAGGGTAATTCGAATGTAAAATTATGGAGATAATATCGAATATAGTAACAATATCGATTAAGAAGACTCGACCGATCAAGAACAAAGATTTATTGAATTAGACCTATAACTCGATAAGATGATTTCTTCTCAAGACCTATTGAGAATCGATCGGATTAAAACTCGAAAACGCGTCGAATAGTAATCAAGGTTTTGATGAAACTCATTCAACAAGGGTGTAATACAAAGTGTATTATTTTCTTCAACATTCAATGATCTATTACATTACTAACGAAGATTACTTATAGAGAAGAGTAGTCTCCCTTAATCAACTAAAGAAAACAAAAGCAAGATCACATGATCTTGAAAAGAAAGACAACAAATCAAGATAAAATATAAAGATTACAAACTAAATCAAATAATAAGGGGACACAATCTTTAGATAGGGTAAAGAAAGGAAAGGGAGACAAAAACAACACACACAAGGCATGTGAATGTGCTGGCCGATGACTTCCGACACGGGCCATGTCGCTTGACACGGCCGGGTTAGCTAAGCAGCATGTTTTGGTCATTCTGGGCGAGCAGGACTCGACCATGTTTCAGGATACAGTTGGGTTGGGTAGGCAGTGCCTTCGGCACTTTCTGGAATAGTTCGGCACGGGCCGTATCGCCTGACATGGCCGGGTTCGGCGGGCAGTGTGTTTCGCCTTTCCAGAATAGTGCGACACGGGCCTTGTCATATGACACGGCCGAGACCGAGCACTATGGTCACTCCACGTCTTGTATCCTTTTTCTCGCCTAAATATGTAGTCGCATGTGCATGGCGGGTTGCACGGCTGCTTACGTCGATCCTTACTTCGTCTTCTTCATTCGTACTAGTCAATTTCGTATCATTCCCTCCCCCTTTAAAGGGAATTGTCGTCAATTCCAAAATCTCGTCGTCATCAAGATAATTAACTAAAGCCTCTAAGTACTTGATCTCGAAAATATCCGCAGTGCGTACATGGCCCAAAGTATTGAGACGCTAGGTAGTAGGGGGTCTCAGAGAATTACCAACAAAATAACTATCATTATAGATAAAATAATAATAATTATTCTGTGAGGTAATACCAATATCGCGACATGACTCATCATCAATGGCGTGTTCCATCTCCCGCTCGCTAGCAAACATGGTAAGTTTCAGTTTTTCAACCCGATTAGAGCTCATAGAACGAATAATTTGAGGTGACATCGGTTTAAGCACAATTTTTTTGTTCTTATCCCGTAACTCATATTCATTGCTCCTTCAACATCCCTATCAAACATCTATGGACGCCCCAAAAGTACATGACATGCATCCATCGGGAGTACATCACACAACACGTTGTCATCATATGAACCCATGGTTAATCCAATCCTCACTTGTTTTGACACCTTTATTTTATTCCCATCATCAAGCCAATGTAAAGTGTATGGCTTCGGATGAGTCGTAGTGGTCAGCCCGAGTTTATTCACCATCTCAGTCGAAGCTACGTTGGTGCAACTTCCTCCATCAATGATCAAACTACACCATTTATTCCAGACTTGACACTTTGTGTGAAATATTTGACCCCGTTGTTCCGAATCATTCGAAACGGTTTGGGCTTGTAAAGTACGAAGAACCAAGGTCGTATCATAGTTTGGAGCCTCGTAAGTTTCACATTCTTCTTCTTCGTCGTCCTCCACATTGAAATTAAACACATCACCTAGTCTTTCTCTTTCATCCTCGACTAGCAACTCGTCTTGGACCGTGATGGCTTCTCTTAGCGTCACCACCCATTTGTTCGGACAAGCATTTTGATAATGTCCGAACCCTTGACATTTAAAACATCTTACTTTGGTTAAGCTCATTTCCTTCAGAACGTAGGGGGACCTAGGAACCGTAGTAGGGGTAGGAGTCGGTACAGTTATTTTGGTAGTTGAACTCGAACCGATACTTAGATCCTCGAATTTGGATGGAAACTCGGGTGTGAAAAACTTCACCTTATTTTGGGCCTCTATCTTCACATATAGTGCATATAAAGTATCGAAATCTTCATATGGGTACAATTCCACCGTGTTAGCTATGTTTTTATTCAAACCACGTAAAAAATGTGACATCTTTTGCTCTTCGTTTTCTTCTAATTCTCCCATTAAGACCAAGCTTTCGAGCTCTTCAATGTATTCACCAACACTTAATTTTCCTTGCATGAAGTCGTCAATCTTCCGGTACAAGGTTAACGGATGTGATGTCTGCACATGATACGAATTACGTATTAAGATGAACGTAATTTCGCCGGAAACTGCAACGGATATATCTTTTACCTCACAACACTCGTATATGTGTAACACTCGTAAGAAATAACCGAAAGTAGGGCAATTCGGCTTATGTAAACAAGATAATATGAAAGTAAATTATCAAACTAGACCTATAGTTTGATAAGGCAATCTCTCCTCAAGACCTATTGAGAATCGATTAAATTACAACCCGAAGACGCGTCGAATTATAATCAAGGTGTGCTGAAAATCATTCAACAATGAATACATACAAGTGTATTTCGTTTTTTCTTAACTTCAAAGTGATTTGGAAGATTGAGGATGAGGCTTATAAATAGCCTTAACAATACAAACAAGATCAATCAAGATCACATAAGAAAACAAGTAAACATTAAACTAATCTATCAACTTTGACAAAGATTGAAAACAAAGTCATGCTTGGTGTCTTCCTCTCATTTTCGGCCGTGGGGTACTTCAAGGGAGTAGATAACATCTTTCTCATGTAATATCTTCTTGCAAGACTTTGACAAGGATAGAAAATGAAAGTAACATCTTCGTGTCTTCTTCCTCCTTTATTTCGGCCGATTTGGTGATGGTGACATGAGCTAAATCTTGTATCTTTGATCTTGATATGGTGGACTTTGAAAAAATGCAAGCAAATTTAAAAGTAGTGGGGACAAAGATCCTTCATGGATCCTTCATCAAATCGGCCGAAATCTCCCTCCCTAATATGGCCAATTTTGTATGCATGAACATGCATACGTATGCATGTTTTGATACGTCTAAGTTATCCCGGTTCCGATTATTAAGATTGTTCCCATTTCCGCATTTGTTTTCTCACCGAAGTACGTAGGTGCATGTGCATGCAACGTGGTATCGTCACCTACGTCGATTTTTACTTCGTTTGGAGATGTCACAATCGCATCATCTCCTCCCCCTTTGAAAGGAATTGACCTCAATTCAGTGATTCCCTCGTCGTCAAGATAAGAAGATAGGTCGCCCACGTTAAAAGTGGCGTGTACCCAAACCAAGTCGCCTACTTTGAATAGTCTCGGTTTTCCGTGATTGTTGGATTTCCGTTTGTATGCGTCATTCACTTCTTTGATTCGATCATGTATTTGTCCGTGCAACTTGATCATCGATTTAAGTTTTAATTCCGCATCCTTGTGTACCAACTCGTCCTTCGGCAACAGAATCAAGTCTAAGGGTATATAAGGATTTATCTCGTAAACGACTTCAAAAGGAGAATGTGCCGTAGCATGTGTAGGGGATCAGTTATAGGCAAATTCCGCATGAGCAAGTTTCATGTCCCAATCCTTTTGCATTTTATTCACAAGTCCTCGCAACAACGTTCCTAACGTTCGATTTGTGACTTCGGCTTGACCATCGGTTTGAGGATGGTGCGAAGTGCTAAATAAGAGCTTTGTACCCACTTTCCTCCAAAAAGTATTCCAAAAATAGCTAAGGAATTTCGAATCCCGATCCGAAACAATAGTCTTCGGAACTCCATGTAAACAAACCACCTCTCGGAAGTATAAATCGGCCACGTTGCTTGCGTCGTCGGTTTTGTGGCAAGCCACGAAATGAGCCATTTTTGAGAAACGATCCACAACCACCATAATAGCATCTTTACCTCGTTGAGTACGGGTTAAAGCGACGATAAAATCCATTGATACATCTTCCCACGGTCTTTCTGGTACCGGTAGAGGCACGATCCCGGTTTGAACAAACTCTTCGATATGTGACATGTTACGCATTTACTTAAAACATAGTAAACGTATTTTAGCATTTTAGGCTAAAAGAAATGTTCTTTTAGTACTTCCAATATTTTAGCCATGCCAAAATGTCCTGCTAAACCTCCTCCGTGAGCCTCCCGGACTAATAATTCCCGAACCGCCTGTTTTGGAACACATAGCCTATTCCCATTAAATAGGAAATCATCTTGTAACATGAACTCCCCGAACGGACCAGATTTGCAACTAGTAAAAATTTCTCCAAAATACGCATCATTTCCGTAACACTCCTTCAACATTTCGAAACCATGTAACCGAACCTCCAGAGTAGAAAGTAAAGCATACCTCCTAGATAACGCATCCACAACGACATTGCTTTTACCATCTTTGTACTTGGATGAAAAGTGAAATGATTGTAGGAATTCCACCCACTTGGCATGCCTCGGACTCAGTTTATGTTGTCCGTTAATGATATTTTACCGTAATGTTGTTTATTGCACGGCAGTCTACGCACATCCTCTATGAGCCATCTTTCTTTGGTACTAGCAACACCGGAACTGCACAAGGACTCATACTTTCTCTCACATGTCCCTTTGCTACTAGCTCATCCACTTTCCTTTGCATTTCTTTAGTATCTTCGGGGTTATTTCGGTATGCAGGACGGTTTGGTATTGAGGACCCTGGCACAAAGTCGATCTGGTGTTCGATGCCTCGAACGGGCGGCAATCCGGGTGGTGTCTCCTCAGGAAACACGTCTTCAAACTCCTGCAATAAAGAGATAATCAATGGATCAGTAGTATCAGGAATAGATGGAATATTAAGCGATACATCACGAAATAGTAATAGAACCATAGGTCGTCTTGCGAGCAAGGCCCATTTAACCTCACTAGCCCTACAAAAGATGATGGTTTTTATCCCTTTAGGGACTGCCGTGACTGTTTTCTTTTCCTTCTCTTTTTTTTTTTCGTTTTCTCTCAGTGCGTGCTCTAATATCCTCTGATCTTCAAGGATTTGCTTAGGAGTCATAGGTGATAGGTTGAATTTCTTCTTCCCAAAGATGAAGGAATACTTGTTCGAAAACGCATCATGAGTAACTTTGCGGTCATACTGTCATGGTCTTCCTAAAAGGATCTGGGTGGCATGCATAGGGGCGACATCACAAACTACTTCATCCTCATATCTACCTATCTTAAAGGGCACGGTGCATCTACTCACTACTTTCAATTCTCCAGCATTATTCATCCACATCAACTTATATGGTTTAGGGTGTCTTTCGGTATTAAGATCTAGTTTCTGTACCAAGGCTGTGCTAACGATATTGACACAACTACCCCCATCTATGATCATACTACAGAGGTTTTCCTTAATATAGCACCTATACTGAAACAAGTTCTCCCTCTAGCTATCCTCATCTTCCACTATCTTAGATGACAAGGACATTCTAAGCACTACATTAATCTTCCCTTCTAAGATCTCTTCGTTACATTGTTCTATCTCTTCTCCACTATCCTCATTCTCAATATCTTTTTCACCCTCACTTTCAGTATCTATTTCCCCTGACTTAATGACTACGGCTCGCTTATTTGGATAGTTCGGGGCTATGTGACCTATACCTTGACTCCTATAGCATCGGGTCTCATGTGTCCGAGGTTGAGGTTTGGAATTTGGTGAAGGTTGGGACTTAGTTGGTGGATTAGTGGTTGACTGGACCCTATTGACCGACGGTTTAGGGTCTTCCTTATGGTTAGTGGGCTGTCTCGGTTTCCATGGGATACTAGGAGTGGTGTTTTTCCTAGTTTCACGCCTATGAACTTGGCTTTCTATTTTCCTAGTCGTGTGCACCATCTCTTCTAAGTCATGCATGGTCATGAGCTCTAATTGGTCTCTAATCTCAACATTAAGACCGGCTAAGAACCTAGTCATGGTGCTATCGTGGTCCTCCTCTATACGACACCTAATTAGTCCGGTTTCCATCTCCTTATAGTAATCGTCTACCGACTTGGTTCCTTGCCTTAAAGTTTGAAGACTATACCTGAGGTCCCTCATGTAATAGCTAGGAACAAACCTTTCCTTCATCACTCGGTTAAGCTCTTCCCATGTATCTATAGGTCTTTCCCCATGTCGATGCCTAAGTTGAACTACATGATCCCTCCATACAAGAGCATACCCAGTGAACTCTATAGTAGCTATCTTAACCTTCTTAAGATCAGAAAAGTTTCGACACTCAAATTGTCCCTTGACCTTCCTAACCCATTCAAAGTAAGTTTCGGGATCAGATTTACCTTTAAAAGGTGGTATGGAAAACTTAAAACTACTTAAGTTATCTTCTACCCGTCCTTGTTGTTCCCTAGGCTCTCGGTCGATCCTAGACTGCCTATCATCCTCAAGGTACTCATCATATTCATATTCCGGATAGTATACGGGTGGTGGGGGGCTGCCCTAACTCTACCCCTTCCTCTACCTCTATACCTTGAATCCCTTCCTCCCATTGTGGGTTCTTTCTCTCGATCTTCCCTATTCCTATTAGTAGGTTCGGGAGTTTGTGAAGTTCTATGGGATTTCAGCTCTTCTCTCATCTCCAACATCATGTTTTCCATCCTTCGTATGTAGGATGTCAGGCCATCGAGTTGGAATTGCACATCACGGAAGCTTTGGATTTTATTAGTAACTGGGTCGTCGCTTAGGACCTCTTCCTCATCTACGGGATCCTTCCTAGCTCATATAGGGTCTGGAGTTTCTCCATCCTTCGAGTTTCTTGATCCTGCCATCATGGTACCAAGTGATTCGAAATAGGAAACAAGTATCGAATATCTTACCTAAAACACAACAACTTAACTCCAATGCGAACCACAAAATTATATATATATATATATATATATAAAAGATAAGAGAGGAACGACTAAACCGTTCTCTGATGCCAAATGATACCCAACAGTGATACCGATACAGGGACTGTTGTGAATCGTGGTTGTACGAAGCGGAAGTAGGTTTCCTTGAGTAAAAGGAACGAACAACAAACAGCAAATAGCAACAACGGACAACACTTCGGTATGCCAACAGCAACAATCGGACAGCACTTCGATATGCTGACGGTAACTAATCAGGCAGTACTTCGATACAGTAATAATCGAACAGCACGTTGATACAGTGATAATCGGACAGCACTTCGATATAGCGACAATCGGATAGCACTTCGATACAGCAATATTCGGACAACACTTCGATACAGCAATATTTGGACAGCACTTCCATACAGCGATAATCGGACAGCACTTCAATACAGCGACAATCGGACAGCACTTTGATATAGCAATATTCGGACAGCACTTCGATACAACGATAATCGGATAGCACTTCGATATAGCGATAATCGGAAATGACAAGGATACTTCAAACCCTTAGAATTAATCACTAAAATCCCCTTAGAATCTTGTTCTAAAGAAACGTTCAGAATTATTCTAAGAACTCAAATTTCTATGACTAAGACTTAACAATTTTATGAACTAAAATTGTAAGAATGTAGAAGTGAGAATTATAAGAATAATACTCAAGAAAATTCGAGCAACGGCTCTTGACTCAAGCACAAGGCCGAATTATCTTTTTGATTTCAAAGGTGATCTGTCTTTTTCATTACCAAAAGGTCTCCTCTTATAGGAGTGTACAGAGCAAACTATATTATCCCTTACATATTAAACTAAGGAAATAAAATCAAGAGTGTCCCTATTTCTAAGACAATGAAGGACGGTCACACATGTGACAAGATTAAAAGGAAATAAAATAACATCAACTATCCTAGAAAGTAAATAAAGAAGTCTTGAAATGATCTTGGTCTTCACAACATCACGTTCATTTTGAAGCTCCCACGTGCATAAGTTCCTTTTCCAAGTTAGGGTGGGCTTTCTCAACCATCACGTGTAATAAAGATAAGTCTTTGATTTCCAAGATAAAAACATCACACCTTCCTTGAAGCTTCCTCACGCCTAAGTCTAATTTCCAAGCTACGATGGATTTTCCTTAATCATCAAGTCGAACTCCGGTTGTTCATCCTTTTTATAGAGTATTTTCCTTTTCCAGTTTTTTTATGATTTAACTCCCCTTTTCAGGAAACACGACAAAGATGCCCTCATTCCATTATTTAGGCGATATCTGGGGTCCGCCCTCAAGCTTTCTGTTTTTAGCTATATCTGGGTTGCCCTCAAGCAAAGCTATATCCGGGCTTAGGATTTGAACAGCTGTCGGGCCTTCTTGAATCTCAAGTAGACCCACCGTCGCATAGTTACTAAACTTAGACATGATTTCCACTTCCAATTCGGGCAGCTTAAGGACAAGCTTGACTTCTTCTTTTCTTTGGATGTGAATTCTTCTAGGGTCGAGCTGAGGCTCGGGGTCTTTATTCAGTAAACTCCAATTAGCCTCAGTTTGAGGGTCTTCAAGAGAGTATTTGATTGAGGCCATACAGTAAACCTCTTAAGTAGGAACCGAGTTGTCTTCATAAGAGTTAGTATAAGATAATAATGTAACAGGTGTGGAACGTGCATTAAGTTTATTTCGTGAGGTGGTGCTAGTGTCACTCGTTCTCAATATTTCACTCGTTTGTTCTCTCAACTTCCTAACACGTGTACGTGTGATAGGACCAGTGGGGTCCATGACGGCTCCAACCGTTCCTAACTCTCTTGGTAGCACAACCGTGGTTGTATCACATTCGAGTCGGAACTCTATGAAAACTCGGGTTTATTGATTAGATTTGATCCTTTTGTACTCAGAATTGGCTATAACAGTTCTGATTCATCTTTTACTTCTTGATTAAGTCTTGTTGTAGCAAGGATTCGCTATAATAGCTCGGATTAAGTATTTACTTCTTGATTAAGTCTTGTTAATAGAATATAAGACCACGTAACATGCTTTCAAGTCGGAACTCTATGAAAACTCGGGTTTATTGATTATATTCGTGCCGTTTGTACTCAGAATTGGCGATAATAGCTCAGATTAATCTTGTACTTCTTGATTAAGTCTTGTTGTAGCAACGATTGGATATAATAGCCCCGATTAAGCCTTTACTTCTTGATTAAGTCTTGTTAATATGAGCTAAGACCACGTTACATGCATTCGAGTCGGAACTCTATGAAAACTCGGTTTTATTGATTAGATTCGAGCCTTTTGTACTAAGAATTGGCTATAACAACTCCGATTAATCTTTTATTTGTTGATTAAGTCTTGTTGTAGCAAGGATTTGCTATAATAGCTCAAATTAAGCCTTTACTTCTTGACTACGTCTTGTTAATAGGAGATAAGACCACGTTGCAAGTATTCGAGTCGGAACTCTATGAAAACTCGGGTTTATTGATTAGATTCGAGCCCTTTGTACTCAGAATTGGCTGTAAGAGCTCCGATTAATCTTTTACTTCTTGATTAAGCCATGTTGTAGCAAGGATTGGATATAATAGCTCCGATTAAGCCTTTACTTCTTGATTAAGTCTTGTTAATAGGAGATACGACCACGTTAAATGCACTCAAGTTGGAACTCTATGAAAACTCGGGTTTATTGATTAGTTTCGAGACTTTTGTACTCAGAATTGGCTATAATAGTTCCGATTAATCTTTTCTTTCTTGATTAAGTCTTGTTGTAGCAGGGATTCACTATAATAGCCCGGATTAAGCCTTTACTTATTGATTAAGTCTTGTTAATAGGAGATACGACCACGTTACATGCATTTGAGTCGAAACTCTACGAAAATTCGAGTCTATTGATTAGTTTCGAGCCTTTTGTACTAAGAATTGGCTATAACAACTCTGATTAATCTTTTCTTTCTTGATTAAGTCCTGTTGTAGCAAGGATTGGATATAAGAGCTCAGATTAAGCCTTTACTTCTTGATTAAGTCTTGTTAATAGGATATACGACCACGTTACATGCATTCGAGTCGGAACTCTATGAAAACTCGGGTTTATTGATTTGTTTCGAGCCTTTTGATACGGGGTCAATTAATACGAATGAAGAAGACGAAGTAAGGATCGACGTAAATGACCTTACAACACGCCATGCACAGACTACTACATATTTAGGCGAGAAAGCGGACACAAGACATGGAATTTCGGTCTCGGCCGTGTCATATGACACGGCCCGTGTCATGCTATGCCGGAAGATAAATATCAACTGTCGGCCGAACCCGACCGTGTCAGGCGACACGGTCGTGTCACACTCTTCCGGATAGTCAAATCTCGCTGCCCGATCAACCCGACCGTGTCAGTCGACACGGCCGCGTCACACTCTTCCGGATAAGGAAATATCGCTGTCCGACCAACCCAACCGTGCCAGGCGACACGGTCGAGTCCTGCCGAAACGTCTTTGTCGTGCCACGGCCGAGTCAAGCGACACGGCCCGTGTCCTGCCGGCAGGATACTTTATTTTTTTGTGGCCTTTTTGTGTGTTTGTCTTCTCTTTTCTTCGTTTACTCATTTTAAGGAGTGTGTTTCCCCTAAATTATGATTTTGTGTTCCTTTTGTATTTTAGTTTGATTTGTTTTGATTATTCAAAGATTTTGTAATCTTTGAATTGTTTTGTTAGGAAGACTTGAGGTTTTCTATATATAGGCTTGTGTAAGCATTGTAATGGGCGTTGAATGTTATTGAAAGAAGAATACACTTTGTGTTTTCCTTGGTGAATACTTTTCATCGAAACTTGATTTTTATTCGACGCATTTTCGAATATTAATCCGATCGATTCTCAATAGGTCTTGAGGAAAGATTACCATATCAAACTATAGGTCTAGTTTGACAAATCACTTTCATATTGTTTTTGTTTACGTAAGCCGAATTGCCCTACTTTCGGTTATTTCTTATGAGTGTTACACATATTCGAGTGTTGTGAGGATCAATAGTAAAAAGCCTTCCACTATCATATACGTACATATACTCCGACCGATACATAATTATTTTTTGGGCGAATTCGTATGGCATCGGAGCCCAAGGCTATTTCCTTGGCAATTTTATTGAAGATTTCTTGTTCAAAACTATCTCTTGAATCTTGTTATGGATTTCTCCAATCCAGATTTCTTGATGAAACTCCGTGACGCACTAAGCGGTCTACCGGAGCCACGTATGCAAGCAAGAAGCGGGGATGACACACGTCAAATGCACCATGCGGACGAGTTTAAAGTAAACGAACTTTCGGAGTTCGTTGGAGGTACCGATCCCGAAGCTTATTTGGAGTGGGAACGGAAGATTGAGCGCATGTTCGAATTCAAAGACCTTAACGACGAGAAACGTTGCAAATATGTAATTCTCAAGTTAGGGAAAGTGCTTCTCTTTGGTTCGAAGGAGTGGAGACACGAAGAGCTCGGGCGGGAAAGGCAAAAATTCATTCGTGGGATTCTTTAAAAAGAAAACTTCGTAAGAGGTATGTGCCAACATCACACCGGTTAACCTTATACCGGAAGATTGCCGAGTTCATTCAAGGCAAAGTAAGTGTCGGTGAATATATTGAAGAGTTCGAAAGTTTGGTCTTGATGGGAGAGCTAGAAGAAAACGAAGAGCAAAAGATGCCACGTTTTTTGCGTGGCTTAAATAAAAACATAGCCAACACGGTGGAGTTATACCCATATGAAGATTTCTATACTTTATGTGGATTATGTGTGAAAATAGAAGCCCAAAATAAATTGAAATTTTCAAGACCCGAATTTTCTTCCAAATTCGGGAATCCAAGTGCCGGTTTGAGTTCGGGTACTAAAAGCACCATGCCAAGTCATGTCCCTATCACGGCACCCAAGGCTCCCTACGTACCCAAGGAAACAAGTTTGGCGAAGGTACGATGTTTCAAGTGTCAAGGGTTCGGTCATTACCAAAACGCATGTCCGAACAAACGGGTGGTGACACTAAGAGAGACTCTTGAGGTCCGGGAAGAATTATTGGCCGAGGACGAAGGAGAAAGACTCAGTTACGTGTTTGACGTAGACGCCGAAGAAGAAGAGGAGTGCGAGGCTTACAATGCTCCAGATTATGACACGAGTCTAGTCCTTCGCACTTTACAAGTCAAGACGGTTTCGAGGGACACGGAGCAACGCGATCAAATATTCCACACCAAGTGTCAAATTAAAGACAAATGGTGTAGTTTGATAATCGATGGAGGACTTTGTACGAATGTTGCTTCAAGCGAGATGGTGACAAAGCTCATTACATTTTATCGATGATGGGAGTAAGGTGAAAGTTTCGAAACAAGTATGGGTCGGGTTAACTATGGGCTCGAATGGTGACAACGTACTATGTGATGTACTCCCGATGGATGCATGCCACATACTTTTGGGACAGCCATGGTTATTTTATAGAGACATTTTACATCGAGGAAGAAGTAACGAATATGAATTACGGGATAAAGGCAAGAAGATTGTGCTTAAACCGATGGCACCCCAAGCCATTCGTTCGATGAGTTCTAATCAAATGGAAAAACCAAAGCTTACTATGTTTGCTAGTGAGAAAGAGGTGAGACACGCTATTGACGATGGCGAGCGTGTGTATTTGTTGATGATTAAAGAAACACGAGATGTTGACATGATTGTGCAAGGTAAGAGAGATATCGATACCTTGCTACGAGAATTTGCGGATGTCTTCCCGGAAGACTTACCGCCGGGTTTGCCACCCTTACGTGGGATTGAACACCAAGTCGACCTTGTACCGGGTGCGTCACTCCCTAACAAGGCCGCCTATCGATGTAACCCCGAGGAGACAAAGGATTTGCAAAAACAAATCGAGGAGCTAATGAATCGCGGGTACGTTCGAGAAAGCTTGAGCCCTTGTGCGGTTCCAGTTTTGCTTGTTCCAAAGAAAGATGGGTCATGGCGGATGTGTATAGATAGTAGAGCCGTGAACAACATAACCATCAAATATCGATTCCCAATTCTGAGACTTGAAGATATGTTGGACGAGTTGCATGGTTCGGTGATTTTTTCGAAAGTTGATTTGAGAAGCGGCTATCATCAAATTCGCATGTGGGAAGGAGACGAATGGAAGACGGCTTTCAAAACAACCCATGGATTATATGAATGGCTCGTCATGCCCTTTGGCCTTACAAATGCACCAAGTACTTTCATGCGATTAATGAATGAGGTACTTAAGCCGTTTTTGGGAAAATTTGTCGTCGTATACTTGGACGACATCTTGATTTATAGTCGATCATTACAAGAGCATACCGGGCACTTGAGGAAAGTCTTCGAGATCCTTAAGGATTAAAAACTTTACGGGAAAAAGGAGAAGTGTTCGTTTCTAGTCGAGAGTGTAGCCTTTCTTGGCTACATCGTTTCTAAAGAAGGAGTGTCGGTTGATCAAACCAAGATCGAGGCGATTAAATCTTGGCCTGCTCCCAAAACCATCACGGAAGTCCGATACTTTCACGGAGTTGCTTCATTTTATCGGAGGTTCATACGAGATTTTAGTACCATTTCTAGTCCTAAAACGGAATGCTTAAAAAAGGGCCGTTTGTGTGGAACGGGGCTGCCCAAGGAGCGTTTGAAAAATTGAAGGCGAAAATGTGTGAGGCATCTATCTTGGCATTACCCGACTTTTCACAACCATTCGAGGTAGAATGTGAAGCAAGTGGGGTGGGTATTAGAGCGGTCCTCGTCCAAGGGAGATGACCAATTGCTTACTTCTCGGAGAAATTGGGCGGGGCTTGACTCAACTATTGTACTTATGACAAGGAGTTCTATGCCATTGTGAGAGCTCATGATCATTGGAGCCATTACCTTCGGCAGAAACATTTCATCCTACATTCGGATCATGAGTCTTTAAAATATATTAACGGTCAACAAAAGTTGAGTCCGAGACATGCTAAATGGGTGGAATTCTTGCAATCGTTCCAATTTTCATCAAAGTACAAGGATGGCAAAAGCAACGTTGTGGCGGATCCATTGTCTAGACGGTATGCCTTGCTCTCTACTCTTGATATTCGTTTGATTGGGTTCGAAACATTGAAGGAGTGTTATGATGGGAATGTGGATTTTGGTGAGATTTTCATTCGTTGTAAATCTGGTCCATTTGGAGAGTTTACGTTGCAAGAAGGATTCCTTTTCAAAGGAAATTGTCTTTGTTTACCCAAACACGCGATTCGGGAATTGTTAGTTCGGGAAGCTCACGGTGGAGGCTTGGCCGGCCATTTTGATTCGGCTAAAATGTTGGAGGTACTTAAAGATCATTTTCATTGGCCAAAGATGCAAGGGAATGTACACGACATAATTAATAAGTGTGTAACACGCCATATTGCAAAGAGTTCGTTCAAACCGGGAGTACACATGCCTTTGCTGATTCCGGAAAGTCCGTGGGAAGATGTCTCAATGGATTTCATTGTTGCTTTGCCTCGTACTCAACGAGGGAGAGATGCGATTATGGTTTTTGTAGACCGATTTTCGAAGATGGCTCACTTTGTGGCTTGCCACAAGACGAACGACGCGAGTAACATTGCCGATTTGTATTTCCGAGAAATCGTACGATTTCATGGGGTTCCAAAAATGATTGTTTCGGATCGGGACTCAAAATTCCTTAGTTATTTTTGGAACACCTTGTGGAGAAAGGTGGGAACCAAACTACTATTTAGCACGTCACATCATCCACAAACGGACGGTCAAACCGAGATAACCAATCGAACTTTGGGCACTTTACTACGTGGTCTTGTGAGCAAGATACAAAAGGATTGGGACTTGAAACTTGCACATGCAGAGTTCGCTTATAATCGTTCTTCTACTCATGCCACGGCACTCTCCGTTTGAAGTAGTTTACAGACTAAATCCGTACATGCCGTTAGATCTAATTCCATTGCCAAGTGACGAGTTGGTGCACAAGGATCCGGAGTCAAAACTGAAATCGATGATGAAATTACACGAGCAAGTACGTAATCGAATCAAGGAAATAAACGAGGCTTACAAAATAAAGTCGAACAAGCAAAGAAGGCCGAGATTATTCGAAGTTGGTGATTTGGTTTGGTTGCATTTGAGGAAAGAATGATTTCCAAGTAAATGTAAGAACAAATTAATGCCGCGAGCGGAGGGACCATTTAAAGTAATCGCAAAGGTGAACGACAACGCATACAAATTAGAACTTCCGGGAGATTATGGGGTTCATGCAACCTTTAATGTTGGGGACCTTTCGCCTTACATCGATGATGATGGAATTTCGGAATTGAGGACAATTCCGTTTAAAGGAGGAGGAGATGATACGGAGTCAATTAATACGAATGAAGAAGACGAAGTAAGGATCGATGTAAATGACCTTACAACACGCCATGCACGGACTACTACATATTTAGGCGAGAAAATGGGCACAAGATGTGGAATTTCGGTCTCGGCCATGTCATATGACACGGCTCATGTCATGCTATGCCGGAAGATCAATATCAACTGCCGGCCGAACCCGACCGTGTCAGGCAACATGGTCGTGTCACACTCTTCCGGATAGTGAAATCTCACTGCCCGACCAACCCGACTGTGTCAGTCGACACGGCCGCGTCACACTCTTCCGGATAAGGAAATCTCGCTGTCCGACCAACCCGACCGTGCCAGGCAACACGGTCGAGTCCTGCCAAAACGTCCTTGTTACGCCGCGGCCGTGTCAAGCAACACGGCCCGTGTCCTGCTGGCAGGATACTTTTTTTTTTTTGGCCTTTTTATGTGTTTGTCTTCTCTTTTCTTCTTTTACTCATTTTAAGGAGTGTGTTTCCCCTAAATTATGATTTTGTGTTCCTTTTGTATTTTAGTTTGATTTGTTTTGATTATTCAAAGATTTTGTAATCTTTGAATTGTTTTGTTAGGAAGACTTGAGGTTTTCTATATATAGGCTTGTGTAAGCATTGTAATGGGCATTAAATGTTATTGAAAGAAGAATACACTTTGTGTTTTCCTTGGTGAATGCTTTTCATCGAAACTTTATTTTTATTCGACGTATTTTCGAGTATTAATCCGATCGATTCTCGATAGGTCTTGAGGAAAGATTACCTTATCAAACTATAGGTCTAGTTTGATAAATCACTTTCATATTGTTCTTGTTTACGTAAGCCGAATTGCCCTACTTTCGGTTATTTCTTACGAGTGTTACACATATTCGAGTGTTGTGAGGATCAATAGTAAAAAGCCGTCCGCTATCATATACGTACATATACTCCGACCGATACATATTCATTTTTTTGGGCGAATTCGTATCACCTTTTGTACTCAGAATTGGCTATAGCAGCTCCAATTAATATTTTCTTTCTTGATTAAGTGTTGTTGTAGCAAGGATTCGCTATAATAGCTCAGGTTAAACATTTTGATTAAGTCTTGTTAATAGGAGATACGACCACGTTACATGCATTCGAGTCAGAACTCTATGAAAAATCGGGTGTATTGATTAGTTTCCAGCCTTTTATACTTAGAATTGGCTTTAACAGCTCCGATTAATCTTTTGTTTTTGATACGGAATTGACTAGTCCGAATAAAGAAAACGAAGCAAGGATCGACGTAAATGGCCTTACAACGCGTCATGCACGTACGGCGACATTTTTAGGCGAGAAAACGAACACAAGACGTAAAAGGACCAAGCTGCCGAGCTCGACCGTGTCCCAGGACACGACAGTGTCACAACCTGCCGGAAAATGCCGAAGCACTGCCAACCGAACTCGGCCATGTCGTCCGACACGGCCCGAGCCGTACTCATCCGAAAATGCCAAAGTCACTGTTGGCCATACCCGATCGTGTCCCTCGACACGGTCGTGTCACACCCTTACGGAAAGCGTTGAAAGTCTGCCGACCAGCCCAACCATGTCATACGAACACGGTCGAGTCCTACTCGCCTAGAATGCCGAAAATGACTGCCCAGACACCCGACTGTGTTCCAGGCGACACGGTCGAGTCACTATCGACCAGGATGCACGTGCCGCGGCCGTGTCTCGGGACACGATCGAGTCCAGCAGTCGGCCAACCTATTTTATTGTAAGTTTTTGTTTGTTGTTTTGTTTTCCCTTCCCTCACATGTCATGATTAGACTTACATGTTATGTGGGGTGACTTATAACTATGTTTATTGTGTGATTCCCTACCATTTGTTTGATTCCATCCTTATTTTTATTTTTGATGTTTGGTTGTCATGTCAAGATCATGTAATATTTGATTCCTTAGTTGGTTAGAAGGCTACATCTCCTATAAGTAGCCTTTGAGTAGCTTTGTAGAAGACATTGTATGTTGAAGAAAAAGAATACACTTTGTGTTTTCACCATTGTTGAATGCTTTTCATCAAACCTTTGATTTTTATTCGACGCGTTTTCGAGTATTAATCCGATTGATTCTCAATAGGTCTTGAGAAGAAATCACCTTATCAAACTATAGGTCTAGTTTGATAATCATCATCACATTGTTCTTACTTACACGACCGAATTGCCCTACTTTTGGTTATTTCTTACGAGTGTTACACATATTCGAGAGTTGTGAGGATCAACAATATTTCTGCTGCATTGCATGCGAGTTTACGTCTATTTTTATACGTAATTCGTATCAGTTTCTTGATTAAGTCTTGTTGTAGCAAAGATTCGCTATAATAGCTCCAAATAAGCCTTTACTTCTTGATTACGTCTTGTTCATAGGAGATAAGACCACGTTGCATGCATACGAGTCGGAACTCTATGAAAACTCGGGTTTATTGATTAGACTCGAGCCTTTTGTACTCAGAATTGGCTATAATAGCTCCGATTAATCTTTTACTTCTTGATTAAATCCTATTGTAGCAAGGATTCGCTACAATAGCTCGGATTAAGTATTTACTTCTTGATTAAGTCTTGTTTATAAGACCATGTAACATGCTTTCGAGTCGGAACTCAATGAAAACTCAGGTTTATTGATTAGATTCGTGCTGTTTGTACTCAGAATTGGCTATAACAGCTCAGATTAATCTTTTACTTCTTGATTAAGTCTTGTTGTAGCAAGGATTGGATATAATAGCCCCGATTAAGCCTTTACTTCTTGATTAAGTCTTGTTAATATGAGATAAGACCATGTTACATGCATTCGAGTCAGAACTCTATGAAAACTTGGTTTAATTGATTAGATTCGAGCCTTTTGTACTAATAATTGGCTATAACAGCTCCAATTAATGTTTTGTTTCTCGATTAAGTCTTGTTGTAGCAAGAACTCGTTATAATAGCTCAAATTAAGCCTTTACTTCTTTATTACGTCTTGTTAATAGGATATAAGACCACGTAACATTCTTTCGAGTCGGAACTCTATGAAAACTCGGGTTTATTGATTAGATTCGTGCCGTTTGTACTCAGAATTGGCTATAACAGCTCAGATTAATCTTTTACTTCTTGATTAAGTCTTGTTGTAGCAAGGATTGGATATAATAGCTCCGATTAAGCCTTTAATTCTTGATTAAGTCTTGTTAACAGGAGATAAGACCATGTTACATGCATTCGAGTTGGAACTCTATGAAAAATCAGGTTTATTGATTAGATTCGAGCCTTTTGTACTTAGAATTGGCTATTACAGCTCCGATTAATCTTTTCTTTCTCAATTAAGTCTTGTTGTAGCAAGGATTCGCTATAATAGCTCCGATTAAGCATTTACTTCTTGATTACGTCTTGTTGTATCAAGGATTCATTATAATAGCTCCGATTAAGGGTTCAGGGTTCGAACCCTAGGGTCCTAATATAGGGTGGGTGGGTGGGCCTTCGGCCGGCGAGGATATCGTATAGCAGCATCTGAACCCTGAACCCTAGGGTTCGAACCCTAGGTTTCGATAGAACCCTGAACCCTAGGTTTCGAACCCTGAAGCCTATGGTCCTAATATAATCGGCCGGCGAGGATAACGTATAGTAGCAGCTAGGAGCTGCCTGCTTATAATTACCAGCCTGCTTCAGCAAGCGCACAGGTGATGCAGGCAGGTGCTGAAGCAGGCTGGTAATTATAAGCAGGCACCAACATGCATTTGAATCAGAAATCTATGGAAACTCGGGTTTATTGATTAGATTCGAGGCTTTTATACTCAGAATTGGCTATAACGGCTCCCATTAATCTTTTACTTTGGCTTAAGTCTTGTTGTAGCAAGGATTGCATATAATAGCCCCGATTAAGCCTTTACTTCTTGATTAAGTCTTGTTAATATGAGATAAGACCACGTTACATGCATTCGAGCCGGAACTCAATAAAAACTCAGTTTTATTGATTAGATTCGAGCCTTTTGTACAAAGGATTAGCTATGACAGCTCCGATTACTTTTTTCTTTCTTGATTAAGTCTTGTTGTAGCAAGGGTTGGCTATAATAGCTCAAATTAAGCCTTTACTTCTAGATTACGTCTTGTTAATAGGAGATAAGACCACTGTAACACCCCCAAAATCTCCCGAGGTATTACAGTGCCGTGAATCCCACGTGGGACCCACAAAGCTAGTTTAGAAAATAGATATTTTAATGAAATTGCAATAAAACAATAAGTTCACGGTTACATAACATGAGCCGAAAGGTTTTAAGGAGAAGCATAGTTCAAAGTTCGATTATTACATAACGGAGGTTTTAAAGACCAAATTTAATTTAAGCAGCGGCAAGAGTTTATTCCAACACCGTTCAAGTCTGACCGGACCCCTCAGGAATGTCCTGCACATAATCAACAAATTTACCTGGCACGACAATTCATGCCAGGTAACCAGGGTCAGAGAATGCATACTAATAACGATCCTTAGCAACTATATACATAATTTTACTGAACACAATGCCATATAACCAACAGAAAATATTTCACCACGCGACCGACATTGTCTTTCTCTTTTTATCATATAAACCCCAAGGTCGCAACCAAGAGTCACGAAAGTATCCACACGGAATACCCCGGATCCCCAAACACATTTCCATACGGGTACCATACAGGTTTTATCCCCAACACATCGGCCCATTTATAATACATTTTAGAGAAAGACAACCGTCGACATTCATCAACAATGGCACATTCATAAACACGAACATTACAATAATATTAGCATTTCTCGATCAAAATTTCACTTGCCTGTGATCTGACAGTAGGTGCTTTATGATAACCGGGATCTCCACGCCCGCTCGAGCTTAACCTAGTCACGTAATATCCGATTAACACCTCATACAGATCATGATGAATAAAAATAGTCTCCTTTCCCTAACCGGATTCCTAGCATAGTCTTAATTACCAGCATTAGTATCGTTTTTCTATGTCCATAAGCATTACGTACCATTATACCGTTTAATTCTACGGTTAACGTTAGATACATCGGTTTTCTCAACAAGATTATCCCTATCATCATTCAGTTGGCAACAAACGACCATAGCATAATCAAATCCCATACTCCTAATCCAATTCTCTATTACGAGTACTTCATCAGTAGACTTATCATTTTACACAATGATTTCGGCATTCGATTCTCAATGACATCAATACTATCGAATTAATTCCCCTATTAATATTAACGTTGATCATCATATTGCAAGAGTAAGTTACAATTAGTTTATCAAACGGTGATGAATTCGAAATCCTTCTACAATTGATTCGTCGATTATATATGGTCTAAATGTAAATTGAGATGGAAGTTCTCGCATGTGATTGTTACAATGAGTTGTATGAAAATGAAATATACGAAAAATGATAACTCCGATTACTACAAGTTCGTACCTTTAGATCGTCTACGAGATTTTAGCAAAATCTACCCAAGTACCCATAATCTAACGAGTAATAATCAACAACATTGAAGAGATTACTCCAGGGATTGATAAACTTACCTTAGAAGATGAAGAACAATGAGGAGAGGTGACAAATCAACAAGAGCCACGAGGAGAAATGAGGAATGGGCTGAATGACTTGGATAATCTTCACCGGAGCTTACGAAATCACCTCCTCTAAGTTAATTCAAGTGTATGAGAGGCCAAGAATTGAGTATAAGGTTGTGGAAAAGCTTCAAGAGTTCTTCACTTCAAGTTTTGGGATGGGAGAAATGAAGGTGGGAGTGTTATTTTATAACACTTGATTTCGTTAACGTATGTTAACATTCCAGGATTTACGTACGTAATGCATTTTACGTACGCTATGTATAATGGTTAACGTACGTAAAAGCCGTTCATAGGCCACTGACTGAAATGTTGATATGGAATCATTTGACATGAACGAAGAAGACGAAGTAAGGATCGTTATAAATGACCTTACTACACGCCATGCACGGACTACTACGTATTTAGGCGAGAAAACGGACATAAGACGTGGAGTCTCGGTCTCAGCCGTGTCATATAACACGGCCCATGTCATGCTATGACGGAAGGTCAACAATCGACCGGAAAATAGATGAACTGCCGGAAAAATCACCATCTACCGGAAAAATCACCACCTGCCGGAACTGGCCGATCGCTGCCGACCGAACCCGGCCGTGTCATCCGACACGGCCCGTGCCGAGATGTCCTGGATAGTGAAATCTCGCTGCCGACCGAACCCGACCGTGTCGTCCGACATGGCCCGTGCCGAGATGTCCCGGATATTGAAATCTCGCTGCCCGACCAACCCGACCGTGTCAGGCGACACGGCTGAGTCACACTCTTCCGGATAGTAAATTCCCGCTGTCCGACCAACCCGACCGTGCCAGGCGACACGGTCGAGTCCTGCCGAACATGTGCGCCCGCACATGCCGCCGCGGCCGTGCCGATCAGCACGGGCCATGTCCGACAGCCAGCAAATGACCATTATTGCTGATTTTTTGTTGTTGTTGTTGTTGTTTTCCCTCCCCTCACATGTCATGATTAGACTTGCATGTTATGTGGGGTGACTTATAATTATTTTGTTGTGTGATTCCCCCTCCATTTGATTTGATTCCTTTGTATTTTATCTTGATGTTTTGTTTTTCATTTCAAGATCATGTGATCTTGTTTTCATCCCTTAGTTGTTTAGAAGACTACACTTCTATAAGTAGTCTTGTTCATGCTTGTATGAAGTATTGTATGTTGAAGAAATAAGAATACACTTGTGTTTTCTTGGTGAATGCTTTTCATCGAAATCTTGATTATAATTCGATGCGTTTTCGAGTTTTAATCCAATCGATTCTCAATAGGTCTTGAGGAAAGATTATCTTATCAAACTATAGGTCTAGTTTGATAAATCATTCATATTGTTCTTGTTTACGTAAGCCAAATTGCCCTACTTTCGGTTATATCTTACAAGTGTTACACATATTCGAGTGTTGTGAGGATCAGTTATATTTCCGCTGCATTACATACGAGTTTACGTCCATTTTCATACGTAATTCGTATCATTAGTGGTATCGGAGACCAAGGTCACCTCCTTGGGAGATTTCTTCAAAGATTTTTTTTTGTTGTTCAAAACTATCTCTTGAATCTTGTTATGGATTTCTCCGATCCCGATTTCTTGATGAAACTCCGTGACGCACTAAGCGGTCTACCGGAACCACGTATGCAAGCAAGACGCGGGGATGACACACGTCAAATACACCATGCGGATGAATTTAAGGTAAACGAACTTCCGGAGTTCGTTGGAGGTACCGATCCCGAAGCTTATTTGGAGTGGGAACGGAAGATTGAGCGCATGTTTGAATTCAAAGACCTTAACGACAAGAAACGTTGCAAATACGCAATTCTCAAGTTAGGGAAGGGTGCTTATCTTTGGTTCGAAGGAGTAAAGACACGAAGGACTCGGGAGGGAAAAGCAAAAATCCGTTCGTGGGATTCTTTAAAAAGAAAACTTCGTAAGAGGTATGTGCCAACATCACACCGGTTAACCTTATACCGGAAGATTGCCGATTTCATGCAAGGCAAACTAAGTGTCGGTGAATATATTGAAGAATTCGAAAGTTTGGTCTTGACGGGAGAGCTAGAAGAAAACGAAGAGCAAAAGATGTCACGTTTTTTATGTGGCTTAAACAAAAACATAGCCAATACGGTGGAGTTATATCCATATGAAGATTTCGACACTTTATGTGGATTATGTGTGAAGATAGAAGCCCAAAATAAATTGAAGTTTTCAAGACCCGAATTTCCTTCCAAATTCGGGAATCCAAGTGCCGGTTCGAGTTCGGGTACTAAAATCACCACACCAAGTCATGTCCCTGTCACGGCACCTAAGGCTCCCTACGTACCCAAGGAAACAAGTTTGACGAAGGTACGATGTTTCAAGTGTCAAGGATTCGGCCATTACCAAAATGCATGTCCGAACAAACGGGTGGTGACACTAAGAGGGGCTCTTGAAGTCCGGGAAGAATTATTGGCCGAGGACGAAGAAGAAGGACTCAGTGACGTGTTTGACATGAACGCCGAAGAAGAAGAAGAATAGGAGTGCGAGGCTTACAATGCTCCGGACTATGACACGAGTCTAGTCCTTCGCACTTTACAAGTCAAGACGGTTTCGAGAGACACGGAACAACGAGATCAAATATTCCACACCAAGTGTCAAATTAAAGACAAGTGGTGTAGTTTGATAATCGATGGAGGAAGTTGTACGAATGTTGCTTCAAGTGAGATGGTGGCGAAGCTCGGACTCGTCACTACTACTCATCCGAAACCATACGCGTTACATTGGCTCGATGATGGGAATAAGGTGAAAGTTTCGAAAAAAGTACGGGTCGGATTAACTATGGGATCATATGGTGACAACGTACTATGTGATGTACTCCTGATGGATGCATGCCACATACTTTTGGGACGACCATGGCTATTTGATAGAGACGTTTTACATCGAGAAAGGAGTAACGAATATGAATTATGAGATAAAGGCAAGAAGATTGTGCTTAAACCGATGGCACCCCAAGCCATTCGATCGATGAGTTCTAATCGAATGGAGAAACCAAAGCTTACCATGTTTGCTAGTGAGAAAGAGGTGAGACACGCTATTGACGATGGCGAGCGTGTGTATTTATTGATGATTAAAGAAACACGAGATGTTGACATAGTTGTGCAAGGCAAGAGAGATATCGATACCTTGCTACAAGAATTTGCGGATGTCTTCCCGGAAGACTTACCACCGGGTTTACCACCCTTACATGGGATTGAACACCAAGTCGACCTTGTACCGGGTGCATCACTCCCTAACAAGGCCGCCTACCGATGTAACCCAGAGGAGACAAAGGAGTTGCAAAAACAAATCGAGGAGCTAATGAACCGCGGGTACGTTCGAGAAAGTTTGAGTCCTTGTGCGGTTCCGGTTTTACTTGTTCCAAAGAAGGATGGATCATGGCGGATGTGTATAGATAGTAGAGCCGTGAGCAACATAACCATCAAATATCGGTTCCCAATTCCGAGACTTGATGATATGTTGGACGAGTTGCATGGTTCGGTGATTTTTCGAAGGTTGATTTGAGAAGCGGCTATCATCAAATTCGCATGCGGGAAGGAGACGAATGGAAAACGGCTTTCAAGACAAAACATGGATTATATGAATGGCTCGTCATGCCCTTTGGCCTTACAAATGCGTCAAGTACTTTCATGCGATTAATGAATGAGGTACTTAAGCTGTTTTTGGGAAAATTTGTCTTCGTATACTTAGACGACATCTTGATTTGTAGTCGATCATTACAATAGCATACCGGGCACTTGAGGAAAGTCTTCGAGATCCTTAGGGATCAAAAACTTTATGGGAAAAAGGAGAAGTGTTCGTTTCTAGTCGAGAGTGTAGCCTTTCTTGGCTACATCGTTTCTAAAGAAGGAGTGTCGGTTGATCAAACCAAGATCGAGGCGATTAAATCTTGGCCTACGCCCAAAACCATCACGGAAGTCCGAGCCTTTCACGGACTTGCTTCATTTTATCGGAGGTTCATACGAGATTTTAGTACCATTTCTAGCCCGATAACGGAATGCTTAAAAAAAGGACCGTTTGTGTGGAACGGGGCTGCCCAAGGGGCGTTTGAAAAATTGAAGGCGAAAATCTGTGAAGCCCCTATCTTGGCTTTACCCGACTTTTCACAACCTTTCGAGGTGGAATGTGACGCAAGTGGAGTGGGTATTGTGGCGGTCCTCGTCCAAGGGAGGCGACCAATTGCATACTTTTCGGAGAAGTTGGGTGGGGCTCGACTCAACTATTGTACTTATGACAAGGAGTTCTATGCCATTGTGAGAGCTCTTGATCATTGGAGCCATTACCTTCGGCCGAAACATTTCATCCTACATTCGGATCATGAGTCCTTGAAATATATTAACGGCCAACAAAAGTTGAGTCCGAGACATGCTAAATGGGTGGAATTCTTGCAATCATTCCACTTTTCATCGAAGCACAAAGATGGCAAGAGCAACGTTGTGGTGGATGCTTTGTCAAGACGGTATGCCTTGCTCTCTACTCTTGACATTCGGTTGCTTGGGTTCGAAGCATTGAAGGAGTCTTATGATGGGGATGTGGATTTTGGTGAGGTTTTCATTTGGTGTAAATCTGGCCCATTTGGAGAATTTACGTTGCAAGAAGGATTCCTTTTCAAAGGAAATCGCCTATGTTTACCCAAACACCCGATTCGGGAATTATTCGTTCGGGAAGCTCACGGTGGAGGCTTGGCGGGTCATTTTGGTTCGGCCAAAACGTTGGAGGTCCTTAAAGAGCATTGTCATTGGACGAAGATGCAAGTGGATGTACACGACATAATTAATAAGTGTGTAACATGCCATATTGCTAAAAGTTCATTCAAACCGGGAGTATACATGCCTTTGCCAATTCCGGGAAGACCATGGGAAGATGTCTCAATGGATTTTATTGTGCTTTGCCTCGTACTCAACGAGGGAGAGATGCTATTATGGTTGTCGTAGACCGATTTTCGAAGATGGCTCACTTTGTGGCTTGCCACAAGACGGACGACGCGATTAACGTCGCCGATTTGTATTTCCGAGAAATCATACGATTGCATGGAGTTCCAAAAACGATTGTTTCGGATCGGGAATCAAAATTCCTTAGTTATTTTTGGAACACCTTGTGGAGAAAGGTGGGAACCAAACTACTATTTAGCACGTCACATCATCCACAAACGGACGGTCAAACCGAGGTGACCAATAGAACGTTGGCCACTTTACTACGTGGTCTTGTGAGCAAGACACAGAAGGATTGGGACTTGAAACTTGCACATGCGGAGTTCGCTTATAATCGTTCTCCTACACATGCCACGGCACACTCTCCGTTCGAAGTAGTTTACGGACTAAACCCGTACATGCCGTTGGATCTAATTCCATTGCCAAGTGACGAGTTAGTGCACAAGGATGCGGAATCAAAATTGAAATCAATGATGAAATTACACGAGCAAGTACGTAATCGAATAAAGGAAATAAACGAGGCTTACAAAAGAAAGTCGAACAAACAAAGAAGGCCGAGATTGTTCGAAGTTGGTGATTTGGTTTGGTTGCATTTGAGGAAAGAGCGATTTCCAAATAAACGTAAGAACAAATTAATGCCGCGAGCGGAGGGACCGTTTAAAGTAATCGCGAAAGTGAACGACAACGCTTACAAATTAGAACTTCCGGGAGATTATGGGATTCATGCAACCTTTAATGTTGGGGTCCTCTCACCTTACATCGATGATGACGGAATTTCGGAATTGAGGACAATTCCTTTTAAAGGAGGCGGAGATGATACGGAATCATTTGACATGAACGAAGAAGACAAAGTAAGGATCGTTATAAATGACCTTACTACACGCCATGCATGGACTACTACGTATTTAGGCGAGAAAACGGACATAAGACGTGGAGTCTCGGTCTCAGCCGTGTCATATAACACGGCCCATGTCATGCTATGCCGGAAGGTCGACAATCGGCCGGAAAATGGACGAACTGCCGGAAAAATCACCACCTGCCGGAAAAATCACCACCTGCCGGAACTGGCCGATCGCTGCCGATCGAACCCGGCCGTGTCATCCGACACGGCCCGTGCCGAGATGTCCTGGATAGTGAAATCTCGCTGCCGACCGAACCCGACCGTGTCGTCCGACACGGCTGGTGCCGAGATGTCCCGGATATTGAAATCTCGCTGCCCGACCTACCCGACCGTGTCAGGCGACACGGCCGAGTCACACTCTTCCGGATAGTAAATTCCCGCTGTCCGACCAACCCGACCGTGCCAGGTGACACGGTCGAGTCCTGCCGAACATGTGCTCCCGCACATGCCGCCCCGGCCGTGCCGATCGGCACGGGCCGTGTCCGACAGCCAGCAAATGACCATTATTGCTGATTTTTTTTGTTTTTTTTGTTGTTTTCCCTCCCCTCACATGTCATGATTAGACTTGCATGTTATGTGGGGTGGCTTATAATCATTTTGTTGTGTGATTCCCCCTCCATTTGATTTGATTCCTTTGTATTTTATCTTGATGTTTTGTTTTTCATTTCAAGATCATGTGATCTTGTTTTCATCCCTTAGTTGTTTAGAAGACTACACTTCAATAAGTAGTCTTGTTCATGCTTGTATGAAGTATTGTATGTTGAAGAAATAAGAATACACTTGTGTTTTCTTGGTGAATGCTTTTCATCGAAATCTTGATTATAATTCGACGCGTTTTCGAGTTTTAATCCAATCGATTCTCAATAGGTCTTGAGGAAAGATTATCTTATCAAACTATAGGTCTAGTTTGATAAATCATTCATATTGTTCTTGTTTACGTAAGCCGAATTGCCCTACTTTCGGTTATATCTTACGAGTGTTACACATATTCGAGTGTTGTGAGGATCAATTATATTTCCGCTGCATTACATACGAGTTTACGTCCATTTTCATATGTAATTCGTATCAAATGTGCCCATGTGTTACGTACGTAAGTCGTCTTTACGTACGTAAGGCTCCAGTCCGTAGCGTACGCTATGAAGAGTTGACTTGTTTGTCCTCTAGCCCGCCAAAAGTAGCTTCATCCGCGTCAAATGGAAGATTCTGGTCGGGAGACCAACTCACCCGTTACGTACGTAAGCTAGTTACCTTAACGTACGTAATACTAAAATTTTAGCGTACGTTAGGTATATATTATAGCGTGCATTAGACATTCAATCCTTTAGCCACATATCACATTTTAACCATCTCGGGGTGACCGTCCTTTCCACTCGTCAACAATCATCGGGGAACAAGACATTGGCCACCGTCATATTCCCACCGACGATCGTCCAACGGTGTCAAGGCGTGTCACCTTCGTTTCATCCACATTGTACAGTTGCATAGCATTTAATGAAATAACAAAATAAGGAAAAACAACATTACATTACAAGAAATCACACAGTATAAGGTAATTAAGCATGAAATACCGGTGGTATTACATATCACCCCCCTTAAAAATAGTTTCATCCCGAAACTAAGAAAATAACTCGGGATGACTCTCCTTCATGCTCGACTCGGTTTTCCAAGTCGCTTCTTCCATGACGTGGTGCGACCACTGAACCTTTGATACCGTTCGATACCCAACAGTGTTACCAATACAGGAACTGTTGTGAATCATGGTTGCGTGAAGCGGAAGTATAAGTTCTCGAGCGGAAGTAAACAGCAAATAAAAATAATGGTCAGTACTTGATGCAGTGCACTTCGATATCTGACTCTTCAATACAAAGAAGATTTCAATCTGACTCTTCAATACAGCTGACACTTGATACGGCGGCACTTCGATCTGACTCTTCAATACAATGCCGATACAACGACACTTCTGACTCTTCAATACAAGATTGATGCAGCTCTTCAATACAGCAACACTTCGATGCAGCTCCTCAATACAGCAACACTTTGATACAGACAGAATCAATGGCACTTTGATTCAGCGAGAGTCGATCGTACGTTGGTACAACAATATTTGGACAGTACTCCGTTATAGTAACAATGGACTTCACATCGGTACGGTACTTCGGTACAACAACAATGGACTGTATTTCGGTACAGCAGCAATGGACTGTATTTTGGTAAAGCAGCAATGGATACGGAAATAATGAGGGCACTTCAAACCCTTAGAATTAATTACTATAATCCCCTTAGAATCCTGTTCTAAAGAAACGTTTGGAATTATTCTAAGAACTCAAGTTTCTATGATTAAGACTTAACAATTTTATGAACTAATATTGTAAGAATGTAGAAGTGATAATTATAAGAATAATACTCAAGAAAATTTGAGCAACAGCTCTGATTCTAGCTCAAGGCCGAAATATCTTTTTGATTTCAAAGTTGATTGGTTCCCTCGTTACCTAAAGGTCTCCTTTTATAGGAGAGTACAAAAAAAACTATATTATCCCTGACATATTAAACTAAGGAAATAAAATGAAGTTCCCTACTTTTTAAGACAATGCAGGGCGGCTACACATGGGGCTGAATTAAAAGGGAATAAACTAATACAACTTAACTATAAAGTAAATAAAGGAATCTTGAGAAAGGTCTTGATATTCACAATTTCTCACGTTCACTTTGAAACTTCCACATGCTGAAGTTCCCTTTCCCAAGACAACACCAACATCACCTTCCTTGAAGCTTCCTCACGCCTAAGTCTAATTTCTAAGCTAGTATGGATTTTTCTTAATCATCAAGTCGACCTTCGGTTGTTCATCCTTTTTTTATAGAGTATTTCTCTTTTCGAGTTTTTATGATTTAACTCTCATTTTCAGGAAATACGACAAAGACGCCCTCATGCCATTATTTAGGCAATATCTGGGGTCCGCCCTCAAGCTTTCTGTTTTTAGCTATATCTGGGCTGCCCTCAAGCAAAGCTATATCTGGGCTTAGAATTTGAACAACTATCGGGCCTTCTTGAATCTCAAGTAGATCCACCATTGCACAGTCACTAAACTTAGACATGATTTCCACTTCTAATTCGGGCAGCGTAAGGACAATCTTGTCTTCTTCTTTTCTTTGGACGTGAATTCTTCTAAGTTCAGGGTCTTTATTCAGTGTACTCGAAACAGTCTCAGTGTGAGGGTCTTCAAGAGAGGATTTGATCGAGGTCATACAGTAAACCTCTTGTGTAGGAACCGAGTTGTCTTCATAAGAGTTTTTGAAAACCTATCAACCACAACAAATATAGAATCCCTCCCATACCGGTTTCTAGGCAATTCCAGCACGAAATCCATCGATATATCAGTCCAAGGAGCATTAGTAATGGGGAGTGGGGTGTACAAACCATGGGGTTGAACTCGACTCTTAGCCATTTTTCAATCGATACAGCGACCACAAATACGAATGATATCTCGTTTCATACCCGGCCAGTAGAAATGTTCTTGCAAAACAGACAAGGTTTTATCAATGCCAAAATGACCTATCAACCCTCCCCCATGTGATTCGAGTAACAATAGCTCACGTATAGAGCTAGTAGGTATGCATAACTTATTTTCTCTAAACAGAAAACCATCACTCTTATAGTACTTATCGACTCCATACTTCTCACAAGTAATGAAAATTTCGCCAAAATCAATGTCTTTCTCGTACAGATTTTTAATCAATTCAAAACCAAGTATTTTCGAATCTAAAGCAGTCAGAAAGGTATACCTGCGAGATAGAGCATCAGCAACGACGTTCTCTTTTCCCTGTTTGTACTTGATTACATATGGGAACGTTTCTATGAATTCCATCCATCGAGCATGCCTTCTATTCAACTTTTGTTGCCCCTTCAGATGCTTCAAGGACTCGTGATCAGTGTGTATCACGAACTCTTTGGGCCATAAGTAATGTTGCCAAGTTTCGAGTGCTTGAACCAAGGCATATAGTTCCTTGTCGTAAGTTGGATAGTTCAGCGAAGCTCCTCCCAACTTCTCACTGAAGTAGGCAATCGGCCTACCTTCTTGCATCAAAACAGCTCCTATACCTGTACCGGACGCATCACACTCGATCTCAAAAGACTTAGCAAAATTTGGCAGGGCTAGCAATGGAGCGTTCATCAGTTTTTCTTTCAAGGCCTTGAAGGCTGTCTCTTTTTCCTGTTCCCACTTGAATCCAACATTCTTCTTGATTACCTCGGTCAAAGGGGCGGCTACAGTACTAAAGTTGGGTACAAACTGGCGATAGAAGCTTGCCAAGCCGTGGAAGCTTCGGACTTTGCTCACATTTTTGGGGCTGTCCCATTCTCTAATTGCCCTCACTTTCTCTTCATCGACCTGTATCCCCTGGGAACTAACAACGAAACCAAGGAAAGCCAATTTCTCGATGCCAAAGTTGCATTTTTGAATGTTAGCAAACAAGTGTTCCTTTCTAAGCACAAGCAACACCTCTTTCAAATGCTTGATATGTTCATTCAAACTTTTGCTATATATTAGGATATCATCAAAGTATATAACAACAAATTTCCCAATAAAAGCACGTAGAACATGATTCATTACCCTCATAAATGTACTTGGTGCGTTAGTGAGCCCAAATGCCATAACTAACCACTCATACAAACCATGTTTAGTTTTAAACGCCGTTTTCCACTCGTCTCCCTCTTTCATTCGAATAGGATGGTACCCACTTCTTAAATCAATTTTTGAAAACATTGTGGAACCATATAATTCATCTAACATGTCGTCAAGTGTAGGGATGGGATGTCGATACTTCACCGTAATGTTGTTTATTGCACGGCAGTCTACGCACATCCTCCACGAGCCATCTTTCTTTGGTACTAACAATACCGGGACTGCACAAGGACTCATACTCTCTCTCACATGTCCCTTTGCTAGTAGTTCATCCACTTGCCTTTGCATCTCTTTAGTCTCTTCGGGGTTACTTCGGTATGCAGGACGGTTTGGTATTGAGGATCCTGGAACAAAGTCGATACAGTGCTCGACGCCTCGAACGGGCGGCAACCTGGGTGGGGTCTCCTCAGGAAACACGTCTTCAAACTCCTGCAATAAAGAGACAATCAATGGGTCAGTAGTATCAGGAAATGATGGAATATTAAGCAATACGTCACGAAATAGTAATAGAACCACAGGTCGTTTTGCAAGCAAGGCCCGTTTAACTTCACTAGCCCTACAAAGGGCGACGGTTTTTATCCCTTTAGGGATCGCTGTGACTGTTTTCTTTTCCTTCTCCTTTTTTCGCTTTCTCTCAGTGCTTTCTCTAATATCCTCTGATCTTCAAGGATTTGCTTAGGGGTCATAGGTGATAGATTAAATTTCTTCTTTCCAAAAATGAAGGAATACTTGTTCGAAATCCCATCATGAGTAACTTTGCGGTCGTACTGCCATGGCCTTCCTAAAAGGATCTGGGTGGCATGCATAGGGGCGACGTCACAAACTACTTCGTCCTCATATCTACCTATTTTAAAGGGTACGGTGCATCTACTCACTACTTTCAGTTCCCCAGCATTATTCATCCACATCAACTTATATGGTTTAGGGTGTCTTTCGGTTTTAAGCTCTAGTTTCTGCACCAAGGTTGTACTAACGACATTGACACAAATACCTCCATATATGATCATACTACAGAGGTTCTCCTTAATGTAGCACCTACACTGAAACAAAGTTCTCCCTCTGTCTATCCTCATTTTCCACTACCTTAGCTGACAAGGACATTCTAAGCACTACATTAATCTTCCCTTCTAAGATTTCTTCATTACATTCTTCTATATCTTCTCCACTATCCTCATCCTTAATATCTTCTTCTCCCTCACTGTCAGTCGCTATTTCCCCTGACTTAATGACTACAACTCGCTTTTTTGGGAAGTTTGGGGCTATGTGACATATACCTTGACACCTATAGCATCGTATCTCATATGTCCTAGGTTGAGGTTTGGGACTTAATGAAGGTTGGGGCTTAGTTGGCGGATTAGGGGCTGTCTGGACCCTAGTGACCGACGGTTTTTGGTCTTCCTTATGGTTAGTGGGATGTCTCGATTTCCATGGGATACTAGGAGTGGGGGTCTTCCTAGTTTGACGCCTCCAAACTTGAGTTTCTATTTTCCTAGCCGTGTGCACCATTTCTTCTAAGCCATGCATAGTCATGAGCTCTAATTGGTCTCTAATCTCAACATTGAGTCCGGCTAAGAACCTAGTCATGGTATTATCGTGGTCCTCCTCTATACGACATCTAATCAGTCCTGTTTCCATTTCCTTATAGTAATCGTCTACTAACTTAGTCCCTTGCCTTAAAGTGTGGAGACTATACCTAAGGTCCCTCATGCAATAGCTAGGAACAAATCTTTCCTTCATCACTCGCTTCAGTTCTTCCCATGTATCTATGGGTCTTTCCCCATGTCGATGTCTAAGTTGAACTACATGATCCCACCATACAAGAGCATACCCAGTGAACTCTACAGTGGCTATCTTAACCTTCTTAAGATCTGAAAAATTTCGACACTCGAATTGTCCCTCGACCTTCCTAACCCATTCAAAATAAGTTTCGGGATCAGATTTGCCTTCAAAAGGTGGTATGGAGAACTTAACACTACTTAAGTTATCATCTACCCGTACTCGTTGTTCTCTAGGTTCTTGGTCGATCCTAGGCTGTCTGTCATCCTCAAAGTACTCGTCATATTCATCTTCCGGATAGTATTCGGGTGGTGGAGGGGCTGCCCTAACTCTACCCCTTTCTCTACCTCTATACCGTGAATCCCGTCCTCCCATTGTGGGTTCTCTCTCTCGATTCTCCCTATTTCTAATAGTAGGTTCGGGAGTTGGTGACGTTTTATGGGATTTCAGCTCTTCCCTCATTTCCAACATCATGTTTTCCATCCTTCGTAAGTAGGATGTCAGACCTTCGAGTTGGAATTGCACAACACGGAAGTTTTGGATTTTATTAGTAACTGGGTCGTCGCTTAAGACCTCTTCCTCATCTACGGGATCCTTCCCAGCTCGTCTAAGTGCTGGAGTTTCTCCATCCTTCGAGTTTCTTGATCCTGTCATCATGGTACTAAGTGATTCGAAACAGTAAGCAAATATCGAGTAGCTTACTTAAAACACAACAACTTAACTCCAATGCGAATCACAAAATTATTTATATATATAGCTGTATGAGAATAACGATAAGAAAGGAATGACAAAACCGTGCTCTCCGATGCCAAATGATATCGTTCGATACCCAACAGTGTTACCAATACAGGAACTGTTGTGAATCGTGGTTGCGTGAAGCGGAAGTATAAGTTCTCGAGCGGAAGCAAACAGCAAATAACAATAATGGTCAGTACTTCGGTACAGCGGCACTTCGATACAGCTCTTCAATATAGCAGTACTTCAATACAGCTCTTCAATACAGCAGCACTTCGATACAGCGGCACTTCGATACAGCTCTTCAATACAGCAGTACTTCGATACAGCGGCACTTCGATACAGCTCTTCAATACAGCAGTACTTCGATGCAGCTCTTCAATACAGCAACACTTCGATGCAGCTCCTCAATACAGCAGCACTTCGATACAGACAGAATCGATGGCACTTCGATTCAGCGAGAGTCGATCGTACGTTGGTACAACAATATTTGGACAGTACTCCGTTATAGTAACAATGGACTTCACGTCGGTACGGTACTTCGGTACAGCAACAATGGACTGTATTTCGGTACAGCAGCAATGGACTGTATTTTGGTAAAGCAGCAATGGATACGGAAATAATGAGGGCACTTCAAACCCTTAGAATTAATTACTATAATCCCCTTAGAATCCTGTTCTAAAGAAACGTTTGGAATTATTCTAAGAACTCAAGTTTCTATGATTAAGACTTAACAATTTTATGAACTAAAATTGTAAGAATGTAGAAGTGAGAATTATAAGAATAATACTCAAGAAAATTCGAGCAACAACTCTGATTCTAGCTCAAGGCCGAAATATCTTTTTGATTTCAAAGTTGATTGGTTCCCTCGTTACCTAAAGGTCTCCTTTTATAGGAGAGTACAAAACAAATTATATTATCCCTGACATATTAAACTAAGAAAATAAAATGAAGTTCCCTACTTTTTAAGACAATGCAGGGCGGCTACACATGGGGCTGAATTAAAAGGGAATAAACTAATACAACTTAACTATAAAGTAAATAAAGGAATCTTGAAAAAGGTCTTGGTCTTCACAATTTCTCACGTTCACTTTGAAACTTCCACATGATGAAGTTCCCTTTCCCAAGACAACACCAACATCACCTTCCTTGAAGCTTCCTCAGGCCTAAGTCTAATTTCTAAGCTAGGATGGATTTTCCTTAATCATCAAGTCGACATTCGGTTGTTCATCCTTTTTTATAGAGTATTTCTCTTTTCGAGTTTTTATGATTTAACTCTCATTTTCAGGAAATACGACAAAGACACCCTCATGCCATTATTTAGGCAATATCTGGGGTCCGCCCTCAAGCTTTCTGTTTTTAGCTATATCTGGGCTGCCCTCGAGCAAAGCTATATCTGGGCTTAGGATTTGAACAATTGTCGGGCCTTCTTGAATCTCAAGTAGATCCACCGTTGCACAGTCACTAAACTTAGACATGATTTCCACTTCTAATTCGGGCAGTGTAAGGACAATCTTGTCTTCTTCTTTTCTTTGGACGTGAATTCTTCTAAGTTCAGGGTCTTTATTCAGTGTACTCGAAACAGTCTCAGTGTGAGGGTCTTCAAGAGAGGATTTGATCGAGGTCATATAGTAAACCTCTTGAGTAGGAACCGAGTTGTCTTCATAAGAGTTTTATAACAGATAAGAAGGTAACAGGTGAGGAACGTGCATTAAGTTTATTTGGTGAGGTGGTGCTAGTGTCACTCGTTCTCAACATTTCACTCGTTTGTTCTCTCAACTTCCTAGCACGTGCACGTGTGATAGGACCAGTGGGGTCCATGACGGTTCCAACCGTTCCTAACTCTCTTGGTAGCACAACCATGTTTGTATCAACCTTCACGAGGGGTATGGCTTTATTTTGCAATATCTTCATACGCCGATCCAAGATGGCGATCGGTACCTCTCTAAAGGTAGCATCATTGGAAATTTCCACTTCTTCGAAATTGAGTTTGTGACTCGGATCGTAGACATACTTCCTTAACTGGGAGACGTGAAAGACGTTATGCACTCCATCCAGATGCGGCGGTAGAGCTAATCGATACGCAAGCTTCCCTACCCAGTCCAATATCTCAAACAGGCCTATAAACCTCGGGCTTAACTTGCCTTTTTGGCCGAAATGCCGGATACCCCGCATAGGCGATACTTTGACCGAAACATGATCCCCGATCGCAAATTATAACGGTCGCTGTCGGTTTTCGGCATAAGATTTCTGCCGGCTCTGTGCAGCTAGCATGTGCTTTCGAACGATAGAGATCTTCTTAATGGACTCCTGGATCAGATCTAACTCGGTAATCGCGGTATCAGAAGCATCATCCCAGCATAACGGCGAATTGCATCTTCACCCATACAGGGCCTCAAACGGTCCGATGCTTATGCTTGCATGCCAGCTGTTGTTGTACGAGAACTCCACTAATCCCAGATGTCTAGCCCAATCCTTACCCCAATCGAGCACACATGCCCTCAACATATCTTCCAAGGTTTGAATCGTACATTCGGTCTGTCCATCCGTCTGAGGGTGATAAGCCATGCTAAAATGTATTTGGGTCCCCATAGATTTATGGACAGCTTTCCAAAAACAAGACACGTATCTGGTGTCGCTATCCGAAATCATGGACGAGGGATCGCCGTGCAGCCTCACGATCTCCGTGATGAAAATGGCGGCCAATTTCTCTATCCCAGTTGTATCTTGAATAGGAATGAAATGTGCCGATTTCGTCAATCGATCAATAATGACCCAAATTATATCCTTTCATCCCACCGCCGTTGGTAGCTTAGTGACAAAATCCATCGATATGCTTTCCTATTTTCACTCTGGGATGGGTAGGGGTTGCATGATTCCGGCTGGTCTGGGGTGTTCAATCTTCACTTGTTGGCACGTCATACATCGGGCGACGAATCTAGCAACTTCCTATTTCATATTTTTCCACCAAAAATTCTGTCGCAAATCTTTGTACATCTTGCTTGCTCCTGGGTGAATAGAATAGGGAGTGGAGTGCGCCACCTTCAGTATAGTCTGCTTCAGCCCGTCATTCGGCGGGATACAGATCCTGTTCTTGAACCTCACCAAATCACCCTGGATCTTATAGTCGGAAACATCTCCTCCCTCGATTCTTGCACCAATCACACGTAATTCGGGATCCTCCATCTGTGCTAGATGTATCTCGTCTGGTAAGGACGAATGTATGTTGATTGCGCACAATTATCCTTGCCTACGTTGTATCCATACTTGATCGCTTCTCCCGATGTCTTGTCAGATTCGGCTGAACTGCAGGCCTTGGATACCATCACTTCTTATGTAGTTTTCCGACTGAGAGCATTAGCTACCACATTGGCTTTCCCGGGTTGATAGGAGATTCCACATCGTAGTCCTTGATTAGCTCCAACCAGCGCCTCTGTCTCATGTTTAATTCTCTCTGAGTGAAGATATACTTCAAGCTCTTATGATCCATGAAAATCTTGCAAGTAACTCCGTAAAGATAGTGCCTCCAAATCTTGAGGGCATGCACCACTGCAGCTAGCTCCAAGTCGTGTGTTGGGTAATTCACTTTGTACGGCCTTAGTTGTCGAGATGCGTACGCTATGACTCTGTCATTCTGCATGAAGACACACCCCAGTCCATGCTTAGATGCATCTGTGTATATGATGAATCCTTCCGTTCCCTGAGGTAACACTAGCACTGGAGTAGTAGTTAGCCTACTCTTGAGCTCATCGAAGCTCTTCATGTGAATATGCTTAGTATGTGAGTGCAATACAGGGTTGTGTGTTATTGCAATTGCACTAGTCCTATCGCACATTATCGGCATTTCTTTGGCTTCAATTCCATAGTCTGACAGCTGTTGTTGCATCCAAAGGATCTGCATACAACAACTACCAACAGCATAGTATTCTGATTCAGCTGTTGAAAGTGAGTTTGCCAATTCTTTCTTGTTAAACCAAGACACAAGTCTAGGTCCAAGAAAGTGACAAGTTCCGCTTGTACTCTTCCTATCTAGCTTGCAGCCTCCGAGATCTGAGTCGTTGTAGCCAACTATATCGAATCCGCCTTCTTTGGGATACCACACTCCTGCGTCGACTGTTCCTTTGACGTATTTCAGGATTCATTTGGCAGTTGCGAAGTGTGATTCTTTAGGTACTACTTGATATCGCGCACACACTCCTACAACAAACTGGATATCGACCCTGCTAGCCATTAGGTACAGGAGTGAGCCAATAATCTTCCTGTAGAGTGATTGATCAACCGGCTTTCCAGCTTCATCAGCAATCACGGAAGTGCTCATGGGTGTTGACGATGATTTGGAAGTATTCATTCCAAACTTGTTGAGAAGCTCCTTGCTGTATTTTTCTTGGTTGATGAATATCCCTGTAGGCAACTGCTTTACCTACAATCCTAGGAAATAACTAAGTTCTCCCATCATACTCCTTTCAAATTTACTTTGCATGAGATAAGAGAACTTTTGACACAAAGCAAGGTTAGTTGAACCAAGTATTATATCATCTACATATATTTGAACCATCAGGAGGTCATCACCTTCCTGTATTTTAAATAAGGTCTTGTCCACAGTACCTTTCTCGAATCGATCACTACAATAAAAAAGCCCTTCAATGATGGTGATTTTTGTTGCTATTTTGATGGAGATGACTATCACCAACAAATTTTGTCGTGGCAGATTTGTTCTTGAAAGTGGCGTGGTTGAACAACTACTACGAAAAATGTTTTTGTTGGAAACTATAGCAATGACACTTTTGTGTTGTTGAAATGTTGGTATTTTGTTGGTGATGATGAAAAATATCAACGAAGCAATTTCACTTTCTACAACAAAATTGTATGTCGGAAAATTCAATGCAATTTTATCAACAAATTTTAGCAACAACTTTTTTGTTGGAAGGTCAACTACGAAATATTGCTTTTTTACCAACAAATTATCATCCAATGTTCAGTTGGAAAGGGAGCTACAAAATTTTTTGTTGGTATGTTGTTACAAGTGTATGGGGTTATGACAATAAACTTAGCAACAAGATTACGTGTTGGAAAGTTAACTACGCACTTTGAGGTCGCAAACCTGTTATAGATTTAGCCAAATTTGCAACAACAATGTTGTCGCTATTTTGTTGTAAAAAAATAGACAGCTACCAACGCATAATAACGTTGTAAAATTTGTTGATACTTAAACCCAATTTATTACAAATATTTTGTCACTATTTACTTGTGTTTGAAATTCAGTTACAAATTTAGCCTCAAACTAGCAAGATGGAAAATTTTAACACGTTTAGCATTGAGAAATTATCTCATTCATAACAAAAATAACCATAAAATGCAAACAAACCCACTGTTCAAATGAAACCAAAAAACGTAAACAAATTCAATTCTAATCCAAAAGACATCAATTATTCAAATAATAACTATGACCAAGATCATCCATCACCAACGACACCAACTACTATTGCTTACGATACTTCTTATGCTTTTGAGACCACTCATGCTGATCACCAATACTTATTTTTCCATATGCATGATTTTTGCCATACTTCGTTGCGTAAATGCGATGCCTTCTTGAATTATCCATATTTATCTCGAAATCCTCTTCAGAACTATCGTAAGAGTCGTAATGATTTCTATTTTCTTCATCTTCCAAATCATTTTTTCAGAGACGTTCCAGTACCTCGCACACCATATCCAGCAAAATGATCTTCAAATTTGCAACCACCTCCTTTGTGCACTCATCAATCTTCATTTTAACTATATCTTCCAAGGCTCCTTGGTCTAAACCACTTCCTTCCACATCTGCCAACCCATCATGTTCATCACCAAGGGTCTGTCGAGCGTGTCCAAATCCATATAGTCTTCTCCTTTTAGCTCCACCCGATGCATCATTCCAAGCATTGATATCAAAATTCGGACGTGATTCTGGATCAGGATATTTTTCTTCTATAATTTTGTCATATGTATCCTGTATAATGATAATAAAGTCAATAAATTGCACCATACAAACATCACACAAGTTTGTTAAAAATAAACTGTAGCAGGACCATTAGTTAACTTATTTTCTAAAGAATGAACATACTGATTGCAAGTACGATATATTATCTAAATAATAATGATCAATATGTTGGCTTCCATAAATAAGGAAAAAAAAAGGCCAGTGAGTACTGAATGTAATACCCGGTTGTAATTCAGTCTTTATCACTCAGTATTTATCGTTCAGTAATTGTCACTCAGTAATTTTCACTCGTTAATGATCATCTGTCACTCATATTCAATCATTGTATTCATCGTTCTGAGTAATTGTATCGTGTATCAATCGTTATTCATCATCAATCTAGTTGGAGAATCATGCCGTATTTATCATTGTTGTCATCTTCATAATGTGTTGTGTGTGAGGAGTAGCGCACGCTACGTACTCTCTTTAGCGTGCGCTAATTGAGTACGGGTAGCGCACGCCACCTCTCAACACTAGCGCACGCTAGTATGTTTCAAGCAGGCAGTCCAGAAGGCACCGGACTGCAGTTGGGTTATAAGTAGTGCACGCAACAAATGGTAAGTAGCGCACGCTAGTAGGTCGGAGTAGCGGACGCTATGCAGCCGGTGTCGCGTGCGCTAAGGACGGATCAGGCAGAGTCCAGTGGCTACTGGACTGCATTGGGTAAATGCCTAGCGCAAGCTACGAGTAGATTAGCGTACGCTAATCGGTGTAAGTATCGCACGCTGAAGCTTGTGTGTAGCGCACGCTACCGCGATCAGATCAGAGAACAGGAGGTTCTGGACTCCAGTACTAGGTATCAGATAATTCGTTAGCGCACGCTAACCATTTGTGTTAACGCACGCTAATTAAATGGTTGTAGCGCACGCTACAAAAGGTACGTAGCGCACGCTACCGTTGCGAGCAGAGGGTACTGGACTACCCAGTGCACCCGTTAGCGCACGCTACGCACAGGAGCTAGTGCACGCTAACTGGGACTTGCTATATATAGGACAGTCCAGTCCTTTCTTCGTCATTTGTCATTTCTCTTCATTCCTTCGGCGATTTTGGACGATTTCGGGCGTTTTGGAGAGTATTCCTCGAGTCGCAATCATCAATCATCACCTTCAAGCTTATCATTCGGATTAATCATCATTTCATCATCCCCATCACATCAAATCAAGGTAATAATCTTCTTGGATCTAGAATTTCGGATTTTGGTTTTTTCCTTCGATTTCTTCGTGTAAGCTTGGATTGTTGTTGGAATATGTTAGATATGGATTATCTACCTTGGATAAATGTTTTCCCATGGATTATTCAGTGTATATTTCGGATTTCATGAATTGTTGAGGTTTGATTCAAGAACACTTTAGGGGTTTTCGATTAGATATTGTCGTTAACTCGAATTGTGGATTCCTATGGGATTATTAATATCATTGAAAGTGTTTTGATGGTTTGAAATACTCATTTTGGAGTTGGTTTTGATATATTCGGGACTTGGATATTATCGAAAGTTGTGTGGTTGCTAAGTGTTCGCTAGAATGCCTCAATGAGTTTGGATATTGTTGTATCGACGATTGAGTCGGTTATAATCGTGTTTGATTCGTATATTGAGCATTGTTGGTAATTGTCATTCAAGGTTGTTCGAGCGACCGACATCTCATTGTAGGACGTTTGTTCAAGGAAGGACATTCTTCACCGGTTGAGTAAGTTAATTCTTACTCGGTTAAAAGGATTTTCATTCCTTTCGTTGTTGTTCATTCATAATCATAATTCATTCATAATGTATTAACCGTATTGAGACTTGTAATTGTCAATTAATCACTTCATTCACGAGGAACAATGGTTCCAATCATTTCATCGAGCTATCATTCATTTCACTATCATTTCATCTTGGTGAGTCATTCTTGACTTTGTCGGATTGTTATTCATTATTATTCTTCATGGTCATTCTTGTTCATATGACCTTATGGGTTCATATTGCGAGGCCGGGTGTGGATGTGTGGGATTTTTAGTCGGGCACGTGATGGTCATGTGTTGGGTTCACCGACACAGTGGACTGTGCACATGGTAATGTACCTCCGTGAGACTAATTAGGTACAATGATGGGTGTGTCCGGACATCCGTCTTGTGCACATGCACATTCCATTACGGGTGTACTATGATGCCTCTCTTCAGCTTCATTTCATAATTAAGTTATATCATGTTTGTGTTTATTCAACTCTTGAGGATTGTTGTTCTGTGTAACTGACCCCGTTGGGGGATATTGTTTTCAGGTCATGGCAAGGCTAAAGCACGGGAAGAGAACGTTGACGGCGAGAAGTCCCAGTGATACTAGTAGGGGCCCCAGTCCTTTCATTCAGTCGTGTTTTCTTTATTTTATTTTCCGCTGCAGACTTCCGTTTGGATATTCATTTCATTCAGTGTTGTATATTTTTTCTTCATATAAAATATACATGTATTCGGTATTATCTTGGGTGTGTTGTAAAGAAACTCCTCATCGGAGTAATTATTGATATACTGTAGTTCGGTACTACAATTATATCACTTAATTCATTAATTTTCATCCGCCTAGTGGGTCCCAGTCGGGGGTCCATGGTACTGTAATATTCGCCTAGTTTGGGGTGTTACACTGAAGTTGTAGGGTAGGAGAGGGATTGAGATATAAAAAATAATTCAACAAATAATAATTACTTACCCGCACTTTTTTAGCTTTTGGACATACATATTTTCCATCTGTCTTGTGGGTGCGGTCAAATAACTCAAGTTCAGTTGGATTACGTTTAAGCTCTTTCCTCTACAAAATTATGATGGCATAGCAAACGTAAGAACATATCAAAATGAAAGAATCAAGAAACAAAAATATAGATATAATACAAAATTACTTACCATCATATACTTATGTGTCAAAATCGGGATGGAACCACCTGTGTAAGTTGGAGAAGCCTTATCGTTTCCGCTCAAATGATTCTTAGTTCCAGAATCAGACTTGTTCTGCCATTCAGGCTTAGACCAAACCTCTTTGATTAACTTATTCCAAATCGTGCTATTCATCCATTCTGGATTTAAATCGATCCAATCCTTGGCATTTTTTGAGCCCGAGACCATTTTAGCATTCTTTCTGGCTGAGCCGAGTATGTCTCTAAACCGATCAGAGCAAGTCTTACACCAAGCTCTATATATCTGACTTTCTCCCCGCAAAGGCCATTTAAAATGTTTCTATAAATATAGATAGGATATCATAAACACAAACATGTGGCATCGTCTTCAAAACATTTAGTACTATACAAGTCATGCATTTTATAATATAAAGTAAGCTTGCACTAGTACAAAGAAAATCAGTAACAAACCAAGTGCATGTATAATATCTTATATACTTCCATTCAAGACTTACTCAAAAATATGTTGTAATAGTTTACCTTGAACTTATCCCAGTATAGGTCCTTCATATTTTGAGGTACTTTCCTCCATGTTGCCCATGCTTCTTCAAAATTTCCCTTTATAGTAACCGAGATATCAGAAGTCACACGTGTATCAGGAAACCTGTTAAAGTATATTTGGAAGAAAAAACACCAGCTTACACATTGAAGAAAGGAAAGCAAAATTAACATGTAAAAGAAGAAGTGAATAACCTGCCACCAACAGTAAAAATCGTAGGACGATCTTCTAAGTCTTCAGGAACATCCATTCCACGGTTTGGTCCCCGTGTCCTGTGCAGCTCCCCAGACTCATAATCTTTGAAATCCAAGTTCTCATCATGTCCTGGTGATGCAGCACGACTAGTGGGACGAGTACCACTGCCCTCGTAACGAGAAGCATCATCATTATCACTCACTTGAAGCTCATCATTTCGCTCATCTGTTTCGCAAATAGGTGAGGGCGCATGCTCCCTAATTGGGGTCCTACCACCATTTTGTAGGCGAGAATTTTTTGCACCCATACGTGTCTTCTTGCCTTTTCTTGCCATACTGCATAAACAATAGGACATGATTATGAGATTCAAACAGATGTAGTATAAAAAATATATAAATATGCAGAGTAATAGTATACAGACATCATGAATCCTTTTTTTTTTTTTGAGAAATTAAAAATTTTATTGCACAGAAGACACTCACAGTGCATCAAATATGCAACTGTGTTTCAAACCGTACACCAAGTGAAACAGCCCGTCAATGGACCGGCAGACTCAACCAAACTGGAGAACTCAAATACAGACCAAGACACAATCTGTCTTGTACCGAACAGAACCATAAGAAAAAACAGAAAACAAGATCATAACCCATCCCAACTTGGAAAAACTGCATCACCATCCGGAATACATAACATCACTCAACAGCTCCTCCAACTAAAGAATCACACTCAAGATTTAACATTCCCTTTGGGCTCTCCCAATCAGTAAACACTATAGGAACCTATTTAACCATTCCTATTAATACATTTGTTAATGAAACCAACACAAATATTCCATGTTTATCAAATTAAAAAATCCAAGCATAAGAATAACCAGACTCCATTAAACAAAAGTCATCTACGACACCATCAGACTTCATGAAAACAAACAGACTCCAAGAGAATAGGAACAACCATGATAAAGTAGGGCAGAAACAAACTAAAATCATTGATCGAGACAAAGGACAGGCCCCATTCATATAAATAAATGAAGAGAATCACAAACCCTGGCGAAATAAACACCGACATTGTTCTTTGAGTTGAAAAATCGTACAGAGCTGAGGACGATTGAAGACTGCGCGAGTACAAATAGCCAAAATTAGGGCTTACTTCGGGCTGTAATTGATAGTTTCATTACCATATGGACTCTAAATTTTGGAGGGAGGACTAAGGAATTGTGTAAATTGGCAAGATAACAAAAAATTGGAGGAATTTAGGAAAGTGGAAGGATCTCGATCGCCGCCGGATTATTCACTACGTTTTTGGGGAAGATGGATGTTTCGATACTTTCACTGAAAGAAGGAATCAGTCTTCTGATGGATGGAACATAATAGGGATCGGATCTGGGCCCGGTTACACTAGTTTGCTGGTCCCTTGTTTCTCCGTCTAGATGCCCGCTAATCATTCCAAAGCCCAACAAGCTTTCCCAAAAATGGAATCAAAGACCCCAGGTCAGGATGGCAGATTGAGAGCCCACGATGAAGAAAACGTGCCAAAAACGAAAAGCGCGTCTAATGAGATGGAACTGAAGAGTTTGAGACTTGAATAATTAAGGGATCTATACACATTTATACAATATATATAGAATAATTACAAAAATAAAACATCATATAACATCATACAAAAATAGTTACAAAAGAAACTATCTGTATATACTTCTATTATAAGGGAGTCGTGACACATGTCACTTTGTAAGTTTTTTTATTTTTTATTTTAAATTAGCTTATACATAGAGATGTATTCTTAAATTTCAAAAAAAAAAAATCTAGATATGTATTGTGGGAGTTTTATTCCACAACTTACACTCATTTACCAATAAAAAAATCATTTCTTTATTTTTTTAGCTTAAAATTTTAAATATTTATAATTTTTTATATCAAGTTTATTTTTAATGGAAAATATATCAAAATAATTTTTATTTCACAATTTTCAACTAGACATCCATATGAATATAATAAATTTGATGGATTTAAAATAATGACCGATTGCACAGAAAAATTATATTAAAAAATATGAATATTTATTTCCAGTAAAATTAATTGATGAAAAATAAAAATATATTAACTCATTTTTATGAAATTAGATTTCAGACTCGTATTGCTTAATAAATTATGATATTTATTTAATTATAATAACTAAAAATAATAAAACATACACTGCTCACACACACATATATTAAGACTTAATCACATACTATTTTCGTCCCCAAAATTTGTTCCTACTTTTTTCGGTATGTCCAGAAAATTTGTTCATGTAATGGACACTAATTGGCTTAATACTCCGCTAATGTGGTACTCTTTCTTGAATTATATTACACCCAATAATACACTCACTAAGTCTTTTATTAATATTATGCTAATATGATACTCATGTCGAAAATCATCAAAAACAAATTTAGAGATCAGGAAATTATTTTCTAATAAGAGAATATCTTATGCGGTGCATCACACCGGAGAACATCTAGTTTACACATATAACATCATATACATCTCATAAGAAAAGGAAAAAAAACCGACCACCCAATCCTTAAAATCGGCACCCATTTTAGTCTTGCTCAATGATTTTTTATAGTCGACAATGCAAAATGATGTAAAAAACTGTAGATACTATAAAATATAGTATAGTTACCCAATATTGCATTTAGATATAGGTATTCTTGTTCATTATTTTTTTATATATTTAACAATGTAAAGTGGAGGTGCAAAAATATAGATCATATCAAGTGTTATTTGGTTATCTATACTTAACAAGTAGTATTTTACTGATGTTACTAGTTTAGCACATTAATCTGAGGCAATTTTCCAAATATGCATTTCAAGTAGCCGAAGAACCCAAACAATATGAGCGATGGATTGAGGCCAGTAACCAACTAAGTTTTCAGATCTGGGCAGCAATATTCTTGTGGAGGACGCTATGACAGCGAGGGAGTAGCAACAAAGCTGGACGCGGTCCATCGGGTTGTCAGGTCTGCAAATTTTTTGCAATATACAATTGAAAAACGATGAAAATCTGAATAAATATGGAACTTCACTCTCTATTGTAAATAAGGACAGCAAAAACCTAATCAAGGCTAACAAACATTTTTACAAACATTTCAAATGCGTCTAAGCGGCGATGACGGTAATATCTTTTAAAAATATTCAAAGGCTTTATAAAAATCTATTTATCAATACCGTCGTAAAATCTCATTTGGAAGTACAAGGCCAAAACGCCAAAGCTCAACAGTTTCAAAAGTGTACGTTAAGCCATCACTTGCACGTACCGACAAAATAGTTTAGAAAACGATTTTCCAAAATAACTTAAGTTGCTAAATACCAAAAGAGCATTCAAAATTATTCACACAGCGAAAATGACAAACAGTTAAAATTAATCTAGCAGGGAAACATAACAAATAATTAAAAATACTGTTGCAACGGAATAATGACAACTAGTCAAAGTAATCAATTCGCAAACACATGTCATAGCCAGTATCCTCTAGGAAGCTTATATCTAACATCGGAATAATGACAACTAGTCAAAATATATTTGTAATATTTTATTTAAATGTATGTAGTAGGATATGTAATTTCCCCAATAATTAATGTGTGCTTTCAAATTAGTACACAGGTGGATTATTATTTTAAGTCTAATAATTTGATTCCGAATACATAAAAGTATAATACACGTGAAAACTTTATAATATATAAATATATAAATAAGGAATAAATAACTACTACTTCTCCATCTCAAAGAAGTTGACTGTTTCCTGTCAAGCATCTTTAACCGTGACTACAAACTAATCTTAAACTATAATTGTAAAATGACCAATTAAAATATATAAAAAAAATAGGTAATAAATTTATATTTTGTATTTTGTTAAATAATCTGAAAGTTAGAGTGGTGACCGACCTAGAAATAAATAAGGAACGGGAGGAAGTACTCATAAAAATATTATTAGTATACTAACTAGACTATAAGTCGAACTTGAATAGTAGAATTCAATTAATACTAAAATAAACACTAAAAACGTAGCAAGCAATAACAAGGCCTAATAACAAAGTAAATAATCATCTACTTTGTCCAACAGAGAGAGACAGAGACTCTGGAGACTAGACGAATACTTCGAATTTGCGGGGAAATTCACACAAAAAAATTAAGAGACCGCCAAACATTTCCATCCCCTGCTCATACCGGCGCCTCCCTTACTCTTCTGCAACGCTGAACTCATCAAACCTCACTCCTTGGCTCTCTTGCCACTTCGAACCGGTAACGGGCCCCTTATCATTCTCTGGGCCGCACAAATACTTGCTTAATTTTATGTTTGTTAATTTTTTACTTCTTTTTTTCTGTATAATTATTTGATCGTCACTGTTTTTTTTTTCTTAGTATTTTTGTAATTTTTGTCTCCAATTCCGGGAGTCTTGTTTGAGCTCATTATAATTGGTCTCGGATTAGGTCTTGTAATTTACAATTTTCTTACTGACCACTATCTGTTCTGTGGCCCTAATTGTGGTATTCTATTGTACTGATCAGGAATTCTGTTTTGAGCATAATTGAACTGACCTGAGCATATAATTTCGGCTTCTTTGGAGTTGAAATGTTGGATCGTAGCTGGATGTGGATGCGTTTAGCTAACAAAAAACATGTTAGGTCTTATTTTAAAGAAAAACTCAACAACTTCTTAGACTATGCCTATGCCCATGAATCTTGTGTTGATCGTGGCAAAATAAAGTGTCCATGCACCAATTGCAAGATAGAATGTATAAACTTCAAGCTCAGGTGTATATTGACATCGTTGAGAATGGCTTTATGAGAGGATATGATAGGTGGACAGCCCACGGTGAACCACTAGAGGAACAAGTACTTGATGAACCATCTATTGAAACTATGCCTCAGGAAACTATTGGGATGGAAAGAATGGTGATGGATTTTGCAGGGCCTGAGCTTGATTGGAATGCACGACATGAAGAGCAGCGACCTAATAGGGACGCAAAAAGTTTTTTGATCTACTAAATGCTGCATAGCAGCCGTTGTTTGAGGGTTGTGAGACATATACAAAGCTATCAGCTATGTGCGAGATGTTCAATATAAAATCAGAATTCAATATGCCTGAGGCTTGTTATGATCGATTGGCAGCGATGATGCAGAAGGTGCTCCCTAAAGGTAATGTTTTGCCTAAAGATACGAGAGGATTGATTCCTGCAAAAACAACTGCATGTTATATTACAAAGAAAATAAGTATTTGCAATCATGTAGTGTTTGTCAACATCCTCGATACAAGGAAAGCAAGCCAGGAAGTCGGAAGAAAGTTCCACATAAGGTTCTGCACTATTTGCTATTAACAACTAGGCTTAAAAGACTTTATATGTCTGTTCACTCTGCAAAGGAAATGACATGGCACACTAAGGCACATGAAGAAGGGACTATGGGACATCCTGCACATGGTGATGCGTGGAAGAATTTTGATAAATGTAACCCTTCATTTGCTGCTGAACCACGAAATGTTCGTATTGGTTTATGTACTGATGGATTCACTCCATTTAACAACTTTGGTACAGCGTACTCATGTTGGCCGGTCATCGTCGCCGTTTATAATTTGCCACCAGGAATGTGCATGCAAGAGCCTTATATGTTCTTGAGCCTAGTTATTCCTGGGCCTTTGGGACTTGGAAAAAGCTTAGATGTATTTTTGCGTCCACTTATTGACGAGTTGAAAATATTGTGGACAGAGGGGGTTCCAACTTATGACGTGAGTAAAAAGAAAAACTTTCAGATGAGGGCTGCTCTGTTGTGAACAATAAGTGATTTTCCTGCTTACGGCATGTTGTCTGGGTGGAGCACTCATGGGAAGCTTGCATGTCCTTATTGTATGAACCGAACAAAGTCCTTCTACTTGAAACATGGAAGAAAATCAACTTGGTTTGATTGTCATCGCCAGTTTTTGCCAGTGAATCATCGTTATAGGAGAGATACTCGACGTTTTAGAAGGGGTGTAAAGGTGAATGACATGCCACCTCCTCGGTTATCCAGTGAGGAAGTATGTAGGCAAGTTCATATGCTCCCTGACATCACATTTGGAACAAAATGTGGTAAACAAAAGATAAATGGATTTGGCGAGGATCATAATTGGGTAAAGAAGAGCATTTTTTGGGAGCTTCCCTATTGGCATAATAATCTTATTCGCCATAATTTGGACGTCATGCATATCGAGAAAAATGTATTTGAGAACATCTTTAATACCATCATGGATATTAAGAATAAATCTAAAGACAATGCTAGAGCCCGACAAGATGCCGAGAAGTATTGCGACCGACCTGAGTTAAATTTGGTTTATGATGAGAAGAAAAAACCATGGAAGCTCAAAGCACATTATACATTAACCAAGGAACAAATTGAAAGTGTGTGCTCTTGGGTTCGAGAACTCAAATTCCTAGATGGATATGTCTCAAACATGGCTGGACGTGTCAATGAGAAGGGCCATTTTTATGGGATGAAGAGTCATGATTGTCATGTATTCATGCAAAGATTACTCCCAATAGCATTTAGTGCTCTTCCAAAGCCGATATGGGAAACATTGACCGACTTGAGTCAGTTTTTTAAGGATATTTGCTCAACTATTATTCGAAAAAAAAGATATGGAGCAGCTTGAGGTTAACATTGTTGAGATACTATGTAATCTTGAAAAAATCTTTCCTCCTGGGTTCTTTGACTCGATGGAGCATCTGCCGATTCACTTACCATATGAAGCGAAGGTTGGAGGACCAGTACAGTATAGATGGATGAATCCCTTTGAGAGGTATTTAAAGAACGTGTATGCTTACTTTTCTCATTTATTTATTTATTCCTTCACTTTAACTCAACTTTTGCTAGATTCTTGCGTCGTCTAAAGAAGAAAGTCACTAACAAGAACAAGGTTGAAGCTTCCATTGTTAATGCATATTTGAATGAAGAAGTCTCTAGATTTTGCTCCTTGTACTTTGATCCAGCAGTACAGACGAGGTTAAATCGTAACCCTCGTAATGATGATGGAGGGCTAGTTGATTTGTCAGGATCTCTTTCTATTTGCTCATATCCAGGTCGCCCTTTAGGTCCTCCACTTGAACATTATAGACTAAGTGATGATGAAATTTTTACTGCGCATCGTTATGTTTTGGCAAACTTTCGGGAACTTTATCCTTACATCGAGTAAGTATATTTTAACATATCGATATACTTTAACTTCTATGTATTCATAGATTGTTAAGTATTTAACTATTTTATTTTGATAGAAAATTTTTGGAAGCTATGAAGGAGGAGAATCCAGGTATACTTGATGATGAGTTAGACATATTAAGGGATACAAGCTTTCCAAAATGGTTCCAAAATTATGTAAGTATTTAGATTCTTTGTTTCATACTTAATGGGTTGGTTATTATTGTTTTTATGGCACGGATAATTACATTGGAAAATGTTACAGGTTAATGACTCGAGTAATGACTTCAGCGCAGAAGCTGTTGCAAGAATCAGATGCTTGACATACCCCCCATCTCGAATAGTGAAGTTACACAAAGGGTACTTTGTCAATGGGTTCAAGTTTCATACCACAAAATATGGAAAACACAAAACAACATCGAATAATGGTATTTGTGTGCTGGGAAGCTCAAGCATAGAAGAGAACACAAACTATTATGGGTTGGTGGAGCAGATAATGGAGTTAGATTATTTTGGAAACAAGGTGGTTGTGTTCAAGTGCCGATGGTTTGACACTTCCCAAAGAGGGACAAGACTAGTTCACCCACGTTTCAATCTTGTTGAGGTCAACATGAAATCCAGGTTGAGATCAAGTGATGACTTTGTATTGGCTGAACAAGCTTACCAGGTGTGTTACACAAATTTTCCTAAAGGTGTCCAACATAGGGATCGAGGTGAATGGGTTGTAGTGTGTAAAATCAAGGCTAGAAATAGAATTGACGTGCCTTTGCTAGATGAAGAAGAAGAGGTCAAGGAGAAGGTTGATGATCCTTTACAGGAACAAGAAATTTCGATTGCAGGGCACAGTCAATTTGAAGGTCTTAATGATGTAGATGTACAGTGTGATACTAATGCTAACCTAGAGGATGTGAATCCTGAAGAGTTGTGACAAGTCGTTGATAATGGTGTGGACGATGAAGACCATGAGCATGAATTTGAGTTTGACGATGAATTTAGTAAAGAATATATAGATACAGATGAAGTGGAAGAAGAAGAGGAAGACCAAGAATGCAGCAGTGATGATGAGATGAATAATGATTGATGTTTCTCAGGCGACGTAGTTCTTTTACATCAGGTATTTTTGAAGTGGAAGCTGTTATATATTAGTTGTTTATGTTCTCTACTTGCATTTTTTGGCATTTTGCAATTGTTGATATTGCATGGGTGGCGTCATTCTCCCCTTTTTCCCTCCGTTCTTGTTCTCTCTTTATTTCTTTTTCTTCTTCTTCTTCCGAATTTTCGTCTTGTGATTACTTGGTTTCTGGTAAAGGCTAGTAGCCATTTTTTTTCTTTTTTCTTTTCAAGAGCCATCACTAATTTTTATTAAAGGGAGCTCCCTGGGTGAATAAATCGTTATATTACAGTGAATCGTCAATGAGAGCATAAAATAGTCTTAGCAGCATTTCAGCTCTGCATACAGACCTCTGCATACAGACTCATCTAGGATATGTATTTCTTACAACTAAAACCTCATTTTATGACATATTGTAAGCTCTGATTTATTCTGATCAATGCTTAATTTGACCCAAATTTTGACCTAAATCAATTGTTCGACCAGTACAATTTAGTGTGCGCAGACGCACGGTTAGCCCAGTACACAGCATTATCCTCATTCAATTCTATCGCTTGCGTATACAAATCAACAGCATGAGAATATTTATGCATTTTGAAGGCTTCATTTGCGAGGAGTTTGAGTTCCTCAGGTCGCTAAGTATTTGTAGAATCTTCAGTCACCATGCTTGGGGGCATACTATATGTAACTTAGTTGCAATGACTAGTTTGATTATCTTTTTGCGGAATACATTGTCTTTTTCTATATTTTCTCTCTCGAATTTTTCGGTGTTACTGTTGTGTGTTTGTGCGAGGGGAGTATAGGGGAGAAGAAGAATAGGGCAGGAAGAAATGCCTTTTAAAAGTATACCAGTAATTGTTAAAAAGATCTAATAAATGTACAAGTAACCGTTTAAGGTATTACATACACCCATTGAGGTTTGTCATGCAATCTGAAAAACTAGAAGCATATATCAGTGTAGAACTCTTTTAGGAGTCCAGTTATTTTTCAATTGCCCACTTGAGGTTTGTGTTTCCTCAACAAATATATTTGTAAAATAAAAATAGATATGAGGAGGTATTTGTAATTTTGAAAAGACATCGGTTTGTGTGTTTTATAATTTTATTAAACATCATTTTTTTAGGATTAATGTTATACTGTAACTAACTTTCTTATGTATTTAGTAAAAATGATTACTAGTTTAATCTTAGACTGGATATGTTTTGTGTGGTATTGCATAGCACAAGTACAAAATTGTGAAGAGACTACAAGAAATGAAGCATATTTGTGGGATTGTCAGTGTCTCCAAATCCGGTGGGACTTGTAATCAAATATTCTCTATTTACAGGCATATATCTCAATGTGTGGTTTATGTGGACCATATTTTGTTTATTTTTTTGCGGTGAAAATGCATGTTGAACATCTTAAAGCACTGTGACTATTATCATGGTTTCATAGAGCTAGCATAATCGATTTTCAATGCTATAGCAGACATTTTAATCCGACTGTCCGTGTAAATTAACATTTATGATTTACCTCATTTATATACCATGTGTTTTGGTTCCTGCTGTGCAGATGATCATTTTGGCGATTCCAGGAGAGCAGGTTATCATTGACATGTGACTCAACTTCTTTGGTAGTCCACCATTCTTTTTTGGTACTCATTTCTGCAAAAGAAAAACTGACTTCGCTCTGGTATATATATGGTTTACGTGTGCCATATCCAGTTGGGAACGGACTAAATCGAAACTTCGTATAATTGTATCTACTAGTATACCGCAACGTAATTTGTAGGTCTCGAGATTTTCCTGGTGGAAAATTTAGGACTAGGACTGCATCATTCATATGGTTAAACCTGGTCAGGCGGGATTATGTACATTGATGTATGAAGAGATGGGACATGAAGTTCCATATACGACTCTTAATTTTAGTATTGAACTTGGGGAACATTTGCGAACTAATCTTAGTAATATTATTGTTTAATACCAAAACTAAAATTTTATATTCAAATAATTAAGTTTGCCTTAGTTGTATAAAGAAAATTATAGTTTAAAATTATTTATAAAATCTATAGTTAGGATGATAAATAACAGTTCCAAACAAGCATTTTGTTTTACAAAATACACAAATGGAGGTGTAAATATGTAGTTATATAAAAATAAATGGGTGGTTGGTTGTATGAAATCTTTTTGTCTTGTTGTGTCTGTGTGTGATACGAATTCTCACTAGTGATGCGAATTCGTTATCGATACAGCGGAAGGCTTTTTGACGAGCGGAAGCTATCGATAAGAAACTGTCGGGAACCGGTAACAACAGCTCTCTATAGCAACAACACTTACGAGTGATGAAGACGGTAATTCGATACAGCAACAAGATAGGAATTTGGCCAATTGGAAAATGACTCGAAACAGGCCACCTCCAAACAGCGACACTCGAAACAGCACGCTTTGGATGGAAGCGAAGTTAAAACAGGAAACAAGTTCAAAAGATCGAACAACAATTTATGCGAAATATCGGACAAGTATACAACTGTATCGAAAAACAAATAGAATATCGAAACAAGATATAAACAGATGTTTTATCAAATTAGACCTATAATTTGATAAAGTGATTTCTCCTCAAGACCTATTGAGAATCAATCAGATTAATACTCGAAACGCGCCGAATAAAAACCAAGTTTTGATGAAAAGCATTCACCAGGGAAAAACACAAAGTATTCTTAATTCTTCAACATTCAATCTTTTTTTCATTATAACTCTATCACGCTTATTTATAGTAAAAGCAAATTGACAAGATAAATTAAACTAATACAAGCTGAGCTTAGAATAAGAAAAGATAATAAAAAGGTTCCTCATGTCACTTGTTGACAAAAGTAAAAGCTGGGTCTTTGTCTCCAAGTTGCTTGCTGACAGTCGCCTTTTGCCAAGAATCCTGCTGCTTTTGTATGAGAAAGCTGAACATTCTTTTATTTGTTTAGTTGCCACTTGATCCTTTTCCTTCCCCAAGGTGCTGCTTGTCTTTTGTTTAAGTTATTCCAATTCCGACTATCAAGGTAACTCCGTGCCTCATTTCTGTTTTCTCGCCTAAGTATGTTGTAGTGCGGTCGAGGTGTTTTACGTCAATTCTTACTTCGTCCTCTTCGCTTGTAGTAGTCGGTTTCGTATCATTCCCTCCTTCTTTAAAAGGAATTGATCTCAATTCCGCAATCCCATCGTCGTCAAGGTAAAGAGATAGATCGCCTATGTTGAAAGTAGCATGCACTCCGCAATCACCCGGAAGCTCCAACTTGTAAGCATTGTCATTCACTTTCGCAATTATCTTAAATGGTCCCTCGGCTCGTGGCATTAACTTGTTCTTACGCTTATTCGAGAATCTTTCTTTCCTCAAATGCAACCAAACTAATTCCCCGACTTCGAACACTCTCGGTTTCCTTTGTTTGTTTGATTTTCTTTTGTACGCCTCATTTATCTCCTTGATTTGATCCCGCACCTGTTCGTGTAATTTCATCATTGATTTCAGCTTCGACTCTGCATCCCTATGCACCAATTCGTCACTTGGTAACGGAATTAAGTCTAACGGTATGTAAGGATTTAGGCCGTAAACTACTTCAAATGGAGAGTGTGCCGTGGCATGAGTAGGAGAACGGTTGTAAGCAAACTACGCATGTGCCAGTTTCAGATCCCAATCGTTTTGTATCTTGCTTACTAAGCCTCGCAACAGCGTTCCCAGTGTTCGGTTAGTCACTTCAGTTTGTCCGTCTGTTTGAGGATGATGCGAAGTACTAAACAACAGCTTGGTTCCCACCTTCCTCCACAATGTGTTCCAAAAGTAGCTTAGAAACTTTGAGTCCCTGTCCGAAACAATAGTTTTTGGGACTCCATGTAATCGTACCACCTCTCGGAAATACAAGTCAGCAACATTACTCGCATCATCGGTTTTGTGACAAGGAACAAAATGAGCCATTTTTGAAAAACGATCGACAACCACCATAATCGTATCCTTACCTTGTTGGGTTCGAGGCAAAGCCACAATGAAATCCATCGAGACATCTTCCCACGGTCTCTCCGGAATCGGCAAAGGTGTGTAGACTCCTGCTTTGAACGAACTCTTCGCAATATGGCATGTCACACATTTACTGATTATATTATTAACATCTCCCTGCATCCTTGGCCAATAAAAATGTTCTTTAAGCACATCCAATGTCTTGGCCGAACCAAAGTGGCCAGCCAAACCCCCTCCGTGAGCCTCTCGAACCAGTAATTCTCGAATCGTGTGCCTTGGTAGACAAAGACGATTTCCCTTAAAAAGAAAGCCCTCCTATATCGAAAATTCTCCCATCGGGCCAGGTTTGCACAGGGTGAAGGTCTCGCCAAAATCCGCGTCACTGTCGTAATACTCCTTTACTGCCTCGAATCCAAGCAAACGAACATCAAGAGTGGCGAGTAAGGCATAACGCCTAGACAATGCATCTGCTACAACATTGCTCTTGCCATCCTTATACTTTGATGAGAAGTGAAATGATTGTAAGAATTTCACCCACTTCGCATGCCTGGGACTTAACTTGTGTTGTCCGTTAATATACTTCAAGGATTCATGGTCCGAATGTATGATGAAATGCTTCGGCCGAAGATAGTGACTCCAATGATCTAGAGCCCTCACAATAGCATAAAACTCCTTATCATACATACAATAATTTAGACGAGCACTGTTTAACTTCTCGGAAAAATAAGCAATAGGTCGCTTTCCCTGAATGAGAACTGCCCCAACGCCAACTCCGCTAGCATCACATTCTACCTCGAACGGTTGTGAAAAATCGGGTAGTGCTAAGATTGGTGCTTCGCACAACTTTGCCTTCAAATTGGCGAACGACTCCTGAGCAGTCCGGCTCCAATTAAACGTGCCCTTCTTCAAACACTCAGTTATCGGACTCGTTATGGTGCTGAAATCTCGAATAAACCTTCGATAAAAGGAGGCAAAACCGTGGAACGATCTAACTTCAGTTACGGTTTTAGGAGTAGGCCACGACTTAATAGCTTCAATTTTCCCCTGATCAACCGACACTCCATCCTTCGAGACAACATAGCCAAGAAAAGTTATGCTCTCGACGAGGAACGCACACTTTTCTTTCTTTCCATACAGCCTCTGAGACCTAAGAGTCTCGAATACTTGCCGTAGATGTCCGAGATGTTCCTCCACCGATCGACTATAAACCAAAATATCATCCAAATAAACAACCACAAATCTGCCCAAAAATGGTTTAAGTACATCATTCATCAAGCGCATGAAAGTACTTGGTGCATTTGTAAGGCCGAATGGCATAACGGTCCATTCATACAGCCCGTGTTTAGTTTTGAAGGCTGTCTTCCACTCATCTCCTTCCCGCATCCGAATTTGGTGATAACCACTTCGTAGATCAATTTTTGAAAAGATCACTGATCCGTGTAATTCGTCCAACATGTCATCAAGCCTCGGAATTGGAAATCGATACTTGATGGTTATATTGTTCACAGCTCGACTGTCAATACACATTCGCCAAGAACCATCCTTCTTAGGAACAAGTAGGACCGGAACCGCACATGGACTTAAACTTTCTCGAACATACCCGTGGCTCATCAGTTCTTCGATTTGCTTCTGAAGTTCCTTCATTTCCTCGGGATTACACCTATAGGCAGCTTTATTTGGAAGAGGCGCATCTGGTATAAGGTCTATTTGATGCTCAATTCCACGAATTGGTGGCAAACTCGATGGTAATTCTTTAGGGAAGACGTCCGCGAAGTCATGTAATAAGTTGGCCACTGTATCCTCGTATTTCTCCGGCACGAAATCATCTTGAGTGTCTTTTATCACCAGCATGTAAACATGCTCGCCATTTTCCATAGCGTGTTCAACTTCCCTCTCACTCGCGAACATGGTGAGGTTCGGTTTTTCCCCTCGTTTGGCACTTATGGACCGGATAGCTTGGGGTGACATCGGTTTTAATACGATCTTCTTTCCCTTATCTTGCAACTCGTATTTGTTGCTCCTACCCCGATGCAAAACATCCCTATCAAATAATCAAGGGCGTCCCAAAAGCATGTGACAAGCATCCATTGGAATCACATCACACAATATCTCATCGTGATATGAACCCATTGCTAATCCGACCCGAACTTGATTCGAAACCCTTACCTTACTTCCGTCATCAAGCCAATGTAAAGCATATGGCTTAGGGTGAGTTGTGGTGGTTAGTCCAAGCTTCGTCACCATTTCACTTGAAGCCACGTTGGTGCAACTCCCTCCGTCGATAATTAAACTATACCACTTATCTCCAACTTGACACTTTGTATGGAATATTTGATCCCGCTGTTCTGATTCGCTCGGAACCGACTTGGCTTGCAGAGTGCGAAGGACCAAGGCTGTATCGTAATTCGGAGAATCGTAAGTCTCGCATTCTTCTCCTTCTTCGTCCTTCATGTCGAAATCAAATACGTCACCCAGTCTTTCTTCCTCAACCAATAACTCGTCTCGGATCGTGACAGCTTCACTTAGTGTCACCACTCGTTTGTTTGGACATGCATTTTCATAATGTCCGAATCCTTGACATTTGAAACATCTCACTTTAGCCAAACTTGTCTCCTTCGGTACATAGGGTATAGTTGCCTTAGCAGGAATCACAACAGGAACCGGAGTCGTTACAGTTGCCTTAGCAGCTGAACTAGTCCCGACGCTTGGGTTTCCAAATTTGGCTTGAAACTCGAGTTTATACATCTTCATCCTATTTTGAGCTTCTAACTTCACACATAACCCGCATAAAGGATCGAAGTCCTCATATGGATACAGTTCCACCGAGTTAGCTATGCTTCGGCTTAGGCCTCGCAAGAATCGCGACATTTTCTGCTCCTCATTCTCCTCTATCTCTCCCATTAAGGTTAGGTTCTCAATCTCCTCAATGTACTCACTAACATTTAACTTTCCTTACATGAGATCTGCAATCTTCCTGTATAAGGACAACCAGTGTGATGTTGGCACATATCTTTTACGAAGTTTTCTTTTTAACGAATCCCACGAACGGATCTTATCCTTTCCCACACGAGCTCTTCGTGTTTTTACTCCTTCGTACCAAAGTGAAGCTCCTTTACCCAACTTGAGAATTGCATACTTACACCTTTTCTCATCGTCGAGATCTTTAAACTCGAACATACGATCAATTTTTCGTTCCCATTCCAGGTAAACTTCAGGGTCTGTCCCTCCAACGAACTCCGGGAGCTCGTTCACCTTGAACTCTTCGACAAGGCGTGAAGGTCGTTCATAGTCACTACGCCTAGGTTGCTAACGCTGGTCGCGTTGTTCTGGTACGTCACGCAATGCGTCACGAATTTTTGCCAAGAAATCAGCGTCGTTGAGATCCATACTGCCAAAGATCAAGACTTGGGCTCCGATGCCACTTATGATACGAATTATCACTAGTGATGCGAATTCGCTATCGATACAGCGGAAGGCTTTTTGACGAGCGGAAGATATCGACAAGAAACTGTCGGGAACTGGTGACAACAGCTCGCTACAGCAACAACACTGACGAGTGATAAAGACGGTAATTCGATACAGCAACAAGATAGGAATTTGGCCAACTGGAAAATGACTCGAAACAGGCCACCTCTAAACAATGACACTCAAATAAAGACGCTTTGGGCCAGGCGAAGTTAAAATAGGAAACAAGTTCAAAGGATCGAACAACAATTTATGCGAAATATCGGACAAGTGTACAACTGTATCGAAAAACAAACAGAATATCGAAACAAGATATAAATAGATGTTTTTATCAAATTAGACCTATAATTTGATAAAGTGATTTCTCCTCAAGACCTATTGAGAATCAATCAGATTAATACTCGAAACGCGTCGAATAAAAACCAAGTTTTGATGAAAAGCATTCACCAGGGAAAAACACAAAGTGTTCTTAATTCTTCAACATTCAATCTTTTTTTCATTACAACTCTACTGCCGCTATTTATAGGCAAAAGCAGCCTCACAAGATAAATTAAACTAATACAAGCTGAGCTTAGAATAAGAAAAGATAATAAAAAGGTTCCTCATGTCACTTGTTGACCAAAGTAAAAGCTGGGTCTTTGTCTCCAAGTTGCTTGCTGACAGTCGCCTTTTGCCAAGAATCATGCTGCTTTTGTAAGAGAAAACTGAACATTCTTTTAATTGTTTAGTTGCCACTTGATCCATTTCCCTCCCCAAGGTGCTGCTTGTCTTTTGTTTAAGTTATTCCAATTCCGATTATCAAGGTAACTCCGTGCCTCGTTTCTGTTTTCTCGCCTAAGTATGTTGTAGTGCGGTCGAGGTATTTTACGTCAATTCTTAGTTCGTCCTCTTCACTTGGAGTAGTCGGTTTCGTATCAGTGTGTGTTCATAAAGCTGATATACCTCATGTTATGCCTTTTGTTTATTTTAAACTATACAATAAAACAGATGGGGCTTCTTCATTATATTTGACAAAAGGTAGCCAAGCTAGAAAAGTTCATAAAAAGAGTTACAGATTTCTTTAACCCTTAAGCCATGGTCATGCAAGCAGTAAACAAAAAGACTTGATATAGCTCTTCAGATGGACATATATAAGCAGATAAAATGCAAATTGTTTTCTGGACGGTGCAACAAAATTCAGATTATTTTTTGCCAGTTACTATTTTCCTTTTAAAAATTAATTAAAAATGATGCTCATCATTTCTCGTATACTAATGATTTATGATAGGACGTTTGTAGTAAGAATCTCCTTAAGTTGTACATGATTCTTATAGAATAAAAAACCAACAAGTAAAATTTGCTAGCTACATAGTCTGCTTGGTAATTTTGTTGGTTCGTATAAGTTTCAGCTCTTTTTCTAATTATTTTAGCTGTAAAACTGAATTTTTGGTATCTACAAAATATTAATGCAATAGGGAACTTACTGGAATGGAAGCAACGAAATTGCAATGGAATAGCTACCAAAAATAAATTTGTAGTAAATTCTGTTGGTATGTTGTTGCTATTGATACAAGAAAAATATGTGGAAAAAATTGTTGGTATTTCGTACGTAGTTTGTCACTACTAGCTACGAAATAAACTTTTGTTGGAATGTCATCGTCACAGTTGCCTTGTTTTGTAACAAAAAATTAAGTTTGTGGATAATATGTTATTAAGTTGTCGCTAATGTCATAAATTATATTTGTGTGAAAAAATTGTTGGTATTTAGTAGGTAATCTATCGCTAGTAGCGACGACTTCAAATGTTGTTGCAATTTCATCGTCACAGATGATATGGAATTGACTAGTCCAAATAAGGAAAACGAAGCAAGGATCCACGTAAATGTCAACAACAATAACCGATACATCGAACCGCGAATCGGCTATCGACAATAACATCAACAACGAGTATCTCAAAGCCCTGAACGGTTTTTATCAGACAATAACAACATTTGGCAAAATTTGCCGAAGGGTATCGTATCAAACAATCCCCTGATATCAACAAAATCATAGAGAGACCAAGTCTCGAAATGATGCAACATATTCATACACATACATGATACATTAATCTCATTGACTATTACAAGTATAAAACTTGCCTCAAACTGAAGGCGAGAAAGTCCTTCCACGATCAACGTCCTCCCACGAAACGACGAACAGCGTCTTCCGACGATCGCAAACACTCGAACAACCTTGAATGAAATATAATTTATTCAATAACACAAAGTCAATGGAAAGCAACACCAAAACAATACCGATTCAACCCCGAATCGGTTAAACTCCACCAATGAATATCATAGTTCTCAACTATGAATCCTAACATCCTCCAACACCTCAATGATCGATTAACATGATCATTACGTTCTTAACACTTGTGAAATCAATTCAAAAAGAATCACTTAAGAACAATCATCAAAACAAACATCTCAAAATGATAATATCACTAATATCATCATCAATACCCCAAGAACATCATCATCTCAACAAGCATGATGTCTAAACAATAATAAATCAATAATTCATCATGAATTTGGATTGATCAACAAGATTAAATCAACCATTTCAAGATTATGATAATCATTACATAATTCATCATAATTCCTTACTAAAATGGTGAAAATCTCCCCAAGAAACTCACACAACAAGACCAATCATATCAAGACTGTGTTAATCATATAACAATCTTAACATAATCATTCCTAGACATGATTATGACCTCCAAACATTCTAAAACATCAAGAACAACTCCTCCTCAAGACAAAATCATCATGTTCTTCATCACAAGTTATAAAAACTCATCAAGAATCATGATATACTTCAACAATCAATCAATACCTGAAGAAAACAACAACAACAACATCATCATACTCGGAAATCACTTGAAGAATAAGAGATTAAGAGAACTTACCAATGAAGAACAAGAATAAATCTCCAAACAACAAAGGAGCACCAACAAGCTTCCAACTTCAAGCTTGAATCCAAGCTAGGATGACCAAAATCCTGTTGGAACAGGCTAAATATCAAGAACAAGTCCAATAGGACGATTCTAGGGAGAGAAAAATGATTTTGGTTCGTGAAGAAATGAAATACGAAACCAAGTTATATAATCTGACAAACACATTACGTACGCTATACAACAAGCATAACGTATGTAAGGACAATTACGTACGCTATATCAATAACTTAGCGTACGTAATGCTAGTCCAGAACCGCATGACCAACAATACGAAGACCTTAACGTACGTAAAGAACCACACTACGTACGTTAACAAGCTGCATGGATAGCATACGTAAGGAGCACATCCTAACGTACGTAAGGATCCGTTGACTGCAATAGTGAGATCTGATTGAAAGATTCCCGGCCCTACCAGCCGAAAGTTGACTCCGAGGAAGGTTCCTACAACCAACCACCCATTACGTACGTAAACCTCCAGGCGTAACATACGTAAGCGCAACACACTAGCGTACGTAATGCTACATATGTAGCGTACGCTAGGTCTATAAACTTAGCCAAAATTCCAAACTCACCCAGCAACATCCAAACGACGAAACCAAACCGACGACAAGTAAAAATATTTCAATCCCAAAATGTCCCAATACAATATACATTGTATTGGTCCAAAACAACAACACTTGTACAATTCCAAATGAATACGTACAACTCAACAGTGAAACGAAAAAAATTTACCCCCGGATATTACAACCTTCATGTATTGTTGTTGTCATGCATTTGTGCATTGTTGTTGTCGTGCATTGTGTACTGTTGTTTTGTGCAGTTGTGCATTGTTGTAGTATGGCCACCTCTTGTTGGTCCGATGGGATCATCGGGGATCTATGCTAGCGTGCGATGGATCATCGAACAGGTTTTTCCACCACGATTGGTCTGATGGGATCATCGTGGGATCTAGGCAGTAAACGCTGGATCATCGGATTACCATGTGTTGTTATTGTGCATAGGTATATTATTGGTTTGCCATCAGTATACATTGTTGTTATTGATGTGAGCATATTGACGTTGTCATATGAGTATGAATTTGTAGGTCTTGTGTTAGGACCGTCTCTGTATGTTGTGTTGACCTGATCTTGGATTAGACTGACGTGATTTCGTCGTGGCATTTCATGTCTTGAGGTATGTTCCGTAATTCCTCTGCTATTTGTCTTTTGATGGACAATCGATTATAGTGTTGGGATTTGATGATTTTATCCGATGGATCGAATTGGTCAAAAGCTGGTATTTTTCCGTATCATGAGTTAGTGATGATAATCTGATAATCTTGAGTATTGTTTAAGGAACAATACAGATGTTTTGTTTGAGTTTATTGATTAATTGAGATTACGAGATGTGCATTGTGATAATGGTTATTCTGATGAGAATTATTCGAGTAAGTAAAGTTATGACGGTAAGATTACATTGGTTGTATTCTTACTTAGTATTTCCATTGGTATGTAATTATTGACGTAATGTGATGGTTATCATTGTTGGATATTATGGCTGACCCCGTCGTGGGCTTTCGTTTTAGGTTCTTGGAATATCATGCTTGTAGTGGTCGAGGAGAGATGAGCTTCCCAGAGGATACTGGCTAGGGCATATATTTGTGTATTGAGTTTCCTGATCAGTTCGTGTATTTTGCTGCTAGAGTATTTTAATTGTTTGTCTTTTTCCGCTGCGTGAGTATTTTAAATGGCCTTTTGGTATCTGGTAACCTAGGTTACTTTGGCAATCGTTTTCTAAACTCTTCTATCGTTACGTGTAAGCGATAGCTTAACGTATGTTTTCAAATTATTGAGTTTTAGCATTTCGAGCCTTGTGGTTTCAAATGAGATTTTACGACAGTTTTGATAAACGAGTTTTATAAAGTCTTCGAATGTTTTAAATAGATAATACCGTCGCTAGCCTCTTGGGCGTTTGTATATGTTTGCAAAAATTTCCTTCAGCCATGTGGGTTCCATCTCGGGGCCCATGGCACTGTAATATTCCCGGTCGGATCTAGGGATGTTACAGATTTCTACCGGTGAGTCGGAATAATATTATGCTGCTCGAAGTTGTTGTATGCAGATTCTATGGATGCAACAACAGTTACAAGATTGTGGAATTAGCGCCAGAGAGACTCCAATCATGTGCTATAGCATGAGTGCAATTGCAATCACTCACAACCCTGTGTTGCACTGGCGAACTAAGCATACTGATATGAAGAATCATTTCATCAGGAATCATGTTGAGAATAAAGATGTTCGGATCGAGAAGATTCGTACAGACATATAGTTAGCTGACATCTTTATAAAACCTCTTCGCACGACCAGATTCTGCATGCTTCACCAGGAATTGGTAATGTTACATCTAGGCTCCCTGTAAATTATTATATTTTACTCATCAATTGAGGGGGAATGTTGTAATACCCGAGAATACAGTATCCACTTTAATTAACTATACACTCAGAACAAGTCAGATCTTACTATAGGAAAAAGAAGGCATAAAACCTTCCTACAGGTGACGTGTGCATTAATTTATGGGGAATACAGTATTAATCCAAATATTGTTGTAAGAATTGAATCCTGTATGTACCATTTAAGGGGGATCGTTGTATTTTCACGGATACAGCACATACACTGTAGGATGTTAATTAATATTATAATAGTATATATTTCATATACTTTCTCATAGTAAACTGTTTTCAGTCCACGTGCTCTGTCCGAATTTAAAAAGTTTATCCTTTAATGGTTTTAAAGACGCCTGGACTTTATTGCCTAAAATATCACGATTTCAAAATTCAAACTACCATTTCGTGCAATAGTGAAAGACAAACTGTCAGAAGTGGGACCGGCTATCATTTAAAAACCGATGGATTAGATGTACAAGTTATATCTGAATCCATCCTGTACGTTCGTTCAAAAGACGGTTCTTATCCCTTAAATCTAACCCTTCACTGTTAACCTAATCTTCCCTGCACCCTATAAAAGGACAGTAAATTGCTTCCATAGACTCTTTATGCTTTATGCAAATTAACGAGTATTTAGCAATCTGTCTACATATTTTCTGCAATTTCTTTGCTTTATTCCCAATTACTTCACCTTTCCTCGTTTGAAAATGTCTACCTCACAGACATCTTCCATCTCTCTGAAGAAGAAGGAATCCATTATTGACGGGCGCATCTTCGCTAAATCTGTTGTCATGGAGAGGACTTCTCTCGAAAATAAAGATGAAATCAGCATGGACATGGTTGTTGCAAAAGTGAAGCAAAAAGGCCAGTATCGCCTGGGAAGTCATCATGCTGACACCTATGATGAACAGATAGTGGAGCAATTTTATCTGGATACTACCTTCAAATACTCCTCGTAAAGGAAAGGCGTTGAATCACTGACATTACTGGGACTGTGCAAGGGATTGAGATCCCTCAGAACAAGGATCTTTTGGAGAAGATCTAAAAACTGCCTTTAGACGGCCCGAAGATGGAGGAACTGAAGATTTCGGGTCTGAAAGCTTGTTGTTTGAGTACTGAAAGTTGTTCACTAGCACTTACATGGACACCAACGTTCATCCTTCTTGCCACAAGAAGAACTTCACTCTCTCATACAGCCACCTTCATGATTTTTGTTGTCGTGTTGTTGAGAACAAGACGGGTGCGTTCGAAATGTGCACCAACTTGAGATTCAGAATAATGGTCGCCATCATATCCGGTGAAAAGGTTAATTAGTGTCAAATTATTTTGAAGCGTATCCAAGAAGAGGCTTCTAAGCCTGATTTTGCCAAGAAATTATTTGGCTTAATGCTGAATCACATTCTCACTCGTTGCGGAATGAAGCAATCCGCCGACTCCAAGAAGATTGGCACCGGGAAATTTATCGGTGGAATCAGACCCACCATATTCAACAAGACACCTCTCCTTGCTGACATGCCCAAACCTCTCAGCATGCCAACCTCTAGTGACCCTAGGGACGTCACTCTGAATAGCTCGAGTGATGGGAAGAAAAGGATGAGAAATATTCCCGATAGCAGTTCCCCCAAGGCTGTCGAGAAGAAAAGAAAGAAGACCAAGAAGTCTTCTAAGGCTGATCCTATGTGACTACAGTGGTCACTATAGAAGTCCCATCGACCGCTCCTATCGCTGAAATTCTCCCACAGGGCGCAACTCCTATGGAAGAAATAGTTGCTGCTCGTATAGCATATCCTGAGCCTGTGGCGGCTATGACGGATGATCAACTGTTTTCCAAGTTGGAAGGATCCAGTGAATCGGTTGCCCCTTTGTAGACAAAATCCGCAACTCTAAACAGGGCACCCACACCTGTACGGAGTCCCTCTCCCCACATGGTACCCACCCCTGTTAGGGATCCCTCTCTATAACAAGCTCCCATACCTATTGAGGTTCCCAACCGGACAGTAGAGCCCACTACTGTATGGAGTCCCTCTCCAAATGATATTATCAATAGCACTCTCCTCCAAGTTCAAATAGAGGAATCTTATGAACGCTTCAAGGTCTGGAAATCCTACTGGGTCGCCCTATACGACACCCTGTACAACTGGGAGGACTGGAAAGAAGAGGATTTATTTACCCTGGAGGTCACGAATACCCAAAACGTCGAGGTCCTGATCCGCTGGGAAGAAAACTTTTGCCTTGAGTTCATCTCAAATTACTTCATAGCAATAAAAAAAGGCCAGACTCAAAGGAATATCACCGTCCGGTCACAAGGCTCCATCCCCAAGCCACCACTCCGACCCTGACTCTGAGGATGATGATGATGCCCTATAGGCAGGTCTTCGAATAAGCCGAGAGGAGGTTAGGGAAGTGTAATACCCGAGATTTCTGTTATGTAATTAGAACTTGTGATATTGTAATGATTGTACTTTTGTCTGAGTACTATTCTCCGTATTTCATAATCCGATGTTGTCGAGTGTATAATTTCGTGTATGTGTTTTAGAGATTGAAATTCTGTACATGTAGCGCACGCTACAGGCTGAGTGTAGCGTACGCTAACGGGGATTCATAGCGCACGCTACAGAGGGTCATTAGCGCACGCTATGCATGGTCAAATCGATTGAGACGTGCGGTAGGTGAGATCTGGCCGGGGGACCCTTGTCGGATTGTGTCGGATGTACCTGGACGGCTTTCGGGAAAAGCCGAGTCAACGCCTTAGCGCATATTCTGTAACACCCCGAGATATTCGGAATAATTACAGCGCCGTAAACCCTTTAGATAAGGATTTACAAGGGTAATTTTAAAAGAAGTGTAAAAATAAACCAATCGAAGACTGGAATTCACATACAGATTTGAATCAAACGATCAAATGTGCTGACTTATACAACCATATCGAAAAGACTTTATTAATACAGACATACTCGATTACTAAACGAACCAAGAAGACAAATCACAATAAGAAGAACATCAACCACATCACTGAGCCATCTCATCGTCACAGCCGATCTGTGGCTGCCCTCCCGCTCCTCGACTACCTGAACATCAAAAACAATGTCCACCCCCGAAGGGGTTAGCAAAACAATGCTAGTACAAGTATCGTCATAGAATAAATCATTAATACATCATAAAACATGCAAACGGACTTCCGCCACCGGAATCCAACGATGCGAATCCTCACGATTCCATCTACACAATACATGGTAATCCAGCGATCCAGCGCCCTCAGCATAGATCCCCATGATGATCCCGTCGGACCAACGCATGGTGGAAAACCCGTCCAGCGATCCCGCGCCCTCGGATAGATCCCCATGATGATCGTCGGACCAACGCATGGTGGACATTCGATCCAGCGCCCTCAGCATAGATCCTCATGACCCCCTCGGATCATTTATACCATAATCAATCAATTATGCATACACATATGCATTTCAATATGTTCATCAATACGAACAAACAACAACGAATATCACGCGAATTTCCAGAAATACATCTCATATACAAAAATATGAACAAAACCATAAGCATGATAAATCAAACTCGACATATGATACTTGCCTCGAAAATGGCAAGGACGAAACACTTCAAAGATCTCGACACACTCGAAGGCCGCCTCCTTCGATCAACGTAACAAGCTCGAACCTTAACAAAAGGAACGATATACAAATCATCTCAAGTCGAACGATGGCCTAACAATTCGGTCTATGGCCGAAAAGCTCAAAATAACCAATCTGCTCGATCTTAGCGTGCGCTACGTACTCACGTAGCGGCGCTAAGCAGGCTATTAGCGTGCGCTATCGTGTAAGACTAGCGTCGCTAGTTATGAACCGGCAGTTGAACGGCCGATACATAACGTACGCTACGTACGTTTAATACGTTAATCAACCACGATAGCGCACGTTAACTCACATATGTTAGCGTGCGCTAACGTTGCATGGAGAATCGCTAACGGAAAAGCTGGGTTGAGCGGTGGTGAATTTATGAATTCTATGTTGATACAACAAATCATCCTCAAGTCTGACATGCTAATAAGGTTGTGGAAGTTCCATGATCATGAGGCACAAATATACGGATAATCCTCTCATCAACATATATTTTCTAAGATCTTCACGAAATATACCAAGTTCCGATTATTCCAAGTCCCAAAACATATGATTCCTTACGTAAAACATACGAACTAGGTAATCTCCGATTACTAACCATAAATCGATTTGAAAACGCTTAGGAGTTCATGCTACTAAGATGGTTCAAAGGTTCATACGATGAATAAGTGTCGAAACGTCGAAAATATCCTTCTAACATGTGATGACCGATTATAAACGAAATACCAGCTATCCAAACATGATTCAAACTTCTTTAGGAACATTACTAACATTGGTGAAGAATCACCTACTTCAAGTAGTGAAGAACACGGAGGAAAATGAAGCAATCCGACACCGAAAGCTTGAACACCAATCTCCAATGATATACGATCTTAAATCACGAATCAGGATGTTGATATGAAGTGTTTGGGGTGAAGGAAGTTATGTTATAAGTGTAGGAATTCGGGTAATGAGAGTAGAGAAAACTGAAATCTCGAATATGATGCTGTCTTATTTATAATAAATGGCTATTAGCGCGCGCTAGACCCTGTTCGTAGCGTGCGCTAACGGCTCACAGTCTAAACTGTACTCGGCACTTAGCGTGCGCTACGCATATACCTGTAGCGTGCGCTAAGGCGTTGACTCGGCTTTTCCCGAAAGCCGTCCAGGTACATCCGACACAATCCGACAAGGGTCCCCCGGCCAGATCTCACCTACCGCACGTCTCAATCGATTTGACCATGCATAGCGTGCGCTAATGACCCTCTGTAGCGTGCGCTATGAATCCCCGTTAGCGTACGCTACACTCAGCCTGTAGCGTGCGCTACATGTACAGAATTTCAATCTCTAAAACACATACACGAAATTATACACTCGACAACATCGGATTATGAAATACGGAGAATAGTACTCAGACAAAAGTACAATCATTACAATATCACAAGTTCTAATTACATAACAGAAATCTCGGGTATTACAGGAAGGAGAAATGGGCAACCTTCAATCCCACCAGGGCTAGGGGACATCTCATGAACAACAAAAATCCTCGTCCCCACAACAGGAAGGAGCCCAGGAAGAACAAAAACAGTAGGAATCAGTCCCTCCTGTCATCCATGAAGAACCAACTAATTCTCCCATACAGGAAGCCCAACACGTGCAATATGAAGAAGAAGATGCCACCCGTGCCGTCCGCCAAGAGGAATCAGTCCCTCTTTCGGAACAGGTGAAAGTTGAGAGTCGGCAGGAGGATTCAATCCCTATTGTAGTTACGACTACTGAAAACCAACCAAGGCAGGAGGGCTCAGTCCCTTGTCTCTCCCAGACAGACCAAGCAGCTCAACCTTCCTAACCCCCTACTTCTGAACAGGTTGCATCTCCTATCTCTACAGGTTCCCACTCTGAATCTGATGATGGTTTCCTCCTTGATGACAGACCATGGAAATCCTATCATAATGTCAATCTTAGACAAATTGGAGAACCATCAGACTCAAAGATTGTGCTCCTTATCTCTCCGCACACCGAAGCACTAATTGAGCAACTACAAGCCATCGGTCGCCAAACTTCCTTTCTGTAGGATACTGTCAAGGCCCTATATGACGTTGAAAAAGAGTTAGACTGGATAAACAAAATAGCACAAGTCGAGCTCCCGAAGCAGTAATTAGCCATCAATGATGTGGAAGACGTGTTTCGACGAATGCCAACAGGATTATGGCAAGCTCTGAACCAACTGAAACAGCATCAGGAGTGGATCATGAGGCAAGAGCAAGAAAAGATCCGTACAGCTGAGGCCAAGACTATCGCCGCCCTTTAATACACTGACTCCAAACTTACTAAGCACGATCACAAGATCAATGATCTTTTAGCAGTGGTTGGGAGGCTAGTCGATAGTGTCAATGATCTAAAGACCCAACATGCCGAATAAAATGAACCTCCTTAGGGAAATTCACGGCAAGGTCTCAGATCTTTATGATGCCAAAAAAAGGGAAGAGTCAGAGAGGCTGTCATGAAGTGAAGGCTGGAGAGGGAAAGAGAAATGGAGGCTGCATTGGAAAAAGCACCGCCACTGTAATCAGACGACTGACTAAACCTGAGCCAGGTCAAGGAGCAAAAGGATACAGCGTGAAGGATGCCACCAACGAGTTCTCAAGTCTACTGGCAGAAGAAAAGCTTCCCTTACAGCTTAAAATGAATCTCAAACACTAGAAGGGAGAATGGGTCACCCATCCGGAAGATTGTATCGACGTCCCCCATGAAGGGCGAAGTATCTACAGGGACCGAGGCAAAGACTCCTTAGTAAACTGGTGGAGTGGAACCGATCATGATCGCGCTCGGAAGACTTGGAAGCATTCTCATTATAGGAACTACTTTTGTCGGTTATATGCTGTATTTTATACTACTGTATGATCGTCGATGCATTATTTATTTTGTATATTTCAAACCATGTAATTTTCCATCTTCAATAAAATTCTTGGTTTCTTCAAAGATTACAGCTCGTAATCTACTATTATTGTATTTAATGTTTTGATTCTGAAGTATTGAAATATTAAACAAGTACAAACTTGTTAATCCATAAGTTGTAAGAACTTGTCTGCGAACAGTTTATAGATTAAGTTGTATTCAATCTAGATTACATTCTGTAAGATTTTGCCTATGCGCCAATCATAAGTTAAGTTGTAATAAACTTAGTCCTGTAGAATTTTCTTCTTAGAACTTGCCTGCGAGCAGTTCAAATTTCTAGACTAAGTCATAAAGATTAGATCTTTCGAACAGAAGACTTGAAGACAGCCTCTCTGTCTAGAGGAGGTTTTGGCATTATCTAAAAAGGGGAAATTGTTGGGATAAACACAGCATGTTTTGATAATCGCAATCGTACAGCAAGAAGTCTTCAGAGTCAGCATTTCGCTACGTATGGAAGTTGTTAGTAAACTCAGTACAGCATATCCATACAGCAAGATATCTTCCTACAAAGTCCAATCCTACAGAGCCTACATCTTCATACAGCAGAAGTTGAAGAGTGTTGGATACAGCAGTCTGCTGTAAGAGTTTTACTTAGAAAAAGTAAAACTCATCCAACAGGACTGAAGGATAGCTTTAAACCGTTGTGAAATAAACTTTGTTTTTCGTAAAGTATTCACGGTTAAAGCAACATTTATTGCTGGTAGGACAACAGTATGAATGCGCTGAAGAACGTTTAATGCAAAGTCAAAAAGAATATCTGAAGCATTAAATGCGAATTGCATATTATTCAGACATTCCGCAGCCGCCAATCAGAGACGTCCAAATCTCACCAACCGAGCAACAACTATATTTATAATGAATTTATTTCCAAGGTTATAAAGAGATCCAAGCAATAGGACATTGCTCACTTGACTTGCACAATTCATCTTGCGCAATACATCTGACAAATAGCTCTGACAATCAAGCTAAGAAAGAGCAGTATATTTCCTGAGCATATAGAAGTATCTAAGCGAAGAAATATACAAGTCCTCAATGCAAACAGCACAACATACAGCAATCGCTCGTCAAAGCATACAGCTGTTGTTTAAACTTATTCTACCATCTTTATCGTTGAGATCAACCTTAGCCCTGTGTGGACTAAGTCCTTGCTAGTTCCAGCCTGTGTGGGAAGACTAGCATTGCAGACGAAGCTTTGATCTATTTGAGAATAAGCAAGTCGAAAGAGGTGAAGCCATTCTATGTGAACTACCAAAGCAGTAGTCCCTATATCAATCTGTGTGAACGATACAGAGACAGGTTTAGTTAAAGTCATGTAGTTGTGTACATAGTGATTTTAATAAATGTTTTACTCCTATTTGGAGGACCAGTAGACATAGAAGGATTTACCTCGAACCACTTATATCCATGTGTTATTTACATTCCGTTCTTACTGTTTTCATTTATAACTGTGATTTATAGTATACATTGTGAAAACCCTATACGCATCAAGCAAATAGGAGAGTACTTAGTTGCGGTACTTACAACAACTCACTATCAGACTTCCTCTATGCAATTAACTTCGAAAATCATACAGCTTATTGTATTCTCACTTTCTAAGCTGTTTACTATATACTCTGTGGCGAACAGGAACCATCTTTGTATGAACGTGCAGGATAAATTTATATGTAACTGGTACGTCTAATCTATCAGTTTTTGAAATTAATGATCGGTCCCAATTTTGACACAGTTCGACTTCCACTATTGCATGATACTTTTAAATTTTAAAATCACGGTTTTTAAGGCATTAAGGTCCAGGTGTCATTCCAGTATTGAGAGATAAATCGTTTTAAATTCAGACAATGCACGTGGACTGGAAACAATTTGTAAGGTTCAAGTGTATAAATTTAGATATGCTTAAATTATTAATTGACATCCTACAGTGTATGGGCTGTATCCACAAAAATACAGTGTTCCCCCTTAAAGCTACATGCAGGATTCAATTCTTACAGTAATTTTAGATAAATACTATATTCTTGGATCATACTGTGTTCCCCCCTTAATTAATGCGCACGTCATCTGTAGGGAGGTAATAATGCCTTCTTATTCATACAGTAAGGATATAACTTAGATTTTTAAGTGTATGATTAATGAAAGTGGACACTGTATTCATGGGTCTTACAACATTCGCCTCAATTGATGAGTAAAATGTAAAAACTTACAGGTAGTCGAGCTGTAGCATTTCCAATTCTTGGTGAAGGATGCATAATCTGGTGGTGCTGAGAGGTTTATAAAGATGTCAGCTAACTGGACATCTGTATGAATCTTCTCGATCAGAACATCTTTATTCTCAACATGATTTCGAATGAAATGATGCTTCATACTAATATGCTTAGTCCTTGAGTGAAATACAGGATTGTACATGATTGCGATTGCTCTCGTGCTATCGCACATGATTGGATTCTCTCTTGCATTGATGCCATAATCTTATAACTATGTTGCATCCAGAGAATATGCATACAACAACTTGCCAGCAGCATAGTATTCCAACTCAGCTGTAGAAAGCGAGTTGGCCAATTGTGTCTTACTGAACCATGACGTAAGTCTTGGTCCAAGGAAGTGACAAGTCCCATTCATACTATTCCTATCCAACTTGCATCCTCTGAGATCCGAATCATTGTAGCCCACCGAATTGAATCCTCCTTCCTTAGGATACCATAATCCTACAATGATTGTTCCTTTCACATACTTAAGAATTCGTTTGGCTGTGGTGAAGTATGACTCTTTAGGTGCTACCTGATACCGAACAGACACTCCTACAACAAATTGGATATTGGGCCTGCTAGCTGTTAGGTATAATAGTGAGCCTATAAGCTTCCTGTAGAGTGATTGATCAACCAGCTTTCCAGCTTTGTCTTCACTTCTCTGTGTGGAAGTGCTCATGGGGGTGGACGATGATTTGAAAGTGTTCATCCCTAACTTGTTGAGTAGCTCCTTGTTTTATTTCTCCTTGTTGATAAATATACATGTAGGAAGTTGTTTCATCTCGTATGCTATTTTCTTGTGATACTTGTTGATGATACAGCGGTTTTGTGTATAGCACGCTGTATTTGTTGCTTCTCCCCAAAAATATTGCGGCAACTTGCTAACATGGTTCTTGTTTCTTCTTTCAGCGTCCTGTTATTGTGCTCGACAACACCATTTTGTTGAGGAGTTTGGGTTGCTGAGTATTCATGATGTATGCCATTGTCCGCATAATATTGCTCTATGGCGCAATTTGTGAATTCTGTGCCTTTATCAGAATGAATAGATATGATACTCAACCCTTTCTTATTTTACAGTTTTTTTCAGGTGTTCCGGCAGCTTTGTGTGTTTCTTTTTTCTTGTTCAGGAAGATAGTCCAAGCAAACCTGGAAAAATCATCAACAATAATAAGACAATATTTCTTACCTCCCAGGCTGATAAGGTCTGCAGGACTGTAGAGATACATGTGTAGCAAATCCAGGAACATGTTGGTGGAAAGGTATAACTTGCTCTTTAGGGAGGTCTTGACCTGCTTGCCTTTCGGACAGGATCCACATACACAGTTTTTATGAAATGAGACATCGGGCAAACCTCTGACTATTCCCTATCGAGCTAGCTTGTTGATGGTCTTGAAATTTATGTGCGCCATCCTCTTGTGCCATAGCCATCTTTGATCTGCAGTGCCTTTGGAAACAAAACAAAGAACTACGGTACTAGTGGGTTTCCAATCAACAATATACTTGTTACCTGAACGGCTTCCTGTAAGTAGAGCTGTCAAACGGATAATACGGGGCCGGATATGGCCATATCCGTATCCGGATCCGGAATCTAGTAAAGGTATCCGAATCCGTATCCGGATTCGGAAATATCCGGACGGATCGGATACGGATAATATCCGGCGGATACTATCCGGATACGGATAATATCTGTATCCGCCACTTTTTTTTTAATCTTCAATATTTAAATGCAGGAGGAAGGATTTGAACCCTGGTGGAGCTCCTTCTCCTTACCAGCCAATACCACTTGGGCTAGCTGACCTGATTGTTGTGTTAGAAAGGGAAATAACTAATAAGTAAAAATAACTTATATCGCATGTTTATATTTTAATATTGAGAAATAAAGAATGAAGACATGTGACAGTATTATTGGGAGTAGCATGCTTATATTTTATAATTATATATTAAAATTATACTAAAAATATATATTATATATAATTAATTTCGTATACAGATATTTTCGGATACGAATGCGCCTATGTCCATATCCGTATTTAGAATCTTCGGATAAGGATAATATTAGTATCCGCTTTTTTTAGGATACAGATAATATCCGCTTTTTCCGGATACGAATACAGATATTTCGGACGGATGTTGGATTTTTCGGATTTTTTTGACAGCCCTACCTATAAGGACGATTTGCTTGGTCTTGGTATCCTTCACCCTACAGTGGTCTACATAGAATTTAATCGAGAACTGATTGTCACAGAACTGGATAATGCTAAGTAGATTGTATTGTGGTCCTTCAACATAGGCTACATCGGTGACTTTGAATTTTCCTACAAGTAAGGTTCCTTTCCCTCTTGTTCTTCCTTTGGATTTGTCACCGAATCGCACCTTTGGACCGCGACCTTCTACGTAATCTGACAGCTTGCTGACATCTCCTGTCATGTGGCAAGAACATCAGCTATCGAAATACCAGATGTCGTTCTCCTTGATATCCTATAATAAAAAATATTAAGTAGGTTTAGGTACAATTTGAATTTTTGAGTCCTTTGTTATTAGTGCCTTTTGGTTCCCATATTTCCCGACAACAATAGGTTTGCTGTAGGTTACATTTGGTCATGTTTTGCGAGATTTACGTGGGGCAGGCACGTAGTCGCTAGAAGCATGATTATTATGCATGTAAAGTCTTGTGTTTTGGCTCCAGTAGGGTTGCCGTCTTGGAGGATGAACCATTTTCTTCGGCCTTGTTGCTTGCCTTCTGGGTTTCCAGTTGGATTCCTGGATTTATTGTTGAGAGAATTGCACAGTAGCTTGCTTACGGGATGGATACTTGGCTTCATGTACCTAGTATCTAGGGGCACTGTATTTTTTGTAGTACTGAGGTGCATACCTTTGATACTTAGGTACAACCTTCTTTCTGGCCGGATGCTGATGCTGTTGGTATGCTCGAGGAGCATACTACTGATGACTGGCATTGCTTCTTATAGGTCTATGAAGTTGGGGTTTCTGCTGCTTATTATATGAGCTGGGTGGCGGAATCGCAGCATTTGCTATCCGAGAAGGGGCAGATGTGACCTTTATAGGACTTGGGGCTTCTTTAGGTTCCGAAATAGGTTCCACTCCCTTGACAAGCACCGTACTAGTTTTGCCATTTTGGGAGAACGATTCGTATCCTAAGTTTGAATAAGTACTCGAGTACATTGTTTCTTTTATGTTAATTTTTATTGGTCATGTATTGATGATTCCCATTCGGTGTTTGTCTTTTACTTCCAAAAACTCGTTTTGTAATAGTAACTCTACAGTTGGTATTTAATAAGTGTTTGTTTTAATTGTTAGCCTAGTAAATCTTTATATAAAGGATTTATGGTGCTGTAATAATCCTGAATACCTCGAGGTGTTACACCTATATTGTCGGACAGGGTTAGCATCATCCATGCTGATGAATCTAGCTCCTCTACCGGTTCAGCATGGCAGATCTTACTCTTTGGCTTCTGAAACCGTGGGTCGGCAGGATCTTCCTCAATAATGGGCTCTTTCCCGGCCATATGCCTTTGGTCTTATCCCAGTTGACCTCTATGTCGGAGGTCTGGGGAGTCCCTTAACTTTCCATTTTGGGTTCCTGTCTGGGGCAGTTCTCTGATTGTTCGGATTCGGTTGTCCCTGGTTCTTTAGGTAATTCTCTTGGGAACTCTCGATGGCATTATTTCTCGAGCCCGGATGCTGAGATTGCATTCCCGAGCTACATGTTGATCTGCACGATGGACCCCGACGCCCTCTGGCGTGGGGAATTTCATGCACAGATGGTATGTGGATTGGATGGACCTCAACCTCGACATCATAGGTCGGTATATGATGGCGTTGTAATCACTGTGCACATCAATGAGCTTAAAAGTCGTGATAATTGTCCTCTTGATCGTCCCCTGACCAAACTCTAGGGAAAGGTCGATCCCCCCTAGTGGTGTGTTATGGTAGCTTGCAAAGGTGCGGATATCTTCTTTGCCTGGCCGGACGTAAGACTGGTCTACCTTCATCTGCGTAACGTGTGAAGGTAGATGATGCTGGCTTAGGGGTCCCAAATCGAAGAACACTTGGTGCACCGGGATTCCCAATATCGGCAGGGTGATTACTAGAGCATCTGAATGAGGATGGTCTAGGCCATCGGCATCGAATTCGTCGAAAGTAACGGCAGTTTGGGGGTTATCAGAGGGTTCTTCCGCCACTGACAAAGAACCTTCTGGTTGGCGCTCAGATCGTTGATAAGAGGTTGTAGCCTCTTGAATTGAGGCTTTCCTCTAGCACTTCGCCAATGATCATCCCCCTCGGCGGTTCCCATCAAAGTGAGTATCTCCCGGGGGACTTAGGTGGTGGAGCTACTCGATCGCTTTTTCCTTTGGCCGATTCGGACTCGTTCTAGCAATCCCGGGTTGATTACGGGTAAATCACCTTAATCTATTGCCGTCGCGCACCGCGATCAAGGCCGGGACAAGGTCCCAGCATTGCTCGATATTATGACTCGCAGATTCATGATACTTGTAGAAGCAGGTCTGATCTATTTCCTTCGGATCCTTATAGATTGGCCTAGGGACCGGGAGCAAGCTGATGTTTTTTATTTGCTCGAATATGGATGCAGCCCCTACCGAGTAGATCTCTGGCGTAGCTGGCCATAAGCTCATTCTGTTGTTTCCTAAAGTTTCAAGTAGCTAGACTGGTTTCGGAGGGGCCCACGACCATACTATCCCGGTGAGGTTCTTGGTGGTTCTCGCATGGGGGTCATGTCTTTCTTCTTTCTTCTTGCTTGGCCCCTGTTGGTCGGACGACATGACTAAGACCAGGGCCGGCATGGCCACTTTCACAGCAGTGTGAGAGCTGGCATGTTCCAAGGCCTCATGATAAGTGTGTGGGGTTTCTGGCACACCGTCCAGCGAAAGAATGAATTTTTCAAAAGACCAGCTTGAGCGATGATAGCCAGCGCATCATTAGACATGGGCTCCATTTCCAGTACTTACTTATTGAAGCGGGATATACAGTTCTTTAGGGACTCATTGAGTCCTTTCACAATTGAAGCAATGGAGGAGCGCAGGGCGACACATACCTGAGATCCCATGAATTGGGATCGGAACGCCGCGTGGAGCTCAGCCCAGGTCTGGACAGAATGGTGGGGAGCGGGCGATACCACCTTTGAGCCTGTTCTCCTAAAGTTAAAGAGAACATCCGCACCTAAATGCATCGTGTGACCTATGCAGGTCCATCCATGGATTGTAATGCCAGAGGTGGGTGTTGGGATCAGTCTCCCCATTGTATGGTGCGATTTGGGGGATATTTAGCTTCTGTGGAGGAGGCTCCGCCAAAACGCTAGGATCGAGGGGGCTCTCTTGGCTGTCAAGCCATCCTGAACTTGGGGAAAGGGTGGTGTTTTTTTTTCAAGTTCGGTGAGACGCTTCTTGAGGAACTCGATCTCACTCGATTTGTGCCACGGAGCTTGTAGATATGTTATTGTCCGGACATGAAACCGGCAGGCAGTCTCGGCTTCAGCACGGTCCCAACTCTAGACAGTTCGAGCCGGTGCTATTTTTTCCATTTTCTTTCCGCCCCCAATCGCTCGAAAACCGAGAGGGGGAGTGAAGTAGGTCATTTCCGAGATAGATGGGGACTTTCACCATGACCCCTCTGACTCCTCTTCAATGACCCGTGAGACGACTCTCTTCTTGTCCCGCCTGGGGGCGGCCGGACGGGTCGTCTGTGACTGGGCCTCAGTTTGGTCTTTTTGGCTTCTCACCTGGGGATTTCCACTTTGGGTGACTCGCACCATGAAGACGCTCATTCCTTGAATGAACGCGGGGTGTTTAAAGCATTCCACCACCTTGAGCATGTTTTATTCCTCCGCGGCGCGCTGGGTATCCGTCTCCCCTGGTCGTTGGTGCCTGGAACTTCCTTGAGACATGATAATGTTGAAGGGAAAAAGTTCCTACAACTCTGATGAAAATATTGATTTATGTAGTTGTGGGCAGATAACGCCCCTCCTTCTAGCGCCAATTTGTTGATGCCCCGTTTGGTCAACAAAATGTGTGCTAATTTGGATTAAAGAAAACGAAGTCACGTAGTAAATAGAACTCAAAAATAAAAAAGCCAATTGGATGGGAGGATATGAAATTTTTATTGATTATCTTGTTTTTGACATAGAGAGACGAGCTGGTTTTTCAGGCCGGTCTATTATACTTGATGTATTATAGTATGGACCTATTTTTTTAGTGGAACTTTTCCAAAATCTTTTTCTATCGTACATTTCGCCTATTTATAGAGGACACTGACCAATCAGATGAAGGACAACTCGGTAATATTTAAGATGCCTCCAAAACACTTGTCCGAAGGAGGAAATGTTTCATGGAAACGTGGCAGCTTATGAAGGAACCTCGGGAAGAGATGGGACAAGTTGATTTAACTGTCATGTGTGCCTGTTCTGTACGCCTGAGCAATATTGATCCGTTGCCGCCTCGGCTAAGGTTCATCATTTGGGTCGGTCGTCCGCTCGATGTTAATCTGCCCAGTCCTAGTTCACTGGAGTTCTGGGAACCGACCAGCCCGAACTATCATCAGTGGGTTTTGCTTTTATATATATATGTGATCATATGAAAATGGTTTTTATGTTGTGAATTGAGAATAAATCTGAATCATTGATGTGTGTGTGATGTACGGTCCAGATTGACTTATGCATGCAATATATGCATTTCGTGCTCAAACTTACAATGTATAAAAACTCTGTATTATATGCATCAAAATATCGATGCACTAGAATATTACATTCTATGCATACGTTTGTGTGAGAATAAATATAGGTCATCCATTTAATCAAGATCTATGGATCTAATTTATTCTTATTTCTTAACTTAAGTATCATTCTCACTAGAACCCACCCATATATATATATATATATATATATATATATATATATATATATCCCCCATTGCTTTCGTTCTTTTTTTTTTGTTCACGCGTAATATTTAGAGGTGTTCAGCGGTTTAAAATCGCCGATTTTTAGAACCGCCGGTTTTTATTCCCGGAAATCCGGAACCGAAACCGAACCGCCTTATGGCGGTTCACGGTTCGGTTTTCGAATCGGAACTGGCGATTCCGAACTAGAATATAACTGAAGGTTCGGCAATTTATTTTTTATTTTTTATTTTAATGCATTAAAATATGCAATATATGCATCAAAATATCGATGCATTAAAATATTAGATTATATGCATCAATTTTTTGTGAGAATTAATGCATTGAAATTTTGATGCACAAAATGCATATATTTCATGCATAATTAGTACAAAACTTATGCATAAATTAGTACTATAAAATACTGCATCTAATATTGGTACTGCATAGAACGCGCCCCTACATATATATATATATATATATATATATATATATATATATATATATATATATATATATATATATGAATCAAAGTTCTCTCTGAAATCATCTTAGCACTTTTCTAACAATCTACTAAAATTTGAGTGTCAACTATCATATAGTGCATTTGATATAAAGCTACATCAAAGAGTAAGGTATACTATCATGCATTGGTTCAAGCAAGGAGCAAGCAGAAAACAGAAAAGAACTCTATAAAGAATTACCTAGTATGCTAAAAAAGATGACACGGTTCCACTAGTAGAGCAAATAATCCCTTCCACCTTAACTGATTAACTATTATTACAATACTAATGGCTCACTGTTACTTCTGCATATACTCGGAATAAATATATAGGCAACAAAAGTTGTATATACTTCAACGATAATAGAACCAACATGATGAAGTTCACATCACCAATTGTAGAAATAGATCAACAATTCAAAACAAACCTCATTGAAAAAAATAAAATATTTTAAGCAATCCCATGTGTGCCTACCCATCCTCATCAACATTGACTGAATCTTTCTAAGAAGGAACAAAAATCAAATACTCCATTAAATAGATGAAGTTCACATCTTTACCACGTCAAAGTTATCAACACTACTTTACTCAACAAACCCAATCATCTTAATATGATCAAAACCCACCCTAATAATCTTCTTTGACACCACAACTCGGCCTTGAAATTCTTATTCAACGCTCTTCATGTCGCACCTCCACATCAGCAAGATAACAAAGCTATTGATATCAAGATCCTCAAGCCTCTCTGGGTTTCACCAATGCAGCAATAATATTCTACGATTATAAAAGACAAACTATGGACTTCATTTTAACACATAGTAGCTTATTAATAATTCTACGATTATAAAAGACAACTGTGGACTTCAGGTTTAAGCACAAAGTAAGTTTCTGGATTAAGATAATCAACTTCTATTTAGATGAACCAACTAAGTATCACAACATACCAGGAAATAAATTTATGTAGCTCAACGACCCATGGCACCTACAAGAGAAATTAAATCTCCCATAAGAGAAATACAGATGAGCTAAAATCTTAAGCATTGCAAAAAAGAATAAAGTTTACTTCCATCAAGCTTCCACGTCGTGATTTCTTATTTTTATCTTCCAAAGGATCTGTCGTTTGACCTTTTAGCTTCACAAAAAATAGGAAAACTTCAATAAGCTACTACAAATAACAAATGATGATTAACCAAAGAAAAAAGAATGCAGTAAATCAATTACCCTCCAATATTTTCTTTTAATGCTTCTCTTTCTAGATGTAGCATAAATATTTCGTTTCAACTCTTCAGCTTCTATGAAATGATAACACGCCTGTATCTCAATTTTAAAAATCAATAAAAATGTGATTTTCAATTTATCATGGTTATTTTATAGAGAATAAAGGCACATAGAGCAACTGATACCTTCCCAAACACATGATCGCAGCAGTCTTGGCCTCAAGCCTTCACCAAAAATATCCTCCATCTGCATTAACCATAATTATTAGAATACATATTGTCCAATCTCACTTAGTGACATAAAAGTGGAGGAAATGCAAGTCAAATTGACATCCTTTTAGTGAGAAACGTGTGGAGAAAGAAGTACACGGATTGCAAGGTGATACTCAGGGAGAGTACCGCGACTCAACATTGACTTGTCGTGCTTGGTTTTCAAGGTAAGAGGTATTATAAAAAGAGAAGTCCGCAAGTGGACCCTCGAGTTAGATGGTGGAAGCTTCAGGGAGAGTCGGCAAACTTTTGTGGATAAGGTTGTCGCTTGATGTAATGATTTCGAGTGCACGGAGATGGATATAGATCCAACTTGCGGCAGAAGAAGTTTTAGGAGAATCTAAAGGATACAAGCTTCATGTAAGGACACATCATGGTGGAATGATGAGGTGAAGCAGGCGATAAAAACTAAACGTGAATGCTACAAGGCATTAGGAAAATGCCCGAGTGAAGAGAACTTTGAGAAACTAGATGTATATGAAATTAGATACTAAGGGGAAAGAGATATTTATAAAATTGCTCGTATTGGAGATAGGAGGACACGAGATATTGGGAGAGTTAAATGTGTGAAGGATGTGGATCATAAGGTTTTAGTGGGAGATCAGGAGATAAGAGAAAGATGGAGGGAATACTTTGTTAAATATTGCATCAAATTTGGTTAATCAGGATTTTATGCGACGAATTCAAACGGGTGAAGTACGGATGGCATTAAAGAAAATGGGTTCGAAAAAAGCAGAAGGGTCAGATGGTATACCTATTGAAGGATGGAGGGAGAGAGGGGAATAGAATGGTTGACTATACTTTTCAACAAGATTTGGAAACACAACAAGATGCCACCGGCATGGAGGAAAAGCACTTTAGTCCGTTATAACAAAGGCGATGTCCAAGAGTGCCTTAACTATTGGGGGATTAAGTTGATGAGTCATACCATGAAATTATGGGAACGAGTGATTGAGCAACGTCTTAGAAAGTGTGGGAAGATATTAGAAAATCAATTTGGATTTATGCCCGGGAGATCGACTGTGGAAGCAATATTTCTGATGAGACGGATGATGGAACACTATCGTGATAAGAAGAAAGACTTGCATATGGTTTTTATTGTTTTAGAGAAGGCTTATGATAAGGTACCAAGGGAGGTACTTTGGTGGGCATTATCCAAAAAGGGTGTGTCTAAGTATATTGACATCATTTGAGACATGTACGAAGGAGCTAGTACAAGTGTACGTACTATCGTGGGAATGACTGAAAATTCCCTATTATGATTGAGGTGCAATAAGGCTCGGCTTTTAGTCCTTTCCTCTCTGCCATAATCATGGACGAATTGACAAGGTCAATTCAAGATGATTTTCCTTGGTGCATGATGTTTGCAGATGATATAGTATTGGTTGATGAAATGAAGGGCGGAGTTGAAAAAAGTTGGAACTCTATAGAAATACGCTAGACTCTCGTTGTTTTAGGCTGGGCAAAAGTAAGACTCAATATTTGGAGTGTAGCTTTAGTGGAAATGGAAGTAGAGAGGCGGGTACAATTACTTTAGATGGGAATTTTGTACGAGGATCGGAGTTTTTTCGTATCTTGGGTCTATTCTTCAAAAGGATGGAGAATTAGACGGTGATGTGGCCCATAGGATTAAGGCAGGATGGTTGAAATGGAAGAGCGCAACGGGGTTACTATGTGATAAAGGCATATTTTACAGATTAAAGGGCAAATTTTACCGAACAACAATTAGGCCTGCACTTTTATATGGCGCTGAATGTTGGGCTATAAATCATAGTCATGTGCATAAGACGAATGTGGCTTAAATCTTTCGAAGAATATGATGACGCGGATTGGAAAAATGATTATTATAATTGCAAAGCCACGCAATTATTGTATTGTGCCTTAAATCTGGAAGAACACAACCGGATATCTTCATGTGATAGTGCAAAAGAAATATGAAAAATGCTTGAAGTCACACATGAAGGAACGTCTCAAGTCAAGGAGACGAAGATAAACATGCTTCTTCACGATTACGAGCTATTCCAAATGAAAGAAGAAGAATCCATCACAATTATGCTCGACCGATTTTCGGTCATTACGAATGGATTGGCATGTTGTGGAAAACCTCTTTCGAGTAGTGAAAAAGTTAAGAAGATCCTCCGATCACTACCTCAAGAATGGGACGGAATGGTGACGGCAATAATGGAATCAAAAGATTTAAACAATCTTGATTTTAGTGCTCTCGTTGATTCACTTATAAACTACGAGATTGTTCTAAAATCTCAAAATGCCAAACCAAAGCCGAAGGAAAGAACGATAGCCAAGAAGGCTAAGATGTCAAAAAGAGAAGAAATCCCGATGGACGAAAGCGATGAAGAATCGACATATTATGCCAAGAATATTAATAAGTTCCAAACATTATTAAACCGGAGAAAGAAAGACATCACAGGCGGAATGAATAAATTCGACAATAATTGTCGAGTCTGTCCTTTTCGACTTCTTCGATGTCATTTTTGATTTTTTGACTTTTCTCTCCTCTTTTTGTTTTTCACGGGATCTATATGTTTCGACTTCTTCGTCTTTTTCTTTTCTCCCCCTTTTTGCATTTTATTTTCTCATTCTTCCATGACGCTTTTTATCTCATTCATCGCTTAAATCGATCAAAGTCGAAAACTTTGATTCGTAGAAATATACATATAATTTAATTTTGCATGTATTTATCTATTCATAGATTGTTTTGTAATCATCAAAAAGGGGGAGATTGTTGGAATATTTTATTCCATATATTCATTAATAGATTTTTGATGATTAAAGTTGCTAAACAAAGCAAAACAACAAAGAGGCGAAGCAAAACAACGAAGGAGTGGAAGTCATAATCTGGACTGCATGCTTAACGCATGTTATGCGTACTGCATAGCGCACGCTATCAAAGGGTAGTTAACGTACGCAAAACGGACTGGTAACGTACGTAATGTCAGTTCAAATCAGATGAACGTTGGGAAAAGTCAGGGTCAAAGTCAGAGAATCAAACGGTCAGATTGACAAATGCACGCAACGGCCAGTATGATTAATGTGCGCTAAAACATATATTTAACATACGTTACAGCAGCAGAATAACGTACGTAATATGAAGAGGCAACGTACGTAAAAGAAGAAACGAAAGCTACTGGACTGAAACTGTAAGACATTAACGTACGTAACAGAGATGTGCTAACGTACGTAACAAAGCTAACGTACGTAATGAGATGTCAATAACGTACGTAATCGAGGCTTCAGAGGCTAACGGCTAGTTGGAAGAGAAATGCCTATAAATACCACTTCTAATGGTATTCATCCTACAACAACGCAAAGCAAACGATTCATTGATAAGGTATTGATATTGATATTCTTGTTGTTGTAATTCTGCTTATATTGATAGTTTGAGTGTTTATACATTCAACACATACACGAGAGGAAAAAGAAAGGATACGATTGGATTCGGTGTTAATAGGATCAATGATCCGGCATTGTTAGAATCGCAATCGATATCTACGTGAGCTTTATCTAGTACCCATAGAAAGCTAGATTGGTTATTCCTTGTCCAATAGAAAAGGAAAATGGTTTAACTTGGACCGATATAAAGACAAGTGTTAGAACAGTTTACCCAGACCGATAGAAGACGAGCTTGTAACGATTATCCCTCGATCGATAGAAGAGAGATACAGAAGTTTATCTTAAACCTATAGAAAAAGATACCGAGAGAGGACGTATGCACGTTTGGCCGAACCTCTATAAATCCTTGTGTCGATTTATTTTCTGCACTTTATTTAAATTCCTTCCGCAACGCGAAAAGAGTTTTATAACTCTACCTTCAAACGGCGATACCGACCAATAGTACTCCAATAATTATTTCTTAATTGGGAGATAAACAATCTTACTTTTATAATGTTCCAAGAAGTTAGTTCTTTGTTGTTGCATTCCTTCACGAGGTATCCTAGAAAAAATTAGCTTACCCAATTTTATTGGAATAAATTTTGATCATGTAACAAAAAATATAATATTTAATTATGATTAATTATTAGTTTCGTTCCATGTTTGTTCATCTACCTCAAAATTTCTTGTTTCCACTTTTAGTTGATTGAAAAAAATGTAGTTTATAGTGATTGATTAGAATTCCAACAAAAATTAAGTTTTATTAGTCAACCGGCTAAACAAAGGAATTATATGTAATGAAGTTTTTGAGATTGTATATAGATAATTAAAAAAACATTGAATTAGAATCCAAGTAAATCTTAATTATGAATCCATAAAAGTCTACGAAAACTTTTCTTTGCGCCTAACAAATCCGTATAATCATGAAAAATCTCATAAAATCTATAAAAATCACACTCTAAAAAGTCTATAAAAGTCTGCTTGCTTCTCAAATAAACACCAAGTAAAACTCAAGAAATCGCCCAAATCATTCAAGAATTTTCTTCCACCGCTGCATGTCCTCCAATTCCTTCCAAACATCAAAATTAACATTTCTTCAAAGCCTTCTTCTCAAATCCGACAGATTTCGTTCAAATCACTCCAACCCCACCGCTATTTGTCCATTTTTGAAGAAAAATCCAGACCATAGCTATCGATTTGTTTACTTCTACATGAATCGCATTGCTCTATCAATAAGTTTTTTATGAATTGTGGTTGCTACCATCTTCAACTGAACATTGTTTCTGATGTTATATCCTTTCAGGTGGTGCATAGTACCTGTAATACTAAGCACCATTCTGTTTTTTCGCCGGTTTGGGTGGTCTGCTTGGTTCTGTTGTACGCTGGTGATGATATGATCTGGGTAGTGGTGCAGCAGCCTTCGTACATTATACTGGAGGTACATCTGCAGCTTTTCCTTTGTCTTTTGTTACAGGGACATTATTATGCCTCTCCTCGGTCTGAGTATTTGTCGTTGGTTCAACCTCTTTCATAAATATCGTACTGGACCGACCACTCAAGTTGGAGAATGAGTTGTATCTTAGGCCTTATTATTCATGGACATGTTTACCCTCTACTTAGGATATCTTCCATCCTCTTTGGAAGATTTTACAAAAGATTTGAGGATGGTCTCAAGCTCTACTTCTAGTTTCATACTGTATTTTGTTTTCATGTTGATTATAATCATGTCTTGCTCTAATCTTGAGATTTTATCTTATTCACCTCGGCAGCAAGTTGAAAATTATTTTCTATGAGTTTTTATTTTCGACTTTGCTAATTTCACAATCTAAAGACATGTTTTCAAAATTTTCTTTTAACAAGTCGTTTTCATATCTAACTTTAAGTTGAAAAGTGAGAGTTGTAGATTTTCTCTTTTTAAACACTCATGGTATTGTTGAATAGTTTTAAACTCAAATGTAAATGACTTGCTGGCAGGATGACTGTAATTGGATGAGGATGAGTTTACCTCGTCATCGCTGTCATCATCCTCTTCCTTGGCCATCATATACAAGTATGCTTCTTCCTCATTGTCAGAAGATTTGTTGTCTGTTATAGCTTGTATGCATGCTTCCAAGTTACTCAGTGTAGGCATTGTTCCAATTTTCCCATTAACACTTTAGCTTGTTACGCCATACTCGTTGTTTTTATCTCTTTCCTCTCTCTCTCTGGGAGTTTATGACCTTTAAGATGGAGACATTCATTCCCAGAGTGTCCAGGCTTCCTCAATTATAACAAAGGTTAACGTTTCCTGTAGGCGATGCTATGTGCTCACTGTGTTGGATGACTTTGGCTAGTAGGGAGTGTTTTCATATGTTGTTACCCAGAATATTATCCGGAGACGATATTGCTGGAATGGACGAGTAACAAACAAAGTGCGAGAGCACGTCCGTGGGGAAATAAATAACACAAGATTTGCCGGGGTTGTTAGTCCCGGGTTTGAATGCTCTCGCGAGATGTTATTAATATGAATACTAGTGAGTACAGATATTAATGTTATAGTACAATTACAATGAGTGTAAAGACTCTAGTTATCTTAGCTATCGAGTGCTGAAGATTTCCGGAAGAACCAGAGTTGAAGCTCTGTGAGTTCTTGTTACAAAGATGGAGAGATCTCTGTATATTTTTCTTTTGGCGTTCTGTGTTTACGTTGTGATGCTGTGTTTTTATTCTCGATTTTTTACTGTCTTTTGGCCACTGCTGGAGGCCTTCTATTTATAGGGGAAGAGATTGCTAGGTTCTCCCTGTCCATCGCGGGCGACCGCCGTTTCCTATATTAAAATAAGGGGGGATCGTCCCAGCACGTGGGACTGTTTCCTTAAAGTCCGCGGCTGCTGCTGGCAGGCAGAGGCGCGAACCAATGAGGAGGCGGCAGGTGCCTCTTCTCACTATCCTGCGCAGTCCCACCTTAGGTCCTTTCGGCGGGCCTGTTGGTTGGTGAGGCCGTCCCTATCACGGACAGCTGCTGATGGGCTGGAGTAGGACCTGTTCTTGCGGCGCCTTTTGCGGATCTGCACGTGGGTCTTCACCCAAGATTCGGTCTTCGAAGACTTTGACGGGTGTCGGATTCATACGTGGCACGGGACGATCGTCTCCAGTCGGCCATTAGAGGCGATCGCCAGATGCCAATAGACGATCGCCTTGGACGTCGACCGCTAGGCGCTTGCCCATCATCCGTCTTCTTTAGCTGGCTCCTGACCATTATGTCGATCGCCATCGAGGCGTATAAATCGCCGCACAATAATTGCCCACCAGCTCGCTCTGATGTTGAAGACGTGGGGTGAGGTGGCACTGCAGGCTATCGCCTATTTTAGACGAGTGACTCATCTATTTATGACAAGGACGATCGTTGCCTGGACTAACTTGTTTTGAATTCGGACGATCTCCTTAGGCGCTAGAAATAGCGGGAAGTGGAGGCGGGCTTTCGAAACGTCACAGGGACACGCGTCGCGCTCCCGTTGGGGGGAGTCTGACGGTTTTTTGTCAGACTTGTCGCCTGACGTGCCCTCGAAGCGACGCGTACGCGGGTTTCGAGGGCTGCATTTAATATGTCTCCCCCGACGGTTGCACTTCAGCCCCCGAGATTCCGCCTATTTGCACAGAGGTCCTTACTCTCGCCTATAAAAGGGCTAGGGCTACTGGAGTTTATATCTTTATGCGCCCTTGCCTTTAGACGAAGACTCTGCCGAAATTCCTTGAAGCTTCTTGCGCCGATCGACATTTTCTCTAGGTAAGAACAAAAATTCTCTTCCCCCTTTTCTCTTCGAACATGTCTGGAGGAGGATCCAATGTGTATGAGGCTGGTAGCTCTTTTGCCGCCGTGACTTCGCCTGCCCGGGAAGAAACCTCCGCGGCTCTTCACATGGAGACGGTCGTTGAGGTCATTCGTGCGGGGATTGCACCCGCGGAGGTTGAAGAGCTTTTCAAGGAGGCTGACGTGGCGAGGTCGGCGGCGGCGGGGCAGAAGGGCTCGCCGGTAGACGAGGATGAGGCGGTGAGGATATATTGGGAGCAGAACAGTGTGTTCGGCCGGGCCTTTATGGAATTCGCTGGACTTATGCAGAGGCTGGCCGGACCACGTCCCCAGTTTGACTTCGGTGCATACTCGGTCGCCCACCCCTATGAACCCGTGAAGCGGACGTTATTCCGAGCCGCGGACTTCTCCCCGTGGACCCTCGGTCATATCCGGAGTTCTGCGACCAGGAAGGACTTGAGTCGCTGGAGGGCGAAGTTCCATATCCCTTCTGATGTATCATTGTATGTGCCCTCGGAGAACGAACGCGCCGACCAACCTCCCGAGGGTATGGTCGCCGTTAACGAAGTGATCCTGTAGGCCAGTTTGCGGTTCCCATAGTCGTTTGACGTGTCATACCTGCTGACCGCCTGGAATGTGGCGCCGCTCCAATTGACGCCGAACGCCTGGCTGCAGATTATTAGTACCTTGACACTTTTTGGCAGTCATCGGTTGTTCCGTCTACCTTCTGTGCTAGAAATAAACTACCTCTTCAAGCTGACTGCGCAGAAAAGTTCAATTGGCGGCTATCACATTCAGGGTCGCATGGGTAGGGTGGTCCTCGGGGTGCCGAACAAAGTTCGGGGCGACCTGGCAAAATGGTACTGGATTGGCGGAGCGTGGAAGTCGACGGCGAGCGATAAACCAGAGGATGAGTTGGATATCCCCACCAGCTTTCAGGAGAGGAATCCGAGTAAGGGTTTTAACTCTCCCTTTGTTCGGACACACCTTGAACTGATCTAATTTGGTTTCTTTTTTGCAGGCTCCCTTGTTCCAGCGATCGGGGACCTTCCATTTGACTTCTTGATCGTCTGGGAGCGAATCTGCGGTCTGCCGGACAACTACATCGACGCTCGCACGGTCAACAACGAAGCTCATTGGTTGGGCGCTCGGTTGCTTCGCTTCCCTCGCCACCTGAATGTTCTAGGTATGAATGTTTACTATCTCTTTTTTGCTTGACGATCGTCTGATTAAAAGAGATGTCTAACTTGGTTGAATTTTCTTCTTTGACAGAGATCCACTTTCCCCGCTACTCCGAGCCCCCGAGAGAGATTATAATGTCGAACCCCGGCCTTATGAGCCGTCTCCTCCAAGAGAAGAAGGCGGGTCGTGCCCCTGCAACGACGTCCCGTCCTATCCACGAGGAGAGACCTATCATCACGCCGGTCGTCGAGGCGGAGGCTCGGGATGAGGAGCACCTCCAGCGCAACCGCAAGAGGCGGAGGCCGGAGGATCCCCTGCCCATTGTTGCTGCGGAGGCGTCCATTGTGGTGCCTCCTGTTGCCACGCCTCCTATTTTTGCCATTCCAATGGCGGAGGGGTCTACGCCCTCGACGGCCTTCCTAAAGACTGCGGCGATCGCTAAAGCCGAGACTCCGCGGGGCAAGCCCTATTTCGGCCGCGACCCCGAGAAGGTCGCAAGGTAAGATTGGTTTGATCTTTCTGAGTTAGGCTACTTGTGTAGGGTGCATACTAACTCCTTCGTTTTTTTTGTGTTGCAGGGTCCGCCTTGCCGATCCGAACACCTCGCCGATGGTGCTGGATTTTCTGGCGAGCAAGTCCCCGCGCGAGCCTATCGACGTCCCTTCCTACATCTCCCGGGCCATCTCCTCTCTTCCGAAGGCTTGGATGACCGACTTGGACGCGATTGTGCACCGGCAGTCTGGAGATGCCATGCAGGCGACACTTGCCCTGACCCTCCTAGCGGCGACGATGGCCGCTCAAGCCGTTAAAGATTATGAGGGGCGGCCCTCTACTGCTCGCCTCCATTCGGATCTTCAGGCTGCTCGTAACCAGAACACCGAGTTTGCCGATAGGATCGTGGCCATGGAGAAGGAGTATGCTGAGACGGCCAAGCGAGCTAAACAAGATCTTGACCGGATGAGGCAGGAGCTCAACCGGCCCCGGGCAGTGGTCGATAGGATGCATGACCAGATGATGGAGGCTCGTCGGTTACATGCGGCCTCGCAGGAGGAGGTGACCGGGCTGAATGCGGTGGTGGATCGGCTAAATGGCGAGCTGGAGTCGTCAAAGGGAGAGCTGGCCGCCAAGGTAGCCGAGCTCAAGGATGCGGACAAGATAGCCGCGGGGCTGAAGGAGAAGTTGGAGGCAATCGAGACCGATCCCTACCCCAGCGTGGAGTACGTCAGCGAGTTCGCATATTACATGGCTTACGCCGATGCCATCCGTGCTACCAAGAAGGGAGGGGTCGAGGTTGGCCCTCTGATCGAAAACTTCAAAGCCTACGTGCTCGAGCATCCTTCGCAGCCGGACTTCTCTCTGCCGATCCTTGACCTCACCGACCTTGGGATTGATCTGAGCTGGTACCCTTCGCCGGACAAACTTGTTTATCCTGAAGCCGGTGAGGAAGGGCGCGTCGATCCATCTGCTGGAGGCGAAGGCCAGGTGGGGGTGGCCTGAGTGAACCCGCTGTTATGATGTTTTTCTTTCCTTGTAATTTCCTGTTTCTTCTTGTTTTGCCTTCGAGCGTGTATGTACAAATAATTTGAATGGAATAAAATACGTTTTTGCATCTGACTCTTTATTTGTACGATCGCCTCTCTGAATGTTTGCATACGAATTTATACAAGTGTTTACACAATTGCACCTGATGCCTTGTTGGTATGATCGCCTTGTCTGAATGTTTCACATCATTTCGACTTTGCACAATTGTCTGAATAGATCCGAATGCATTGGTACACTTGAAATTCTTACTTGTTGTAAATTTCATGAACAAAATCGATCGTCATGTGGTTCCGTCCTCCTGATCGCATGTATGAATAGCTCCGCTTTGCCCCTTGTTTTTGTTTACTTAGCGAAAGTAAGGGAACGAAAATAATACGTTTGGTGAGTTATCTTTAGTTTGTTTCTTGCGATCTTCAATTTTGTTGATTCATCGAGGGAGGTTGATTGTTTCGACCTTGAGGAACTGTGCACAGTTGCGGAGTTCGATAGACCGACCTCCATGACCGTGTCTTGTGCGCGAGGGACATTCCACCCGTTGTTCTGTCTCGCGACTCACTTTATTGTGACGGTCCTCCGTTAGGCTGCGCCCGCCTCGTATTTAAACGAAAGGTGAGCGTTCTTGGTCTGGAGGAGTCCTTGTACGGGGCGTTGTCGGATTTATCAACTCCACGTCCGCGGCTTGTTAACACTTTTCTACCTCGGATCATCATGTTAGATGGCGATCCTCGACGGTATACGTTGTGACGGGGATAGGGACGCGTCGCCTTGTCCGGGCCCATCATGTTAGATGATGAACATTTGAGGGCGGGCGAATGTGTCCACAGATTTGTTTGGAGGGTCCTTCGGCTACGCCCGCCTCGTATTTAAACGAAGGGCGAGCGATCGCAGCCCAAAGGAACCTTGCATGGACGAAGTTGTCGGTTCCATCGACCTCCAGGACCATGGCTGCACTTTTCTACCTCGAATCGCCATGTTGAATGACGATCCTCGGCGGTATACGTTGTGCTTGGAGGGGTGATCGCTTGAATAGGTCCGTCAGGTTAGTTGACGACTTCTTGTAGGGCGAGCGAGTCGTCCTCTCTTTTATTTGTTTGTTTTGTCGAGGCGAATCATATATAGGGGATCAAAAAATCTCATTAAACTCTTTATACATTGGGTAACTGAATACAGTGCTTTTATTGGGAGTATTTCTTCAAATGTATGGCGTTCCAGGGATATTGGTCTGGAGTGCCATCTGGGTGTTGGAGTTCGTAGGATCCTCTGGTCAGCCATTTAGATATCCTGAAGGGGCCCTCCCAATTCGGGCCAAATACTCCCGTGTGAGTCTGGACCTTTTTGAGGACTAGGTCGCCCATTTGGAATCGCCTTTCCTTGACCTACGAATTGAAGAATTTTTCGGATCTCCTTTTGTGGATCGTGTTCTTTATTTCTGAGGTCAGTCGTCGTTCTTCGAGCATATCCAAGTCGATCCGTCGGGCTACATCATTGTCCGTCGTTATTTCCTGTTCAGTTCGGTGGCTGAGGACGGTGATCTCCGAAGGGATCACTGCTTCTGTTCCGAAGGCGAGGGCGAACGGGGTTTCGCCGGTTGAGTTTCGGGTCGTCGTTCGGTAGGACCACAAAACATCCGGGAGCTCGCTCGCCCATCGTTCTTGTTTGGATTCGAGTCTTGCTTTGATCGTGTGTTTGAGGATCTTGTTCTGACCTCTACACCGTTCGTCTGAGGGTGGTAAGGGGCCGAGAACAACTTTTTGATTCCCCATTTCTCGCAGAATTGCATGACTTCCAAACCATCGAACTGCTTCCCGTTGTCGGAGATGATAGCCTGGGGTAGACTGAACCGGCATATGATGTTCTTCCAAATGAACTTGATTACTTATTCTTGGCCGATCTTGTTGAGTGGCTCGGCCTCAGCCCATTTCGTGAAATTTTCGACCCCCACGATGGCAAATCTACATCCCCCTGGCGCCGTCGGCAAGGGACCGATGAGGTCGATGCCCCATTGGGCGAACGGCCATGGGTTGTACATAGAAGTGAGCTATTCTGGGGAGAGCTTGATGTTTAGGCCCATCACTTGACACCTGTGACACGATCGGGCGTAGGTGATCGCGTCTTTTTGTAGTGTAGGCCAGAAAAAACCCTGCCTGGTCGTCTTGTGGATGAGAGCTCACCCCCCAGCGTGATTTCCACAGATCCCGTCGTGGATCTTGGCTAAAACGAGTTGGCCTTCCTCCGGCATAATGCACTTGAGGAGAGGAAGGCTGAAAGCTCGCTTGTAAAGTCGGTCGTCCAATAGGGTGTATCTGGTTGCACGGAGCTGAAGCTGGCGAGCTTTGATACGGTCGGCGGGGACCGTTCAGTCCTTCAAGTATTTAATGAACGGAGTCATTCAGTTCTCTTCGGCGATGGAAACTGTGGTAATCAGGCTTCTGTCGATCGCCGGCTTTGTCGATTTCGTGATTTGGATGTTAGAGAAATCTGCTGCCCCATGTGACGATGCTAGTTTGGATAGTACATCGGCCTGGGAGTTGTGCTCTCTCGGGATTTGTTCGATCAGCACTTCTTCAAACTTTGTGCACATTTCGGCGACCAATTCCTGGTATTTGATCATTTGTTCGCCGCGCGCCTCATATTCTCCCTTAACTTGGTTCACGATCAAGAGGAAGTCCATGAAAATGTGGAGGTGGCAAACGTCTAGGACGAGTGCTAGATCGAGCCCGCCTACCAAGGCTTCGTACTCGGCTTTATTGTTGGTCGCACGGAACCCGAAACGCACAACATTTGTGAAACTTTGGCCGTCGCGGCTGATGAGGACAATCCCTGCCCCTGCTCGCAAGTTGGTCGCCGAGCCATCTACGTACAATTTCCAAGTAGGGCGGCCGACCTGGGTCGGACTGGGTGGGAACGTTAATTCCACCACGAAGTCCGCGAGAGCTTGGCCTTTGATCGCCGTGCGAGGAGCATACGTGATACCGTATTGGGCGATCTCTAGCGAGCACTTGAGGAGTCGCCCGTTGGTGTCTGGCCGGTGCAGAACTTGCCTTAAGGGGAGAGTCGTCAGAACCTCCACTTGGTGTTCGAAGAAGTAAGCCCTCAACTTGCGAACACTCATGACTAATGCGTAGGCGATCTTCTCTAGAGGCGTGTAACGTGTTTCAGCATCATGGAGCGCTTGACTAACGAAATAGAACGGCAAGTGGGCTTGCCCCCCTGCTCGCGCGCGACCTCCGAGGCCGCCAGGTAAAGGAATAGCTTTTCGCCGGGGATCAGCTTCGCCAAGATCTGGGGGTTAGACAGATACTCCTTGATTTTGGCGAACGCTATTTGACTCTCCTTCGTCCATGCAAACTTCTTGTTCTTTATGGTCGCGAAGAATGGCTTGCTTTTATCTCCGAGCCGAGAAATGAAACGGTTAAGGGCAGCTAGACAACCTGTAAGGCATTGCACCTGTTTGACATTCCGTGGCTCCTGCATGTCGAGGATCGCCTGGATCTTGGTGGGGTTCGCCTCGATCCCCCTCTGGCTCACGATGTGCCCCAGGAACTTTCCGGAGCTTACCCCGAAGTTGCATTTCTTGGGGTTCAGCTTCATGTTGAACTTCTCGAGGATGGCGAACGTCTCGGCAAGGTCCTTGAGGTGATCTTCCTTTTTGAGGCTCTTGACTACGATCTGGTTGGCGAACATCCCGTTGACTAACCGTTGGTAGGTCGCCCCCGCATTCTTCAGACGGAATGGCATTTGGACCCAAAAGTACACGTCCTTTTCCGTGTGGAACGACGTGTGTTTTATGTCTTTCTCCGCCATTGGGATCTGATGGTACCCGGCGAAGGCATCCATGAACGACATCATTTCGCAACCTGCCGTGCTATCGACCAAGTGGTCAATATGAGGCATCGGAAAGTGGTCTTTTGGACATGCCGCGTTGAGGTCCGTGAAGTCGATGCATAACCTCCAGGAGTTGCTCGGCTTTTTGACGAGCACCGCGTTGGCTACCCACTGTAGCTCGTCTGTAGCTACTCCGATTAGTTTGTTGTCGAGTAGCTTTTTGACTTCTATGTCGAGCGCTGCGTACTTCTCAGGACCGAATTTCCTACGTTTCTGGTGAACAGGCTTCCTTGCCGGGTCGATTTTTAGATAGTGGCAAGCGTGTTCAGGACTTATGCCGACCATATCTTGATGCGACCAGGCAAAGACTCCGATGCTCTTACATAGTAAACTGATCAGATCATCCTTTAACTCGAGGCCGACACTTGTGCCGATCTATCGTTATACTTTCCAACTCTTCAATGGGGATAGTCGCTTCTCGTTTGGAATGATTTCCGGACTCGATCCTTGGATCAATGTCGAGGCTTGGCTCGAAACCGATCCTTGGCTCGATGTCGTCCGTCAATCGATGTGAGACGCTGTCCTCTGAGTCGGGATGGTTCGAGGTGCTTGGCTCGTCGATCTCCATCGGTTGATTGTCGATCGTCTCAATGTTATAAATAGTATGGGAAGTGTTGAAAGAAGTTACGACACATGAGTAATTCAAACATTTCTTAGCCATTAGCTGGTCTCCTTTTACAGTACCGACTGTCCCGTCGGCAGTGGGGAATTTGATAAAGTAAAAGAAAGAAGAGGTGACCGCCTCGAAGGTTTCTAGAAATAGACGACCTAGGAACCCATTATAGATGCTGGGCCTATCTATAATTACAAAATTGAGGTTCCTAGTAATCCTAACCTTGAGATCGTAATAGCATATTAGCTCGATAGAGAGCTTGATCCTTCCATAGGCTTGGACTGTGCTGTCACCAAAACCTTGAAGCACGGTATCAAATGGCTTGATGAACTTGGTCAGGTTGCCAAGCTGGTCAAGAGCAGATTTGAATATGATATTGCAAAAGCTCCCATTGTCAACCAGCACGCGATCGACCATTTTCCCAAGGATACAAGCAGAGATTACCATTGCATCCTCTTAGGGGCACTGCACTCCCTCCCTATCCTTGTTGGAGAAAGTGATGAGCGCGTCTTTGGAGATGGTCGGCTCTGGGGGTACCACGACATGGACCCCGGCGAACGCCCTCAATTCGGCCTTCCATTTTCTGTTCGACATGGTGGAAACCGGGGAAAGGCCTCCGAGGTTTCCACTTCCCGACTGAAGCATATTGATCCGGCCGCCGGGGTTGATTGGAGGGATTGATTCGTCTGAGTACTCCGGCTCGTTCTACTGGATCCTGGCGACCGGATTGGGAGGGATTCCGTTGTTCTGTCGGCGCTCGCGCCCCCGGGTCCTTTCTGCCCGAGGTTCTGGCTTGGTAACCAAGTCATCCAACTTGCCTTCCTCAAACAGTCTCCAGAGTTGTCTGAGGAGGTCGCGGCACTGGCTGGTGTTGTGGTCGGGACTCTTGTGGTAGGCACAAAATTTACTGCGGTCTAGATGATCGTTGTCCCTCATCGGCTTTGGTTTGCTAAGACACTTGCGCCCCTTGATGGCGTTGAAAATGTGGGCCGGAGATAGATTGAGGTTGCGGAGGAGGTGAACTTTCACATCCTCGAAGGCTTTAAATTCACCGGGCGACTTTGCGACCGCCTTTCTCGGGATGAAAGATGGCACCTTCCCTTCCCCGGAAGATCCCTCGCCTAAGTGAAGGGTGAGCATCCTCCGCCTAGCCATAAAATCAGCGGCCCTGACGCGGAAGATCGCGTAGGTCGGGGGGATGTCCTTCGTGAGGTGCCTGAACATGAGCGAATGACCATAGAATGCCCCTAGGACCGAATAGAGAGCGAGCTCGTCGCTAATGGGCTCGCCGGTTCGCATGCCCTCCATCGCTCCCTGCCTGATCGATGTAGTCTTCTTCGGGCTCGTTCTTCCCCTGCGTGATCTTCATCATGCGGTGGGGGCCTTCGGGCCGAGCAACTTTGGCGGCGAAATACGACGTGAAGTCGTTCGCCAGTTTCTCAAAACATTTGATCGAGCGTGGTGGCAATGAGATGTACCACCTATGGGCAAGGTCGCCCAATGTAAATGGGAACATTCGGCACTTCGTCGCGTCCGATGCCCCGCATCCGGTCATGTAGTTCCGGAACTTGCTCAAGTGGGTCTCAGATCAGATCTCCCCTCATATAGAGGTGTTTGAGGAGGAGCGATCTTCGGTTGTACAGGGGCGAGCTCGATCTGGGCCGCGAGTGGCTCACTCGGTCCGGCGATCGATCTCTTGGCGCCTGCCCCAGTTTCTATAAGCGCCTTTATTTCGTCGAGCTGGCGCTGCATGGCGGCCGTCGCGGTAGCCTGACTGCTCGTGGATTGGCTCTCGGAACGGGATCCGAGGCGATCATGTACCGATTTCCTGGCCCCGTGGTAGGTGACGAGTTCTCCACCACCGAACTCGATTCTTGGGCGAGTGGGAGCCCATTCGCCGGCCTGTCTTCTGGGTGTCGGGTATGCCGAACTCCTGGTGATGGATTCGGACTCCAATGTCTCCCGGCTGGGGCCCGAATGCCCGGGTCACTATGAGGTATCACTCCCTAGGCGGCTGAAGACGGAATTGTCCCGCCTTACGAGCACCTTTTCTTGCGGCTCGGGCTTTCTGATGATTTCTCGACATATAGCCCCTTGAGTTTCCGCTTGCCCGCACGGCGGATGGCGGAGGGAGTAATGGTGGGCGATTCCCATGCCCTCCGTCTCTCCCTGAGGATGGCCATAGCCTCCTCGATCTGTTCCGCAGTTTAGAACTGATCGAGTGAGAGGCTGGGGCCGTTCCTCGCGGGCGGGAGTGAGAGCCTAGCGTCGCGGTCGCCTTCCGCTGTAGGTTGGGATTCGGCCTAGGCCTGAATAAGATGTCCGGCAGATCGCAGGATGGCTCCTTTTGAGGTCGTGGCAGACGTCATGTTTCTGAAGGTTTTTCTTTGAAGAACAGTGAGTGTTTCTTCAAGTATATGCCCTGGAGAACAGTGAGTGTTCTTCGAGATGGTCGGAATAAAAATTGAAGGTTAAGATCCCCTTCCTCTAGCACCAATTGTTGTTACCCAAAATATTATCTAGAGACGATATTGCTGGAATGGACGAGTAACATACAAAGTGCGAGAGCACGTCCGTGGGGAAATAAATAACACAAGATTTGCCGGGGTTGTTAGTCCTGGGCTTGAATGCTCTCGCGAGATGTTATTAATATGAATACTAGTGAGTACAGATATTAATGTTAGAGTACAATTACAATGAGTGTAAAGACTCTAGTTATCTTAGCTATCGAGTGCTGAAGATTTCCGGAAGAACCAGAGTTGAAGCTCTGTGAGTTCTTGTTACAAAGATGGAGAGATCTCTGTATATTTTGCTTTTGGCATTCTGTGTTTACGTGGTGATGCTGTGTTTTTATTCACGATTTTTTACTGTCTTTTGGCCAATGCTGGAGGCCTTCTATTTATAGGGGAAGAGATTGCTAGGTTCTCCCTGTCCATCGCGGGCGACCGCCGTTTCCTATATTAAAATAAGGGGGGCGATCATCCCAGCACGTGGGACTGTTTCCTTAAAGTCCGCGGCTACTGCTGGCAGCCAGAGGCGCAAACCAATGAGGAGGCGGCAGGTGCCTCTTCTTGCTGTCCTGAGTGGTCCCACCTTAGGTCCTTTCGGCTGGCCTGTCGGTTGGTGAAGCCGTCCCTATCATGGACAGCTGCTGATGGGCTGGAGTAGGATCTGTTCTTGCGGTGCCTTTTACGGATCTGCACGTGGGTCTTTACCCAAGATTCGGTCTTCGAAGACTTTGATGGGTATCGGATTCATACGTGGCACGGGACGATCATCTCCAGTCGGCCATTAGAGGCGATCGCCAGATGCCAATAGACGATCGCCTTGGACGTCGACCGCTAGGCGCTTGCCCATCATCCGTTTTCTTTAGCTGGCTCCTGACCATTATGTCGATCGCCATCGAGGCATATAAATCGCCGCACAACACCATATATCTTCATAAACTTCCAAAAGTTATGCATATGGATGTCCATCTCATCATGTGACAGTTCATCATCTCATGTGGCTTTGGATGTGCTGGGAACAGAATTGTGCTTCCTGTTGGATACAACATCTAGGACTGTAGTCCTGGAGGGAGATTCTTCTGTATTTTCTCTCCTGTTTATGTCGTATTCAAGTGTTAGATCAGAAAATAAATCAAAGGTAGATAAATCATTGCAATTACAAAAAACACGCATAGTTGTGGTGTTGATGTCCCATCTAGCAGTTAGTGATCTAAAATTTTAAATTTTCCTCTCCTTCAGAGTGTACTTTCCCCAATAATTAAAGTTCACCAACAATTTAGTGAATGTGAGATCGAGTTCCTCATGTGTTTCAGTTGTTTTTATTTTGAAAGACTCGATCTCTTGAGTCAGTATTGAAATCTTATTTTTCATGGAAAGCTCTATGTCCTCATAAATCATCTTGAGTTTGTCCCTGATGTCTTTGACTGTCCTACAGCTTTTCACCATCAAGAATGTGCCTTTGTCAATAGTGATAAACAATGCACTCTTGAAGATATTATCCAGGTTTGCTCTTTTTTATCATCTGTCGTCTACTGATCTCGAGGTTTCTCCAGCATTTCAGCAAATGACTGTCCTTCTATTTACCTTCAGGATTTTGGTGAATCTTTTTTTTTATGACGAAGATTATTTTTTCATGCATAACAGCTAGATGAGCTTCTATCCTAATCCTCCAATCACCAAACTCATTAATAGAACATATGGGGGCCTTATTGATTATAGATGAGTTCATGCCCTATCTATAATGATTGGGGAAAGACGAATGTATGCAGGTTTTGGAAACTTATGATTTGTGGATATGGTCCAAGTTAAAAATCAAATTGACTTATTCTTAATATGATACCACTTGTTGGTCACACTATACTTAAATGACAGCTTAGAGGGGGTGAATAAGTTGTATCCTATTTTTAAAAATTTGGACGAAGGCCGGCCCAACACATTATAGTCCTAAAGCAAATTTTAAAGTGAGGCCAATTAAAATTAAAAAATATTAACCAAAAGGTCAATTTTGCCAAGTTCAATATTTGAACCTAGGACCAAAAGAATTTAGGACCTTAATATTGAGCAACTAAGCGATAAAAATACATGTAGTTATTTTTTCACACTATATATTCACTACACCATAAGTGCTCATATGCAACGCTTCCTATTGTTGCATTATGCCCCATTTTCTGTTGCCTTAGGCCAGAAATTGATATATCCAACACTTTGTGAGTGTTGCATCTGCTCGCGTGGGATTTGACCTCTAATCCAACACTTTTCCTTTCTAATGCAACAGAGGGAAAGTGTTGCATTATGTACATAGTGCAACACAAAATAAAATATATGCAACAGAAAATAGTGTTGGCTTAGAGGAGAATACAGTTTAGAAAAATGGGGTCCATGACACGTCAGCAATGGGCCCTTTTGCCATGTCATTAGTGGGTCCCACTTCATCCACGTCATTAGTGGGTCCCACTTCATCCACGTCAGTGGTGGGTCCCACCAAACACAATGCAACACTATTATTATATCCAACAGTAATATGATTGTTATATACAACACTAATTTGAGAATATGCAACAATAACTGAAAGATAAATGCAACAGTTTAAATAAAAATTTCGAAATAACCACTTCGTACATACATCATTCTATACAAATAAAATACCAACCAATATTCACACCCTGCCATTCAATACCAAATACCAACATCCCAACAAATAGTCGACGCAAAATACCAACTTATACTAACAATTCGACACGCAACACCATAACTAGACCAAATTACCAAGTCTAATTCAAGAGTACCAAGTGACCAAAGTTATAAATACTAGACATTATTAAATATCTCGATTTCTACGCAGCAGGAGCAGGATCTTGTTCTTCGGACCTTTTACCTCTCCTTCCCACTAGCTAGTTGTTGCCATGTTCCTTGTATTTAGTGACCATCGCATATGGCAAAATAGACATGATACTAGAAACCCCAACGACTTGCAACATTAATGCATCAGTGTAATCGCTGCAGTTACCTCAGCTACCAAAAGTGTTTCATCAGCCCCCAGTGAACATGCAATGCTTAAAGCCTGAGTCAAATCTTCAAGCTTTCCATTCTTGGGCACATTAACAGTAAATGGGGATGGCTTAGTACTGCCATCTTCTTTTACCACGGTCAGAGTCATTGTCCACATAGATGACGACGGCAGAGGTAAAGACAGGTACATGAATGGGTCAAAGGTAACAGACACTTTTCTACTAATTGGACATACTAATATGGACCGGTACTAGCCCTGCAATAATAGCAATCCACCATATGTTAGCTGAAGTATAAAATATAATAGAAAAACAACAAAAACTACCACACAATTTCCTTAACTTTCTCCGAGATGTAAAAGCCACAGACCAAGTTCAATAACTTTGGTAATTAAAGTAACATAATTTGATTCACAGAAAAATTTGGAAGATTGGTCTAATTTGATTGAATATTGAATAATGAAACCTGGTGAAGATAAGGACATTTTCAGATAATTGAGACGCAAAAAAGAATAAACATTGACAGCTTATCTCAACTGTACAGACAAGAGCTTTTAGATATTTCTACTTTGGAATGATCAAGGGAAAAGGATAACAAGAAACATCTCTAGAAAGTAAACCAAAGAGAAAGGAAACCACTTACATAAATGAACACAAGACTCGCATAATTATCGAGTCATTACGAGCCAGATGATTCCTCCAATATTCATCAGCTACTCCTTCATCTGGGCGGCCGTCATAGTCCTTAGCTTCAACATAAGGTTTGCATCTCACACGATTCAGATCCTCATGGAGACCATCTAAGAGAAATGCCAAGAGCTCCTACAGTAATCAAATATGGCCCTCCACTTTAAACAGATGGCTGCTTGAATCTCGAATGATTTGGACAAGAGGAGAATATTTATTCACTTAGAGAACATACATACTTGAGAATCATGCTGATTAAAACTGCTGAATTGCGCAGTAAAATGAGCGAGCTTCATTTTAAATGTTCTTGGTGCCAGAGGTGTTACTCCAGGAGTCCATAATTTCTTTAAAATATCTCCAAAATATGAAGCAATTTCACCCTGTCAAATGCAGATATTCTTTTGGTTGAGGAATAATATTATATTGAACCCAACTTAAATCATACAACATAACAAGAAGAATGACCGATGTGAATCGGGTGTTGTGGTGATCAGATTAGTTGTGAGGTTTAATTATAGACCCAATCAAGTTAATGGGTTTATGGGCTAATTAAATTTGCTGGAGGATGACTGACTAATAAGCACATATCATGGATTTTGGTTTATTTATCATTCTAAGGCTTTGTTCAACTTAAAAATAATATTCAGTATAAGAGCCTTATTCAGTAAAATTATGTTTCCATCACTAAAATCAGTTTTAATAAGTAAAAATCAAAGCAACCCGTCAGTAATTTTAAATAATAAAAGACAACAAATTAGTCATTTTGTATCAATTTTAATCAGTAAAAATCGTGTTTGAGTTAAGCAAAAACCATAATTTTAGTTAAGCAAAAACCAGATGAAGATAACAGGGCCTAAGGGTAAATCCATAGACCTCTAAATGTACAACATCAACGACAATTTTATCTTTAATCATGAAGAAACCAAACATGCAATGTGTAGCACTAACATATGTTGATAGACGTCTAGATATATAATAATTTTGTTAGTCATAAATTTGGTCACAACCAACTTCTATTCAACCTCTTAATTATAGTATATGAAAATGTAACAAGAAAAATGTCTTACTTTGTTCTGAAAGAAGTTGTAGTTGCCTATCAAGGTCAAAGACTTGTTTGATGATGGAGGAAGAGATGACTCAATTAGGCAAAGCAATGATGACCATTGATTTCTATTCAATGAATCCCCTACAAACAAAACCTCCTTCCCCCATATTTTCTCCAAAAATACCTTCCCGTTCAATCTATTCACAATATGGATTCACAATACCAAAAAGTAAGACGGACTGAAGGCATACTTTTCTATTTTACCTCAATCATTGAAAAATAATTAACAAACTGTGAAAAAGAAAATGTTCAATAAGAACCTTGGAATGTCACATTGATGAGGCTGCCATCGCCAATGTCGATATTTTAAGTCCCTTCTCCCATTCCTTTCACATGCAAAAATATCATCCATGAAGGAACATTGTTCCTCCTTGTAAAGCGGATACGATATGTTGTCATATACCCACTGGTCCGAAAAAAGGTCGCAATTTGCAGTAGAATCGTCACCGGCAGTTTAGGATCAGAGTAGAAGGAAAAGATTCTAAAAAACTCGTGAGAGATGTAGTATAATACCCGTGCAGCGGTGGTGGTTCGGCGACCTGTGGGGATGGGGGCGCTGCGGCGCTGCGTGTGCGGAGGTGGCAGGGCGCTGTGGCGCTGCGTGTGCGGCGGTGGCAAAGGCTCTGCGGTGCTGCGTCTGCGACGGTGGCAGGGCACTGCATCTGCGGCTATGGTGGGGCTGCGGCCTGCGGGGGACGGCGGGTGGGTGCAGAATGAAGGGGGAGAGCGAAGAAGAGAACGAAGGTTGTCAGTGTGTGTGCGCCGCCGCTGAACTAATTAGATAGGGTTAAGGTTTTGTCTGTTGGGTGAATGTTTGAAATAATGAGTATGGGTCGGCTTTGCTTGGATATTTTGTGGGTATTTTTTGAATGTTTTTTGCGGGTATAGGGTTTTGGATATGGATAGTAACTATCTATATCCGTACCCGCAAACCTAATGGATAGTAATTTCATACCACTATGCTATCCGTGTATATCAAATGCCCACTAAATCCGCACATATTAGGGTCGGGTGCTCGCGGTTATCCGTTACACGCGGGTAAATTATTGTAAATGCTAAAGTTGTATGAACTTTTAATTATTTTAGTGGGCCATGAACTTACCAAAAATGGAGCGAACAATTTAGAGTGGGACATCTAAAATTGAAATATGAGCAACTTAGACTGGGACGGAGGGAGTATTACTTTGACGATATTTTTTAAAAACATTCGAAATATTTTTCGTAATTATTAAGATGATTTAGTCTATTGCAACGCTTTAAGTTCATTTATAATCCAACACTTTAGGTTGGTGTTGCATTAACGTCTTTTGCAACAGTGCATCCAGGTCTAATGCAACACTAGTTGGGTAGTATTGCAAAAGACCAAAGATCAGAGGGCTATTACAATACTTTTCCTTACAACACTGGAGATATGCGTTGCATATGAGCACTTATGGCGTAGTGATTAATAACTAATATGAATTTTTTGAGGCCGTTTTTTCCCCAAAAATTTGAGACATGGAGATTTAACTTGGGTTGCTTGGCCCTTGGGCTGGCCCTACGTGCAACGTGGAAGTTCTAAAGTGTTGTTGTACCTACAGTAACTGTGTGCAATAATGTAGGCTTGATGCTTATATGAAGGTTTTCCAGATTAAGCATACAAGTATAAACCACAAGTAAAATTTTGTATAATGGCAGTAAAGAAAGAAATAAATAACACAAAGATATACAGTGGTTCGACGCAAAGTCTTCCACGTCTACGAGCTCCATACAAGAGTTTGTTTACTAGAATTCAAAATAGTACACAATAGTTATGAATCTAGACAAACACTTGCGAGCTGTATCATTCACGCAGATTAATAATCTGTGATGTTCTTAGGTTGCGGACTTGCTTTAATCTTTGTTGTAGGATAGTCATTGTATTCTCGCGAAGAGCTTTTTGCGCTTTGTTGGGAAAACTAATACCATGTGTTTTGTTAAATGCATCGTACAGCCTGTCCCTACAGCCAAAATCATACATCGCCTCAAAGAAGACAAATCCTATAGCTAAACCTTCAAGATACATGAAAATGAGACGTTGGCTCGAACAAACAATATTGTAGGTATTTTACTTAGGAAAAGTAAAATACAAAACCAACAGGACTCAGAAGGAAATTTAAACCGTTGTGAAATAAACTTTTTTTATTCATAAAGTATTCACAATTTTAATGTAGCATTTAATGATGACAGGACAACATTTAATATGGCCAAGAGACTACAAACAGAAGAGCATTTAATGCGGATTAAAGAGAATGTCTGAAGCATTAAATACAAAACACCTTTAATTCAAACATTCTGAAGCTGCCAATAAGAGCTGCTTAATCTCACCAACCGGTCAACAACTATATTTATAGTAGATTTATTTCCAAGGTTATAAATAGCCCAAGCAAGAGGATATTGCTCACTACTGCAACTCAATGATTGAACTACTGAGAACTGAAAATTGAACATAAAGCTTCAAGAGTAATATATTTCTTAAAACATACAGCGTATATCTCGAGTGGAGAAATATACAAGTCCTCAACAACGAATAGCAATCTACATCAAAAGCTTACCAAGCCTACAACTACTGTTTGATTCGTGATACTTCAAGTACTTATTGTTGAGATCCTTAGCCATGTGTGCTGTGTGGGAAGAATAGAGTTCAGGACGAAGCATCAATCTGTGCGAGAAACAGTGAGTCAAAGAAGTCCAAGCTAATTTGTGTGAACGGCCAGAGCTACAATCGGCAGCATCAATCTGTGTGAATGATATAGCGGCAAGTTTAGTTAAAACAAGCATTTGTGTACGTCTTGATTTTAATAAACATCTTACTCCTGTGTGGAGGACCTGTGGACGTTGAGTGGTTTACCTCGAACCACATTAAAATGTGTCTTTACTTACTATCTTCATCATTTTCTTACTTCCTGTGATTTAGTATACTTATCTTGAAAATCCTGTAAGCACCAAGCTACATGAAATTACCCAATTGTTGTATTTACAACAACTTAGTTTCGGAGTTCCGCTACACAAACTTAAACTTCGAAAAAGAGTACAGCTTATTCAACCCTTCCTTTTTAAGTTGTATAATTGTATGCTGTGTCCAACAAGTGGTATCAGAACAGTTGATTCTACAAAGAATCAGTCTATTTTTAACCTGAATCAGATCCACAAATCACTAGCTTTTGAAACTTTATTTTTATATCTCTATCATTCATCCTATTATTGCCATGGATATATCTATGATCAACAAAGTTCCCCTATTTTCTATTAATGAGTTTGATGACTGGACAATCAGGATGGAAGCTCATCTTGCTGCAATGCACGAAGAAATGATCTTTGTCATTCAAGAAGGACCTATCAAAATCATGAAGGTCAATCCAGCCGCCAGAATCGAAGGACGACCTCATGTAGAAATGCTTGATATAGAAAGAGAACAATGGACAACTGATGATCGCAAATGTGCGAATCTAGACAACATTACCAAGAATGTGTTATTTGTCAATCTTGATAAACGCATATTCTCCAAGGTAAAGAGCTGCAAGATAGCCAAGGAAATCTGGGAGAAACTCAAGTTAGTATGTGAGTATATCATGTAAAAGGAAGACTTACATCCACAGATTGCACAAACATGATAGCCACACCATGATACTAATCATGGCTAAAAACTCAGACAATGCATCGCGAACTACCCAACCAAACATAATACGACAAAATATGTCTCGACAATACACGTAGGACGGACAGTCTAAGTTTTCGCAAACCTAAGCTCCGATATCATATTATGTAAAGTTTGGATATTTTTTTTTCCAAAGGTTTTTATTAACAAGTGGGCAACAGTAAGACCTTGCAAGCTAGGATCTCAAAAGCATAGCACAAAGAAAAGACCTCTGATCTGCTCAGGAATATTACAACACCATAGACCCAGAACTGAGCTCTCAAAATAAAACAAGATTTCAAAACTAACTCAGCAATTGAATCATTTGAAATGAGATCTTCTGAAACACTTGAGGAACTTGATCTCAGATTTACCGGCATTGTCGGTGGACTTGAATCATTTGGTAAAGTGTATACCCAAAAAGGAAAAAATCTTAAAATTTTAGATCACTTCCTGCCCGATGGGACATCAAGTGATACCAAACGAGACCCAATAGTGTTACCAATACAGGGGCTGTTGTGAATCGTGGTTGTACGAAGCGGAAGTATGTTTCCTTGAGTAAAAGAAAACGAACAGCAAACAGCAAATAGCAACAACGGACAACACTTCGGTATGCCAACAGCAACAATAAGACAGCACTTCGGTATGCCAACAGCAACAATCGGACAACACTTCGATATGCTAATATTAATTAATCGGACAACACTTCGATACACCAATAATCGGACAGCACTTCAATACAGCAATAATCGAACAGCACTTCGATACAGTATTATTCGGACAGCACTTCGATACAACGATAATCGGACAGCACTTCGATACAGCGATAATCGGACAGCACTTCAATACAACAATATTTGGACAGCACTTCCATACAACAATATTCGGACAGCACTTCGATACAGCGATAATCGGACAGCACTTTTGAAGGAACAGGGCACGGAAATGACAAGGGCACTTCAAACCCTTAGAACTAATCACTATAATCCCCTTAGAATCTTGTTCTAAAGAAACGTTCGGAATTATTCTAAGAACTCAAGTTTCTATGACTAAGACTAAACAATTTTATGAACTAAAATTGTAAAAATGTAGAAGTGAGAATTATAAAAATAATACTCAAGAAAATTCGAGCAACATCTCTTGACTCAAGCACAAGGCTGAAATATCTTTTTGATTTCAAAGGTGATCTGCCTTTTTCATTACCAAAAGGTCTCCTTTTATAGGAGTGTGCAGAGCAAACTATATTATTCCTTACATATTAAACTAAGGAAATAAAATCAAGAGTGTCCCTATTTCTAAGAAAATGAAGGACGGTCATACATGTGACAAGATTAAAAGGAAATAAAATAACATCAACTATCCTAAAAGTAAATAAAGAAGTATTGAAATGATCTTGGTCTTCAAAACATCACGTTCATTTTGAAGCTCCCACATGCCTAAGTTCTTTTTCCAAGTTAGGGTGGGCTTTTTCATCCATCTCGTGTAATAAAGATAAGTCTTTGATTTCCAAGACAAAAAACATCACACCTTCCTTGAAGCTTCCTCACGCCTAAGTCTAATTTCCAAGCTAGCATGGAGTTTCCTTAATCATCAAGTCGACCTCCGGTTGTTCATCCTTTTTATAGAGTATTTTCTTTTTCGAGTTTTTTTTTTATGATTTAACTCTCATTTTCAGGAAACACGACAAAGACCCCTCATGCCATTATTTAGGCAATATTTGGGGCCCGCCCTCAAGCTTTCTATTTTTAGCTATATCTGGGCTGCCCTCAAGCAAAGCTATATCTGGGATTATGATTTGAACAACTGTCGGGCCTTCTTGAATCTCAAGTAGATCCACCGTCGCACAGTCACTAAACTTAGACATGATTTCCACTTCCAATTCGGGCAGCTTAAACATGAGCTTAACTTCTTCTTTTCTTTGGACGTGAATTCTTCTAGGGTCGAGCTGAGGCTTGGGGTCTTTATTCAGTAACTCCAAGCAGCCTCAGTGTGAGGGTCTTCAAGAGAGGATATGATCGAGGTTATACAGTAAACCTCTTGAGTAGGAACCGACTTGTCTTCATAAGAGTTAGTAACAGATAATAAGGTAACAGGTGTGGAATGTGCATTAAGTTTATTTTTTGAGGTGGTGCTAGTGTCACTCGCTCTCAACATTTCACTCGTTTGTTCTCTCAACTTCCTAACACGTGTACGTGTGATAGGACCAGTGGGGTCTATGACGGCTCCAACCGTAGCACAACCGTGGGTGTATCATCCCCTCCCTCTTGAGGAGGATCTGTCCTCAGATCCGCGAGATTACCTACTTCAAACAAAGACAAATCAGAAATATTAATAGTAGCAGATACATTGTATTCTCCTGGTAAGTATAGTTTGTAAGCATTATTATTTATTCTCTCCAATATCATGAAAGGACCATCTCCTCTTGGCAGCAATTTCGATCTCCTTTGTACAGGAAACCTTTCCTTCCTCATATGTAACCAAACCTAATCTCCAGGTTCGAAGACCACTTCCTTTCTCCCTCGGTTGGCGCGCTCAACATACTGCTTAGTACGCCTTTCAATGTTAGCTCTTGCTTTCTCATGGAGTTGCTTAACTAGCTCAGCTTTCTTCTTCCCATTTGTACTAATCCTTTCAGTCACAGGCAAAGGCACAAGATCAAGTGGGGTCAAAGGATTAAATCCATAAATAATATCAAAAGGAGAAAACTGAGAAGCAGAATGCATTGTTCGATTATAAGCAAACTCAACAAGCGGCAAACATTCTTCCCAAGTTTTAATGTTTGTTTTGATTATAACCCTTAACAATGTAGAAAGTGTTCTATTTACTACTTCGGTTTGCCCATCGGTTTGTGGGTGACAAGTGGTAGAAAATAGAAGCTTTGTGACTAATTTAGACCATAAGGTCTTCCAAAAATAACTTAGGAACTTAGCATCACGATCAGAAACTATAGTCATTGGCATTCCATGTAAACGAACGATCTCTCTAAAGAAAAGATTAGCCACGTGAGATGTATCATCAGTTTTGTGCCAAGCTATGAAATGTGCCATTTTTGAAAATCTATCAACCACAACAAATATAAAATCCCTCCCATATCGGTTTCTAGGCAATCCCATCACGAAATCCATCGATATATCAGCCCAAGGAGTATTAGGAATGGGGAGTGGGGTATACAAACTGTGGGGCTGAACTCGACTTTTAGCCATTTTACAAGTGATAGAGCGACCACAAATACGAATTACATCTCGTTTCATACACAGCCAGTAGAAATGTTCTTGCAAAACAGACAAGGTTTTATGAATGCCAAAATGACCCATCAACCCTCCCCCATGAGATTCGAGCAACAAAAGTTCACGTATAGAGCTAGCAGGTATGCATAATTTGTTTTCCCTAAATAGAAAACCATCGCTCTTATAGAACTTATCCACCCCAGACTTCTCACAAGTAATGAAAATCTCGCCAAAATCAATGTCTTTTTCGTACAGATTTTTAATTTATTCAAAACCAAGTATTTTCGAATCTAAAGCAGCCAGGAAGGTATACCTGCGAGATAGAGCATCAGCAACGACATTCTCTTTTCCCTGTTTGTACTTGATCACGTACGGGAATGTCTCTATGAATTCCATCCATCGAGCATGTCTCCTATTCAACTTATGTTGCCCCTTCAGTTGTAATACCCGAGATTTCTGATGTGTATTTGAACCTTCTGATATTGTATTTGTTGCATTTTGATCTGAGTATTATTCTCCGTATTTCATGATCCGGTATTGTTGAGCGCATGATTGCATGAATGTGTTCTAAGTGGTGATTTTTGCACATGTAGCGCACGCTATCGACTTAGCGTAGCGTACGCTAAATTGGGTTCGTAGCGCATGCTATGTATGAACCTTAGCGCACGCTATACGTAGTCAACATGATTAAGACAGGGTGGTAGGTGAGATCAGCCGCGGATCTTGGTCGGATCATATCTGGATGAACCTGGACGGCTTTCGGGAAAAGTCGAGTCAACGCGGTAGCGCACGCTACTGATATGAGGATAGCGTATGCTAAATGTTGAGTACAGTGACGTCAGTAAGCTTCGTATGACCGTTAGCGCACGCTATGGATATGGACTAGCGCGCGCTAATAACCATTTTCTATATATAGGACAACACCCTTTTTCATTTTTCAGAATTTTTCACTTCCCAAATCCGAATTCTTAGACTTAAAGAGTTACCTCCTCCATCTTCAACCTCTCATATCATCATCCTATCACGAGTTTGAAGATTGTAGATCATTGGAGATTGGTGTTCAAGCCCTCGGTGTTGGATTTCTTCAAGTTCCTCCTTGTTCTTCATTACTTTGAGGTAGGTGATTCTTCACCAATTTAAGTAGTATTTTGAAGGATGTTTTGATCATGATTTCGGATTATCTAGTCAGTTAAATCCGTACGTAGTCGAACATCATGTGTTAGAAGGATATTTTCGATGTTTCGGTACTTCTTCATCGTATAAACCATTGAACCTTTTAGTGTTTGAACTCTTAGCATATTCATGAAGCTTCTTAACCGATTATGACCAGTTATGGAGATTATCAAGTTCTTATGTTTTTACATAATGGAATTATACGTTTTGGGACATAGAATGGATGGAACTTAGGATACTTTCTTGAAGATCAAGATGATTTATGGTGTTGTGATGATTATACGTATCCTTGTATCTCGAAGTCGTTTAATCCGTAAAGATTATTCATAAACCGTATGAGCATGATATGCATGGAGATGACATGTATTAAACACTGAAGATATCATGAGTTTCATCACCATTAGATCAAGTCTGCTACCCAGTAGTAAACTGCCATGCACGGTTAGCGCACGCTACGATATTTATATTAACGTGCGCTATCGGGAATGAGTTAGCGTACGCTACGTTTGGTACGTAGCGTACGTTATGTCATCAGTCGAGTCAGTCGGCTGATCAGAGAGGACTATCGGTACATAGATAGCGTATGCTAGACTTCGTCGTTTACATACGCTAACAAGCAGGCTTAGCACACGTTACGTAGAGTACGTAGCGTACGCTAAGTAGTTCAGGCAGATTACATTTTTAAGAGCTTTCGGCCGTAGACCGGATTGTTAGACATTCGTACGACTTGAGATGAATTCTATATTATTTCTTTTGTTAAGGTTCGAGCTTGCTACGTTGATCGAAGGAGGCGGCCTTCGAGTGTGTTGAGATCATTGGAGTGATTAGTTCTTGCCATCTTTGAGGCAAGTATCATAATTTGTTAATATTGGTATTTGAAGCATACATGTGGTTTATTCATGTTGTTGAACATGGGATTTATTTCGTTGAATTGTCATGATATTCATTATCTAGTGTTTGAATGTTCATGTTGATGGACATTGCGATTTTGCATATAGGTATGCATGAGTTGTGTTTGTGTATGTTGTACGATCTATGCTGAGGGCGCTGGATCGGATGTCTACCTCATGTTGGTCCGACGGGATCATCTTGGGATCTAGTCTGAGGGCGTTGGATCATTGGATGGGTTTTTCCACCTCGATTTGGTCCGACGGAATCATCTTGGGATCTATCCTGAGGGCGCTGGATCATTGGAATACCCATACTGTATTAATGGAATCTTTTGGATTCGCATTGTCGGATTCCGGTAGCGGAAGTTCGTGTGGTGTATCTTGTTATGTATTGTTGATGTATATTCGATTTGTTTAATATGGTACTTGTACTAGCATCGTTTTGCTAACCCCTTCGGGGGTGGACATTTGTTTTGATGTTCAAGTAGCCGAGGAGCGGGGAAACAACCACAGTACCGACGTGACGACGAAGGGGCTCAGTGATGTCTCAGTGATGTTTATGGTTTTTGTGATTTGTCTTCTTGGTTCAATTTCAGTACTCGAGTACGCGTATTTTAATATTATCATTTTGATATGGTTGTATTAATTAACTCAATAGATCAGTTGGAACCGGTTTTGTATTTTGGACTTCTGTGGCATTGTTGGATCATCTTTACATTTCTTTTAATTAGCCTTGTAAATCCTTACTTAAAGGGTTTACGATGCTGTAATTATTCCGAATATCTCGGGGTGTTACATCAGATGTTTCAAGGACTCGTGATCAGTGTGTATCACGAACTCTTTGGGCCATAAGTAATGTTGCCAACTCTCGAGTGCTCGAACCAAGGCATACAATTCCTTATCGTAAGTTGGATAGTTCAGCGAAGCTCCTCCTAACTTCTCACTGAAGTAGGCAATCGGCCTACCCTCTTGTTAGGAGTATGTCCTCGAATGCCACTCAGGGGTTGTATGAGTGAGGGCATTGTACTTGTTATTATGTAAATCATCATCAAAAGGCAAATGTATTTTTGTTTATTTACTGGTAGTTACTGGCATTCCTGACTCGTAAATAAATATATAGAAACTAGTCCGTGTATTTGAGAGCAAAACATTCCACTCCTTATTGGATAAGGGGATCGGCACTGAAAAGGTTTATAACTCAAATACTTAATCATTCGCAAGTCGATGAAACTTGACTGGGTATTAAGTTTATGTGAAGACTTGTATGACGTGTTCTTTGACGTGGAGAGTGCCTGTCGGACAGTAATAGTTAGTGGGAGCACACGTTATAGGTATGCTAATTGGATTAGTATACTCCAATCGACTCACCCTCGATTCGTCACACGGATTTCACTCTGGGACAGTCAATGACGGAATCGAAAGGTTGTGATAGGTATTCGTGGACCTTTGACTTGAGGATTTAGTAGGGATATGCTTGTGACGTTAAGATTTTCATTAGAGTAGTTCGACCAGAAAGCCGGAAGGTGTGGGTCAACCTCGACGTGCGTCTTAACGGGCAAGTAGCAGGTCCTACTAAATACCAAGATAGAATTCTTTCTCCTGTTAGTGAACGGGTTATATGTCCTATGCGGTTATTGGCAGATGAGATCATAAGTCTTTGGCCATAGCATTGGAGCTAGTTGTATTGGATACACGAGAGCTCGATGATCTCGATTTGCATTAACTCATGCATAGCGTCAAGTACATATAGGGTTTGACTGACTGTGACCCTATAACTTGATCGGGCATTTCAAAGAAGGGTTTATACGTGTACTAGTATTCACGACAGAATGGTTCTTGAATGATCACAATCACTCGTTCTCAGTTAGGATACAGTGTAGGCCGCCAGGTTGTCTAGGTGGTGCTACTACTCTTTGGTTCCTCCCATTGCTAACTGAGACGGATCTACCGAGTCGCACAATAGGATTGACGACGGAATGAATTGAGCTTATTCTCTCTTTATAAATATTAGATATGTGATATCTAATTTATTGGACATTGGATGTCTAACTAATTTTGGGACATAAGATGTCTAAATTAATTTATTGGAAGAATTAATTTACGGCCTAATGAATTAAATAAATTACTAAGTGATTAATTTAATTTATAGATATAATTATTTCTTGGAGAAATTAATTATATTATGTTATATTTGATATGATTAATTAATTGGATTAATTAATTAATATAAATACATCAGAACGGAATGGAGTTTTATCTGTTTGGATTCACCGGAGTTCGAAACGAACCAAACTCGTCCCGATTCTTCTAGAAGCCGCCCCCTCTTTGTTCTTGGTCTTGCTTGGTATTATCTTCCACCTTAATTGGTGAAAGACCAAATAATAACATAAGACTTAGAATACATAATTATTCTCTTGAAGAATAATTTGAGATCAAGACTTTGAATAGTCATGATATAGTTGAAGAATAAAAAGAGACAAAATATCTCTCTTGGGACAAGCTTGCTTCAGCCGTGAGTTTTTTGGAGTGCAGAGAGAAAAAAAATTCGTTTTCTTGTTTCTTCATTATTTTCTTGGAGAAAATTGAGAGATATAGAGTTATACACTTAGAGTGTTATAATCTTGATTAGCAAGCTCCTAAAACCTTGTTCTAGCCGTATCTTTGGAGGATAACGAGGTGTCATTCCGTTCGTTTCCGGTGCGTGGCAAGTACAGACGCGGTGCTTTTGGAGTTGGATCATCCAAGAGCTTGGAGCAGATTGGATTCGTAAGGAAATCACTTAAAGCTTGGGGAATCATTTTCTCGGAGTACACCATTTAATCAACGGACTACGAGAGTATGATTTCTAATCTTTCTTGCCTTTCGTTTCATACTCGTATATACGTAGCTTGATCGATCCTCGTAGGGATTTGGATCAAATTAATTTTTCATTTTACCGCTTCCGTTGGGCCTTCGTTTTAGGCACCGAATCCCAACAGTGGTATCAGAGCGTAGGTCTTGCGATCGTATATACGATATTTAGCATTTTGAATGCTTGATTAAATGATCAGTGATTTGGAATCACGACCGATTAATTCGTTGTTTTAATTGTTCGTCGAAAATTTAATTTTTCCATGTTTTTATGTTACTATATAAATCGATTTTATTTATTAAAACTAAATTAATGGGTAATATTAAAATTAGAAAAATATAATTTTTGAAATCGGGATGAAAAAGAGTCGGAATATCGCCACGCAGTCCGCTTGGTCTTTGGGCCGTCGCCGGCACTTGCTTCTGCCGCAGGCGGAATCAGCCCCTCGGCAAAGGACCGGCTGTGATGCCGGACCATGGGCTAGGTCCGGGCGATTTTATTTCGACTCCGTTTTGTGTTTTTATGTTTCGTTATAATAATTTCCGGCAATTAAATTAGATTTAATTTGACTAAATAAAATACTTGGTATTTTATTTTGAAGAAATTTATTATTGTGAAATATTTATCGTCCGGTTTATACGAACGAATTAAAACTACCATGCTTGTGAATTAATTGAATTAATTCTAATAGATGGTTATTTATTTATATTGGTTGGATCAATATATTTAATGTGTAATCCATTTATTTAGTATTTATTGGATGAATGCTTTTGAATGGAGATGTGGTTCATGGATCTAGTTTTGAATCATTCGGTTTTATTCGATTGGGTTTTAAAGGCCGTTTTGAGCCTATTTATTTTACTAGAAATATTTGTACCTAGGATGCAATTTTCAATGTAAAATTTATATGTAATGACGAAGACCGGAGGAAGATCCGTTTCGAGAAGACGAAGATTCAAGACGAAGACTTATAATTAGATTACGAAGTTTTTGTTTTCTAGGAACGGTCCATGAACCACATTTTGGTAGCAACTCGGTTGTGAATGGTTGTTTCATATTGTATGAATGCCACAAACGCGCTTAAATGAATTAATGTGCAAAGTGTAACATTAATCGCGAAAATTCTCCCACAACAAATTATTAAGTATATAAGGTTTCAAGGTTTTCCTTCCCTCCATCGAGCTTTCGGGAAATTGAAATCCAAACCGGATGTGCTATGCTTCCGAGTTATCGGGGTAGTCATTCGGGAAGGACGGATAAATTACCGGGAGCGCATTGGATGCCTTCGGTTGGAGCAAATTTTATCTCTAGAAACCTGTAGGTTGCCGGATAAGATTCAATTGTGAAACTGATTTGCGTCGATGGTATAAAGTTAACTTGTTCACGAACCATAGAAACCGTATAGGTTGACGGGAGTGAACAAGGGGAAAAAGAAGATCGAATCATCCATTAGATGGGTTGGTGTTGGACAATACTTTATGAAAATTAATAGACTAGAAACATGTTCGGTTGCCCTCTATTAAGATTTATAAAGAACCCGATCACCACTATGAAGTAGAGTGATGATACTTCCGGATTTCACATGGGAGTGTGTTATTCCGATAAAAATAGTGGGGTTAAGAGGAGCACTTAGTGTGCAAGTTTAAGAGAGCCATTTATGGTCTCAAGCAAGCATCAAGGTCTTATAACATGCGATTCGATGAGGTCATTCAATCATATGGTTTTGAACAGTATCCTAGTGAGGTTTGTGTATACAAAAAGTGCGATGGAAACGTGCTAGTATTTCTTGTACTGTACGTAGATGATATACTTCTAATTAGAAACAATGTGAAAGTATTATCAGACGTAAGGGTATGGCTGTCTGAGCAGTTCGATATGAAGGATTTGGGAGAAGCTTGGCACATCCTTGGTATTAAGATCTTTCGAGATCGCAAGAAAAGGATGTTGTGCTTATCTCAAGCATCCTATATTGATACAGTGTCAAAGCAGTTTAGTATGGAGAATTCCAAGAAAGGTTTCTTACCTTACAGACATGGAATTCAGCTATCTAAGGCTATGTGTCCTAGGACACAGAAGGAGATAGATGGCATGAAGCTGGTCCCTTATGCTTCGGCAGTGGGAAGCCTCATGTATGATATGCTTTGCACTAGGCCTGATATCTGTCATGCTGTAGAGATGGTGGCGAGATATCAGTCGAACCCAGGACCGGGACATTGGAATGCTGTCAAGCATATACTGAAGTACCTGAGAAGGACTATGGATCATATGCTTGTATATCAATCGGATACACTTTGTCCTTTGGGTTACACTGACTCAGATTTCAGTTCGGATAAAGAAAAGTCAAAATCAACTTCGGATATGTTTTCACTTTGGGAGGTGGAGCCATCAGTTGGAGGAGTGTGAAGCAAAAATGCATAGCAGACTCTACCATGGAAGCTGAATATGTAACAGTCTCAAAGGCAGCTAAAGAGGCAGTATGGCTCAAGTACTTCCTAAAAGATTTGGGTGTGATTCCTAATTTGCCTAGGAGTATTACACTTTATTGTGATAATACCAGTGTTGTTGCAAATTCGAAGGAAGCACGGGCCCACAAAGCAAGCAAACATATCAAGCGCAAATATCATCTCATTCAATATTTTGTGAAGAGAGGAAAGATTATTGTCTCCAAGATAGCATCCGAAGACAACCTAGCTGATCCTTTCACGAAAGGGTTGCCCTCAAAGTTATTTGAAGGGCATGTGGAAGGAATGGGGTTGAGATGTATGACAGCATTGCTTTGAGTATAAATGGCATAGAGATAGACACAGTCTAGATAGTATACTTCAAAAGTACGCTTTGAGTATAAGTGGAAGATTGTTAGTGTTGTATACATCAAAGCATACTTTGTATTACCTAATTCTCCGGTCTTTATCTATGACAATATTTAATTTATTTATCACATGTTTTGCACATTTATTCACGCTATAGTTATGCAAATATTGTCTAAATTACTTTATAGTGTAGATAATGTGGTGTGTCGAGTCACACACAAGATCACATTATCGGTCCCTTATATAGTAATAATTAGTTCACAACCTATATAACATTAGACCGTTATGTGAAAGATTGTAGTATATACGTGAGATTGGTTGGTCTTGGCCATTAGCATATATTAGCATATTTGGTATACGTTGAATAGAATAGAGGTGAGATAGATTCTTCTATACTGAATATAAAAAGAACGTACATCTCGGACAATTATTATTTCTTAATTCTAGTTATTAATATTTAATTATATATATTTAATATCTATTGCTTTGATTTATCATGTGTGAGAGCCAAAATGATTGACTCAATATGCTCGATATTTTGGGCAATATTATTATTTATATGATAATTAATATTATAGCTAGATATCGTATCCCGACCAGTCGGGTTGATCATGTCCCTTGAGGCACTCGAAAGGATTATTATATTAAACCCTGCAGGTGGAATTCATTTTCCGATATAATAATAAAGCTCGAGTGGTATACTCATGTATAACATATTAATTAATTAAAAGTTGTCAGTAGCTTAAATTAATTAATAGACATGTGATATCTTAAACACGGAAAATAATTAATTCAAAAGGGAGTCCAATTTCGTAATTTGGTATTTTGGTAGGAAGTGCAATATCAACCTTTTAGTGGACTAAGTTGATATTAATAGATTCATTATATTAGGAAAAGTCCTAATATTGGTATGATGAAATCTATTGGGAGTTCTTACTTTATCCTCCTTAAGGTCCCTAGAGTATCCCAAAACACCTATAAATATGACTTGATGGGGGACCGATTTTTTCACTCTTCTTGGCACAAAAATTTTTGATTTTTTTCTCTAATTTTGTGTTTAATTGTAGATCTTGACTTGTTTCTTGGATTCCACAATTTAGCTAACACTATATTTTTCTAAATACACAAATATTCAAGAAAAATAGAGAGAAAATTTGTAAGGTAAGTTTAGGAAGAAAAAGTGATTCGGCCGATCCATATTACAGTCCAAGCAGTCCGGTAGATTGTTGCCCACACGACATCCAGACATATGCGGATATACTCTAGAAGATATTGAGGTAGAAATACAAGAAGATCAAGGAGGAGTACGAGGAGGAGTTCAATCGACCCAAAGGGATTTTCTACCACTTCGCTTCAAAGGCACGAATTACCAATTCTACTGTGAAAATATGTATATTTAAATTGTTAAATTAGTCTGTTTAATTAATTAATTGACAAGGCTGGATAGATCTGCAATTTTGTTGGTTAGTTTATAAAACCAAATCTATTCCATTCATCGATATGGCTTCCGCTGCGTTTTATATTCCAACACTCACAAGGCTAAATTCACATAAAATCTATAACCAAAGAACTTCAATGAATTTTTCAACAATATCTAAATCACCCAACATTTATCGGATCAACCGATGAAACTCAAACACCGTACTCAAATCCACAATAGACAACAAGTCCGGCATAACCAACAAGAAGAAAGCAACCCTATAGTACTCGAGTACCAACTAATAATTTGTGAAAAAATAAAAATATCAACAACCAAACTCAAAGAAAAAGAAAACACAATGACACTTCACAGTATCACGCTTGGCCTTCATCGTCGTACTGCCCCGGTACTCATCCAGTCGCATTCTTCGTACCTGAAATACATGAAACGTATTTCTCCCAAATGGGGTTAGCCGTGGAATAGCTAGTACAAGTAATACAAATGAACTCTTACATCTTACAATATCAAAGCACATGCATCAATAGTTTTTGAAAGCAATTAAGATAATGATTTCTCGAAATGCAATATCTATATATGTACCACAAAAATACAAATCCTCTCAATTAACCATGGACCCAACCATGCGCGGATCCCTCCGAGGCCCCGTTAGACCCTCCCAGAGTGGTTAACTCAAATGTTCATGGACACAACCAAACGTGGATCCCTCCAAGGCCTCATCAGATCCTCCCGGAGTGAAGGTATATGCTCTAACACTCATATACATCACTTTCCACATTTAAGATTGTAAGTTCATAAGAATTACTTGCCTTTGAGACATGAAAGAATGTTTTGAGATGGTGAATGACCACCGCTGAAGGAACTCGGAAACTTCGAACCTAGACGATTCGTAAAACGACTATCAATAATAATACAACTGTAATGTAAATCGAAATACACCCATAAACCCCGCCTACGATACATGTAACCCAACAACATATTCAACAACGGTGGATCGCAACCAAACCCTCTCGGTTTCATAAACACACCGAATTTTACCCGTGAATTCACAGGGCAAACAAGAACACGATAAAGATTAATCATATCAATCGTGAATTAATCAACAAATTGAAGCTACGAATACAAGACACGAGAAACCATAAATTTCCAAAAAAAAAGGGTTCTAGCGATTTACCTCGAATCAAAGATGAAGAATACGGATTGGTGTTGTTAATCTACACCAAAACTCCAAGGAAGATGATAACTTGAATGTTGAAGAGCCAAAAATCGCCCAAGATCGCTAAGAATCACCCAGACCGCGGAAGATAGGAAGTATGAAGAAAAATGGACGATCTCGGTCAACTCATGGGTATTTAAACCCGCATATGGCTAACGTACATAACCATGGAGTGCTAACGTACGTTAGCTCCTTAACGTACGTAATGCATCCATGCTTACGTACGTAAGGGATTGGCTGAACCTTCTGCCCGAAAATACGGAGACCCTTACGTACGTTATGAAGGTCTAGCGTACGTAAATGGCGAGTGGCCTTAACATACATAATGCTCCCCATATAGCGCACGTAAGGCACTCCAGCAGTTCACAACTGCTAAGGGCAGTTCGTTAAGTGAGAGTGCGATGAAACCACGAGACGACGAATACACGAAACAAGAACATGTTTACGAAGAGTTCGAGATGAGGAACTAAAACGCTAAAAGAAAATACGATTCAGTCTACCCGAAGGTTTGGAATACGACAACGAAGGTAATTACCCTAAATTTTTAGGAAATTACAAGACGACCGAAATGACCGAAAAACACGATACAAAAACGAACAACCGCGCCGAAGCTCACAACATGTCTAACAACATTAAACAAACTCGCACAAAACCCGAAACAATAATTTCGCACAATAATCGCACAAAACGAGCCAACAAGGTGAAAAATTACTAATAGACACAAAATTGAGTAAAATAATTCCGAAACATGCTCGGATGCCAAAATATGCAGAATTAAACATCCTCAAAATGTCAAAATGGTTACAAGCGGGTTGCTAAAAATGGAAAATACACCAAAATAGAAATTACTAAGAATAGAAAAGTATGAATATAACATTCTCCCACTCGAAAAATAAGTTTCGTCCCGAAACTTAAGAAATAAATAATTCCGGATATTTAGCATGCATGCTATCATCGGTTCCCAAGTCTCCGCTTCAACTCCATTCCTCGACCACTGAACCTTAACCAACGGAATGATTTTGTTCCGAAGTTGTTTTTTCACGATGCTCAAGGATTTTCACCGGCCTTTCTTCAAACGTAAGATCATCCGCTACCTCAATATCCCCATAATCGATGATATGACTCGAGTCTGGGACGTACTTTCTCAGTTGAGAAATGTGAAACACACTGTGAACGTGACTGTAATACCCGGTTGTGAATTCATTTATCATTACCCAGTAACTGTCACTCATGATTTTTTTCACTCAGTAATACCCATTCATCACTCATGTTCATTCAGTTTTAACCATCGTTCGGTGTACTTTGGAATCTCGTATCAGTTACTTTTCGTCACTCATCACTGTTTGAGATCGATCTGAGATTATTGTCATCATCACATTTTGGTTTTCAGTTTAAGAGATAGCGCACGCTGCATATCATAGTTAGCGCGCGCTAATGAGGTGCTAGTAACGCACGCTATGATTCAGTTTTAACGCACGCTAGCGCAAGAGAGGCAGGCAGTCCAGAAGGTACTGGGCTGATTTGGGAAATTCGTAGCGCACGCTACGAGTGGTAAGTAGCGTACGCTAACTGTACTGGTAACACACGCTAAGTCACATTAGTAGCGCACGCTAACGCGTGCAAGGCAGAGGACAGTAGGTTCTGGGACTTCAGTTTTTGAGTATCAGACATCAGTAGCGCACGCTAGCAATTTGGGATAACGCACGCTATCGGTAAGGTGTTAGCGCACGCTACCAAGTCGTAGCGCACGCTAACGAGGCATTTCAGACCTCACTGGACTGCCCAGTAAACCGCTAGCGTACGCTAAATATCAAGTCATAGCGTGCGCTAGGCTGGGACAGTATATATAAGGCAGTTCAGTCCAACCTTCGTCATTTCTTCATTTCTCAACCATTTCGGACGAGCTTGGGCGATTCGGAAAGGTCTTTTCGAGCTGCAATCATCTAGCATCATCTTCAAGCTCCTAAGTTGGATTAATCATCATCTAAATTAGTTTCATCACTCCAAATCAAGGTAATGATTCTTGGATCTAGAATTTCGGATCTTGGGTGTTTTGCTTTCGATCTCTTCATGTTAAATCGATATTATGTTGGAATATGTTAGATATGGATTATCTATCTTGGATACATGCATTTCTACGGATTCATTGTTGTAATTTTCGGAATTTGTGAATAATTGAGGAATTGTTCAAGAACCCTTACGGGTTGACTTTGGAATTTTGGGGGTTTTCGACCAAATGTTGTCGAAATATCGATTTAAGTATTCCTATTAGATTATTGATAATATTCATGAGGTTTTGTGGGTTTGAATCATTCATTGGAAGTTGGTTTCGGATGTAATTGAGTTTTGGTTGTAAACGAATGGAGATTGTTTACGACGCGTTTGTTTAAATGCCCCAAAGAGTTTCGGGTATTGTTGTATCGACTTTTGAGTGGTCGTGATCATGCTTGATTCGTGTATTAAGAGAATTGTTGGTATTTGTGTTGTTTAAGGTTGTTCGAGCGGCCGATAATTTCATTAAGGACGTTGATCGTGGAAGTACCTTCTCGCCTTCGGTTCGAGGCAAGTTTTATACTTGTACTAGTCAATGAGATTAATGTCATCATATATGTGTATGAATGTGTTGTATCATTCCGGTGTCGATGTATCGATTTTTGTTGATATTGATGTCAATTTAAGACATCGTTGAGATCATTGTTATTCCTGTTGGGGTTGTCATTAAAACTGTATTGGCCGATTAAAGGCATTGGCGTATTCATTTCTCATTTTCGTCGTCGGTAACCAATTAAAGGTGATGAGGTATCCTTCGTATCATTGTTATCGATTGTCCGTTCTCAGGCAAATCAAAGTGTTCAATCATTCATCATATCGTTGTTATCGATTGGTCGTTCTCAGGCAAATCGAGGTGTTCAATCATTCATCATATCGTTGTCATCGATTGGCCGCTCTCCGAAAAATCGAAATCATTCACTATATCATTGTTATCGATTGACCATTCTAAGGCAATCGAGGTATTCAATCATTCATCGTATCATTCGTATCGATTGGCCATTATAAGGAAATCGAATCCCCAATCATTCATGGAATCATCCGCTGCATCATTGTTATCGTGTTGGCCGACTCAAGGCAGCACACTATCATTCATTGTGATACGGCTTCGTGCCGTGGCTTCGTCCCTAATTGTGATACGGCTTCGTGCCGTGGCTTCGGCCCTAATTGTGATACGACTTCATGCCGTGGCTTCAGCCCTAATTGTGATACGGCTTCATGCCGTGGCTTCGGCCCTTATTGTGATACGGCTTCGTGCCGTGACTTCGGCCCTCATTGATACAGCTTCGGGCTGTTTTGACTTCAGGTGTTTGTGATATTTGTTAACTTCCGCTGAACGACTTTCAAGCCGTTATTATTGTCCTGGTAATTTCATTGGAGCCTTCGGGCATTGTGATTCATAATTAATTCAGTTCTGGTTTGGTTCATGTCGTTTAATTCATTGTGGTATTCTGTGATTTTGATTCGCCGTTGGGCATTTATGTTCTAACCTGTCGAACAGGTATTAATAGTATGTCGTGGGCATAGTATTTCACGAATGCTCGGTTCTTACCTTGTTTTGTGAGCATCTCGTATTATTATCATCATTGTACTATTTCATTCTGCCTTTGATGCATATCATGTTATACATGTATTTGATGTTCATTATCTGGATGACTGATCCCGTGGGGGCGGAACATGTTTTTCATGTTTTAGGTGCTTGCGAGGAGAGAGTTGAGACACAGGGGCATGATGATGGCGACGAGGCATTCGAGCGATACTAGTCCGAGTTGTTCTTGTTGGTCAGTCAGTTGGAGTGTTCTCCAATCTGTCAGTGATTGTCATTTTGTATTACCCGAGCAGATGCTCGTGGATGTTGTACTTTTACTCTTGGCCATGTAGGCCCATCGTTGTCGTTGAAATTCCTTATCGGAATATTGTGTCGGATATCATGGTAGGGACTATGATTTTCCCTTGTTGTTTAATTTAATGTATTTTAGTCATGTTTGCCTGGTGGATCTCCTGGCGTGGGGTCCACGGCACTGTAATAACCCAATAGGATTTGGGGGTGTTACAGTGACTAAGGGCTGGAGGTAATGCCAACCGACAAGCCAACTCACCGACTCTATCTAGAATCTCAAACGACCCAATATACCTCGGGCCAAGCTTTCCCTTCTTCCCGAAATGGTAAACCCGTTTCATCGGCGATACTTGAGTAGAACATGATCTCCTACCTCAAACTCCAAGGGTCGACGATGGGTATCAGCATAGGATTTTTGTTGACTCTGAGCAGTCAACAGTCTGTCTCGAATGGTAGAAATTTTACTCTGGTTTCCATCAACATATCTGGCTCCATTCCAACTAGATCCGAGGCCTCATCCCAATAAAGTGGGGATCTACACTGTCTACCATATAATGCTTCGTTAGGTGCCATTTTGATCGATGCATGCCAACTATTATTATAAGTAAACCCGATCAATGGTAGATGCAACTCCCAATCACTACTCCAGTCTAGGGCACACGCATGCAACATATCCTCCAATATCTGAATCGTACGCTCCGTCTGACCGTCTGACTGTAGATGAAAATACGTACTCAACCTCAACTCGGTACCCAAAGCCTGATGGACTGATTGCCAAAAATGAGACACAAAACGGCTATCCCGATCGGAGACAATAGTCTTAGGCATACCGTGTAACCATACTATGTCCACTATAAATGTCCGAGCCAGCCTCCCTGGTCCCTAAGTATCCTTAATACCAAGAAAATATGCTGACTTGGTTAGTCGATCGACAATCACCCAAATCATATTCATTTTGTTTTTCGTTCTCGGCATCCGAGTGATAAAATCCATGAAAATATCTTCCCACCTCCACTCGGAAATATGAAGCGGTTTCAACAGCTCGGTTGGCCTCTGATGCTCAATTTTGACTTGTTGGCATGTCAAACACCTTGCTACGAACTCAGTGACATCCTTCTTCATATTATTCCACCAGAAATTTCTCTTAAGGTCTTTATACATCTTACTCATTCCGGGATGGATGGAGTAAAGAGTAGCATGAGCTTCTCGAAGTATCTATGCCTCAATTCTAAATCATTCGGAACGCGGAGTCTTCCCTGAAATCTCAAAATGCTGTCCTCATGAACCATAAAGCTTCTCTGCATCCGCCTTCAGTTGACTGACAATCGAGTCATTCATCTGCTCCCATTTGATGTCACCAACTAAGGATGAAGTAATCTCGAGGGCACACAACTGACCCTGCACATGCTGAATCCATACCTCGATTCCCTGCTCAATAAACTCCTATCAAATCTTTGCTCGTGGTGTGAGAACCTCAAGCATCTGAAGCGATACCGGCATCTGACACAATGCATCCGCCACAACATTGGCTTTCCCCGGATGATAAAGAATTTCCAAGTCGTAATCCTTTATTATTTCTAACCAATGATGTTGTCTCATATTCAGTTCCTTCTGGCTGAAAATGTATTTCAGGCTTTTATGATCGGTATAAATCCGGCATGGAGAACCGTGTAGATAGTGGCGTCAAATCTTCAGTGCAAACACCACTAAAGCCAACTCGAGGTCGTGAGTAGGATAATTTATTTCGTACGGTTTCAACTGCCGCGATGCAAAAGCTATAGTCCTTTCGTGTTGCATGAGGACGCACCCGAGTCCCTAGCCTGAAGCATCACTATAAACCGAAAACTCACCATTCCCTTGAGGCAAGGCTAGAACCGGCGCCGTAGTCAAATGCCTTTTTAGTTATTCGAAACTCTGTTTCCTCTCGTCATTCCATTCGAACTTTTTGGACTTCTGGAGTAACTTAGTAAGTGGTCGAGCAAGTTTAGAGAACCCCTCGATAAACTGTCTACAATACCCAGCAAGACCCAAAAAGCTACGAACCTCCTTCACGTTCTTAGGCGGTGCCCAATCTAACACTGCCTCAATCTTCTGGGGATATACCCGGACCCCTTCAGCTGAAATCACGTGTCCGAGAAACATAACTTCCTTCAGCCAGAACTCACATTTCGAGAACTTTGCATAGAGGCGATGAGCTCTCAAAACATCCAACACTAATCGCAAATGCTGAGCGTGTTCCTCGTCATCACGAGAATAGACTAGGACATCGTGGATAAAAATGACTACACACTTATCAAGATGCTCGATAAATATTTTATTCATCAACTGCATAAATACTGTCGGGGTGTTAATTAGCCCGAATGGCATAATCACAAACTCATAATGCCTGTACCTCGTACGAAAAGTGGTCTTAGGAATATCAGACTCCCTCACCCGGAGTTGTTAGTACCCAGATCTCAAGTCGATCTTCGAGAACACCGTAGCTCCTCACATCTGGTCAAACAAATCATCTATGCGAGGCAAGGGATATTTATTCTTAATGGTCACTTTGTTTAGTTCTTGATAATCGATACATAAACATAGTGAACCATATTTTTTCCTCACAAACAAGATCGGTGCCCACAAGGTGAGGCGCTAGGTCTGATATATCCATACAATTACCCTAACGGACTCGTCAGCTCCTGCATTTCTGAAGGTGCCATACGGTTCGACGCTTTAGAAATTGGGGCTGCACTCAGTTCTAAATCAACTGTGAACTCGATCTCACGCTTTGGTGGTAGTCCTGGCAAATCATCTGGAAAACATCCGAAAGCTTGTTCACCACTGGAATCGAGGAAAGTTCAACTTTCCCACCCTCTGCTCTCGTAGCATTACACCAGTATCCCACACAACCATCCCTAATGAGTTTTGCCACCTTCATAGTGCTGATTATAAGTTTCTGGCCCCTCCTCCTGTGTCCCGTAAATGAATGCTTGGTACCATCCCCGACCAACATCAATATACTCCTCGTGTGATAATTCATTACCACGCTATGTCTATCAAGCCAGTCGTCACTGAGGATCAAATCCTCATCAATGATATCAACGACAATCAAATTCGAAGGCCACACTCTATCTGTAATTATCACCGGACAGTCTCTCACCTCCCTATCCCCCATAATTCTATCCCCACTAGGCAATTTAACCACAAACAGTACACATACAAACAAACATTCAATATTCAATCGACGCACACAATCCAGAGAAATGAACGAATGTGAAGCATCGGAATCGAAAAGCACTCTAACTGGATGAGAGAGAACATAAACGGTACATGTAGCCACGGTAGTCTCTGGATCGTCCACTCTCCTCATCTCGTAGATGCGCGGATGTACTGAACCAGTGCTGGAGGCTCCCCCTCTAATGGACTTACCCCGTCCTCTTCCCCGACCGAAACTCTGAGACGGATGACCATCTGATGACTTCTGATTGACACTTGGTTCTCCAGGCATAGGAACGGATGCCTGAACCCTAAGTGTCTTTTATCCCTCGGTACAAAATGCAGCTTTATAGCCCACCTGGCCGCAATTATAACATTTCAGATGAGGCAGGTTGCAATCACGACTGACATGGCCTTGCTGGCCGCAGTTAAAAACATGTCACGACTCGGTTGGCAACACTAGGGTCGGTTCTGAAATTCCTATTGCCTCCAGACATACAGTGAGACTTTCCAGATGGATAATTCGCCGACTGAGATTTCTGTTGGTTGTTACTCTTATTGCCCGAAAAATTTTTGGAAGTCTTCTGCTTCTTACCCTCACTAGCCATTATAGACCAGTGCTTTGCCCTGATACTCCTTTAATGTAGTAAAAGCGAATCCAGCCATGTAATGTCGAATTTTGGGCTTCATTCGCATATCAAAGTGTCAGATATTATCCCTCTCTTCTCTCACTTGACCTTTCACGTGGTTGAGTTGCTGATTGTATTTGATGATCGCCTGGGATACGGGAATGTCTTGAGGTTTAGCCTCATAAAAGGCTCGAATTCTGGCCTCCCGAATAGGCCACGAGCAATACTCGACCTCCACTAACTCTTTAAACTAGTCCCACGAAACCTCATGGTCTTAAGGCGCAACTGCCTGCCACCAACTAGCGGCGTCCCTCGTTAGTACTGCACAATCGACACAATGTATGCCTTTAGAAAATCAGAGTCATAAAAACTTTGTTCATCTCATTAATCCAATCTTCCCAATCGACCGGGTCCGTAGTACCAATGAATTGAGGAGGGCGCATATGGATCACATCTTGTAGCCATGTCTCTGCCCTAGTATCTGCCACATGAGGTGAATTGTTGAGTTGAACTGTTTGGGTCAAGAGAGCCCTTTGGTTAGCCACTTGCTGTAATATAGTAGCCACACTTATACCTGCATTATTCCCTGCGGAATCCCCCAGAGTGGCCGACTGGTCCTGCTGACCATCGGTAATAGGATAAACTGAATTCGACAAGGTAGGAGTGGTGGATCCAGCATCCGAACCCAGAGACATGGCCGCCTCACGTCCACGACCGTGTCCGCGTCCTCTGCCATCTGACATTATAAAGGATAGAAAAAGGGGGAAAGACATAAGTACAGCTTACAATATAACCATCATGGTGACCAGTTCCCCACATTACGAAGTCAAAAGACAAGACAGTAAAGATGACGGACCTTACCGGGACCATACACACTGTTCGTACACATCATATACCGAACTCCGGAGGCCTCGACGGACCCTACCCGGCCACAAGTGAAATCTAGAAGTTGCAATAGATGGTTCAGAAACTATATTTTGTTTGAGTTGTGATTCAATCTGCATGCCTCTGTATCTGAAATAACGGTTAATCATCATAGAGGTCTTTTTAACTTGCTCGTTGTGGGGACTTTTTTGTTTTTGGTTTGAAGTACTACATGGGCAATTCTGGACTATATTATAATCTCCCTCATTTTCCTTTATTTTTTAGTTAATCTGTCTTGCCTTCATTTATTTATAATTTTAATGGAGTCCTTTAGTAGAGATTCTATTAGTCTTTGTAGTATCAAAATCACTTTTTTTCCACTACGAATGATGCATCCGGCAGTGGCATCTTCTGGCAGTTAGTTGCTAAGTTTCCATTATAGGGGGTATGTGATTGGTGAAGGGGGAATATGGGTGACAGAAACAAGTAACATTTTGGGGATTCTTAGAGACACTTGAGGGAGTATGTGATAGAGATTAGTTTGATGGTGTGATAACAGAAAGCAGTCAGACTTGTTGATCTATTCCTACCAAGTTTTTCTTGTGCATTCATGTGGCGAAAAGGTATGGCCAGAATCTGTTTAGCATCCAACTTCCAGAACACTTTTGCATTTATTATTATTATTATTGTTATTTTTATTATTATTATTATTATTATTATTTTTTTATTAATAAGAAACTCATAGGGTTTACAAGAAATTAGTGGGGAGCCTAGAAACAATCTGAGCCTCCACTCCTCTAAACATATAAGCCTAACCCTACTAAAAATATGAAGAAGAAGACGCGCTCCAACGTCTCGATGTGGTAATCTTCTGATACGTTTTAAGAAGGCCACCGCATCCTTCTCAAGCTTCTCCAAATGAAGAGAATGAAAAGGGAGAAACCCATATCCCATATCGAAAGATTTAGCCTCATACTTGACGCGTTTACGTTGTGCGGCTTCAATCACCGCACGACCCGGTGAAACCATATCCCATTGTTATTGTTATTATTATTATTGTTATTATTATTATTGTACTCAGCAGGATTGTTGATCATTTAGAGTTTCTACTTTCGCATCAGTAGATACTAGATAGAAAGTTTCTTCTCAGACCCCGGTTAAACAGGGATTAGAGCCTTTAAAGAAAAAATCCGTGGGGAAATAATTGGTTTTGCCAAAAGTGCTAGCTGAAGACTTCGAAATTTCTAAAACCAAGTCCTCCGTTAATTTGGATGAGGTGGGTTTGCCTAGTGTTAAAGGCATCCACTACCTAGCACTAAAGTCCTGGGTTCTAGTCATCGTCCACTCATTATTATAAAGGAGTAACCTTTGCAACTGACTTGATATGCAGACCTCTGTTGCCACTCTAGAAGTTAGACCTTTCATTAATTCCATTCTGAATTTAAATATATTTCTCCAACGAATAACTCTTTCCTCGATCTCCCACCTGCAGAAGTTAGGTCCAAGTACCTATCATACTTGTCCCCCATACTGATACTGAGGGTTCTAAGAAAATTTCTTTACATTTTTTAGAGTAGTTATAGGCATATTGACACAAAAGAGTTGGTGAATCGTGGTTCTATAGGTCGAGCTGGGCTAGTCCCTTGACTCGAGATATATGATTACAATGTGGAGTAGATTCAGCTTAGTAAAATAGTGAACTTGCCTTCTGTGCTAGATAAAGTTGAGCGATCCGTTGTCTCTGTTAGTTTCTTTAGTTTTAATGAACAAAATAAAATTTAGTAGGTTAAATATAGATTGGCGACCTGTATAGTATTCAGTGTTTTCAATTGCGTTTTTCATGTACGTAGTGTTTTTATTCCACCATAGCGTAGCGTATATAACGTGGCGCATAGCGTAGTTTATTCGAAAGACGTCAATTAATTATTTATAATATATATATAATATATATTTATATTAGCAAATATATGAGATAAATAACCATACAACCATAATAGTTAATCATTACATTCTAAAATAACTCTCTAATTATCCAAAAACACCAATATGAAATGTTTTACATCACTACTAGAGATAATCACTATCTTCCAATATTATATCACTATCATCATCATCAATAGTATCAATAGTTGGAAAATTTCCGCTATCAAAGTTTGTTGGAGCTTTGAAAATTTGATCAAAATCACGAGTCTCCTCTTCCTCATCAACAAGATTCAATGGACATTTTTTCTCTTTGCCTTTGGCTCCACCTAATTTTACAAGACAGTTGATACTTAAAAACGCATGATTATGTGAAATAAAATACAAACAGAAATTTCCATATACTTGCCTGAACTTTCACCCACTCTCTTTTTTGAAATAAGGTAGTCATCCTCGTTCACATTTTCAACAATTTCGACTTGTTTACTGGAGTCCAAAAGATTTTCAAACTCATCCCGAGTCACACTAATGATTGGATCACTCTCAAATAACTCATCATTTTCCAGCCACTTTGTGCCTTCGGGGAGGACGGGGTCTTTTTTTCAGTAATCCATTCGTCATCCGCTTCAATTTCGTCAACTATTATGGGATCAACTTTGTTTCTCCTCCTTATACTTCTCTCTCGAAGCTTCAAGTTATACTTCACAAACACCAATGCATTCAACTTGGCATGTTCGAGTCTATTCCTCTTTTTGGTATGAATCTAATATTATAGAAAATAGTTGCATATAAACAAAAAATTAATGTGCAAAACATTAAAAATATTGGTATGCATATTTACCGATTCAAAGGTGCTCCAATTTCTTTCACATGCATCGATTTTCCTTCAAATTTGCCTATACTTTCTTTCAACGCCCCCGCAATTGAATTTGATTGTCTCCTTTGCTTTGTCCATAAGTTCATAAATATATCCCATTGCCGGACGCTCCTCTGAATCAACTTCTCTCAAGACACAACCAAGCGGAACAACACTCTTGACACAAAATGCAACGTGTGGCCAAAAGTTGGGATCGTTGATGACAATCCTCTTTACAACATTTCCTTGGATTGTTTGAGATAAATGAGAATTAACCCACTCATCCGAAGAGAACATTTGTTCGAGTTGCCTTTTGATCTTATACATGCTTTGAAGAGTGAGGAAACATGTAGCAAATCGAGTAATCGTCGGACGAAGAAATTATTTATCATTTGTATATTTTCTCATTAAAGAGAGTATAGTCCCATGACCATAGATGAACTTCACAACCGTCTTAGCAAGCTCTATAGTGTTCGCAAATATCTTCAACTTTGCAATATCTTCCAACATTAAATTTATGCAATGTGCCGCACACGGTGTCCACCAAATTCTCTTTCATTTCTCCTCAATTCTTTTCCCCGCATTAACATAATTTGAAGCATTATATGTGATAATTTGAATCACATTTTCCTCTCCTACCTCATCAACAACATCATCGAGATATTTAAAAAGCAACTCACCATTTTTGATAGACGCCGATGCATCAATAGATTTAAAAGAGAAAGTACCGGCGGGACTTGATTAAAAAATTGATCAAACTTCTACTCTTTTCATCGGTCCAACCATTGGACATAATCGTACATCTATGTGTATTCCACACCTTCTTATGTTCTTCAAGTATAACACTAATGTCATCAACCTCGGCCTTCAAAATCCAAGTACGCAATTCGTGCATAGAAGGAGGTTCGAACCCTTTCCCATACTCGGCAATCCCCTCAACCATAGGCAACCAATGAGGATCATTTACAACATTGAAAGGAAGTGCAGCGGAAAAAATAAACCGACCGACTCTACGCTTAACATCAACTTGCAAATCTTTTTTAAATGCGGTGTTAAGGGTCGACTGCCTAGGTTCGGAGCTAATAAAGCTATCAAAAGTGCCTCTAGATTTGCTACTATCACCGAAGCCAATTGAGCTACCCCCCTCACTTCTAAATTTTGATGATTTCATATTACCCCGGGGTCCTTCACCAATCTCTTTCAACAATTCATTTCTCTTGTTTTTTGTATCTTTAGTGTTGTCAATGATTCTTCAATCTCTTTCCTAACATCATCCGATACACTAACACAAGGAGAAACACCTATCCGGGTTCGAGCTAAGTGATGCTTCAAACGAGTTATACCTCCATTGGTTACATGTTGACAAAATTTACATACAACAAACTTTTCTCCTTTATTTTGTGATCCATACTTCCAAGCAACATTTTTTTTGGATGAATTTTTCGACATTTGAACCTAATAAAATTTGCCCAGACTTTTCAAAAAAAAAAAAATTGCTCAAAAAAAAAACATGTCAAAAAAAAAAACCTGCTAAAAAAACTGCTAAAAAAAAGCTCAAAAAACCTACGACTGAATAATAGAGGCGGAGGCGACTGGCGATTGCGGCCTGTGCTACTGGAGGCGACTGGCGATTTGCGGCCTGTGCTAATGGAGGCGACTGGCTTTTGCGGTGGCTACTGGAGGCGACTGGGGATTGCGTTGGAAACTGGACTGAACAATCGAAGGTTTAGACTGAAGAAGGGACGCGAACTATACCTGAAGATGGTTTTATTTTGCTGGGGTTGGGATTTTTACAGAATTGCCCTCCAAAATTTTAACAGGTTTCACAAGCGCACAGAAAGCGGACGCTTTACCTACTTTAGCGTAATAGCGTACGCTATTTATGCTATGGCGCATGCTACGTCTAAAAGGCGTAAGCAAAACGAACATCGAGTAAAACACAGCAACGCTATGTAGTGTTGTGGCCGTGTAGCGCGCGACAGCGCGAGTTTTAAAACACTGATAGTATTTGGTACTTGCATAACGACTATCGCGCGAGTTTTTAAACACTGATAGTATTTGGTACTTGCATAACGGCGACCCGATGTTCTCATATATTTTTTTTTCTCGTGACCATTTTTTACCTTTACAGTCAAAAGGCGATTTGCACCAAACCCTTTACCTTCTTCAAAGTCATTGTAAGACCAATATTATTTTAATTGTTTATTTACCCGGAGGATGCTTTGGCGGCAACGGATCTCTTCATCGCTCATTCTCACTTGAAATACAAGCCAAAAGTATGAGATGATCAATAGTGTAGGAATGATAAGTAGTATATATAATGCAAATAGTGTCAATATGGGTAGGCAGTGTACATTGTAGCAGTTGCTAATAATGAAGACGGAGAACCCCAGATGAATATGAAGTTAAAGATTTCAAATCCTTAAAAAATTTCCATTGAGATTGTTTGGATGAATTTCAAATTCTTTTTGTAAGCTTTATGTGGCGTTATTCTGAAGGATTTAAATTAATCCTATCCCTATGTGGATGCATTTGAAATTATTTCCAAGCCAAATCTTCCAACCCGAAGGCTTAGATTGGCAACTAGGATAATTTATTATTGGAGGCAAAGTGTTATAATATGTAAACAAGGTTGCTGGAATCTGTAGGCGCTACTTGGGACGTAGTCTAGCAATATATATATATATATATACATACATATATATATATATATATTGGATTGATACCACTTAGGTTGGTGCCCTTGCTCGATTTTTGGACGCCTAGGTGGTGACACGACCCGATTTTTGCCAGTAACTTTTACATAATAATCTCGGCTTAGCAGCATCCTAGGTTGATTTTTACAAGAATGAATGTAAATTAAAAAAGTAAAAGTTAAATAATCATTTATTTTTGGAAAATTAATATGTGGTGAAATTTTGAAATAAAGTGTCATTTGCCATATTGTTTCCTCCTCATATAAAATATTCTTACTCTGATACGAATCTTGTATCGAGACGAAGTGGAAGCAGTATTCACGAATGAAAAATGAACAACAATCGGCCAAATGGAATCGAAACAGCAACCACCCTTCGCTACAGCAACAACCCATCGCTACAGCAGTAACGAACAACAACAATCCTCAACCAAACAGCGACCGGTCGGTCGTGAACAAACAGCGGCACACAATGCCAACAATAGTAACCGACAGCAGCAAGTACGCGAACAGTGATTGGTCGAACGGAACAAACAGCAACGAAGAATCACAAACTACAGTAGCAAACAACGATAATCGGATGTGGTGGAAACAGGAACCACGCTCGGTCACCGGACAGTAACTTCGAACAAGTCAATCCCACGTATGAGGACAGATATGATATGAATCACACTCAGTTGTGAATCACGATTTATACGAACAACAACAGGCGAACTGATATGAATCTCGATCAGATATGAGTCACGATCAGATGAGAATTGCGAATAAACTAAACGTAAGTAGGCTTCACGAACAAGAATCCGGTCTAGACCTATAACTCGTCAAAGAAGATCTCTTCCCAAGACTTATTGAGAATTGATCAGATTAGAATTCGAAAACGCATCGAATAATAATCAAGAATTTGTGTTTGAAACACGTCAAACAATTAGAACTCAAAGAGAGCAAAAATCAACTTCTGTATTCAATGATCAAATCGGCCGAGCTATATGATGTATATATATCCGCCAAACCCTAGCAACATAAATAAAGGTTACTCCCTAAAACGCCCTTGAACAAGTTTGGGCTACTATCGCTTAAGGAAAATACTAAACGAACAACGCAAAGCAACATAGGGTTGCACATGTCGCACCCTTTATTAACTAAATAATACAAAAAAATGAGAAACTAAGTTATCCCGAGCCCGACCACCAAAGTCACTCCAAGCCTCGTGTCCATCTTCTCGCCCAAGTATGTAGCCGCATGTGCATCACGGGCTGCATGGCTGCTTACATCGATCATCACCTCGTCTTCTTCCCTTGGACTCGTCAATCCCGTATCATCCCCTCCCCCTTTAAAAGGAATTGTCCTCAATTCTGCAATCCCGTCGTCATCAAGATAAGGAGAGAGATCTCCTACATTAAAAGTAGCATGCACTCCACAATCCCCCAGAAGTTCTACCTTGTATGTATTATCGTTCACTTTAGCAACTATCTTGAAAGGGCCCTCGGCTCGCGGCATTAACTTATTCTTACGCTTACTCGGAAATCGTTCCTTCCTCAAATGTACCCAAACCAAATCGCCAACTTCAAATAATCTCGGCTTCCTTTGTTTGTTAGACTTTCGCTTGTAAGCCTCGTTTACTTCTTTAATTCGAGCACGTACTTGCTCATGTAACTTCATCATTCACTTCAGCTTCGACTCCGCATCCTCATGTACCAACTCGTCACTCGGCAATGGAATTAGATCTAACGGCATGTAAGGATTCAGCCCATAAACTACTTCAAACGGAGAGTGTGCCGTAGCATGAGTAGGAGAACGATTATAAGCAAACTCCGCATGTGCAAGCTTCAAATCCCAATCCTTTTGTGTCTTGCTCACAAGACCACGTAAAAAAGTACCCAAGGTTCGATTGGTTACCTTGGTTTGGCCGTCCGTTTGCGGATGATGCGACGTGCTAAATAGAAGCTTGGTTCCCACCTTTCTCCACAAGGTGTTCCAAAAATAGCTAAGGAATTTTGACCCAATCCGAAACAATCGTCTTCGGGACCCCATGCAATCGTACAATCTCTCGGAAATACAAATCGGCGATGTTACTCGCGTCGTCCGTCTTGTGACAAGCCACAAAGTGAGCCATCTTCGAAAATCGATCTATAACAACCATAATAGCATCCCTCCCTCATTGAGTACGAGGTAAAGCAATAATGAAGTCCATCGATACATCTTCCCACGGCCTTTCCGGAATCAGCAAAGGCATATATACTCCCGGCTTGAACGAACTCTTCGCAATATGGCATGTCACACACTTGCTAATTATGTCATTCACATCCCCTTGCATCTTCGGCCAATAAAAATGTTCCTTAAGTACCTCCAATGTCTTAGCCGAACCAAAGTGGCCAGCCAAGCCTCCACCGTGAGCTTCCAGAACCAACAACTCCCGAACCGCATGTTTGGGCAAGCAAAGACGATTTCCTTTGAAGAGGAAGCCTTCTTGTATCACAAATTCTCCAAACGGAACAGATTTGCAACTAGTGAAAGTCTCACCAAAATCCGCATCACCATCATAATATTCCTTCAATGTCTCGAAGCCAATCAAATGAACATCAAGAGTAGAAAGCAAGGCATACCGTCTAGACAACGCATCCGCTACAATGTTGCTCTTGCCATCCTTATACTTCGATGAAAAGTGGAACGATTGCAAGAACTCCACCCACTTAGCATGTCTCGGACTCAACTTCTGTTGCCCATTAATATACTTCAAAGACTCATGATCTGAATGTAGAATAAAGTGTTTCAGCCGAAGGTAATGACTCCAATGATCAAGAGCTCTCACAACGGCATAGAACTCTTTGTCATAAGTACAATAGTTGAGTCGTGCCCCACTCAATTTCTCCGAGAAGTATGCGATCGGCCGTCTCCCTTGGACGAGAACCGCCCCAATACCCACTCCACTCGCATCACATTCTACCTCGAACGGTTGTGAAAAATCGGGTAACGCCAAGATAGGTGCCTCACACAGTTTTGTTTTCAACTTTTCAAATGCCCCTTGGGCAGCCCCGCTCCATACAAATGGACCCTTCTTCAAACACTCCGTTATCAGACTCGTAATGGTGCTAAAGTCTCGAATTAACCTCCGATAAAAAGAGGCCAGCCCGTGAAATGATCTAACCTCCGTCACAGACTTAGGCGTCGGCCATGCCTTGATCGCTTCGATTTTGGTTTGATCAGCCGACACTCCGTACCTTGAAACTACATAGCCAAGAAAAGTTATGCTCTCGACTAGAAACGCACACTTTTCTTTCTTTCCATAAAGCCTTTGAGACCTAAGAGTCTCGAATACTTGCCGTAGATGACTGAGATGCTCCTCCACCGACCGGCTATAAACCAAAATATCATCCAAGTAAACCACTACAAATCGTCCAAAAAATGGGTTAAGTACCTCGTTCATCAAGCGCATGAAGGTACTCGGAGCGTTCGTAAGGCCGAATGGCATGACGAACCATTCGTACAACCCGTGCTTGGTTTTAAATGTCGTCTTCCACTCATCTCCTTCTCGCATGCGAATCTGATGATAACCGCTTCGCAAGTCGATTTTCAAAAAGACCACTAAGCCGTGTAGCTCGTCCACCATGTCATCCAGTCTCGAAATCGGGAACCGATACTTAACGGTAATATTATTCACGGCCCTGCTATCGATACACATCCGCCAAGACCCATCCTTCTTAGGAACAAGCAAAACCGGAACCGCACAAGGACTTAAACTTTCTCGAACATACCCGCGGCTCATTAATTCTTCAATTTGTTTCTGAAGTTCCTTCGTTTCCTCGGGATTACACCTATAGGCAGCCTTATTCGGAAGAGGCTCACCCGGTATAAGGTCGATTTGATGCTCAATTCCACGAATTGGCGGCAAACCCGATGGCAATTCTTCGGGGAAGACGTCCGCGAACTCATGTAATAAATCGGCCACTCCACCCTTGTTTTTCTCTACCACGAAATCATCTCGAGTCTCTTTTATCACCAACACATAAACATGCTCACCACCCTCAATAGCGTGTTCAATTTCCCTCTCGCTAGCGAACATGGTTATGTTTGGCTTTCCCCCTCGTTTGGCAATCATAGAACGAACAACTTGAGGTGACATCGGCTTCAACACGATCTTCTTGCCCTTATCTCGCAACTCGTATTCATTACTCCTATCCCGATGCAAAACATCCCTATCAAATAACCAAGGACGTCCCAAAAGTACGTGACAAGCATCCATCGGAATCACATCACATAATATCTCATCACGATACGAACCCATTGCCAACCTGATCCGAACTTGCTTCGAAACCCTCACCTTACTCCCGTCATCAAGCCAATGTCAAGCATGTGGTTTAGGGTGAGCCGTGGTGGTCAGCCCAATCTTTGTCACCATCTCACTCTCTACGTTGGTGCAACTCCCTCCGTCAATAATCAAACTACACCACTTATCTCCAACTTGACACTTCGTATGGAATATTTGGTCCCGTTGTTCCGACTCACTCGTAACTGACTTAGCTTGCAAAGTGCGAAGGACCAAGGTTGTATCATAATTCCGAGCATCGTAAGCCTCACAATCTTCCTCTTGTTCGCCTCCCAAATCAAATACATCACCCAACCTCTCTACTTTTTCCTCGTCTAACAATTCCTCTTGGGCCGCGAGAGCCTCTCTCAATGTCACGACTCGCTTATTTGGACAAGCGTTTTGATAATGGCCAAAACCTTGACATTTAAAACAGCACACCTTCGATAGACTCGTCTCTTTATTCACGTTGGGAGCCTTAGGAACCGGATTAGGGGCTGGAGTTGGCACGGTTTTGGTAGCCGAACTAGAGCCGCTACTCGTGGTTCTGAATTTTGAGGGAAACTCGGGTTTAGCCCACCCCCTTGACTTTTAATGTTCCATATTCGAACCTCCAACCTTTGGTCTATTTTGAGCCTCAACCTTCAAACACAATCCACACAAAGTGTCAAAATCGGCGTAGGGATACAACTCCACCAAATTAGCTATGTTTCGATTTAAACCACGCAAAAAACGCACCATCTTTTGTTCTTCATTCTCCTCCAATTCTCCCATCAAGGACAAGTTCTCGAAGTCATCAATATATTCACTAACACTCATCTTTCCTTGAATGCAATCGGCCATCTTGCGATACAAGGTAAGCCTATGTGACGTGGGTGCATATCTCTTGCGAAGTTTCCGTTTCAATGAATCCCAAGAATTAATCTTTGTTTTTTCATCACGAGCTCTTTTTGATTTAACTCCTTCGAACCAAAGAGAAACGCCCCTACTTAGTTTGAGGACCGCATATTTGCACCTTTTCTCATCATCAAGGTCCTTGAAATCGAACATGCGATCGATTTTTCCGTTCCCACTCCAAGTATGCTTCTGGATCGGTACCCCCAACGAACTCCAGAAGTTCGTTCACCTTGAACTCGTCGGATTGACATGTAGGACGATCATAATCTACTCATCTCGGGTGCCAGCACTGATCGCGCTGCTCCGGCAAGTCCCATAGTGCATCGCGTAGTTTGGCCAAAAAATCATCGTTGAACTCCATCCCGCTGAAGGATCAAAATCTCGCTTCGATGCCACTAATGATACGAATCCTGTATCGAGACGAAGCGGAAGCAATATTCACGAATGAAAAATGAACAACAATCGGCCAAATGGAATCGAAACAGCAACCACCCTTCGCTACAACAGTAACGAACATCAACAATCCTCAACCAAACAGCGACTGGCCGGTCGTGAACAAACAGCGGCACACAATGCCAACAGTAGTAACCGACAGCAACAAGTACGCGAACAGTAATCGGTCGAACGGAACAAACAGCAACAAAGAATCACAAACTACAGTAGCGAACAACGATTTGTGATCGGATGCGGTGGAAACAGGAACCACGCTCGGGCACCGGACAGTAACTTCGAACAAGTCAATCCAAACGTATGAGGACATATATGATATGAATCACACTCAGTTGTGAATCACGATTTATACGAACAACAACAGGCGAACTAATATGAATCTCGATCAGATATGAGTCACGATCAGATGAGATTGCGATCTAACTAAACGTAAGTAGGCTTCACGAACAAGAATCCGGTCAACACTCCGATTGTAACGCCCGGTTTTTTTTTCGGTACGTTAATTATTTTCATGGTATTTAGTTATTTAAATGATGGGTTTAATTAATTAGCCAAGTTAGATTAAAATACAAGTTTTGGGCTAAGTTAATTGAAAGATTTAATTATATTGGGCTAGTAAGAAATGAGTTTTGAGCCTAGCCCATTAGTGGAGTCATTAGGCTTTATCCTTAAATGATTTATAAAAATATCACAAAACCCTAAACTCCCTCCTCTCTCCCTCATTCGGCCGATCTCTCTCCCATCTCTCTCTCATTTTTCTCTTCCAAAGCCACAATCATCTTTCTCCTTCACTTCCTTGTTGGTGTAACAAGCTTAGGTAAGATCTTTTAAGGTGTTTTAATCTTTTCTTTTGATTTATATTCAATTAATTGTTTTAAGTGTTGATTATCATCTAGAAATTTCATCACCATCTCCTATACATGGTGTATGATGAGCCTAGATGATCATATTATGTAAAAGATCTATATGATTCATAAAAATCATCAAGTTGTAACTTGTGTGATTTAAAGAAGATAGATCTTATGGTTTTAACCAATGTTGTTATTGTTATAAGTTGTATGTTATCATCATCTCTAGATTATATCTACACCCTATACATGGTGTATGATGGATCTAGATGATTATATAAAATACAAGGTCTAAATGAACCATGGAAATCACCAAGTTTTATTTAGGTGATAAAATGTGATAGATCTTGTGAATGGTTATAATTCTTGTTAATTATTATTTTGATTCTTAACATATCCATGTCAATATGTTTAGATCTAAGTATACAACTTTATAGCATCTTCTAAGATGTGTATATAATTGTTTGTGTATTTGAAAGATCAAGAAACCCTTAAAAAGGGGGAAAATTATGAGTTTAAGTGGTTTGTCATATATTATATTGATTTGATTCTTTTCCTTGTGGCTAAATGAAATGCCAATGATCCCTAGCCCTTTTTAGTGCCACCATGTTCATAGGGGACTGAATTTGGGTGATAAACACATCTAGGAATGTGTTTCAAAAGGAGAGGAATGGATTGGTCAAAATGATTATGGGTTGGCTTGTTTCCATCAGATTTGTAGTCATCTTACAAAAATCATAACTTGAATTCTATAACTCAAACGGATCTCAAACCAGTGCCAAAAGTTTACAAATTGTGTTGGGTAACTTCCCTATGAAGGTCACTCTCATTAATTAGGACTTTATCCATGGGCAAGAACAGCATCTTTGCTGGTAGGTCTGATCCGGGTCTGATCTGGTAGGTCAATTTGTTTTATTCGTTTCTAGGGCTTGGGAAATGATCTGATGGGATTCCAAGTTCCCATATGTGTGTTATGACCTAAAGTTGTGATCTGAAGTTTATGGGATGTTATCTCCAAGTATTTCTTGGTCATATTGAGTTCACACTCCAGATCAGTTTTCTGTCATCAGCTTTTAAGGGTTTTGTAATTAGTCATGTTGTGAATTTCATATCTAGAGTTGGGGAAACCCTTTTTGGTCGATTCCAACTCTGAGACTTTGGTATTTATGTCTATTATCTCTGTGATTTTTAGTTTGGACAATGTCTACCCACAAGTTGGGTAGAATTGGCCAAAACTACTGATTCCTATGACTTGGGACTGCATTGCGATGTCTTTTTAAAAGCATCATAATAAATTCATATTTTGGAGTCAGAGTGAGTTCTTTACTGTTTTAAAAAGGGGAAAGACTCTAGTTTCTTAGAAAAATTTAATATTGATATGTTAATACTTAGGAAAATTAAGTAAATCCATCTTTAATAGCGGGTCTGTTTTTAGACCTTGTTGTCCAGATTTTTGTTTAAGTCTTTAAGCTTCATCTTTGGGTATATCCTAACTCCTAGTTTATAATAGGTGAAGTTTTGGCATTTGCTCAAGTGTGGTAGCCAGTTTTGATTTAGCAATCTCCCTTAAGTATTCAAGGTGAGTTCTCTCACTCCATTGTCTCAATATTTATGATTGCTAGGTAGCACGTGAGTGTTAAATTATTATTATGGTATGATAATGTGAATGCATGCTTAAATTGTTAATCATACATGTGCACTGTATGTTTATTTTTGAGGGGATCATAGCAATTATCCGGCTTTTGTCCGGTGCGCGTGGTTAGGTATAATTACTCCAATACCCTCCGGGATGTGAGGTGAGGGTAAGATTAACCCAATACTCTTCGGTTTGTGAGATGCGGGTAACCTACTAGCCCTCCTTATAAGCCTTGATTTGTTCTTGGCTTATGTTTAAATGTTATAACGATATATTTTAATCTAGGTCTAGTGATTGTGGATATTGGTATAATGTTGTGTTTGAATTCACTAAGCTTTGTGCTTACGGTTTTACTTAACATTTTCAGGTATTACGATTAAGGAGGCTAAGGACTGACGGGAGCATTCGTGACACACTGTGATTTATTTTAAGTCAATGAACATTTTTAGTACTTCCGCTTTTGACATTTCTATATTAGAAAGTTTTACTTATGTTGTTTTCTTTAGAAGTTTGATAACTTGACTGCCATTATTGGCTTATTAAATTAAATAAATGAAGTTCCTTTATGAATTGGTGTCAAACTTTATATTATTTCCGCAAAAAAAAAAAAAAAAAATAATAAATAAATTTGGGTGTTACAAGTTGGTATCGGAGCTTTTCATTTGAGTGAACTAGGCCTTCTTAGGGATGTCTAGACTCAAATTTAAAACATTCTCTTGTACAAAGTTTATTAAAAACTAGCAGTGAAGATGTCACGGTGCGCGGTCACCACCCAAGTAAGTTTTATTTACTAATTGAGTTTAAATTTTTTACTTATCAAACACAATAGTATGCTCCATTTATGACATATCCCAAAGACTAGCCTAGGAGGATAATTATATGCCTTTAGTGCTACTATCTACCATGTGAGAATTTAGGCCTTTTAGATCTACCATGAGTGTGAATTAAACTGTTACGGCTAGGAGCAAGCTGAAATTTTGAAACTAGACCTGAAACCGAAATTGGAACTTCTATATTGAATAGTAGAAGGGCCCCTATTATTCAATATATTGGAGCCGGTTTGGGGGACGGGGCAAGGTTGAAAAGTTTTCAGCAAGCTGAGTGTTTTCGATTTCTTAGACATGCATAGGTTGAATCGTTTTTCTTTTCTTATCAATTTTAGATGGCTCACTTTTCGCCTCAATGCAATTCAAATAGCTCAAGTTAGGGAACTCGTTCTTTGAGGAGTTCAATAATGCTTTTAACGAGATTATTCCGAATGTCACGGCTAACATCATTGATCAAGTTCGTGCTCTGCTAGATGAGCGTATGGCGGATGCACCTCCGCTTCGGGGGCTCGATCCTCTGTTCGTGATTTAATGTACTACTACGAGAAGTTCGGCAAGTGCGGCCACCTCATTGGGATGGGGAGGACGATCCGGTGGCGGCTAAGCCTTTGGTTATCGACGTGGAGGGCGCCTTTATGACTATAGGGTGCCTGGACCGGTTTAGAGTGTTGGTAGCAAAGAACCAGCTGAGGAAGCGGGGTAAGACATGGTGGAACACCACCACGGGAAGAATGACTGAAGAAGCTGTAAGGGCGATTACTTGGGCCCAGTTTGTGGAGTGGTTCGAGGCACGGTATGTGCCTAGGGTGGAGCAACAAAGAATGATGCAGGAATTCATGGCGTTACAACAGACCACTGAATCTGTTAGTGATCTGAACGCCAAGTTCATGGAGATGCTTTCTTTCTGTCCTACTTTTGCTGGAGATGAAGCATGGCTTGTTAGTCGGTACATCTCGATTTTACGTACCGAGATTCGGGAATTTGTGAGCATGCAAGACTTTACGACCTTGGGTGCAGTCATGGGGGCAGCCCGAAAGAGAGAGATTGAGCTGCAAACTCAATCTAAGAGGAAACTGGAGAGCACTTTTTTTAAAACTTCTAATGAGGCTCATAAGAAGACAAGGTTCGGGGATAAACCAAGATATGAATACAAGCCATCTGCGAAGCAGGGTGATCGACCCCCATTGGTGTGTTATAACTGCAAGAAGGAAGGGCATCACTGGAAGAATTGCAAGGCTCCAAAAGCCATTGCAGCCCCCCAGGTTACTACCACTGTTGCAGCGGTACCAGTTTGTTACAATTGCCAAGAGAAGGGGCACAAGAAGCCTGATTGCCCAAAGCTGAAGAAGATTGGGAATGCAAATCCCAATACTGCTTCGACCTCTAACGGACCCACTATGTTGACACGAGGACGTGTCCACCAGCTTACGAGGAGGAGCTGCGAAGCTGCGATCAGAAAGGTAAACAACTCTAAACATCTCTTCCTTATCTTTTATCTTATGCTATGCCATAGAGTAATTGTTTTATTGCTTAAATATTATGAATCGTGCACTTATCATTAGATTCTCACCACCGCATTTGTTATGTTTGATTCTGGCGCTACTCACTCCTTCGTGTCACGCACGTTCATAAACCGTTTGGGGCGTGGTGTCGGGAAGCGCACGTCCCATGGTAATAGAAGTTGCCGACAATCGCACTATCTTCGTTACTGATGTTTATCGGGGTTGTACCCTTGAATTTTCGGGAGTTGAATTCCCCATTGATCTTATCCCTATTGCTATGAGGGAACTTTGCGTTATTGTGGGTATGGATTGGCTCGATGCATTCGATGCAGAAATTCTTTGTCGCAAGAGACAAGTTCGTGTTCAAAACCCTAGGGGTGGAGAACTTATTATTCAAGGGGATATTCCCCATTTGGATATTGCTTCTTGTACCTCTGCTATTGCACTTGATAATGTTCCAGTTGTTTCCGACTTTGGTGACGTCTTTCCTGAGGAACTCCCGGGTTTGCCACCTATTAGGCAAGTGGAGTTTCGCATTGATTTAGTACCTGGCGCTGTTCCAATCGCTAAATCTCCTTATCGTTTGGCGCCACCTGAGATGAAAGAGCTTCAAGATCAGTTACAGGAGCTTAGTGATAAGGGGTTTATACGGCCAAGTTTCTCGCCGTGGGGTGCTCCTATACTCTTCGCGAAAAAGGACGGTTCTCAAAGAATGTGTATAGATTATCGGGAGTTGAATAAACTCACGATAAAGAACCGTTATCCTTTACCTCGTATCGACGATCTTTTCGACCAACTCCAAGGAGCGTCTTGGTTTTCCAAGATTGATTTGCGTTCCGGTTATCATCAGATGCGAGTTCGTGACTGTGACATTGAGAAAACGGCGTTTCGAACCCGATACGGACACTTTGAATTTGTGGTGATGCCATTCGGACTCACTAATGCACCCGCTGCTTTTATGGACCTTATGAATCGGGTGTGTGGTCCGATGCTCGACCGTTCGGTCATTGTGTTTATTGACGATATTTTGGTCTATTCTAAGACCAGGGAGGAGCATGAAAAGCACATTCGGGAACTTCTAGAGACACTACGGAGAGAACGGCTTTATGCTAAATTTTCTAAGTGTGAATTTTGGTTAGAAGAGGTTCAATTCTTGGGCCACGTGGTGAACAAGGAAGGTATCAAGGTCGATCCGGCCAAGATTGATGCGGTTAAGAAATGGGAAGCTCCTAAGTCGCCTTCGGAGATTCGTAGTTTCTTGGGTTTGGCCGGTTACTATCGTAGGTTTATTGAAAATTTCTCAAAGATTGCTCTACCTCTTACGCGATTGACCAAGAAGTCGGAGAAATTTGTTTGGGGTCCGGAACAACAGTTTGCATTTGAGGATCTTAAGACGCGGTTGTGTAATGCCCGGTTTTGACTTTAGGAAGGAGTGGAGGACATGGTAGTGTCGCGACGCATCTCTCCGGGTTTTGGTCTTGTGTTGATGCAACGGGGTAAGGTGATAGCTTATGCGTCTCGCCTAAAACCTCACGAAAGGAACTACCACACTCATGACTGGAATTAGGTGCCGTAGTTTTTGCACTCAAGATTTGGAGGCACTACCTTTACGGGGTTAAGTGTATCATTTACACGACTATAAAAGTTTGAAGTACCTTTTCGATCAGCGGGATCCGAATATGAGGCAGTTAGATGGTTAGATGTGGTGAAAGATTACGATTGTGAGATTCACTACCACCGGTAAAGCTAATGTGGTAGCCGACGCACTCGATCGTAAGCAACTGTCCGAACCGATTCGAGCTAAATGTCTTCGGATGACTATGGAGACATCATTATTGGGTATGATTCGAGATGCTCAAGATGTGGCGACTCAAGAGGGGAACCCAAATCGTGAAAGGATTGTGAATGAGTTACCTAAGATGGAGCGAGATGGGCGTGGATTACTAACTCGTTATGGTAGGGTTTGGGTTCCATTTACTGGTGGGAACCGGAAAACTCTTATGGAAGAAGCTCACAGGTCTAAGTTTTCTATTCATCCGGGTGCTACAAAAATGTACCGAGATCTTCGTGAGGGTTATTGGTGGCACGGGATGAAGAATGATGTGGCTCGACATGTAGAAGAATGCCTAACATGCCGGAAAGTCAAAGCCGAACACTGAAACCTCATGGGAAATTGCAACCCTTGGAGATTCCCGAGTGGAAATGGGAGCACTTAACCATGGACTTTATTACAAAACTTCCTAAGACCGCAAAGGGAGCGGATACGATATGGGTAGTTGTGGATCGATTGACGAAGAGTGCTCATTTCTGGCCATCAAGGAAAGTTCTTGGTGAAAAATTGGCCGAGATTTTTGTTCGGAGATAGTTTCATTGCAGGGTGCCCGTATCTATTGTCTCGATCGGGATACTCGATTCACCTCTCGATTTTGGCGAGAAATTCCAAGAAGAATTGGGTACCCGATTGCATTTCAAGATCTTGCGTTCCATCCGCAAACCGATGGCGAGTGAGCGGACGATACAGACTTTGGAGGACATGCTTCGGGCATGTGCAATTGATTTTGGAGGCTTGGGATGATCATCTTCATTTAGCCGAAGTTTTCATATAACAACAGCTTATCATTCAAGCATCGACATGCCCCGTATGAAGCACCGTATGGTAGGAAGTGTAGAACCCGGTGTGTTGGGGTGAGGTTGGACAGAGGGTGCTCGGTAGCACCGATATTGTTTTGAGACCACGGAGAAAATCAAAATGATCGGGGATCATTTGGTCACCGCTAGGAGTCGTCTGATGAGTTATGCAGATAAGCGACTCTCCGTTCTTGAGTTTCAGGTTGGGGATCATGTGCTATTAAAGGTCTCCCCTTGGAAGGGTGTGATTAGGTTCCGAAAGCGTGGGAAGCTGGGACCTCGGTTTATTGGACCTTATAAGATCATAGCTCGCGTTGGTAAAGTAGCGTACGATTGGAGCTGCTGACGAGCTTAGTTTGATTCATGACACCTTCCACGTGTCTCAGTTGAGGAAGTGCATTGTTGACGATACCGCCGTAGTACCTCTGGAAGACATCCAAATTGACGAACGGCTCAACTATGTTGAGAAACCTATCGCGGTCGTTGATCGAAAGTCAAAGACCCTTCGGAGCGGTAAGACTGTTTATTCTGTTAAGGTTCAGTGGCAGCATAGGAAGGGATACGAGTGTACATGGGAACTGAAGACGAGATGAGGGCGCATTATCCCGAGTTATTCAGAGGGACTGACTTCGAGGCCGAAGTCCCTTCTTAGTAGGGGAGAGTTGTAACGCCCGGTTTTTTTTCGGTACGTTAATTATTTTCATGGTATTTAGTTATTTAAATGATGGGTTTAATTAATTAGCCAAGTTAGATTAAAATACAAGTTTTGGGCTAAGTTAATTGAAAGATTTAATTATATTGGGCTAGTAAGAAATGAGTTTTGAGCCTAGCCCATTAGTGGAGTCATTAGGCTTTATCCTTAAATGATTTATAAAAATATCACAAAACCCTAAACTCCCTCCTCTCTCCCTCATTCGGCCGATCTCTCTCCCATCTCTCTCTCATTTTTCTCTTCCAAAGCCACAATCATCTTTCTCCTTCACTTCCTTGTTGGTGTAACAAGCTTAGGTAAGATCTTTTAAGGTGTTTTAATCTTTTCTTTTGATTTATATTCAATTAATTGTTTTAAGTGTTGATTATCATCTAGAAATTTCATCACCATCTCCTATACATGGTGTATGATGAGCCTAAATGATCATATTATGTAAAAGATCTATATGATTCATAAAAATCATCAAGTTGTAACTTGTGTGATTTAAAGAAGATAGATCTTATGGTTTTAACCAATGTTGTTATTGTTATAAGTTGTATGTTATCATCATCTCTAGATTATATCTACACCCTATACATGGTGTATGATGGATCTAGATGATTATATAAAATACAAGGTCTAAATGAACCATGGAAATCACCAAGTTTTATTTAGGTGATAAAATGTGATAGATCTTGTGAATGGTTATAATTCTTGTTAATTATTATTTTGATTCTTAACATATCCATGTCAATATGTTTAGATCTAAGTATACAACTTTATAGCATCTTCTAAGATGTGTATATAATTGTTTGTGTATTTGAAAGATCAAGAAACCCTTAAAAAGGGGGAAAATTATGAGTTTAAGTGGTTTGTCATATATTATATTGATTTGATTCTTTTCCTTGTGGCTAAATGAAATGCCAATGATCCCTAGCCCTTTTTAGTGCCACCATGTTCATAGGGGACTGAATTTGGGTGATAAACACATCTAGGAATGTGTTTCAAAAGGGAGAGGAATGGATTGGTCAAAAAGATTATGGGTTGGCTTGTTTCCATCAGATTTGTAGTCATCTTACAAAAATCATAACTTGAATTCTATAACTCAAACGGATCTCAAACCAGTGCCAAAAGTTTACAAATTGTGTTGGGTAACTTCCCTATGAAGGTCACTCTCATTAATTAGGACTTTATCCATGGGCAAGAACAGCATCTTTGCTGGTAGGTCTGATCCGGGTCTGATCTGGTAGGTCAATTTGTTTTATTCGTTTCTAGGGCTTGGGAAATGATCTGATGGGATTCCAAGTTCCCATATGTGTGTTATGACCTAAAGTTGTGATCTGGAGTTTATGGGATGTTATCTCCAAGTATTTCTTGGTCATATTGAGTTCACACTCCAGATCAGTTTTCTGTCATCAGCTTTTAAGGGTTTTGTAATTAGTCATGTTGTGAATTTCATATCTAGAGTTTGGGAAACCCTTTTTGGTCGATTCCAACTCTGAAACTTTGGTATTTATGTCTATTATCTCTGTGATGTTTAGTTTAGACAATGTCTACCCACAAGTTGGGTAGAATTGGCCAAAACTACTGATTCCTATGACTTGGGACTGCATTGCGATGTCTTTTTAAAAGCATCATAATAAATTCATATTTTGGAGTCAGAGTGAGTTCTTTACTGTTTTAGAAAGGGGAAAGACTCTAGTTTCTTAGAAAAATTTAATATTGATATGTTAATACTTAGGAAAATTAAGTAAATCCATCTTTAATAGCGGGTCTGTTTTTAGACCTTGCTGTCCAGATTTTTGTTTAAGTCTTTAAGCTTCATCTTTGGGTATATCCTAACTCCTAGTTTATAATAGGTGAATTTTTGGCATTTGCTCAAGTGTGGTAGCCAGTTTTGATTTAGCAATCTCCCTTAAGTATTCAAGGTGAGTTCTCTCACTCCATTGTCTCAATATTTATGATTGCTAGGTAGCACGTGAGTGTTAAATTATTATTATGGTATGATAATGTGAATGCATGCTTAAATTGTTAATCATACATGTGCACTGTATGTTTATTGTTGAGGGGATCATAGCAATTATCCGGCTTTTGTCCGGTGCGCGTGGTTAGGTATAATTACTCCAATACCCTCCGGGATGTGAGGTGAGGGTAAGATTAACCCAATACTCTTCGGTTTGTGAGATGCGGGTAACCTACTAGCCCTCCTTATAAGCCTTGATTTGTTCTTGGCTTATGTTTAAATGTTATAACGATATATTTTAATCTAGGTCTAGTGATTGTGGATATTGGTATAATGTTGTGTTTGAATTCACTAAGCTTTGTGCTTACGGTTTTACTTAACATTTTCAGGTATTACGGTTAAGGAGGCTAAGGACCGACGGAGCATTCGTGACACCTTGTGATTTATTTTAAGTCAATGAACATTTTTAGTACTTCCGCTTTTGACATTTCTATATTAGAAAGTTTTACTTATGTTGTTTTCTTTAGAAGTTTGATAACTTGACTGCCATTATTGGCTTATTAAATTAAATAAATGAAGTTCCTTTATGAATTGGTGTCAAACTTTATATTATTTCCGCAAAAAAAAAAAAAAAAAATAATAAATAAATTTGGGTGTTACACCGATGAACACCACCACGAACGAATCCAAAGATTCCGGCCAAGCAAGAACAGCTTCCGATTGGACGAACAGAAAACAATGAAAGATTTTAACGAGCTAGACCTATAACTCGTCAAAGAAGATCTCTTCCCAAGACCTATTGAGAATTGATCAGATTAGAATTCGAAAACGCGTCGAATATTAATCAAGAATTTGTGTTTGAAACACGTCAAACAACTAGAACTCAAAGAGAGCAAAAATCAACTTCTGTATTTAATGATCAAATCGGCCGAGCTATATGATGTATATATAGCCGCCAAACCCTAGCAACATAAATAAAGGTTACTCCCTAAAACGCCCTTGAACAAGTTTGGGCTACTACCGATTAAGAAAAATACTAAACGAACAACGCAAAGCAACATAGGGCTGCACATATCGCACCCTTTATTAACTAAATAATACAAAAAAATGAGAAACTAAGTTATCCCGAGCCCGACCACCAAAGTCACTCCAAGCCTCGTGTCCATCTTCTCGCCCAAGTATGTAGCCGCATGTGCATCACAGGCTGCATGGCCGCTTACGTCGATCATTACCTCGTCTTCTTCCCTTGGACTCGTCAATCCCGTATCATACTCTCTCCGTCCCGCTCAAAATTTTGCATTTACTTTTTTTCTGTCCCTTTAAAATTGTTACATTTATCACATTTACACAAGTAATATCAAACAACCACCTTTTACTTTTTAACCTCCACCACATACTCACCATCCATACTTTTTATTTTGTACTCCACCATACATTTATCATCACTATTTACACCAATTATTATTTAAAGAATATTAAAAAATACACTCTCTGTCAAGTTTTGAGTGGCCATAGGGAGTATTTTGGTACTACACAATAAGAAAAAATTAAATAAAAGAAAAAGAAGAGAGAAAAAACAAGAACAGAAGCAAATACAAAATCTTAAAAACAAAGTGATTATACCAACTATTACACATACATTGTGATCGCCACATAGCTATAGCTAGTCTAAGTACACAAGTGAATGAATACCAAGGCATACGATCTAGCTATGCCTACACACAAAACAACTTCACTCCAGAGATAGAGACTAAAGAGAGCTGTTCAGTGACAATAAAACTTGTATTCTCAAGTTTTGCCCGGGGTTCGATCTTGTGTAGGTCGTGAAACCAACTAATAACCAACATGTGTGGGCGGTGTTAGCTGTGGGAGTTGGACACTGGCCTGTGTGGGAGAGTGTTGACTCAAGTCTAGTTGAACACCAATCTGTGTGACCGGTGTTGCAGTGCATACAAGTGTGTATCAATCCGTGTGAACGATATAGTTTACTCGTATTCCTAATTTCATATAGTTGTGTGCACCTTGATTCTAGTGTGTTTCTTCTTGTGTGGAGCAGAGTGGATGTAGAAGGATTACCCCACCTTCAAATCATTATAAATTTTGTCTTGCTTCATTTATTATCTCATGCATGTCCATTTCTACAATACAACAACGCTCTAAAGAAAACCCTTTAGGAAACATCAGTTTGACAAATTTTGTACTATTGCTGTAGGCATTTAAACTACAACACCTTAAGCAGCTTGTTGTATGCAACATCTTTAAAATGCAAATATTTTACTTACTAAAACCTTTCTCCATTAACTCATTCTTGAGGTATCAGAGCTTTCTGTCCTTAGAATTTTAGGACCAGCAATTGGTATCAGAGCCGTTGGCTCTAAAGAATCAATCGCATTGATTTAAATGAGTTAGATCCATTTTTTTTAAGAAAAACTAGCTCAAGTTGTTTTTAATAACATATTTTGCTTATTCATCTCATTCTTCCATGATCATATTCTTGATAGGTTCATCTTATTAGTAGAACATGTAACACCCCAAAAATGGCAGCGATTACGGTGCCGTGGTTCCCACACTGGGACCCACCAGATGATACAAATACATAAATCAATCGTAATACCGAACCATAAAATATTACCCATTACTCCGGAGTTTATACATCATACGGCTATATCGCCACGACACAAAGGATTCAAATACAAGTATAAACCATATGAAGATGGATTATGCTCAAAATAATAATACAACCGAATAGAAATACTACGAAGCAGAAATGAAATACACGGTTTAATCATAACCGGAGAGAAGAAGACTCCGGGCCCCCAAACTAGTATCCTTCAAACCCGTCGCCGTCACAATGCTCTTCCCACACCTTGGCTTCCCTCGACCTAAAATACAAATAACAAGTATTTCGCCCAAAACCACAGGGTCTATGATAATGAATCTCAAGATGTTATACAAATTACGTATAATATATCTCAATGAAACAAACTCGAATGTCGAACATACCCCTCGGGCGTACGAAACAACCAATTGCAAACCGTCGGACATACCCAATCATACATGGCGTATGAACGACCCATCACAGTAAGCCCGATCCGAAAATATATCCGTGCACATGTCCACCCCGTATACGGAATCCAGGATATACGTGGGACAATGTACCTAATTCATCTCACGAAGTAATCATCTCGTCTGCACAGTCCAATGTGGAAACATCAGCATAAGGACCATGTTGGAACAAAATCTTTTAGATCATTTTGACGATGTGTTATTAAAACCAAAATTTACTTAAACATATTCTTTTTTCGATTAACGTCATTTAACGCAAAACCATATTAACGCATACGCTTTATGCAAGATTTTGACGATTAACGTACGTAACTCGTCTATTATAACGTACGTAACACTCATTGTTTTCGTAAGTTTTTCTGTACAGGTAACGTACGTAACCTGAGTTATCTAACGTACGTAATGCTTGAATTATTCTGACCATTCGAAAAGTCACTAGCCGTTGCAACAAGTCGTCTCATTCAACGGATCTCTGACAGGAATATTACGTACGTAACCATGAAGTTCATAACGTACGTAACGTATATTATCATATCTCACTGGACCAGTTCCTCACTTCCGTTACGGCCGCTATTCTTAGCATATAACGTACGTATAACATTCATAATGTACGTAACCATCAGCATGTAACGTACGTAATCAGTTAAACTGTTCCAACGGGAATATGAGCTCAAGAAGGCTATAAATAGCCAACTTCATGGAGATTGAAGACACACAAGCATTCTGAGCCTACTAGCATACTCAAGCAATATCAAGCAAACATTTTGAGAGATATACTTATTCTAGATTGTGATACGAGAAGATTTGTTCTATAATTTCCAATCTTCATTCTTGTATCAAAGAGCGATCTACTGTGAAAGTCGAGTTTCTACTCGCATTTGTTTTGTGTATAGGTTATCTTGTACTCAGAAAAACAAGAGTGTTTTTGTGAGGTTGTTCTTGAGCCCGGAAATCAAGAAGTTGTAAGAAGTTGGCACTAAACTAGAAAGTGCAATTATAAGTTCTAAGAAAAGTCCTAGTCGATAAAACTTGGTAGGGGACGTAGGCTTCGTTAATAGCCGAACCTCTCGAACAAATTCTTGTGTTATTTCTTTTCCGCATTCTAATTACTCCGATATTTTGCTTCCGCACAAAAAGAGTTCAATACTCTTATCCGCACTATTCAACCCCCCCTTCTAGTGGCGGTACCAATCTAACAATTGGTATCGGAGCAGTCTCTTTATCACCGGATTAACACCCACTAGAGAAAAGATCCAGAAATGGCCTTTATCCACTCCTCCGTTGAAGGCAACGCTCTCAATCGCCCACCCTTCTTCGATGGTTCGAACTTTATGACATGGAAGAAGAAGATGTCCATTTTCATCCAAGCTCACGATATTGAAATATGGAAGGTCATTGCCCTTGGACCTACCATTCCTAAGAAGACGGATGACTCTCTCAAAAGTTTCGAAGAGTACGACGATGCCGACTGGAAGAACGATCACTTCAATAGTAAAGCCACTCAATTGCTTTACTGTGCTCTCAATCCAGAAGATCACAACAGAATTTCTTCCTGCGAGACGGCAAAAGAAATCTGGAAAATGTTAGAGATTACCCATGAAGGTACGAGTCAAGTTAAGGAAACCAAAATCAATAAGCTTCTTCACGATTATGAACTCTTCACTATGAAAGAAGAAGAAAGCATTACCACTATGCTTGACCGTTTCTCGGCAATCACTAATGGGCTAGCTTCATTCGGGAAACCGATATCAAGTAGTGATAAAGCCAATAAAGTCCTTCGGTCTCTACCTAGAGAATGGGACGCTACTGTTACGGCTATCATGGAGTCGAAAGACCTCAATACCATAGAATTCAGCGCTCTCATCGGATCTCTCATCAATTATGAGATTGTCATTAAATCTCGTAGTTCGAAACCAAAACCTAAGGAGAGAGAAAGGACAATCGCTTTCAAAGCCAAAGAAGAAAGCGATCTAGAAGATGAACATATCAAAGAAGAGGACGAAGAAACCGCCTTTTATGCCAAAAACATAAAGAAATTCAAAAATCTTCTACAAAGGCGTCGGAGAGATATCAAGCAAGAATCAAGGGATGAATCCAAAAAGACTCACTTCCCTCAAAACAAAAATTTCGACAACACTTGTCGAAGGTGCGGCGTTCCAGGCCATTTTGCAATAGATTGTCGTGCTGCTGCTCCAATAAGTTCATCAAAACCACCTCATGAAAAGTTCAAAAAGAAGGAAGTTTATGTCGCCACATGGAGCGATGATGAGGATGATGAACCACAAGTCCAAACCAATCTTGCTCTAATAGCCCGCGCATCCGAAGATAGTGACGAAGAAGTCGAGGTTAGTGATTCTCATGAAGAACTACTTGATGCTTTTGAATCCCTAAATAATGAATACGAAAAGGCTTGCAATAGCAATAAAGATTTGAAAAAGAAAATAAAACTCCTTGAAATTGAAAATGCTAAATTATTGAAAAACAAGGAAGTTTCTATTGATCATACAAATTGTTTGGAAACTGAGAAAATTCTGAAAGATGAATTGCACAAAACTCAGAAAGAATTAAAACTTTATGTTAGAAAAATTTCATGTGGTAATGACAAATTCGAGCAACTATTATTTGGTCAAAAAATTTCTCTTTCAAAACAAGGACTTGGATATAATTCATTTCCAATGAAAAAGTCCTTAGAAATTACCACAAAAGATTCGGACACATTAAAAACGGGAATTCCATCATGTCCAAAATGTTTAAAACCTGGACATACCGAAACTTACTGTCGTAATTCTAGACGCACTATAAGGGTTAAGCAAATTTGGGTACCAAAAGGGACCATTGTTAAAAATCAAGTTTTTGTATCTAACTCCTCAAGACCCAAATTAGCCTGGGTACCTATAAAATGGAAGAAAATTGTTTTTGTAGGTACAAGCAAAGAAGACAACATTATCAAATAAATGGTATGTTGATAGTGGATGTTCAAATCACATGAGTGGAAATGAACATCTCTTCACGGAGCTGAAAAAGGAAGATCGTGGCTGTGTTACCTTTGGCGATAATAAAAAGGGCCAAATAAAAGGGACAGGTAAAATTGGTAAGAAACCTTTACCTACTATTGAAAATATTCTATTTGTTGATGGACTTTGCCATAATCTTCTGAGTATTTCCCAACTTTGTGACACCGGTCTTAAATTGATTTTTGAAATTACGCATTGCACGGCAATGAGAAAAGACCAAATCATTTTTATTGGATTGCGTTATGGAAATATTTACATTGTCGATCTCCAAGATGAATCTTCCTTCAACGAAAAATGTCTACTTTCGTACAATGAAAATGCCGTTGTTTGGCACCGAAAATTGGGACATGCCTCTTTACCACTTCCTTCAAAATTGGCCAAAAATGATATTGTTCGTGGTCTACCAAAATTAAATTTTAGAAAATACCACATTTGTGAGGCCTGTATTAAAGGTAAACATGCTAGAGGCTCGTTTAAACCAAAAATAAAAATTTCCACTAGTCGCATTCTTGAATTAATTCATATGGATTTAGTTGATCCGTCTCGACATGCCAGTCTAACAGGTAAACTTTATACTTTAGTTATTGTCGATGATTTTTCAAGATTTACTTGGGTAAAATTCTTAGCCAATAAAGATGATGCTTTTAACGAGTTTGTTAAGTGGTGTAAGGTTACCCAGAAGGAAAAAGAATTACCAGTTATCGCCATTCGAACCGATCATGGCGGAGAATTTGATTCTAATCTCTTTGAAGATTGGTGCGACAAATATGGTATTGGGCACAACTTTTCGGCACCTCGGACACCCCAACAAAATGGAGTTGTCGAGAGGAAGAATCGCTCTCTAGAAGAAATGAGCCGAACAATGCTCAATGAGTATGGTCTTCCTAAATATTTTTGGGCTGAAGCCGTTAACACCGCTTGTTATGTTATTAATCGTGTCCATCTCAGGAGAAATAAAATGATGACTCCTTATGAGATTTTTAAAGGTAAAAAGCCCAATTTATCCTATTTTCATCCATTTGGTTGTAAAGTGTTTATTCATAATAATGGTAAAGATAATTTGGGCAAATTCGATTCTAAATCAGATATTGGAATATTTCTTGGTTATTCTACTAATAATAAAGCGTATCGTGTATTTAATTGTAGAAGAGGCTCGGTAGAAGAGTCTATTCATGTAAAATTCGATGATACAGTTTTACCCCCGAGAAAGGTTGTTTTTGATGACGATGCAGGTATGGTTCCAGCTAACGAAGTATCCGATGTATCAAAGGAGTTGGAGAAGCTCGACGTAAGCTCGGACAAGCAGGATAAAAATACTTACAACCTTCCTAAAGATTGGGCAAATGTGAAAGACCATCCGATGGAACAAATTCTCGGAAAAATCGATGAAGGGGTACGAACTAGGAGGAATATAAATGACTGTATTAACAATATTGCATTTATTTCTCTTAGAGAACCAAAAAGTATCGATGAGGCCCTAAATGATGAGAATTGGGCTATTACTATGCAAGAAGAGCTAAACCAATTCGAAAGAAATAATGTTTGGGAATTAGTTCCGGCACCGGTAGACAAATCAATCATTGGCACCAAATGGGTTCATAAAATTAAAACCGATGATGATGGTATCCCTATTAAAAATAAATCGAGGTTGGTCGCCCAAGGCTATAATCAAGAAGAAGGCTTGGATTATGAAGAAACATTCGCTCCTGTTGCTCGTCTTGAAGCTATTCGTCTTCTCCGTGCCTTTGCCGCATACAAGAAGATCAAACTCCATCAAATGGATGTAAAAAGTGCGTTCCTAAATGGAATCATCCAGGAGGAAGTGTATGTCAAGAAACCACCGGGTTTTGAAGACTATGATCATCCGGATCATATGTACAAGCTCCATAAAGCTCTCTAACAAGCTCCGAGAGCATGGTATGATCGCCTAAGCTCTTTTCTTATTTCAAAGGGGTATAAAAGAGGTAATGTTGATAATACCCTATTCATTAAGATTTTAAGTGATGATATGTTAATTTGTCAAATTTATGTGGACGATATTGTTTTTGGTGCAACTAACGAAACTCTGTCCAAAGAATTTTCAAATCTTATGAAGGGAGAGTTCGAAATGAGTATGATGGGAGAGTTGAAAAACTTTCTCGGACTCCAAATTAGGCAACTCAATGACGGAATTTTTATTCATCAATCCAAGTACGTCAATGAGCTTCTAAAGAAATTTAAGATGGAAGATTGCAAGGAAATATCCACTCCTATGTCTTCCACTCTTAAACTCGATAAAGATGAAAAAGGTAAATCTGTTGACCAAAAACAGTATCGAGGTATGATCGGATCTTTACTTTACTTAACTGCATCTAGACCTGATATAATGTTTGCTACTTGTCTATGTGCTCGTTTTCAAGCAAACCCTAAAGAATCTCATCTCATTGCATGTAAACGGATTTTTCGATATTTAAAAAATACTGTTGGTTTAGGCCTATGGTATCCTTCTAGCATTGATTTTCAACTTTTTGCATATAGTGATGCCGATTTCGGTGGATGTAAAATTGATAGAAAAAGCACCACCGGAACTTGTCATTTTATGAGTTCGTGTTTAATTTCATGGGGGAGTAAGAAACAGACTAGTGTCGCTACTTCCACAGCTGAAGCAGAATATGTGGCTGCGGGAAGTGCATGTGCACAAGTCCTTTGGATCAAAAATCAATTACTTGATTATGGCATCGAACTTAAAAATACTCATATCTTTTGTGACAATACGAGTGCCATTAATTTAAGTAAAAACCCCATTTTGCATAGTAGGACAAAACACATCGAAATTCGTCACCATTTTATTCGTGACCATGTCCAAAACGGGAATGTTCGTCTCTAATTTGTTGGTACTAATGAACAATTGGCGGATATTTTTACAAAACCATTACCCGAAGAGGCTTTCAACTTTATCCGCATAAATTTAGGAATGGGACATGCTGATCATTTTTAAATATTGCGTACTCATCATAGTCACATTAAATGGTCATTTAAATCGGGACATCATCGAAAGGGAAAAGACTATTCATTTGGTCCTGCTTACGTACGGTAGGGGCGGTCGATTACGTACGTAATAGGACCTTACGTACGTTACATGATGTTACGTTACGTACGTAACGAATCGCAGGATTCAGTCCAGAGAGTTCAGGTTTTCACGCTACGTACGTTACAGAAGGGATATAACGTACGTAATCCGTCGTTGACCCTAACATATATAAACCCTTTTCGACCGTCCCCTTTCATTTCTTTCAATCCCTAGCGTCGTCACAACTTTCGGAACGAAGAACTCCCTGCAAAATCTACCTAAATTTCAAGTTCATCCATCAAACCTTCACTTTTTGACCGATTCAATCTTCATGGCATCCAGAACCGGAAAGAAGAGAAGAGGGGAAACCTCCCAATCATCCTCCACGGCTTCCGGCGAACCATCCTTTCGGAATGCTCAGGCTATGAAAGTTTTCAACGAAATTCTTATCGACGAAGAGGTAACTCCGAGTCACCACTTTGATTTTGAATCTCTGAACTGTGCTGGTGTTGCTATCGAAGAATTCTTCAATATGCTTGGGATAAATCGTTTCGTTAGTCTTGCTTGACCAATATATGTGGACTGTGTAAAAGAGTTTTATGCAAATTTCTTTGTCACGTATGATGCTGATGGACTTGCTGTAGTTAACTCTCTTGTGCGTGGTAAACCAATATCCTTTGATGCCGCATAACTTTCGGGGATTTTTGGTATCCCTAATGAGGGTTTTCGGTGTAAAGGAGAGTTTGCTGCTCCAGATGAAGTCATTGACAACTTCTCTGACGATGAAAGCTATGGTGTTCATGAGTCCAAAGTCCGTGATTTTTTGTCGGACAAAGCCGTTCTAGATGTTCATTCTGGGCGTTTTGAAAACAATGACTTTGGGATAAACATCCGCTTGCTTCACGATGCTATCACTCGTTGTCTTATGCCAAAAGTTAATGCTCAGCTTCGTCTTGTGAATATCGATATGGAGATCATTTATCATGTGTGGAAGGATCACCAAGTCAACTTCGCGTCTATTGTGCTAAAATGGTTCGTGGAAAAAGGTCAAATTTTCCACAAAAAGAGTTACGCGAAAGTTGATCGACAAAGAAAATAGGGAATGCCGTTTGGATCAATCTTAACAGAAATTTTTGAGAAAGCAGGAGTTGATTTATCTGGGGTTCATGGGGTTCCGATTCCTAGGAGGAACCTCGTCACCGAGGGGATGTTACGGACGATGAGGTATCTACGCACGAGAAATCGTGGATGGATATACTTTGCGTATATCAAGGATGATGATCGGCTCATAGATGGGGGTGCTCTTCCGAGACCGGAGGAGAGGATCACATCTAGGGGGATCGAGCATACTAGACCTCGTCCTTCATCTCAGCTTGGTTCCTCCCGTCCTCGTCCGGAATCCTCTTCATCCCAGATGGCTTCTCGGATGGACAGGCTCGAGAAAGATATGAGTGAAATCAAGATCATGGTCAAGAGCATCTGCACGCATTTTGGGATACCGCCGACACCTCCGGATGCGACCTTGACTAGTCGGGCTATCCTTCTTATGATGATGTTTCTCGTTTTATTAAAAGACCAAACATTTCATTCTCATGCATAAACTCTATCAGTGTGTTATTTTGGATATGTTTCGTCTGTAATGACTATCTCTGTTTTTATGCATCATTTTGGTTAATCGTTGACTTGGATTCTATTGATTATTATGCGTATCATTGATCTCTCTTGCAGGATCTCTCAACTTTTGTTAATGACAAAAAGGGGGAGAAAAATATGTATTCATTTTTGAAATCACCTTTTGAAAAAACCCGTGCTCGTTTTCAGTGGGAACATATTAATTTTTTAAAGTGCTCGTTTTCAGGGGGAGCATATTAATTTTAAAGTGCTCATGTTCAGGGGGAGCCTTATTAAATTTTTAAAATCATGTTTTCAAAAACTCACATACGTAAATTTTGTCATCATCAAAAAGGGGGAGATTGTTGGAACAAAATCTTTTAGATCATTTTGACGATGTGTTATTAAAACCAAAATTTACTTAAACATATTCTTTTCTTCAGTTAACGTACGTAACGCAAACCATATTAACGCATACGCTTGTTCGCAAGATTTTGATGCGATTAACGTACGTAACTCGTCTATTATAACGTACGTAACACTCATTGTTTTCGTAAGTTTTTCTGTACAGGTAACGTACGTAACCAGAGTTATCTAACGTACGTAATGCTTGAATTATTCTGACCGTTGGAAAAGTCACTAGCCGTTGCAACAAGTCGTCTCATTCAACGGATCTCTGACCGGAATATTATGTACGTAACTATGAAGTTCATAACGTACGTAACGTATATTATCATATCTCACTGGACCAGTTCTTCACTTCCGTTACGGCCGCTATTCTTAGCATATAACGTACGTAACGTTCATAACGTACGTAACCATCAGCATGTAATGTACGTAATCAGTTAAACTGTTCCAACGGGAATATGAGCTCAAGAAGGCTATAAATAGCCAACTTCATGGAGATTGAAGATACACAAGCATTCTGAGCCTACTAGCATACTCAAGCAATATCAAGCAAACATTTTGAGAGATATACTTATTCTAGATTGTGATACGAGAAGATTTGTTCTATAATTTCCAATCTTCATTCTTGTATCAAAGCGTGATCTACTGTGAAAGTCGAGTTTCTACTCGCATTTGTTTTGTGTATAGGTTATCTTGTACCCAGAAAAACAAGAGTTTTTGTGTGAGGTTGTTCTTAAGCCCGGAAATCAAGAAGTTGTAAGAAGTTGGCACTAAACTAGAAAGTGCAATTATAAGTTCTAAGAAAAGTCCTAGTCGATAAAACTAGGTAGGGGACGTAGGCTTCGTTAATAGCCGAACCTCTCGAACAAATTCTTGTGTTATTTCTTTTCCGCATTCTAATTACTCCGATATTTTCCGCACAAAAAGAGTTCAATACTCTTATCCGCACTATTCAACCCCCCCTTCTAGTGGCGATACCAATCTAACAGTCCATATGTGCCTGACTAAAAATCCTATACATAACAAATCGACACGCAGATATGGTTCCAGAAATGTCACGATGCAACATGACAAAGAAACTCAAGTAATCACATATCCAACAAGGATCAAGGAACTCACTGAAGTGACACAATAATCAATATAGACAAAGAAGCACCTCAATATGGATTATAGATTCATAAAGGTTTACGCATACACGAAATGTATAACATTCACAACATAAGTTGGAATGTTTGAAAGAACATAATTCAAGGTGCGATTATTACATAAACGAAAGTTTCGAAAATCATAAATTAATCATGTGGCGGCAAGACTTTATCCCAACACCATTCAAGCCTGACCAGAACCCTCGGAAATGTCTTGCACGTATTCAACAAATTTACCTGGCACGACGAATCATGCCAGACAGACCGAGGTCAGAGAATGGATATCAATAATAATATGCAATGATATACACAATTTATCAACACCGTGCCACATAACAGATAGAATATAATCCGTAGTATAACCGACGCTGTCTTTCTCCTTTTAACACATAAACCCCAAGGTCACATCCAAGGGTCACGGAAGTATCCGCACAGGAATACCCCGGAACGTGGGTGCCCTTCTTAGGTCTTATCCCTCAACACACTTCCACATGGGTACCATTCAGGTTTTATCCCCAACACATCGGCCCATTCATAACACATTTTCTAGAGAAAGACAATCGTCGGTATTCATTAGACAATGGCACATTCATGTATTACGAACAATGCAATAATATAACATTTCTCGAGCAAGACTTTACTTGCCTTTAATCCGACGGTAGGTGCCTTACGATAACTTGGACTCCCACGACCGATCGAGTTAACCTAATCACGTAATCCCCAATTAACATTTCATACGGATAAAGATGAATAATACTAGTTTCCCCTTCACTCTCCTAACCGAATTCTTAACCTAGTTTGATTTCGCCAAAACTAATATCGTGCTTCTAAGTTTACAAGCAATACGTATTATCATGTCGTTCAATTCTATGATTAACGTTTGTTGTAACAATTTTCTCAACAAGATTATCCCCAATCATCATTTCGGTTAGCAACAATCGACCATAGCATAATTGAACTTCATAACTAATAATTCAATTCTCTATTCCGAATACTTCAATCGGTGGGTTACCGTTTTACACAATGATTTCAATGGTTGATTCTCAATGACAATAATACTATCGAATTGATTCCTCATAGTTAATTTAACGTTGATAATCGTGGGTTACGACTAGTTTAACATACGATGACGGATTCCTATGCAACTTCTACTACAATTGATTCGTTAAGTTTTACATTACCAAGGTTGATTGAGATGGGGATTATTGCATATGATTAATATAACAAGATGCTTGGAAACGAAATATACATGCAATGATAGTTTGATTACTACAAGTTCGTCCGATTAGATTGTCTATGAGAGCTAGCAAATTACCCGAATACCCGTAATCCAATAGTCATAATGACAACATTGAAGAGATAGCCTCAAGGTTAGATAGTCTTACCTTAATAGAGTAGGAACAATGAGGAATGATGACAATCCGACGAAGAACCATGAGGAGGAACGAAGAGTGGATCGATTGACCAAGATAATCTTCTCCGGAGCTTGAGTTATCCATTCCTCTATGTTGATACAAATGATTTGGGAGGTCGAGAATCGTGTAAGGGTCGGAAAAAAGCTTCAAAGATGTTTCTCAAGAGGTTTTGGTTGAGGGAAATGAAAGAGGAAGTGTTATTTTATAACACGCGATCATGTTAACATACGTGATACCTAAAGGCTTAACGTATGTAACAAGGCTTACATACGTAATGCCCTCCAATTAACGTGCGTAAAGGCCGTCCAGAGGCTACTGCCTGAAATGCCCCCATATATTACGTACATAAGGTGCCATTACGTACGTAAACAACCCGACCATAGTGTACATTAAGTTTGGCAATTAGCGTACGCTATGAGCAGTTGGCTCGTTTGTCTTCTAGCCCGCCGAAAGTAACCCAATCCATGTCAAAAGAAAGATTCTGGTCGGAAGACCAACTCAGCCCTTACGTACGTAACCAAGTTAGGTTAACGTACGTAATATTACGAAATTAGCGTACGTTATGCATTTCTTATAGCGTATGTTAGCCACTCAATCCCTTAGTCATATATCACATTTTAACCATTTCGGAGTGACCACACTTTTCACTCGTCAACAATTCATCGAGGAACAAGACGTTGGCCACCGTCATATTCGCACCGACGATTGTCCAACGAAATCAAGGTACATCACCTCCGTTCTAATCACATCACACAATTGTATTGCAATAGCACTTAAAATGAAATCACATAATATAAAAAGCAACATCACACTGTAGAAATCACATAGTACAAGGTAATTAAAGCATGAAATACCAATGGTATTACATACCATCCCCCTTAAAAATAGTTTCGTCCCGAAACTAAGAAAATAACTCGGGATAACTCTCCTTCATGCTTGACTCGGTCTCCCAAGTTGCTTCCTCCATGCCGTGGTGCGACCACTGAACCTTTACAAAGGGTATGGCTTTATTTCACAACGTATTCATACGTCGATCCAAGATAGCGATCGACACCTCTCTAAAGGTAGCGTCGTCGGAAATTTCCACTTCTTCGAAATTGAGTTTGTGACTCGGATCATAGACATATTTCCTTAACTGAGAGACGTGAAAGACATTATTCACTCCATCCAGATGCGGCAGAAGGGCTAATCGATACGCAAGCTTCCCTACCCGGTCCAATATCTCGAACGGGCCTATGAACCTTGAGATTAACTTGCGCTTCTGACCTAAACACCGAACACCTCGCATTGGTGATACTTTGACCCAAACGTGATCCCCGACTGCAAATTCCAACGGTCGCTGCCGGCTATGATTTCTGTCGGCTCTGTGCTGCTAGATTGTGCTTTCAAACAACAAAGATCTTCTTAATGGATTCCTGGATCAGATCTAACTCGCTAACCACGGTGTCAGAAGCATCATCCCAGCATAATGGTGCCATGCTTATGCTCGCATGCCAGCTGTTGTTGTACGAGAACTCCACCAACCCCAGATGCCTAGCCCAATCCTTACCCCAATCGATCACACATGCCCTCAACATATCTTCTAAGGTTTGTATCGTGTGCTCGGTCTGTCCATCCGTCTGAGGGTGATAGGCTGTGCTAAAATGCAATTGGGTCCCAATAGCTTTATGAACGGCTTTCCAAAAATGGGACACGTACCTGGTGTCCCTATCCGATATGATGGACGAGGGAACGCCGTGCAGCCTCACGATCTCCCTGATGAAAATAGTGGCTAACTGTTCTATTCCTGTTGCTTCCTGAATTAGAATAAAATGTGTCGATTTTGTTAGCCGATCAACGATAACCCAGATGGTGTCCTTTCCTCCCACCGCCGTTGGTAACTTGGTGACAAAATCCATTGATATGCTTTCCCATTTCCACTCCGGAATGGGTAGGGATTGCATGATTCCAGCTGGTCGGCGATGTTCAATTTTTACTTGCTGGCACGTCATACATCGGGCGATGAATCTAGCCACTTCCCGCTTCATATTCTTCCACCAAAAACTCTTTCGCAGATCTTTGTACATTTTGCTCGCTCCCGGATGAATGGAGTAGGGGGTGGAGTTTGCTTCTCTCAGTATGGTTTACTTCAGCTCATCATTCGGCGGAATGCAGATCATATTCTTGAACCTCACCATGTCCCCCTGGATCTTATAGTCGGAAACATCTCCCCCTTCGATCCTCGCACCGATGCACGTAGTTCGGAATCCTCCATTTGTGCTAGACGTATCTCGTCTAGTAAGGATGAGTGTATATTGATTGAGCACAATTGTCCTTGCCTGCGTTGTACCCATACTTCGGTACTACTTCTCCTGATGTCTTGCTGCAGTTTGGGTTGAACTGTTATGTTGGATAACATTACTTCTTGTGTAGCTTTCGACTAAGAGCATCAGCTACGACATTGGCCTTCCCTGGGTGGTATGAGATTTCCACATCATAGTCTTTGATTATTTTCAACCAGCGCCTCTGTCTCATGTTTAATTCCCTCTGGGTGAAGATATACTTCAAGCTCTTATGGTCCGTGAAAATCTTGCAAGTAACTCCGTAAAGATAGTGCCTCCAAATCTTGAGGGCGTGTACCACTGTGGCTAGCTCTAAGTCATGCATCGGGTAATTCGTTTTGTACGGCTTCAGTTTTCGGGATGCGTATGCAATAACTCTGTCGTTCTGCATGAAGACATATCCCAGTCCATGCTTAGATGCATCCGTATATATAATGAATCCTTCCGTTCCCTGCGGTAGCACTAACACTGGAGCAGTAGTCAGCCTCCTCTTGAGCTCGTCAAAGCTCTTCTGACAGTCCGTAGTCCATACAAACTTGGTACTTTTCCTTAGTAGGTTCGTTAGTGGTCTAGCGATACAGGAAAAAGCCTCAACGAATCTTCGATAATAACCCGCCAATCTTAAAAAACTCCTTACCTCCTTGACATTCTTCGGCGGTTCCCAACTCATTATCATTTCTATCTTTTGTGGATCGACCTTAACGCCTTCTGCCGAGATAACATGTCCGAGGAAAATTACTTTCGGCATCCAGAATTCGCACTTGGAAAGTTTTGCGTAAAGTTGGTGTTGCCTCAACACACTCGGTACCTGCCTCAAATGTTCTTCGTGTTCCTCTCGGCTTCGAGAATAAATTAGGATGTCTTTAATAAAAACCATGACGCACTTATCGAGGAAATCGATTACAACTCTGTTCATCAACTCCATGAAAATGGCTAGGGCATTGGTCAAACCGAACGATACCATGATATACTCGTAATGTCCATACCTCGATCAAAATGCAGTCTTTGGTATATCTTCCTCCCGAATTCTCAATTGGTGATATCCGGACCGTAGATCGATCTTGGAAAACACAGTCGCCCCCTGTAATTGATCTAGGAGATCATCGATCCTGGGAAGTGGATGACGATTCTTGATAATAACCTTGTTTAGTTCTCTGTAGTCAATGCACAAGCGTACAGAGTTGTCCTTCTTTTTAACAAAGAGTACCAGCGTGCCCCACGGCGAGGTGCTCGGGCGGATTAATCCCTTCTCCAGCAGATATTCGAGCTGAATCTTCAATTCTTTCATCTCGGCTGGTGCCATCCTATAAGGAGCTTTAGAAATAGGTCTCGTCCCCGACTCAAGTTCAATGGAGAGATCAACTTCTCGGTGCGGCAGCAGCCCTGGTAGTTCATCGGGAAAGACGTCTGGAAATTCATTCACCACTGGGATGTTCACGACCGAAAATTGGGATGTATCCTCTTGGAGAATATAACACCAATAGTACATTTCTCGAGAGTGTTAGGCGTATTTTTATACGCTTATTTATCATTATTTTTTATCCATTTGAAGTCTAAATCTGCTTAAATGAGCTTTTAAAGCACTATTCTTATATGTTTTGTAGGAAATCGGAGTCCAAAAGCTCAAACGGCGAAAAATGGGTTGAAACGACAATTTTTGGCCTGGGGCCGCGGCACGAACCAAGTGAGCCGCGGCACACGAATGTGACTAGCAAGCGCCGAGCGAACTGTACCGGGGGCCGCGGCACAGCTTAAGTGAGCCGCGGCCCATGAGGAAAAATAAGCGCCCAGGTATAGGCGCTGAAGGTTAGGGGCCGCGGCACAGATTAAGTGAGACGCGGCCCGCGGGGCGGTTTTGATATGTTTTTCACGTTTCGTTGCCGTTTCTGAAGCCCATTTTCGACCTAATCCACGGACGGGTTTTGGATGCTAATGATAGTTATAAATAGGGGTTTAAGGTCTGAGGAAAAAGGATATCGGATTGGGGGAATAGAGAATCATCGAGGAATCAAGAAGAAGCAGAAAACACCCAGGAGCAGAGAGCGGAAGCTAGAGAACGGAGGAATCCAAGTTCTTCGTCTGCGTTTGATTTCTATGCTTTATTTAATTCTTTGTGTATTTTTATTTTCTAGCATGTGAGGCTAGAACCTTATTCTAGGATTTTGATGAAACCAAGGTTTTGACGAATTAACTTTTGATTTTGCATTATCAGCATTATTCCCTTTTCTTATTGAGTTTCCCCCAATTATTCTTAATGCTTTCAATTGTGGGGCCTATAATTGAATTGTTTTGATTACGCAACTCGAATCGGGAGAGGAGAGTTGGTAGGAAAAATTGGTGAGAACCGTTTTATCTTGTGAGATAGGAATATACTCATAGGAAATACGTGGCCTTTCTGGAGATTTCGTACTTTTTGCCTATTGTCGAATTAATTCACCTAGGAATAGAGTGGGTTATTCGCCTTAGAGAAATCTATTGACCTCGGGAGAGGCGGTAGAGTATTTTAGCAATCTTCGCCTTCAATAAATTGGGAATTCATTAACTTCATATAATCAAGAGTAATTCGGATAAACCGAGGTGGATTCACAATCCTAGAGTAATTCCTTATTTGATTTTCTTTCCTCGAACAATCGTTTTCATTATTTATTCTTTTATTATTTTTTCTTTAATTATTACTTGCATCTCAAATTTCGATAGTTCAAATAAAATTAGAATACACATAAATCGGTAATTAGTAAGTCAGTCCTCGTGGGAACGATATCTTACTCATCTCTTTATTACTTGTTTACGACAACGTGCACTTGCGTTCACCGAATTTCGCAACAAGTTTTTGGCGCCATTGTCGGGGACCGATTATTTTACTAATATCGATTTCAGTATTTCTAGTCTTAGTTTGAACAATTTTTTTTTATTTTTTGTGTGATTCTTATTATTTGTTTTCCTTTCAGGAAATTCTGATTAGTGCATGAGAAAATTCGGTAACGAAGGCCTACTACCTTTGGATACCGAACTCGAGCGCACTCTTCGGAAAAACAAGAAGGAAAAGCGCGAGCTACCAGCAAAAGATACCATGGCCGATAACACGGAAAATCACGGAGTAGACAACCCCATTCAGCAAGCTCAACCGGCATTAGCACTCCATGACTATGCTATGCCACAAATCAATGCAAACTTTTGGGGATTCGGCGTCCAACCATCCAAGCGAACAACTTTGAGATTAAGCCGGCTATTATTCAGATGGTGCAAGCAAGCCGGTTTGTGGGTGGCAAGCAGCGACAACGCGCGCACATCGCTTCATTTCTCGAGATATGCGACACCTTCAAGAATAACGGTGTTACCGATGATGCTATTCATCTGCGGCTTTTCCCTTTCTCTTTGAGGGACAAAGCCAAATTTTGGTTGAATTCATTACCACCGGGCTCTATCACGACTTGGGCAGAATTAGCACAAGCCTTTCTGGCTAAATTCTTTCCACCATCGAAGAGAGCGAGATTAAGGAACGAGATTACTACTTTCGGGCAATTTGATATGGAGTCGCTTCATGAAGCTTGGGAGAGATACAAGGATTTGCTAAGGAGATGCCCACACCATGGCCTACCGGATTGGCTACAAATTCAAACATTTTACAACGGATTGAGTGCTTCTACACGCACTCTTGTTGATGCAGCCGCTGGAGGAGCGTTGATGGGAACAACGATGGCCGAAGCCCACTCTCTATTGGAAGCGATGGCTGCAAATGCTTATCAGTGGCCTTCTGAACGAGTGAACCCGAAACGAGTGATGGAAATCTCCGATAATGATCCAATATCTACGCTATCGGCTCAAGTCGCCGCCTTGACTCAGCAACTTCAAGCCTTTTCACATGCTCCTTCCCCCGTTACCACTGAATCATGTAATTGGTGCAACGGATCTCATCATAGCACGGAATGCCAAGTTGGAAATCCTTTCGAGCAACATCCGATGGAACAAGCTCAGTTCGTGGGGAACGGGAATCGGCAAAATAATCCGTATTCCAACACATATAATCCGGGGTGGCGAAATCACCCAAATTTTTCATGGAAGAATGGACAAAACTTAAACCAACCTCAGATTGCTCAACACCAACAGCAACCTCCTCCCGCTCCAAAGATCTCTCTAGAGGAAGCAATGGCAAAATTGGCAGCAAATACGAGTCAGTTCATGACCCGTACGGAAGCAACCTTGCAAAACCATTCGGCTTCTATTCGCAACTTGGAAGTCCAATTGGGCCAAATTGCTAATGTATTAACAGCTCGCCCTGAGGGTACCTTGCCAAGTACAACTGAGACGAACCCCAGAGAGAGTATCAATGCCATTAGTTTGAGAAGTGGGAAGGAATTGTGTGAGCAGCCCAGACAGAACAAAAAGAGAGGTGATGATGACCAGAAGAAAAGTTTGGCGAGTGAGGAATCACAAAATTCTAAACCCTCGAAATTGTTTTCTGACAATCCGAAGGCATATGTGCCACCCGTCTCGTTTCCACAGCGTTTGCAAAAGCAGAAATTGGACAAATAATTCTCCAAGTTTCTTGACGTCTTCAAGAAACTACATATCAACATTCCAGTTGCTGATGCCTTGGAACAAATGCCGAGCTATGTGAAGTTCATGAAAGAGATCTTATCTAACAAAAGTAAGCTCGATGAATATGAGACAGTGGCATTGACGAAAGAGTGCAGCGCCATCTTGCAAAAAAAGCTCCCGCCAAAATTGAAGGATCCAGGAAGTTTCAATATACCATGCACTATAGGAAATCTGTCTTTTGATAGAGCGTTGTGTGATCTCGGCGCCAGCAATAATCAGATGCCCCTTTCCATATTTAAGAAGCTAGGCATTGGGGAAGCCAAGCCGACGACAATCTCGCTGCAATTAGCTGACCGATCTATCAAGTACCCGAGGGGGGTAATAGAAGATGTTTTAGTCAAGATAGATAAATTCATCTTTCCGGCTGATTTCATTGTGCTCGATATGGAGGAGGACCAAGACATCCCAATTATTTTGGGAAGACCATTCTTAGCTACCGGCCGAACTCTCATTGATGTGGAAAAAGGGAAACTCACTCTGCGGGTTCAAGATGAGCAAGTCACTTTCCAAGTGTTTCAATCCTTTCCGTGTCCAAGTAGTGTCGAGAAGAGTTCACAAATTGAAAGTGTAGATATCTTTGCGAAAGACGCACACCGGGAGAGTTGTTGGTCGAAGTCTTCAGAATCCGTTTCAGCTGCCCCGACGTCTAATAAAAATGAAGAGCGAATCATGTATCTTAAGAAGTTAAATATGTCATCGTCAACATCCGTTCATCCATCATCGATAAAATCTCATGCTGTCATAAGTTCGCTCGTGGAGTTGAAAATTAAGCCAGATGTCAAACGAGTACCAAGTCAACTGCAAAATGGGTGTTTTGGGAGGCTACTATTGTTAAAACCGTTTCGCAAAGAACGTTGGATATCCAAACCAAAAGTCGAACGGTTGAAATTTAATGGTCAACAATTTAAATCACGGAATAACGGTTCGATGGAATGTGAGAAGTCCAAATGGTCTTTGCGAAATGCGAATTGATTTTCAAAAAGTCCGGCTGAAGACTATAAACTTAGCGCTTCTTGGGAGGCAACCCGAGTATTAGTTGTAGATTTTTGTTTTTCAGTATTTTCTTGCATTTTTGGATCTTTATTTTTCGTCATTTTTGCTTTGATACGCTTATCCCTCACGTTCTTGGTGTTTTCTTTTGAAGATTCTGTGCAGGAATATCCCCAGGGGAAAATTTAACCCTGGGTCGTGGCACAAGGATAGTGAGCCGCGGCACACACAAGTTGAAGGAAAAAGGCCAAACGAACTGTACTCTGTGCCGTGGCACGACCTTACTGAGCGGCGGCACATTCGGTCCCTGAGCCGCGGCACATATGCACTGAGCCGCGGCATGCCAAATGCCAAAACTATGCCCAGGAAGCTGTACTCCGTGCTGCGGCACGGACCAAATGAGCCGCGGCACCCATATGCTGAGCCGCGCCACACGGCAAAAAGAACAAACACGCCTAGGAGGCTGTACTCTGGGCCGCAGCTCACTTAAGTTGTGCCGCGGCCCCCGTTCGGAAGTTCAAAGGCCCAGGTATCCTTTATAACCCGATCGGCCGACACACCAGGTAAACTTCCTTCATTTCTTCGCACAGCGATCGGCCGAACCTCTTCTCCACTTTTCTTCTTCTTGTATCCTTCAATACAAGCAAGGTAATTCTCAATCCTTATTGCTACATGGTTTGAAGTGAGGTGGTGTTCTTCATACAATCTTGAATATGTTGTTAGTTTTTCAAAGTTCTATCAAAATTTGAGTTGGGATATGAAATTTTTGATTGAATTATTGATGGTATTTGTTGATCATGTGTGAAATTTTGATGTTAATTGTCGCTTTGTCATGACTCTCGATTGATGTTGCTATTGTTGGGGAATGGGATTAAACCATTATACTTCTTGTCCTTCATTTAAACTCATGCAGTCAAGGTGTTTGATGAAATGCGTAAATGAAAATTTTTTTAAGCCAACGTTTTGAAACTATGTGCAACGAATTTGTTTATGGGTTTACATTGTACCCCAACCCTTACGTCAAGTTTAAAAGTGAAAGCTCAACTTTAATTTTCTCTCACAATGGTGCAAGCTCATTCAACTCTATATTCACGTTTTGCATACCTTAAGTCAAGTGGTGTTGTTTTCCTTAAAGTTTACGTAATTTCCGGTATTTATCTTTTCAGGGAACTCGCCATGGATAGAAAAAGGAAGGTTAGCACAAGGGCTAGGACACAATCATCCCCCACATGAGGGGAGACTTCACAGAGCCGAGCCGATTTGGAGTCGCACCAATTCTCCGATCCAGAAATTCACAAAATATTCAATGAGAAAATCCGACCTCGACATATAATCCCGGAGCGGGGACTCACTCCCGCCCCCCAGGACGGTGAGCTTCTGACCATGATTGACGAGATGGGATGGGCTCGTTTCACTGCGCCTCCCGAGCCGGCTGTGATCTCCATCGTCCAGGAGTTTTACGCTAGCGCTCTACTGCGACATATTCGGGCAGGGCAGATGATACCGCAATCAGATACTCGGATTCAGGTCGTCGTCCGAGGCCATACAGTGGATTTTTCGGTGGCTGCTATTCGGAGATTATATGAGCTACCAGTGGTGGACGAGACGGCATTTACGCAGAGTATGAGTAGCCTCACGAGGGAGGCTTTGCTTGAGACACTCACACAGCCCGGTTCCGTCTGGGAGACTCGCGCCCCGAGTTCTTCAGCCTTATACTTTAAGAGTTCGCGACTCAGTCGGCTCGGGCGAGCCTGGTTATACTTTCTATGCGCACGGGTCGATCCCACCTCGCAGATCCACTCAGTTTTACTCTCTCGTGCTCGATTGTTATATGCTATCACTTCCGGGCTCAGATTCGATGTGGCCCCTCATCTGGTCCGATCTATCCTTCAGTGCATTCAAGGAGGGGCCAAGACGGGGCTGAAGCACCCATCTCTCATTTGCGCTCTATGCCGCCAGTCGGGCATGACTTGGTCGGATGATGAGCCGATGCTAGCACCCCAGGGTCCGATAGATCATCGCATCATTTCGCACTTTGACCAGTGGGGTGGAGCACCGGCACATGCTCGGGGACGAGGATTTCTTCTTGACGAGGCACATGAGAAGTACCCTGAGCCTCTTCTTCTGACACATGGGCAGGCAGAGTCCAGCCCGCTGCCCGAGAGAGAACACCTGCAGGCGATGTTCGACGGCCTGAGAGAGGAGATGAGGAGAGAGAGAGAGCCACTTAGCTGCCCTGAGAGAGGAGATGCGGACAGAGAGAGAGAGCATCCTCACAGCCATCCGAGATATGATGAGAGAGCAGGCCCGCCGGGCCAATCGACGTGAGGAGAGGCGCTTGGCGGCGAGGGATGCTTACCATTGGGACTACCTTTCTGCATGGACGAGCCATATTCTGCACCCGGATGGGCCATTCATTCCACCAGTTAGGCCAGCCACACCACCCTCCTCGCCGGACGAGGCTGGCACCACTTCCTGAGCGGACATTAGGGGAGTACTTGACCTTGTCTCTTATTGCATATTACTATTTTTGTCCATTGAGGTCAATGTACGTCCTAAGTTTGTGCGGGGGGGGGGGGGGGATTTTACTTTCTGTTGCTTTTCACTTATTCGTTGACATTTTTTGTTAATTTTTTATGGTTATTTTTGACGCTAGCCTTGCTTGTCGTGATATTATTTGCATTCGTGAATTTTTCGTGCTTCTTTGTGTAAAACTGATGTTATGATACTGATTTATCTTGGAAGAAACGGTTGAGTTTTAGTCGAGTTGCAGTCAGCGATATCTGTTTCCGTTGAGTATGCATTTAGGTCTGATACTTTTCGTGATTGTAGAAATTTTAGCGTATAAGAAAGGAGACATACGTGTTTTCAAATCACTGTCTATATGTTTGGTTATACTTTTCGCATAGCTAGTCGTCCAGTAACATGAGTCTTGTTGGCACTTAAATTGAGTTTAGAGTCGGACAGTTTTTCCCAAGAAAAAGTCGAGGATTTATACATGATCTATGATGGGAAGTCTAGTAACCGGGGTTATTCACGTGGCCCGTTGTTTACTCTCGCGTAAAACGACAACCCTGAATAGACTAATGGTTTAGAAATATCGCATTACCGATGATGGGAAGCCTAGTAACCGGGGGTATTCACGTGACCCATTGTTTACTCTCGCGTAAAACAGCAACCTTGAGATGCGGGAATTGCTATTCGAGTTTTTTCTCCGATGTAGAGGGGGACTTAGTAACTAGAAGCATCCATGTGCCCCTTGAGTGTCTTTTACGTCAAACGGTTCCCCAATACATGAGAATGGAACTCCACCCTAGGATCATCCCGATGAAACATCCTGAGATCCGAACCTAGTGGTTAACTCGAATCTTTATTATGATCATACATAAGGGAATGCTGTCCGAGGGTTATTTTTGACGATGAAACTCTTAAATTTTTGCCACTAGACTGTGGGACTGGGCGAGTTAGCTTGTTTACTCTAACCCTTCGTATTGACGGGCGGTTAAATTCACGCTTGTTAATCTTTGAGCTTGATTGTCTTCATAAACGATTGATTAGCACTAAAAATGGGTACTTTGTGGAATCAGTGTCCTTGATGTGACTCACTATTACAATACTCGTATTATTCTTTGAGATTTTCAGGATAGTATTGATTAAGTTAGGCACTATGGATTTGCACGATCATTCACGATACTTTTTGTTTATTTGAAATTGATTCTTTTTGCTTGAGGACAAGCAAAGGCTCAAGTTTGGGGGTATTTGTTAGGCGTATTTTTATACGCTTATTTATCATTATTTTTTATCCATTTGAAGTCTAAATCTGCTTAAATGAGCTTTTAATGCACTATTCTTATATGTTTTGTAGGAAATCGGAGTCCGGAAGCTCGAACGGCGAAAAACGGGCTGAAATGACTATTTTTGGCCTGGGGCCGCGGCACGAACCAAGTGAGCCGCGGCACACGAAGGTGACTAGCAAGCACCGAGCGAACTGTACCGGGGGCCGCGGCACAGCTTAAGTGATCCGCGGCCCATGAGGAAAAATACGCGCCTAGGTATAGGCGCTGAAGCTTAGGGGCCGCGGCACAGATTAAGTGAGCCGCGGCCCGCGGGGCGGTTTTGATGTGTTTTTCGCGTTTCGTTACCGTTTCTGAAGCCCGTTTTCGACCTAATCCACGGATGCGTTTTGGATGCTAATGATAGTTATAAATAGGGGTTTAAGGTCTGAGGAAAAAGGATATCGGATTAGGGGAATAGAGAATCATCGAGGAATCAAGAAGAAGCAGAAAACACCCAGGAGCAGAGAGCGGAAGCTAGAGAACGGAGGAATCCAAGTTCTTCGTCTGCGTTTGATTTCTATGCTTTCTTTAATTCTTTGTGTATTTTTATTTTCTAGAATGTCAGGTTACAACCTTATTCTAGGATTTTGATGAAACCAAGGTTTTGACGAATTAACTTTTGATTTTGCATTATCAATATTATTCCCTTTTCTTATTGAGTTTTCCCCAATTATTCTTAATGCTTTCAATTGTGGGGCCTATAATTGAATTGTTTTGATTACGCAACTCGAATCGGGAGAGGAGAGTTGGTAGGAAAAATCGGTGAGAAGCGTTTTATCTTGTGAGATAGGAATATACTCATAGGAATTACGTGGCCTTTCTGGAGATTTCATACTTTTTGCCTATTGTCGAATTAATTCACCTAGGAATAGAGTGGGTTATTCGCCTTAGAAAAATCTATTGACCTCGGGAGAGGCGGTAGAGTATTTTAGCAATCTCCGCCTTCAATAAATTGGGAATTCATTAAATTCATATAATCAAGAGTAATTCGGATAAACCGAGGTGGATTCACAATCCTAGATTAATTCCTTATTGGATTTTTTTTCCTCGAACAATCGTTTTCATTATTTATTCTTTTATTATTTTTTCTTTAATTATTACTTGCATCTCAAATTTCGATAGTTCAAATAAAATTAGAATACACATAAATCGGTAATTAGTAAGTCAGTCCTCGTGGAAACGATATCTTACTCATCTCTTTATTACTTGTTTACGACAACGTGCACTTGCGTTCACCGAATTTCGCAACATAGAGTTACCGGAAACTTCAGATGCAAGAAGGCTGAGAGACCTTTTCGTACTGAAGTGTTCTCGACCTTTGATAACATGTGTGGTACCGTCGCAAGCCATGATGGAAATAGTCAAGTGGTAGATATCTAATATTGTCCTGTGCAAGGGCATCCAGTCCATACCTAAAATGATATCTTCATTCTGAAGCGGGAATACCATAAGATTTCCAGTCCAGCTATGATCATTGATGCGAATCTGACAGTCTAGGACTTCTAGATTTCCGCCCACTCTACTACCCTCGGGTAGCTTAACAGTAAAGGATTCACAAGGCACACAAGCAAGATTTAAACGTTCAACACATTCCACAGATATAAATGAATGCGTGGCTCCAGTATCAAATAGTACATGAAAGGCTGGCATTAACGAGAAGTGTACCTGAGATAGCTGGTGCGGACTGACCATTCGTATCCCTCAGTTCAAATACACGGGATGGTAACGACTCCGAAAAGGATGAATTGCCACCACCGCGCCCACGGCCTCGACCGGCACTGTGAGGTGGTGGTTGAGTCTGGTGGGATAGAGCTCGGTAGTTGGAAACGGTAGGTGCCCTGGAGGATTGCACAGAGCCTTGTTGACTCTGATGAGGAGCTGAGTTCGGTGCAGGATTGGCTCGCCAACAGTAACGAGACATGTGTCCACTCTTTCCGCAAGAGAAACATTTGGTAGCTGACTTGTGACACCGGTCCTTGGTATGTCCAGATACGCCACAATTGAAGCAGTCTTTATGGTAAGGCCGATCAGATGCACCCTTTTGTTGGTACGAAACTGCTGACTTAAAAGAAGATATGAACCCCGAGTTTGTCTTGTTGTTGTTCCCTGACTGAGTAGATGTCTTCTCCTTCTTAAAATTATGTCCGGTGTCGGTGTTAACAACAGTACCGACATATGCTGTGACTACATCTTCGTACGCCCTCAGAGTCGTGCAGTGGAACCCGACGGCATAGCGTTGTACATCTTCCGGCAACCTCTGCGCAAGGTGACAGATTCGTTGATCTTATGATGGAACCATATGTGAGACGTAACTTAGCTCGGTACGGTAGGCCCGAATGATCTCCGATACTGGCAAATTCTGTGGTCCGGCACTGAAAAAGTCTCGTGCACGAGCAGTTTGGGCTGATCTAGGACAGTACTCGCTACGCAGTAGCCGGGCAAATTCGGCCCACCCGACTACTCGGTGCTCCAGCTTGTAAGTTCTCCACCAGCGAGCAGCAGTGTCGCGGAGCTGATTAATCCCAAGCGGCACCTTCCGGTTCTCTGGGCATCCAATTACATCGAAAGCAGTCTCCATTTCAGAAATCCAGTCGTCCACGTGTTTCTCCCCTGCTCCGTCAAACAATGGTGGCCTAGCCTTCAGCATCTCTCCCAACCATCGGTCTCTCCCTACGTTCTCCTCCACATTCATGACCGGTATCCGTTCTGTCTGGTTGACCTGAGCGATTCCCATGGCAATAGCTTGGGCGAGGGCCTGAATGAAGGCTGGGTCCATGCCTCCAGGGTTGTTATTCTGGCATTCTGCCTCCTGATCGTTTTGATTAATTGGCGGCGGCTGGTCCCCAGCCAGAATGGTCTCGGCAGTGTTCCTGTTCTCGTTTTGGTTCACGGCTGAACCCTGAGCTTCATTTACTATCCTCCTCGCTCCACGACGTTCCATTACAGTCAATATTAATCTAAGGCCACTTCAACATACAATTATCTCTTGTAAATTAAATATTGTATCCAAACAGAAATCACACACATTACTTACTTTGCATTCCATGAGGAGTTATGGTCGCTTGGGGTGTTGGGCTGGAAATAAGGAGAGATTTTTCAAAATCTTTTACAACAGAACCGACCGCTCCGATACCATTTTTTGTAACACCCCCAAAATTTCCCGGGGCATTACAGTGCCCTGAATTCCGAGTGGGACCCACAAGGCTATTTTGGGAAATAGATATTTTAAAGAAATTATTGTAAAACGATGAGTCCACGGTTACATAATGTAAGATGGAATGTTTTGAAAGAACATAATTCAAGGTGCGATTATTACATAAACGGAAGTTTTGAAAATCATAAATTAATCATGCGGCGGCAAGACTTTATTCCAATACCATTCAAGCCTGACCGGAACCCTCCAGAATGTCTTGCACATATTCAACAAATTTACCTGGCACGACGAATCATGCCAGACAGATCGGGGTCAGAGAATAAATATCAATAATAATAATTTGCAATGATATACACAATTTATCAACACCGTGCCACATAACAGATAGAAGATAATTCGTAGTATAACCGACGCTGTCTTTCTCCTTTTAACACATAAAACCCAAGATCGCAACCAAGGGTCATGGAAGTATCCGCAAAGGAATACCCCGGAACGTGGGTGCCCTTCTTAGGTCTTATCCCTCAACACATTTCCACACGGGTACTATTCAGGTTTTATCCCCAATACATCGGCCCATTCATAGCACATTTTCTAGAGAAATACAATCGTCGGTATTCACCACACAATGGAATATTCATGTATTACGAACATTGCAATAAGATTAACATTTCTCGAGCAAGACCTTTAATCCGACGGTAGGTGACTTACGATAACTTGGACTCCCACAACCGATCGAGCTTAACCTAATCACGTAATCCCCTATTAACATTTCGTACGGATAAAGATGAATACTAGTTTCCCCTTCCCTCTTCTAATCGAATTCTTAACCTAGTTCGATTTCGCCAAAACTAATATCGTGCTTTTAAGTTTACAAGCAATACATATTATTATGTCGTTCAATTCTATGATTAACATTTGTTATAACAGTTTGCTCAACAGGTATCCCCAATCATCATGTCGGTTAGCAACAATCGACCATAGCATAATTGAACTTCATAACTACTAATTTAATTCTCTATTCCGAATACTTCAATAGGTGGGTTACCGTTTTACACAATGATTTCAATGGTTGATTCTCAATGACAATAATACTACCGAATTGATTCCTCCTAGTTAATTTAACGTTGATAATCGTGGGTTATGACTAGTTTAACATACGGTGATGGATTCCTACGCAATTTCTACTACAATTGATTCGTCAAGTTTTACATTACCAAGGTTGATTGAGATGGGGATTATCGCATATGATTAATATAACGAGATGCTTGGAAACGAAATATACGTGCACTGATAGTTTGATTACTTCAAGTTCGTCCGATTAGATTGTAACACCCCCAATCCGCTCAGGGATATTACACGCCGTAGAACCTTTCCTCAAGGTTCTACCAGGATGGCAACAAAATCGAACAACTCAACAATGCCTTTAAGGCTAAAATGACTCAGTAGACCGATTTGGTATTTCAATAAGTACATACAACTCAATTACAAAACGTGCCCACGCAGGGGTCGAATACAAAACACTCCCGTACAACAGAGAAAATATACTGCAGCGGAAATAAAATACAATTGAACCAATACAGCAATGTATGGGTCCTCATGTGATTAGTATTGATCATCTTTCATCATCCTTCATGCCAACCCCGTGCCACGCTCCCTGAAACCTGAATGCAATACAGACATCCACCCCCCGAATACTCAGGGGTTAGCAAAACTCCACTGTTTTGCTAGTTCAAGAACAAAGTGCAAATACGAGCCTTACAATTCACATTCCACGAATAACAATAACCAGGAAACCTCAAAGATCCAAATGTAATGAAAAGTACTTCCCGAGGCAAGAGTTTGGTAAAACATTCTAAAACCGAAAGGTCACAAATCAAGGGAAAACAATTTATAAAACAGTTTAAAATACCATCGAGAGTTTTAATATAAAACAATTTAGGATTACCGAATCCGTATCTTTCCAAAATCAATAGGGGTCACCGCCTAAAGGTTTGTTTTCACAATTGAAACCAACAACAATACACAAGGTTAAAACCCACGTCACGCGTCCTCAACGGACATAAAATACACACGCACCTGTGAAGTTTCACTCATGAATCCAGGGCAAAACCAGTGGACTCCCTCTGTGGCCCCATCGAACCCTCCCGATGTGAGCAAACACATTCACAAAACATAAGCAACCGCACTCGTGAATCCAGGGCTATACCATTGGACTCCCTCCGTGATCCCATCGGACCCTCCCGAAGTGAGCGAAATACAATCACAAAATATACACACGTAGCGGTGAAGTTTCACTCGTGAATCCAGGGCTATACCATTGGACTCCCTCCGTGGCCCCGTCGAACCCTCCCGAGGTGAGCAAACACATTCACAAAACATGTACTCGCATCGCCTAGGACCGGGACGAAGCCACAAATCCCACTTGAGGCCCCGTCGGACCCTCCCGAGCTGGCTAGCGAAATACTCAAGCACCACAGGTCACCTAGTACCGGGACGAAGCCACGAATCCCACTCGAGGCCCCGTCGGACCCTCCCGAGCTGGTCGGGAAATAATCAAGCACAAGTAACATATCACACCAAGGATATCCAAACAATTCGCCAAGAGGCATCAAACACTTAGCAAAACACCACGTCAAACCATAACGCACCGAAAAGAGATAATATATGTACACACGCATTATCAAGCACAACATCAACACCAAACATATCCATAAGATTCACATACTCGTTCACGAAACACACCAATCACAAAACACACACGGTTTTGAAAGAGGGCCTTTAACGAGGCTAGCCGAATCTTTTGAAGACTCATTTGAAACAAACAAAGATACCAAGACGATCACCAATCATCATATCCACAAAACAAGAAATGTATGGACAAGGTACTTGCCTCGAATAAGAACAACGCGGAGAATCGACCGAAGTAGGTTGGCACGAACCGACTATGAACCCGCCGACTCCACCGAATGCCAACTCGCGATAATAAACTACGAAGGACAATAACAATAATGAAAATGAATTCCATAGCATGACTCAAAGCCGTTGAATTCAAAGAACGAATGACGAAAGTTCAAGTGTTTCCCCCAAAATGGCCAAGAACACGATTCGTCCCGTCAAAACACAAAAACAGAATTTCAAACTGAAATATGGATATACAATTCATAGTATATGTTTAACAATATCATTTAACAACAATCGATCCATCAAAAACGGATGGAAAACGAGATCGAGAACAAATCCCCCAAAAAGTCTATTCGAAGGAAATCAAGAAATATACTTCGATTCGACGAAGAACAATGGATTAAATGATGTTCAACACAACAATACTACCAAGATTAATCATACCCATCATGAATTAATCAACAATACGGAACGAATTGGACAAAAACGCAAAAACCCCAAAATTCAAGAAATTAGGGTTCTAAGGAGAGATTACCTTGATTCGCTGGATCAAAGGATGATATAGGATGATCAATCAATTATATGAACTCAATAACTTCGTGGATTTGTTGTTCAACAACATAGCTTCAAGATCCCCAAGGCTCCAGCCGCGGAAGAGAAAGAGAGAAATGGGAAAAATGACCGAAACTGGACTGCTCTGCCACATTAATACTGGGCCGGACTAGCGTGCGCTAGGCTGCCGAGCTAGCGTGCGCTATCGGCCCAGGCCGCAATCCAGAGACCTCCTGGATTAGACTGCTCGGCCAGGTAGCGTGCGCAGCCTTCCGGCCGTAGCCTGCGCTACCTGCCGGTCGTAGCGTGCGCAGTGTCCGACAGTAGCGTGCGCTAACTACCGATCCACCAGAGTCCAGAGCCTCACTGCCCCTACTGCCCAGCCCGATAGCGTGCGTCGGCCGGCCGCATAACTCCTGCCGGTTAGCGCACACAGCCTTCCGGCAGTAGCGTGCGCTACGACGGTTCCGGCCGCGTCAGCCCGGCTAGTGCCCGCAACCGTTCGGCCAGGACCCGCCACCGTTCGGCCAGCTGCTCAGCCGCCATGACCCGACGACTCGATTTCCGAAAACGTACGGAATGAACATGACGAAAAGCTCGCGGACAACATCAACGACCCGAAATGAAAACATAATGCAATAATTAATCATATGCAACCAAGAAAAGGATCGAGACAACAAATACAGATACGGATACCCATAACTTTGGGTAAATTACAAAATGGCCCAAAATACCCGAAAATCACGATACGCGATCGAATAACCAAACCGAAGTTCACAACACGTCTAACAAAGTTAAACGGACTTACGGGAAACTCGAAACAGCAGTTTCGAACGAGATTCGCAAGAATCGAACCCAAGTGCGGAAAAGTCGCCAAAAAGCACGGAACTCAACAAAACAACACCGAAACGAACTCGTATGACAAAAAATGCAGAATTAATCATTCTCGAAATGATGAAACGGTCATGAGCGAGTCGTCAAAACGGACTTTCGCCGAAAAAAAGAAATTACCGAAAATCGAAATTATGGGTATTACATTGATTGTCTACGAGAGCTAGCAAACTACCCGAATACCTATAATCCAATAGGCATAATGACAACATTGAAGAGATAGCCTCAAGGTTGGATAGTCTTACCTCAATAGAGGAGGAACAATGAGGAATGATGACAATCCGACGAAGAACCATGAGGAGGAACGAAGAGTGGATCGATTGACCAAGATAATCTTCTCCGGAGTTTGAGTAGTCCCTTCCTCTATGTTGATATAAGTGATTTGGGAGGTCAAGAATCGTGTAAAGGTCGGAAGAAAGCTTCAAAGATGTTTCTCAAGAGGTTTTTGGTCGAGGGAAATGAAAGACGAAGTGTTATTTTATAACAATCGATCATGTTAAAGTATGTGATACCTCAAGGCTTTACGTACGTAATAGGTCTTACGTACGTAATGCCCTCCAATTAACGTGCGTAAAGGCCGTCTAGAGGCTACTGCCTGGAATGCCCCCATCTATAACGTACGTAAGGTGCCATTACGTACGTAAACAACCCGACCATAGTGTACATTAAGTTTGGCAATTAGCGTACGCTACGAGCAGTTGGCTCGTTTGTCTTCTAGCCCTCCGAAAGTAACCCAATCCATGTCAAAAGAAAGATTCTGGTCGGAAGACCAACTCAGCCCTTACGTACGTAACCAAGTTACGTTAACGTACGTAATATTACGAAATTAGCGTACATTATGCAATTCTTATAGCGTACGTTATCCACTCAATCCCTTAGTCATATATCATATTTTAACCATCTCAGAGTGACCACCCTTTTCACTCATCAACAATTCATCGGGGAACAAGACATTGGCGACCGTCATATTCGCACCGACGATTTTCTAACGGCATCAAGGTACATCACCTCCGTTCTAATCACATCACACAATTGTATCGCAATAGCACTTAAAATGAAATCACATAATATAAAAAGCAACATCACACTGTAGAAATCACATAGTACAAGGTAATTTAAGCATGAAATACCAATGGTATTAGAATATAGTACTAAGAATGCGATCTTTCTCACACTAACCCTTTTGTATACACAAGGTTCCTCTTCATTTTGCACGAAGTCAAACTCTTTGACAACTTCGTCAAAACAAAGGTTCCAACTACATGAAGCCTGGTTCAGTCCATAAACAGAACGCTGAAGTGTGCCCACTTTATGAATATCAATCTCGGACACAAAGCCTTTAGGCTGCTCCATACAGATCTCCTCCTCTAGGAATCCATTGAGGAAAGCCGTATTTACATCCATCTGCCATATCTCATAATCATGGTAGGCGGGTATAGCAAGCATCATTCTAATAGACTTGATCATAACTATGGGCGAGAAGGTATCGTGGTAATCGATCCCTTCTTTTTGGGTATAACCCTTTGCCACAAGCCTGGTCTTTTAGGTATCAACCTTGCCATCCCCATCAGTATTTCTCTTGTAGATCCACTTGTTCCCAATGTACACTATGTCCTTGGGGCGGTCTACTAGAGTCCACACCTGATTGGCATGCATCGAGTCTATCTCATCTTTCATAGCTTCTCGCCATTTCGCGAATTCTACATCCACCATCGCTTGGGCATAGGTCGCTGGGTCGGTCTCTTGGCTATCACTTGGAACCTCATGGAGACCCAGTTCCTCCAAGTGCATAAATCCATACCTCTAAGGTAATTGATACACCCTACTAGACCGACGAGGTGGTTGTACTTGTGTTTCAGAAGGTTCGGTTCCAACTTCATGTATAGGTGCCTCTTGAAGAGTTTAATTGTATTCTTCCAAAGAGATACTTCTGCCTGCTCCACCTTCCTGAATAAACTCATCTTCCAGGAAGTGTGCTTGCAAAGCAACGATGGTCTTTCGATCTTAGGGCATGTAGAATAGATAAGCCATCATACCAGATGGGAATACAATGAAACATCCCTTCACGGACCTTGCTTCCAACTTTTCCACCTTAGTGTTCTTGACACAGGAGGGACATACCCAAATCCTAATATGATTAAGACTTGGTTTCCTACCCTCCCACATCTCATGTGGAGTCTTAGGAATGGACTTGGAAGGACATCTATTCAAGATATAAGCAGCAGTAAGAAGCACATACCCCCACAGGTAAGTCGGTAATTCAGTGTATCTAAGCATGGAATGAACCATGTCCAACAAGGTTCGGTTCCTTATTTCCGACACGCCATTTAATTGAGGGGTTCTTAGAGGTGTGAGTTGTGACACTATTCTGTGCTCCTTGAGGAACTCATCAACTCTATACTCGTATACTCGCCACCTCGGTCCGACCGAAGTGCTTTGATATGATTACCGGTTTGTTTTTCTACTAGGGCCTTAAATTTCCAGAATTTCTTAAAGGCCTCGTATTTATGTTTCCTTAAGTATACATAACCATACCTAGTATGATCATCCATACACGTAATGAAATATTGATATCCGTCACGTGCTGCTTCCAAAGCACCACATACGCCGGTATGGACTAATCCAAGTTTATCAGCGGCTCTTTTAAAAGTCCCTGTGAAGGGGGACTTAGTCATTTTGCCTTTAAGGCACGATTCACAAGTTGGAAAGGGATCTCATCCCAATGGACCCATAAGTCCATCCTTTTCCATTTTGTAAACTTTGGTCTGACCAATATGACCAAGTATAGGATGCCATTTCAAAACTTGATTAGTTTCATCCCTACCATGCTTCCTAGTCATAGTGTTTACAATGACTTTGTTACTTAGGTTTAGATGATACAGTCCATTTAACAATGTAGCAGTGCCTACTAATTTATTTCCAAAATAAATTTTGCAAGTATTACCAATAAAAAATGAAAAGCCTTTCCGATCTGACTGGAATGGATACAATATTTTATGTCCCTTGGGAAAACAAGTACATCATCCAACGTTAAAACAAAGCTGGAATCTAAATCCAAAAGAAGTGATCCTATATCAGTTACTGCAACACCATGCCTGCTTCCGACAATAATCATCCATTCCCCAGCTCCAAGCTTTCTAATTTGTTCCAGATCATGATTCATGGTACAAATGCGAGAACTAGGACCTGAATCCAGTATCCAAGAAGTAGAAAATACAGTAGCAGAACAATTCGTTTCTAAAACTAAAAGTTGTGTACCTAAAGCGCCATGAAGGATCAGACAGTCTCTTGCCCAGTGGCCCAGCTCACCGAATTTGAGACATGTGTCCTTCTTCTTGCTCTTAGGAACCATCGGGGCCTTGCCCTTACCCTTAAAATCCTTACCTTGTGTGCCCATCCGTTTCTTGGTCTTTTTCTTCTTGTTCTTGGACTTCCGAGATTCAGGAGAAATCACAAGGGTAGATTCTTATACCCGCGGATTCTTCATCTGAGACTGAGCGGTTACAAGTTTGTTCATCAACCCTGCTAAATTGCAAGCAATTTCATTGCAGTTGAAGTTCATAACAAACTGAGAGAATGAATCAGGAAGAGATTGTAGGATAAGGTAAGTTTGAAGAGAAACATGCATCCTAAAATCAAGAGCCTCCAATTTCTCGATCATAGAGATCATTTTGACGATGTGGTCCCAAACTTTCTCACCTTCCTTCATCCTGGCACCGAAGAGTTGCTTACATATCTCATACCTAGCAGTTCTACTGTGCTCACTATAAAGCTCGGTTAAGTGAGATAAGATCTACCTAGCATAAGTCATTTTCTCATGAGCCCTCTGAAGCTCATTAGACATAGAGCCCGTCATATAGCCACAGACTCTTATGTCATCCTTAACACACTTTTCATGGTTTTCAATATCTTCCTGACTAGCTCTGGTCCGCACTGGTGGTGCCAGAATGTCCGTCTACAAGACGTATCCCAGCACCTCCATACTGAGGACAATCATCAGATTGCAGAGCCACTCCACAGAGTTTGGTCCGGTTAAGCTGTTCTTCTCGAGTAGAATTGCGAGTGGGTTCGTTGTCATTATGAGAGTTGTTATTTTGTTTATCTGCATTAAGTAAGGCAGATTGATTAGTGACTCGTTTGATTATGATCTAAGTTTAGAATTAAGGTCTTCTCTATTCATTCAACCCAGCTCCCACTGCATTTATCGGAATAACACACTCCCTTGTGAAATCCGAAAGTATTTGTTCGCTTTACTTCATAGTGGTGATTGAGTTCTTTATAAATTTTAATAGAGGGCAACCGAACAGGTTTCTAGTCTATTAATCTTCATAAAGTGGTGTCCAACACCAACCCATCTAATGGATGATTTGATCTTCTTTTTCCCCTTGTTCACTCCCCTCAACCTATACGGTTTCTATAGTTCGCGAACAAGTTAAGTTTATACCATCGACGCTAATCATTTTCACAATTAAATCTTATCCGGCAATTGAATAGGTTTCTAAAGATAAAATTTGTTCTAACCCAAGGCGTCCAATGCACCCTCAAAATTTATCGACCCTCCCCGAACGGCTATCCCGATAACTCGGAAGCAAAGCACATCCAGTTTGGATTCCAATTTTCTGAGAGCTCGATGGAGGGAAGAAAAAACTTGAAACCTTTTAAACCTAATATTTTGTCATGGGAGAATTTTCGCGACTAATGTTACACTTTGCCCATTAATTCATTTAAGCGTTTTTCGACATTCATACCATATGAATAAACATACACAACCTAGTTTCTACCAACATGTAGTTCATGGACCGTTCCTAGAACAAAAAACATCGTAATCTAATTACATGTCTTGAGTCTTGAATCTTCGTCTTCTCGAATGGATCTTCCTCCGGTCTTCGTCCTTACATATAAATTTTACATTGAAAAATTGCATCTTAGATACAAAAATTGATAGTAAAATAAATAGGCTCAAAAGGGCCTTTACAACCCAATCTAAAAACGATTCAAACACTAGGTCCACGAACTACATCACCATTCAAATAATAATGCAACAATCACATTAAAATTAATGGCATATACAATTAATCTTACCATTGATCCAATCAATATAAATTAATCCATCCATAAGAATTAATCCAATTAATTCAAACAGCCGTTAATTTTAACTTGTTCCGGACGATAAAATATTTCATTAAATTAATTCCCCTAAAAATAAAATTATCATAATTATATCTTAGTCAAATTAAATCCAGTTTAATTTGTGAAAAATTAATTACCGAATGAAATATAAAAATGGAGTCAAAAAACACACGGTCCGGCCAGGCCGGGAGATGCCCAGCACACTGCCCAGCAATGTCGGACTGCGGTCCACAATTGGGACCGCACGGTAGTGGCCTGTGTGATACCCCAACTCTTTGTAAATTTTCCGTTTTGATGCTTCAGTAATTTTGACACTCGTTGTAAGTGTTTAACGGGTTTTTGTTGATCTTGGAGTTCATAACATTTGGAATTTACTCATTCTTGTTCGGATCGTGGTTACATTGGATTTTGATACGATTCTATCACCTGTGTGTGAGGTGTAGCGCCTGCTACGTTTCCTTCATAGCGCACGCTATTTGGGTACTGATAGCGCATGCTATCTTTCAACATTAGCGCACGCTACTAGTGGTGTGGAGGCGGACAGTCCAGAAAGGAACTGAACTGGATTTGAGAGTTCATAGCGCACGTTATTTGTTGAGGGTAGCACAAGCTAGTTGCACTAGTAGCGCACGCTAGCAACACAGTAGCGCACGCTAGCAACACATTCGAAATTTTTGGACTTTACAACTCTTCCCCTCTAAAAGAAATTTCGTCCTCAAAATTTAATTGAAAGCGAAATAGATACGTACCAGACTACGAAAAGAAATGCGGATAACTTGTTCGCATCGATTCCTCGGTTTCCCAGGTAGCTTCACGCTCTGGGTGATTCTTCCAAATAATTTTAACAAACGGAATGACTTTGTTTCTCATGACTCTATCTTGTCGATCCAAAATAGCTTCGGGTTCCTCAGAAAGAGACATAGGCTGAATCTGATCAAAAGGATAAGACGCCACATGCAACGGATGCTAATTGTATCCCCTCAGAAGAGATACATGGAAGGCACTATGAACATGTGATAACTGAGGAGGTAGAGCCAAGCGATAAGAAACCTCCCCAATACGTTCAAGAATTTCAAACGGTCCAATGAATCGAGGACTAAGATTCCCTTTGATCCCAAAACGTTTCACACCTCTGAACGGCGATACTTTCAGAAATACACGATCCCCAACCTGAAACTCCAAGTCACGTCGACGCTTATCAGCATAACTCTTCTGTCGAGTGCGAGCCTCTTTCAGCTTCTCCTTGGCTACAGCCACTTTCTCATTAGTGATTTAAATAAGTTCCGGCCCCTCGATCACATGTTCACCTACCTCGTTCCAACAAATGGGTGCTCTACATTTCCTCCCATATAAAAGCTCATACAGTGCTGCATTGATGCTAGCATGCCAACTATTATTATAAGCAAACTCCACCAAGCACAAGTATTCGTCCCAACTTCCCGTCCATTCCAAAGCACATACCCTCAACATGTCTTCCAAAGTCTGAATGGTTCTTTCTGACTGACCATCTGTCTGTGGATGAAAAGCCGTGCTAAACTTAAGATGTGTACCCCAAGCTTTATGTAGGCTTTTCCAAAAATGATAAGTAAACCGCGGATCTCTGTCTGACACGATAGACGTCGGAGTACCATGAAGTCTAACAATCTCCTATTGAAAAATTTCCGCCAATCTACTAACACGAAAATCTATACGAATAGGTAAGAAATGGGCAGATTTGGTTAGACGATCGACGACTACCCAAATTGCATCATGTCTTTTCCGAGTAAGAGGTAACAAAGTCCATGGAAATCTCATCCCACTTCCAAGTAGGGATATCTAACGGTTGCAGCAAACCACTAGCCCTCTGATGTTCGATTTTGACCTGCTGGTAAGTCATACACCTAGCAACATACAAGGCTACATCCTGTTTCATGCCGTTCCACCAAAAGTGTTGCTTAAGATCCCTGTACATCTTGGTAGAACTAGGATGGATAGTGAATGGGGAACTTTGGGCCTCTGACAACACAGCCTCACGCAAATCAGGATCGTTAGGAACACAAAGTCGATTTTCAAACCATACCACACCAGAGTCATCTACCCTGAACTCCGACTGCTTACCCTCCTGAACATTCTGAACCACAGCCCAAAGCTCACCATCATCCTTTTGAGCTTCCTTAATCCATAGTATAAGATTGAATTCTATCTTAATACTAGCCCAATATCCGTCATAACCTCGTACACAAAGTTCAACATCCAAAAGTTCTAAATCATGAAGAACCCTTGGTTCAATCTCTAAACTAGCAATCACACCAGACTTCCGGCTAAGCGCATCGGCAACAACATTCGCCTTGCCCGGATGGTATTGAATATTAGCATCATAATCCTTAAGGAGTTCCAACCACCTTCTTTGTCTCATGTTAAGTTCCTTCTGGGTGAAGATATACTTGAGACTCTTGTGGTCAGAAAAGATATCACATGATTCGCCATACAAGTAGTGTCTCCAAATCTTCAAAGCAAAAACCACCGCAGCCAACTCTAGATCATGAGTAGGATAATTCTCTTCATAAGGTTTTAATTGCCTCGAAGCATAAGCAATCACCTTACCGTGCTGCATAAGCACACAGCCTAAACCCTTCTTCAACGCGTCACTATAAATCTGATAGCCCCCAGAACCAGATGGAAGAGTCAAAATAGGAGCTGACACCAATCTCTGTTTCAACTCTTCGAAACTCTGCTCGCGTTCCTCCGTCCAAACAAACTTCTCACCCTTCCTCATCAGTAGCGTCAAAGGTAATGCCAACCGTGAGAAACCCTCAACAAAACGTCGATAGTAGCCAAAGAAGTCCCGCAAAACTCCCGACCTCGCCATGAGTAGGTCTCGGCCACTTGGTGATAGCCTCAACCTTAGATGGATCCATGGTGATGCCATCTGCGGATACAATATGACCAAGGAATGCAACTTGCTTTAGCCAAAACTCACACTTCGACAACTTGGCGTACAACTTCTGCTGCCGAAGAGTCTCCAAAAAAAATCGGAGATGTTGCTCATGATCTCCTTCAGTCTTGGAATAAACAAGAATGTCGTCGATGAAAATAATAACGAACTTGTCGAGATACTCGTGGAATACGCGATTTATAAGATCCATAAATACAGCGGGAGCGTTTGTCAAACCGAAGGACATAACCAAAAACTGACCATATCGGGTATGGAACGCGGTCTTAGGAACATCTTGCTCCTTCACACGTAATTGGTGATAACCGGACCTCAAATCGATTTTCGAAAAGAGCTTATCCCCTTGCAATTGATCAAACAAATCATCGATACGAGGAAGAGGATAACGATTACGGATAGTGATACGGTTAAGCTCACGATAGTCGATACACAGTCGCATACTTCCATCCTTCTTCTTAACAAACAAAACAGGTGCACCCCAAGGAGAGACACTGGGTCGGATGAAACCATTCTCCAAGAGTTCCTATAACTGTTCCTTCAACTCCTTCAACTCTAAGGGCGCCATACGGTACGGAGCTTTGGAAATAGGTTCAGCACCTGGGATCAACTCAATGCCAAACTCAACTTCCCTAGTAGGAGGTATACCAGGAAGTTCGTCGGGAAAAACGTCGGAAAACTCTCGTACGACAGGAAGACTTTCGATACTAGGACTTTTCAAAGATGTATCTTTAATAGAAGCTAGAAAACCTTGGCAACCATGGGAAATCAAGGTTCGTGCCTTCATGGCAGAAATGATTTTAGAAAATTTAAGAGGTTGAGAACCATTATAAATAAAATCAGGATGATGCAAGTCGCCGAAGATCACATTTCTGGCATGGCAATTAATGGTAGCTCTATGCGAAGCCAACCAATCCATGCCCAAAATCACATCAAAATCGATCATATCAATAGGGAGCAAATTCGCCAGGCGAATGCGGTCATCAAACCGTAAGGGACAATTCACATATTCATGTTCAATGAGTACATGGTTTTTCATTGGTGTTGAGATGGATATACGATTTGTTAGTGGTGTTGGGGTCATATTAAGTTTTTTGGCAAATGCAACAGATATAATGGAGTGCGTGGCACCGGTATCAAATAATGTAAAAACTGTACGATCACCAATGTAAAGAATGCCGGTAATAGTACCTGATAAGTTTGCTGCCTGATCACACGTCGTAGCATAAACATGATCCATAGTAGGAGCTGGCTTAGCGGAGTTCACTGATGTAATCCATTTCTCCTGGGGACAATCCCTCACCTTGTGATTAGTGGACCCACAAGTGAAACATCCTCCAGTAGCTTTGTGACAAACGCCCGGGTGAGGCTTCCCGCAAGTAGCACAGAGGGGTGGAGGAGGTAAGGTCTCAGTAGGCCTCCTCTGACCCGAAGAACCTGAAGAACGACCCTGCTGAGAACCTCGAGTCGACTGATCCCTGTACTGACGCTGGATGTTGTTTCCATAACCCTGACGGTCATTCCCATTCCTACCAGTAACCCTTTGATCCTGACCTCTGTACTCCTATCGCCTCTGATCAAAACCCCAATCCTGGCGACCCCTGTGCTCAACACCCTGGTCCTGACGACCCCTATGCTCATGACCCTGGTCCTGACGACCCCTGTAGTTAATACGATCACCATCCCTGTCCCTCTTGTTCGAACCCCTATCATCATGAAGTAACTCAATATTGCGGGCCGCGTCCGCTACTAGTGCAACATCGGTGTAATCAGTATTCATGGTCCGGTCTAATATCCACTTCTTTATCCCCCACTTAAAGTGCCTAGCCTGCCTATGAGCATCACCCGCAATCGGTCCAACAAAACTAGCTAACCTCAGAAACCTCTGCATATACTCTCCAGACGATTCCCGATCCAACTGATGGATAGCCCCATATTCGCGCTCATACCTTTGATGCTCGGAGAAAGGAAAGTACTGCTTATAGAATATGTCACGGAAAGTATTCCAAGCACAAGTGTCAGCAAAATTCTCTCCCTTAGCCAGAACATACGCCTTCCACCAATTCAATGCATCACCTTCCAACTTGAAGGTAGCCAAACGCGTCTGGAATTCATCACCACAACCCAAGACTTTGAACAACTTCTCCATATGTGTGATCCAATCTTCTGCCTCTGTGGGTGTGGCAGCAGATCGGAAAGAAAGAGGCTTAAGCTTAGTGAACTTTTCAATCCAACCATGCATCCCGATAGGTGGAGCACCGCCACCCGACGAACCAGCACCATTTCTGATGTCATCGACGATTCTGGTCCTCAATTCAGCAGAGAGATTCGGGAGAGCATTAGCCAAAGCAGCGGCTATCATGGCCTCGAAGTCAGGGATATCATCACCATTAGGATTTCTACGCGTATGCACCATCTGAATGATCATCAAAACGATTTGTAAGGCCAAATAAAGACGAAGTATGAAAGGAAAATACGCAGAAGGAAACCTAATGTCTACCCAAATCCTCACATGTCATAGCCTAAGTTCTACAGGTCGAACCTAAAGCTCTGATACCATAATTGTAACACCCCAACCCGACAAGGGTAGAAGTATCACATTATGGTGGCATATCAGAACATTCATAAATAAACGCAAACGGAAGTCTTAAACATAAATAATCAAAAGGAGTTAAGTCGAAGTGACTTAAACCAAAACATAAGTTCAACGAAAGAAATACTCCGAGGGTTGAATAACAAATCATCCAAGTCTAAACAATGTCCTAACAATAGCAAAATAAATCTAAGATGACTAGGGTAAAGTCTTCACAAGCTCAACTCTCAACCCCAAAGCAACCCCATCTCCTAGCTTAGATACCTGCCGCAGGAAAAGGAAAATGCAACTGAGCTTAAAAATCCCAGTGAACAGACATATATAAACAAAACCAAAAGATAAGGAACGAACTCATAAAGTACGGTGCATTGGGAAAAGCATGAAGTATAAACAAATGGATATCAAAAGTAAGGAAGGGTCAGTAATCTACCACGAGCCCGAACATAAATCAAATCAAATATCATAGTAACCATGGAGTAGCTAACTCCCGAACATGTGAAAGACGTGTATTGCACACAAGCATCAATCAACGAACATATCATATCATAATCATGTCATATCCAATCAAATATGAATCGAACCTAGGATGCATCCATGCGCCCCCGAACAAATCATATTGGCCATAACAAATGTAAAGTGCACATATCATATCAAATGGGACGGTGTGGAACATCACTCAACCACACTAGAGTCATGCCATTGGTGCATCAATGACACGACCATGTTACCTTCATGGCTAGGAAACGAACTTGGCTCGGGTATCAAACTGAAGGGTTCAAATGGCATATCATATGAAAGTTCATATCAAAGGTTCATATCAAATGTATCATATCAAAGGTTCAAGGATATCCGTACGAATATCAAAACAAACGAAACAATCGATACAATGGTAGAGAGAAGGGGGTATCAAGAATATCCGTACCTCCAACCGCAAAATGCAAAACACGCCAGAAGATATAAAGATTAGAGTTTACTCCTTCTTCAGCGAATCTACACAAATTAGGTTCATTTATGCTTATTAGCTCATAATGTCATAACGGGTTCTTAATTACTTAACACCATTTATTAATGTGATTAGAGTTTCGTTATTGGAATTAGGTTAACATATGACCGATTGTATCATAATTAATGTTCAAATACATTTTAGGGTTCAAGTATATTAAATGGTATTAAAATCACAACAATCTTAATCTTCTAATAAAATTCTGGTTTTACTATGTTTTAGCCTTCATTTTATGAACTTCAACACCACATCAGATGTCAAAGTAAAAATTCACCAAAATTACCACTGAAGAATATATGTCTTAGGAGTCTACTTGAATTTTCTCAGATTTTATTCATTAGTTCAATCACACAAAAAAAATCACTGTTTACATGACTGTACAGAAAGTAAACTGCTGAATCACCCAGAAGGTATACATTACAAAGGCATATCAAAACACTTTGGAAAAATCCACAAAATTTCCAGAACTTAGAAAACATCTGAAATATAACTCTTGTAAATTGGCAAGTCATAACTTATTATGGTTTTCAAATGAAAAATCATGAAACCAGACTGAATTTAAATTCTTAAAACTCAGGTTTTGACTTATGATCCCATAAAATTCAAAAGCATGACCAATACAACTCCAATTCCCTTCAAACCAATTGGAAAACTTAAATAAGACAATAAACTAAGTTTTAATGCAAAAGTACAGAATTAAATCCTTATGAAACTAGAGATATAATGCACACATAATCAGCTTTTCAAAACTGTCTCCTTCAGAAATCCGTTTTAGGCCATCTTTAACATGTTTTACTTACACAAACGCACACGCGACCTATATATATCACAAGACCTGGTTTAATTGATATATTAACACACATGTTTCCAGCCTTTAATGATCATACACACGACACACACATAATACAGAATATACGAGCCAAGTAAACACATGAAATCATACCAAACAAGCCCTAGTTCTCTAGTATCAAATGCATATGTTTCTCATAAACACTTAGGGTTTTAGATCAGATTTTAAAGGTACGTGATAGAGATCATATTGGGTCTAATAGATCAGGTTTAGGGTCGAATTAATAAGGAGTTGAATCAGATCAGAACATAAGTTGATTTGATTTGGTATTTACATATCGTAACATCCAATACAGTTATGATTTTATGTGATCTTCTATATACATTTTAACATATAATTCGAATAGAACAGATCAGACCTTTGTTTAGTATGTATACGAATTAGGTTTCAAGTTTATATATTCAGATTATACGTGAAATCATGTGTCGAATAGAAAAGAGATACAAGATCGATTAGAGATACCTTATGATGAATCGAATAAAGGAGAGAACAAGAACGAAACCCTCACGAATCAAACCCTAATCACGATCCAAACAACAAGCACCAAGGGTTCACGATTACACGACCTCAGCAACACTTTTTAAGGGCCACGAACAGCAGCAACTTTGATCTTTGATAGAGAAAATAGTAGCAGCCTTGTATGTGTGTGTTTTTGGTTTATTTGTTTCGTATGAATGGAATGGGGAAGACGAGTCAGAAGTTATACACGTTACATCCCAATATTGTAGGGAGCATGTGAGGCAAATAAGGAAAGTCATCAAGAGTCTTAATTTTTATTTAATTGGGAATTAATATTCGGTTATGGTAGGGTGAGTAGTGGCCGAAATTTATGGAGTTTAGTGACAAATTTTTGGTTGTTAACATTGATTTGGAACGTGTGATAGATTATCATTTATGAAAGTTTTCTTTGGTGTACAAACATAGACCTAGGTTACTAATTTCTTAATTAAATTATACCATATAGTATATAGGTTAAGGTCTAAAAATGAATTATTACAAAGGATAGGGAAATTTTGAAATTAGACGAAAATTTGAGATTCGAAATTTTTGGACTTTACACATACAGTGCTTTCCGTAGCCTGTATACTAAGTCTCCACCTTCAGTGTTAACAAACCCTAGTGGTTGTTCAACATAGACTTCTTCGGCGAGGTCTCCATTCAGGAATGCGCTCTTAACGTCCATTTGGTATATTATAAAGATCATATGGGCGGCAAAAGCTAGGTATATCCTGATGGCTTCTAGTCTGGCTACTAGGGTAAAAGTCTCATCGTAATTAATGTCTTCTTTATGTTTGTAGCCTTGTGTGACTAGACGAGATTTGTTCCTAATAACAAGTCATTATCATCCTTTTTGTTTCTAAATACCCATTTGGTTCCAATTATGGCTTGATGTTGTGGCGTGGGTACTAGATACCATATATTGTTTCTTTTGAAAATAGTAAGCTCTTCTTACATAGAAGTTATCCAATGATAATTATTCAAAGCTTCATAATTATTCAAAGCTTCATTGGTTGAAACAGGTTCGGATTGAGCTAAGAATAAAGCTAGGGTGCACATTGCTACTCTCCTAAGTTCAGCTTGAGATTTCCATAAAGGAAATGGAGATTTCTCAGAATTGGTCTCTTCTTGCGCACACAATATAGTTCTTTGTGTACTTTGTATTCTTCTTCGGGTAGATACACCAGCATTAATATCTCCTATAATTTATTCTTGTGGGTGATCCCTCAACCATCTCCTATCAGGTTCTAGTTCGGCATCTCGTACTGTATCTTGTGGTGTTGTAGTTTAAGCTTCAACTTGTACAACATCGGCTTTGACTACTTCTGATCTTACAGCTGCGGGATTAATCTCTAATTCTACGACGGGCTCTATAGGAGTTAGAAGGTCATTAATGGAGAGTGTTTGAATATTCTAGGTTAAGTCTTCTACTCTTGTAGGATCAAAATGAGGTTCATCGAACACTATATGGACAAATTCCTCTATTGTCAGCTTCTTTTTGTTAAAGATTCTGAAAGCTTTGCTGAAAGAGGAGTATCCTACAAATATCCCTTCATGAGACATTTCGTCGAAGATCTTGAGTTGATATTTCCCATTATTCAGAACGTAACACCTGCATCAAAAGATATGAAAGTATGTAACTAATGGAGTTTATTATTCCATACCTCATATGTTGTTTTGTTGTGATACTTGTTGATTATACAACGGCTTTATGTATAACACGCCGTATTGGTTGCTTCGCCCCAGAACCGCTACGGCAACTTGTTTGCTGCAATCATGGTTCTTGTTGCTTCTTCGAGTGTTCTATTCTTTCGCTCGACAACACCATTTTGCTGAGGATTCCGGTTTGCTAAGTATTCGTGCTGTATTCTATTGTCCGAACAGTATTGCTCTATAAGGAAATTTGTGAATTCAGTACCTCTTTCGGAACGAATGGAGACGATACTCAACCCTTTCTCATTCTAAAGCTTTCTCAGGTGCTCAGGCAACATCGTTGTGGTTTCTTTCTTCTTGCTGAGAGAAATTGTCCAAGCATACCTGGAAAAATCATCAACAGTAACGAGACAGTATTTCTTACCTCCCAAGCTTACAGGGTCTACAGGGCCGTAGAGGTCCATGTTGAGCATATCCAGAACCCTGTGGGTGGAATGGTATGATTTGCTTTTCAGGGTGGTTTTGACTTGTTTGCCTTTCTGACAGGGTCCGCAAATGCTGTCTTTAGGGAATGACACATCTGGAAAACCTCTAACCATTCTCTGTTTGGCTAGTTTGTTGATCGTCTTCAAGTTGATGTGTTACATCCTCTTGTGCCATAACCAGCTTTGATTTGCAGTGCCTTTGGCAACAAAACAAGGGATAGTGGAGCTCGTACACTTCCAGTCAGCAATGTACATGTTACCTGACCTACTTCCTATGAGGACGATTTCCTTGGTCTTGATGTCTTTCACTCTATAGTGGTCTATATAGAATTTCACCGAGAACTGTTTGTCACAGAACTAGCTAATACTAAGTAGATTGTACTGTAGGCCTTCAACATAGGCTACGTCGGTGACTTTGAACTTTCCTAGAAGCAGGTTCCCTTGCCTCTTGTTCTTCCTTTGGACTTGTCACCGAAGCGCACTTTTGGACCAAGACCTTCTACATAATCTGACAGTTTGCTTACATCTCCTGTCATCTGCCGAGAACATCCGCTGTCAAGGTATCAGATGTCCTTATCTTTGATATCCTATAAGGAAAGAGATTAAGTAGATTTAGGTCCCATTTTATTGTTGGGTCCATGTACGTTAGTGTCTTTTGTTACCCAAATTTTCCTGACGTCAATAGGTTTGCTGTAGGTTAATTTTGGTCCAGTTTTGCAGTATCTACGTGGGGCGGGCACGTAGTCGTTGTAACCTTTATAATCATGCATGTGAAATTTAGGGTTATAGTTCTAGTATGATTGCCATCTAAGAGGTGGAGCCATCTTGTTAGATCTTACAGCTTGTCTTCTGGGTCTCCAGTTGGATTTCTAGAGCTGTTGTTAATACTGCGCAGCGACCTGCTTCTTTGATGGATAACGGGACTCCTGTCTCTAATATCTATGCCCACTGTACTATTGATAGTACTGCGGTATTTTCCTTTGATATATGGATACAACCTTATGTCTAGATGGTTGTTGGCGCTTTTGATATGCTCGGGGAGCATGCTGTTGAATACGCCTTACAGGTCTGGGAGACTGAGGTTTCTGTTGTCTGTGATATGAACTTGGTGGCGGAATCACAGCCTTCTCTTTACGAGGGGCAGCTCTAACCTTTGCTGGACTTGGGATTTCTTCAGGTATAGGAATGAGCTCCACACCCCTGACAAATACCGTACTAGACTTTCCCTTATGGGAGAATGAGTTGTATCTTAAGCCACTTTTATCATGAGCATGTTTCCCAGTACTTATAATTTCTTCCATCCGTTTAGATAATTTCTCAAATGATTCAGGATGGTCTCTAACTCTCCTTCTCGCTTTTTGAGAGTTTTTACTTTGGCTTCGAGTAAAGCAAAATCATTTGTCTTGCTCTCATTATGAGACTTAGTCTCATTTTGCAGGACTAAGAAGACATGAAATCTTCCTACAGTTGACGTGTACATTAATTAAGTGGGAATACAGTATGATCCATGAATACAGTATTAATTCAAAAATTGCTGTAAGAATTGAATCCCGAATATACCTTTTAAGGGGGAGCGCTGTATTTTTGCGGATACAGTATATACTATGGGACATCAATTAATATTATATTAATATTCTATTCATATTAAAACAATTTTAAGACCATTTGCCATGTTTTAAAATTTGAACGTCTTTGCATTTAATGCTTTACACGACATCTGGACTGTATCCGCGACAGTCTTAAGACCATTTGACCTGTCTCAAACGCCGCGATTTTTCAATTAATTAATTATTTCAAACCGCCATTTTGGAAAATAAGGGAAGTCGAAACGTCAGAAATGGGACCGGTTATCATTTCAAAATCGGATGGATAAGATGTACTAGTTACATTCGATTCATCCTGTTCGTTCATTTAAAAAGACGGTTCTCATCCCTTAAATCTGACCGTTCACAGTTTGTAAACCCTAATCTTCCCTGCCCACTATAAAAGGACTGTATCCTCCTCCCATCGACTCTTTACGCTTTTGGCATATTAAACGAGTCTAAGAGCATACAGTCTACACAGTTTTCTGCAAATCACTGCATATTTTGTTACTTCATTTTTTTTGCAAACAATGGCATCTTCTCAGACTTCCTCTCAGACAATGAAGAAAAGGGACAACATCATTGATGGACGTCTCTTCGTTCGATTTGTTGTCATGGAAAGGATCCAAGCTGAGGTCGAGGACCTTGATGGAATGGAACGTGTCGTCTCCAGGATCATACAACAAGGCCTCTACAGCCTTGGTAGTCGACTCGCTGAAGCTTATGATGAAAGCATTGTGGAGGAGTTCTACCTTGACGCCTCCATCAAGTTTCTTTCTCTATAAAAGCGGAGGAGACATTTCCAAAATTTCTGCTATTGTCCGCAGAGTTCATATCTGCGTTGACCAAAAGCTGCTGCGGAATATTTACAGGTTGCCGTCCGATGGCCTGAAAATGGAAGAGCTGGAGACCTTTGGGTCGGAAAAATTGGTAATCGCCTATTGGGGATTATTTACAGGTGATGGTTCGGACAAGAATGTCCATCCATCTTCTCATAAAAGAAGATTTTGCTTGCCCTACATGTACTTGCATGATTTCTATTGCCGTGTCATTGAGAACAGAACTGGTGCATTCGAGATGTGCACTAATCTGCGGTTTAGAATGCTGGTCGCCATCATGTCAAGTGAATGCATCTATTGGTGCCAGATTGTTCTCAAGCGCCTACAAGAAGAGGCTGCCAAGCCCAGCACCCAGAAGAAATCGTTTGGACTTATCCTCAACCACATTCTCACACGCTGTGGCGTACAGCAATCCCGAGACGCCAAGAAAATCGGCCCCAAAAAATTCATCGGTGGTAGCAAGCCCACAGTCTTCAACAAACAGGGATTGTTCTCTAGCCGACCCCATGTCAACACCATGCCCATATCTTACAATCCAAGTGATGTCACTAACAGGGCTGCTAGCCGGGACAAGAAAAGGAAAAGAAGCACTTCTCACATTAAATCTCCTTTTGCTATTGAGAAACCGAAGAAGAAGCAGAAGAAGGCTTCCAAAGCCAAAGCTACGGCGCAGCCTGCTGTACAACACCCACAGGGCACAACCCATGCGGAAGAAGTAGCTACTACTGTTCATACAGTAGATCCCGAGCTTTTGGCGGCAACGACGGATAGACAGCTATTTGCCAACTTAGAAGGCTTTGGTGAGTCGGCTGCCCTTCAGAGCCCAAAGCCACATCTCCTATAAGGGATTCCACACCCTTACAGGATCCCTCTCCCATCAGGGTAACAACCCCTGTTCGGGATCCATCTCCAAAACAGGCTCCCACACCTATCGCGGATCCCATTCCTACAGTAAACCCACGTACTGTATGGAGCCCCTCCCCCTCTGCTATCAGTACGAAAACCCTCCTTCAAGTGTAAATTGAGCAAGCATTTGAAAGGTTTGTCCAATGGAAGTCATACAGGGTCGCACCTTATGACATTCTATACAATTGGGAGAATTGGAAAGAAGAAGAAAAATTTGTTCTCGAGGTGACCGATTCCCAGAATATCGAAGTCCTTATTCAATGGGATAACAATTTTTGCCAAGAACTGACTAAGAGCTACTTTCTGGTAAAAGAGCAAGCCCGATTGAAAAGAAAATCTAAGTCTGAAGACACTTTTCCCATCAGTCCCAAATCCAACCATGACTCAGACAACAACAACGATGCCTTTCAGGTAGGTCTGAGAATGAGTCGTGAGGAAGCTAGAGAACAAGAACTCTCTCGGATGCAGAACCAACAGGGTCAGGGGACCTCAAACCGACAGCAGTCCCCTCCCCATTAACAGGAAGCTGCCCAAGACCAGGAGAAATTAGTCTCTCCTGTCCCTAAAGAAGCGATAGTTTCTGAACATACACCCGAGCCTGTTGCCGAACAAGAAGAAGAAGCCCGCGCCATCCCGCACAAGGAATCAGTCCCTCTGCCGGAGCAGGCGGATGCTGAGAGATAGTAGGAGGATTCAATCCCTCTTGTATCCCTGTCTAGAAGCACAACCGGAACATGTGGAATCTATCCCCCTATCGCCGAGACTGAATAGGCTGAACAACCAACAACGATGACCGCACCTTATGCCCCTGCATCACCTCCATCTGTGGAATCCGATGACGGTTTTCTACTCGAGGATAGACCTAAACGACCGTATAATCATGTGGCCATACGCCAGCTAAATGGAGTTGAAGAAGAAGAACTAGCACGCCCCAACTCTTCACGTACAGAAGCAAAGATCGAGCAATTGCACGCAATCGGTTGCCAAACAGTGTTTCTACAGGATGCTGTAGACGCCCTGTACAATGTTGGAAAATGGCTCGATTGGCTGCATGAGACTGCCGTCGAAGAGATGACTGGCCTGAAGCGAGAGATTATGAAGGTTGAAGATGCTTTTTGCATTCTGCCGAGTGCATTGAAGCAAGCTCTCTCACAACTTCAAAAACGTTAGGAACAGATTCTCAAAGAGGAATAGGCAAAGCTCCGCATTTGCAAAAGCAAGACTGTCGTAGCCCTACAGGAGACTGGCTCCAGGCTCATAGGACATGACCAAAAGATAAATGACATGTATGTGCTGCTCAGTTCCCTGGTGTCTAAAATCTCAAGCATAGAGACCAAACAGGACAATGCAATGAAAGTCCTGGAACGCATTGATGCTAAGGTCTCCTATATTGATGAAGCCGAAAAAAGGGAAGAGTCCAGAGAGGCTACTAGGAAATGGAGGATAGAGAGAGAGAGAGAGAGAGAGAGAGAGAGAGAGAGAATTTGATGCTGCCTTAGAAGACAGCATCACTGTTGCAATCAACCGTTTGGCCACACCTGCACAAAGTTACAGGGTAACTGGTTCTCGCCCAGAGTTCCACAACCCCAACGTTCCTTGGAAGAATAATGTGCAGAAGCCATCGTAGATTCGTCTGCCCACCAACTGTCAGCCTACAACTGATGAAGTGAAGCAATGGGGGAAGAACAAACTGATGAGGTACTTCATGAAGCTCATTAGGGAGTCCGCCATCTTCAACAAATGCAGGACACTGGTGGAGGCTGCGGACTAATTTGCAAAGATGCTGGAAAGAGGACTTCTCCCATTGAAAATTTTAATGAAATCAAGGCATCGGAAGGGAGATCGGATTACTCACCCTAAAGACTGGATACTTGCCTTCGACCAATCGGCTGAAGGAAGAGCGATCTATCTAGATCAAGGTAAGGATTCATTAGAGCACTGGGGGAGAGGAACCAAAAATGATCCTGATAAGAGGCCTTGGAGACATGCTCACTACAGGTTCTAGCATGGAGGATCTTTTTAGCATTGAACTTAGCAGCATAAAATCTCTGTATCTTTATTTCTCCTATATCATTATAATATTTGACTGATATCAATAAAACTCTATCTTTGTCTTCAAAGATTATAGCTCGTAATTTAAGTTTACTGTATGATTACAAATTTAATTTATATTGCTGCAAACAATAAGTGAGATAGCCTGTACGCCATCATACAACAATTTAACTAGTCAACATACATCAAGCTATCTCAAGAATATTTGCCATCATACAACGAAGGATTCGATATACCGCTAAGTATGGAAGCTGTCTTGAATCTTCATACAGCGCCTGCCATACAGCATGTGAGATAGCCTACAGCGTTGAAGTCTACAACTAACAGCAATAAGACGTATTTGTAATACCCGGTTGTGAAATCCTTTATTTTCATTCAATAATTGTCACTCAGTAATTATCACTCATCAATAATCATTCATATTCATTCATTTTTGTTCACTGTTCGGCGTATTTTTAAATCGTATATCAGTTATTATTCGTCATTCAACCCTATTTGAGGTAGAGATGAGGATATTGTCATTATCATCATATTTTGATAGTCTGTGTGTGAATAGTAGTGCACGCTACGTACCCTTGTTAGCGCGCACTAATAGAGTACTGGTAGAGCACGCTATCGCTCAGCATTAGCGCACGCTAGTGCAAGTGAGGCAGACAGTCCAGAAGGTACTGGACTGAATTGGAGAATTCATAGCGCATGCTATGAGTGGGAAATGGCGTACGCTAGTTGTGGGTACTTCTAGCGCACGCTATCGGTCTTCATCAGCGCGCGCTAGCATATTAGGGGCATACAGTCCAGTAGGTATTGGACTGAAATGGGAAATTCTTAGTGCACGCTAGGAGTGGATATAGCGTATGCTAGTTGTATTGATAGCGCACGCTAAGCAATCAGTGTAGCGCGCGCTAAGGCTCGATCAAACAGTGGGCAGTAGGTTCTGGATTCCAGTTTCTGGGCACTAATTATCAGGTAGCGCACGCTAACATCCGGTTAGCACACACTAAGAGGAAGGCGTTAGCGCACGCTACCAAGTACGTAGCGCATGTTAACGCGGCAGGCAGAGTTCACTAGTCTACCCGGTACACCCGCTAGCGCACGCTAACAGCAGGAGCTAGCGCGCGCTAAGCTGAGTTTAGTATATATTAGACAGTTTAGCCCCATTTCGTCATTTATTCATCTCTCTTCCTCATCCGGGTGATTTTGGGCGACTTTGGACATTTTGTGAAGTGTTCTTGAGCTGCAATCAACTATCAACATCTTCAAGCTTCTAGTTTTGGATTAATCAACTTTTCATCCTCTCCACCACTCCGAATCAACGTAACTTTTCTTGAATCTAGAATTTCGGGATTTGAGGGATTTCTTCCCGATCTCTTCGAGTTAGGTTGCTTGTGTGTTGGAATATGTTGGTTATGGATTATCTACCTTGGATACATATGTTTCCTACGGATTTGTTGGTGTATTTTTCGGAACTATTGAGTATTTGGGGAATTATTCAAGAACTCTTGATGGTTGACTTTGGTAATTTTCGGGGTTTCCGATTAGATGTTGTCGTAATATCGAGTTGTGCATTCCTATTGGATTATTGATGTCACTGAAGATATTTTGGTGGATTAAATCACTCGTTTGGAGGTTGGTGTTAGATATATTTGAGATTAGTCGTAACCAATTGGGGGTTGTTTACAACGTATTTGATAGAATGCCCCAATGAGTTTGGATATTGTTGTATCGAATTTTGAGTTGGTTGTGATCATGCTTGATTCGTATATTAAGCGGATTGTTGGTAATTGTGTAATTCAAGGTTGTTCGAGCGACCGATAATTCCACTTAGGACGTTTGTTCGAGGAAGGACTTTTCTTCACCGGTATTTGTGTAAGTTAATTCTTACTCGGTTAAAAGGATACTCATTCCTTTCGTTGTTGTTCATTCATACATATAATTCATTCATAATACATCTGTCATGTTGAGACTTGTAATTATTAAACTAATCATTCAATTTACGAGGAATAACGGTTCCAATCATTTCATTTGAAGCTATCACTCATTGCGTCATTATTTCACCTCGGTGAGTCATTCTTGGCCCTTGTTGGATTTCTATTCATTGCTCTTCAACATGGTCGCTTTTGTTCTTGTGACCTTCCAGGATTGTATTGCGTTCCGGATGGTATATATGTGGAATTTTTAGTCGGGCACATTAAGGTCATTGTGTTTATGCAGGGATCCGGACACATTGGACTGTGCACACGGTAACATGCCTCTGTGAGACTAATTAGGCCAAGTTTTGCGGGTGTTTATACGGGACGCTGGGCACTCGGCAGGCTTGTGCAGTTTCACATCCCATTCGTGGCGTACTATGATGCCCATCATTCAACTTGATTTCATAACTCATTCATGTGATTATTGTATTTTGTTCAACTCTTGAGGATTGTTGTTCTGTGTAACTGACTCCGTTGGGGATGTTGTTTCTAGGTCATGGCAAGGCAAAAGAACGGCAAGAGAACATTGACGGCGAGGAGTCCCAGTAATACTAGTAGGGGGCCCCAGTCTCTCCATTTATTCATGTGTCTTTGATGTGTATTTTTCCGCTGCAGTTCCGTTTGGATTTTCATTTTATTCTGTGTTGTATATTTTATCTTCATATGAAATATAAATGTATTCTGTATTTCCTGGGTGTATTGTACTTGAGACTCCTCATCGGAGTAATTGATGATATAATGTGGTTCGGTACTACAATTATATTATTTAATTCATTAATTTTTATTCGCCTGGTGAGTCCCAGTTGGGGGTCCACGGCACTGTAATGTCTACCTAGTTTGGGGTGTTACAGAGTTGGTATCGGAGCGTGGTTTTTAATACTACCCTTCCGAGACGTGTCTCATTGAAATCATCGTTCATCAGACTAGTATCATTGGACTTTCGCGTCACGTGTGACCTGTGCAAGTGCCAAGCCCCTCAGACCAAAGAAACAGTAAGATTTCTGACGCCATGGTATAATTTCTGGCAATAAGAATCACTTATTCATCATTCATCAGTCAACAATCCTCAATCATTATTTTCATTTTGATCATGTCGATCATGTTGACTCATTAATCACTCAGTCAATTTCATTGCTCAGTTGTTGATCTGATAGATCATATCATTAATCTTGTTAACTTGTTCAAGACGACCATTTCAATCATTTCATCAGATAATCATGTCACCGCAGTTGATCTTTCATGCGAAATCTATAAATATCATGTGTTTCCCTACTTCAGTATGGATAGAGCTGTCAGAGGACGCAGGGGAAGAGGTCGCGGTTTGGGCCGAAACCCGGGAGCTCGAGTGAATACCCATGCGAACGCGAGGAATAATGTCAATTCAACAAGCAGCGATGCTGCCACTCATTCACCTGGAGATAATCATTCACCGTCAAGAAGTCGTACCCGAGAGACAGCTCAATCGGAAGGTGTCCAGGTTGATCCACTCGCTTTTATGCAGGGCATGATGGACCAAATGACTTAGATGGCACGTCTGATGGAGACGATACAGAACCCAACTGCTCAGAATCAACAAGCTCCTCCGCCGCCACCTCAGAGGCAAGAGAGGAGTGTGAGCAGTATTATTGGCAACATCTCTCACCAGAGGCCACCCACTTTTGAGGGATCATCTGATCCGGCGTATATTGTTCACTGGCTTGACCACTTTGAGAAACTATTTGCTATGGTGGAGTGTCTCGAAAGGCACAAAGTTTCAGTTGCGGCTTACTATCTTGGTAAGAACGCTCACTCTTGGTGGCTATCTTTGAATCCCACCGACGGATCTTGCACTTGGGACCAGTTCAAAACTCTCATGATGGAAAGGTATTATCCGGCCTCACTCATGGAGGCCAATGTTAGGAGCATGCCCTCGAATGCCACTCATAGGATGTTGAGTGAGGGCATTCTACTTGTAATTATGTAAATCATTAATACAAGGCAATGGATGTTTCTTTATTTACTGGTAGTTACTGGCATTCCTAACTCGTAAATATACATATAGAAACTAGTCTGTGTATTAGAGAGCAAAACGTTCCACTCCTTATTGGATAAGGGGTTTGGCACTGGAAAGGTTTATAGCTCAAATACTTAATCGTTCGCAAGTCGATGAAACTTGACTGGGCGTTAAGTTTATGCGCAGACTTGTATGACGTGTTCTTTGACATGGAGAGTGCCTGTCGAACACAAATGGTTAGTGGGAGCACACGTTATAGGTATGCTAATTGGATTAGTATACTCGAACCGACTCACCCGCGATTCGTCACATGGATTTCACTCTGGGACAGTCAATGACGGAATCGAAAGGTTGTGATAGGTATTCGTGAACCTTCGACTTGAGGATTTAGTAGGGATGTGCTTGTGATGTTAAGATTTTCATTAGAGTAGTTCGACCCTATAAACCGGGAGGTGGGGGGTAAACCTCGACGTGCATCTTAACGGGCAAGTAGCAGGTCCTACTGAATACCAAGATAGAGATCTTTCTCCCATTAGTGAGCGGGTTATATGTCCTATGCGATTATTGGCAGATGAGATCATAAGTCTTTGGCCAAAGCATTGAAGCTAGTTGTATTGGATACACGAGAGCTCAATGATCTCGATTTGCATTAACGCATGCATAGCATCAAGTACAGATAGGTTTTGACTGACCGTGACCCTATATCTTGATCGGGACATTTGAAAGAAGGGTTTATACGTATACTGGTATTCACAACAGAATGGTTCTTGAATGATCCCATCATTTGTTCTCAGTTGGGGTACAGTGTAGGCCGCTAGGCTGGCTAGGTGGTGCTACTACTCTTTGGTTCCTCCCATTGCTGACTGAGATGGACCTACCGAGTCACGCAATAGGATTGACGACGGAATGAATCGAGCTTATTCTCTCATTATGAATATTAGATATAGGATATCTAATTTATTGGACATTGGATGTCTAATTAAATTTGGTACATTGGATGTCTAAATTAATTTATTGGATAAATTAATTTACGGCCTAATGAATTAAATAAATTCCTGGGTGAGTAATTTAATTCATAGATATAATTATTTCTTAGAAGAAATTAATTATTTTGTATTTGATATGTTTAATTAACTGGATTAATTAAATCGATATAAATACATCGGAATGGAATTGGATTTTATCTGTTTGGACTCACGGGAGTCCGAAACGAACCGAACTCATCCGTTTTCTTCTAGAGGCCACCCCCACCTTGATTTCTTGCCTTGGTCTTAGTCTTGATTTGGTTGGTGAAAGACTTATGACTTGTGAGATATCATATCTCTTATAATAAGGATAAAAGGGATTTTGTGGGATTTGTAAGTAGAATAAAGGAAGACTACTCCTCTCTGCTCCTACCATTCTATCCGTGAGTTTTGTCTAGAGAGAGAGAAAAGAGTTCTTTTTCTTCATCTTCTTCATTTCACTTCTTGATTGTTCTTGGAGAAAATCAAGATAAAATTGAGAGATATAGATTATACACTTAGAGTGCTATAATCAAAGCTTCATCACTTGATTCTAGCTGTAACCTTAGAGGTTAATCGGGTGATCGTCGTTCCATTCGTTTCTCCGGCGCGTGACAAGTAGAGACGTGGTATTTCGGCGTTGGATCATCCAAGAGCTTGGAGCGGATTGGATTCGTGGAGAACAACTAAAGCTTGGGGAATAGCTCAAGAGAAGGAATCCATTTAATCAACGGACTACAAGGGTGAGTTTCTAATATTTCTTGTGATTTCGTTTATATATTCGTATATACGTAGCTCGATCGATCCTCGTAGGGATTCGAATCGAATTAATTTTCGTTTTACCACTTCCGCTGGGCCTTCGTTTTAGGCACCAAATTGGTATCGGAGCGTAGCTCTTGTGATCGTATATACGATATTGGCATTTGAAATGGTCGATTAGATGGTGAATGATTTGGAATCATTTTAGTCATAATCGTGGTATATATTTTACGTTCGTTGTAGTTATATTTTTTCGTAAGTTTATGTCTAAATATAAATCTTAATTTCTGGGAAATGTGATTTATATTGAATATATGAATGTTGGAAAATATAGATATTTGATATCCGGTCGAAAAACTACCCTCGAATTGCCGTTGGACAGTCCGGGAGTGGTCCGGAAGGAGGAGGCCGCGGCCCAGGGCTCGGGGGCCGCAGCCGTGGCTGTGCAGCCAGTAAGTGTTATGGATCAGGGGCGCGGCCCAGGCTCGAGGGCCACGGCCCGGGGCTGTGGCGGCCACCTTCTTTACTGGTTCATTTGGGCAGTCCGGCCTTTTCGAACCCGTTTCGGGCTTGTTTTCTTCGTGTATTCCTAAAAATAATTTCCCACATTTTAAATTGGATTTAACATGATTAAAATGATTTATGGTATTTCATTTTATAAGGGAAAATTTATTTTATTGGAATATTTGTGATCGACCGAATTATTTTGGACGTTTTCATATTACTAACTATGTGAATCGGTTGGATCGGTTCGTGTTGTTGATTGGATCAAATGTATCTCTACGCTTTCCATTTATTTAGTATTTATTGGATAAATGCTTTTGAATGGGGATGTGGTTCGTGGACTTAATTTTGAATCGTTCGTTTTATTCGACTGGGTTGTAAAGGCCGTTTTGAGCCTATTTATTTTACTAGAAATATTTATATCTAGGATGCAATTTTCAATGTAAAATTTATATGTAATGACGAAGACCGGAGGAAGATCCGTTTCGAGAAGACGAAGATTCAAGACGAAGACTTGTAATTAGATTACGGAGTTTTTGTTTTCTAGGAACGGTCCATGAACCACATGTTGGTAGCAACTAGGTTGTGAATGGTTGTTTCATATTGTATGAATGCCACAAACGCGCTTAAATGAAATAATGTGCAAAGTGTAACATTAATCGCGAAAGTTCTCCCACGACAAATTATTAAGTTTATAAGGTTTCAAGGTTTTCCTTCCCTCCATCGAGTTTTCGGGAAATTGAAATCCAAACCGGATGTGCAATGCTTCCGAGTTATATGGGTAGTCGTTCGGGGAGGACGGAGGGAGCGCGTTGGACGCCTTCGGTTGGATCAAATTTTATCCCTAGAAACCTGATAGGTTGCCGGATAAGATTCAATTGTGAAACTAATTTGCGTCGATGGTATAAACTTAACTTGTTCACGAACCATAGAAACCGTATAGGTTGAGGGGAGTGAACAAGGGGAAAAAGAAGATCGAATCATCCATTAGATGGTTTGGTGCTGGACACCACTTTATGAAAATTAATAGACTAGAAACCTGTTCGGTTGCCCTCTATTAAGATTTATAAAGAACTCGATCACCACTATGAAATAGAGCGAAAATACTTCCGGATTTCACATGGGAGTGTGTTATTCCGATAAAAATAGTGGTAGCTGGGTAACAAGAATAGAAAAGACCTTAATTCTATACTCATATCATAATATAACAAGTCACTAATTAATCTGTTATACTTAATGCAGACATAACTCTCAATATGACAATGAATCCACTCGCAATTCTACTCGAGAAGAACACCCTGATTGGACCTAACTTTGTGGACTGGCTCCGCAATCTGATGATTGTCCTCAGTATATAGGCACTGGGATATGTCTTGGAGACGGACATTCGAGCGCCTCCTGTGCGGACCAGAGCCAATCAGTAAGAGATCGAAAACCACGAAAAGTGGGTTAAGGATGACGTAAAAGTCCGTGCTTACATGATGGCTTCTATGTCTAATGAGCTTCAGAGAGCTCATGAGAAAATGACTTCTGCTAGGCAGATTCTATCTCACTTAACCGAACTTTATGGTCAGCACGGCAGAACTGCTAGATATGAGATATCCAAGCAACTGTTCGGTGCAAGGATGAAGGAAGGTGAGAAGGTTGGGGAACACGTCCTCAAAATGATATCCATGATCGAGAGATTGGAGGATCTTAATTTTAAAATGGATACTTCTTTCCAAATCGACCTTATCCTTCAGTCTCTCCCTGATTCCTTCTCACAGTATGTTATGAACTTCAACTGCAATGAGATTGCATGTAACTTAGCTGGGCTATTGAACAAACTGGTGACTGCTCAGTCTCAGATGAAGACTCCGCGGATAAAGGAGTCTGTCTTTTCGATTTCTTCTGGACCTCAGAGGTCTAAGAATAAGAAGAAAAAGACCAAGAAGCAAACTGGACCACAAGTTAAGGACCTTAAGGGTAAGGGCAAGGCCCCGACGATTCCGAAGAACAAGAAGAAGAAGGATGCCTGTCTCAAGTGCGGTGAGCTGGGCCACTGGGCTAGAGACTGTCCGATTCTTCATGGCACTTAAGGTACAAAACTTTTAGTTTTAGAAACAAATTGTTCTGCTACTGTATTTTCTACTTCCTGGATACTGGATTTTGGTGCTAGTTCTCATATTTGTACCGTAAATCAGGATCTGGAACAAAGTAGGAAGCTTGGAGCTGGAGAAGTTATGATCACAGTCGGAAGCGGGCATAGTGTTGAGGCGACCGACATATGATCACTTCTTTTGGGTTTAGAATCTGGCTTTGTTTTGACTTTAGAAGATGTACTTGTTTTGCCCAAGGGGCACAAAAACATTGTATCCATTCCGGTCATGGACCGAAAAGGCTTTTCATTTTTCATTGGTAATGGTCCCTGCAAAATTTATTTCAGAAATAAACTAGTGGGTACTGCTACATTGTTAAATTGATTGTATCATCTAAATCTCAGCAACAAAGTAGTTATGAATACTATGACTAGAAAACGTGGTAGGGATGAAACCAATCAAGTTTTGATATGGCATATTAGACTTGGTGAGGTTGGTCAGACCAAGGTTTACAAGATGGAAAAAGATGGACTTATGGATGCATTGGGATCGGATCCCTTTCCTACTTGTGAATCTTGCCTTAAAGGCAAAATGACTAAGTTCCCCTTCACAGGGACGTTTGAAAGAGCTGATGATAAATTGGGATTAATCCATACTGACGTATGTGGTGCTTTGGAAGCAGCACATGACGGATATCAATATTTCAATACATTTACTGATGATCATACTAGGTATGGTTATGTATACTTAATGAAACATAAATCCGAGGCCTTTGAGAAATTCCAGGAATTCAAGGCCCTAGTCGAAAAACAAACTGGTAATCATATCAAACCACTTCGGTCAGACCGAGGTGGCGAGTATATGAGTATGGAGTTTAATGAGTTCCTGAAGGAACATGGAATAGTTTCACAACTAACATCGCCAGGCACTCCTCAATTAAATGGTGTGTCATAAAGAAGGAACCGGACCTTGTTGAACATGGTCCGTTCCATGTTGGGCTATACTGACTTACTGATTTACCTGTGGGGGTATGCACTCCTGATTGCCACTTACATCTTGAACAGATGTCCTTCCAAATCTGTTCCTAAAAATCCACATGAGATGTGGAGGGGCAGGAAACCAAGTCAAGAAGACTAAGGTGGAGAAGTTGGAAGCTAGGTCCGCGAAGGGAGGTTTCATTGGATTCCCATCTGGGACGATGGGATATCTATTCTACATGCCCGAAGATCGAAAGATTGTTATTGCTTTACAAACACACTTCCTAGAAGATGAGTTCATTCAGGAAGGCGGAGCAGGTAGAAGTATTTATTTAGAAGAATACAATGAAACTCCTCGGGAGACACCTGTACAAGAAACTGGAACCAAACCTTCTAAAACACAAGTACAACCACCTCGTAGGTCTAGTAGGAAGTCTCATTTACCTGAGAGGTATGGGCTTGTGCACTTGGAGGAGCTGGGTCTCCATGAGGTTCCAAGTGATAGCAAAGAGACCGACCCAACGACCTATGACCAAGCGATGGTGGATGTAGACTCCGCGAAATGGCGTGAAGCTATTGAAGCTGAGATAGACTCGATGCATGTCAATCAAGTATAGACTCTAGTAGACCGCCCCAAGGGCATAGTGCATATTGGGAACAAGTGGATCTACAAGAGAAAGACTGATGGTGATGGCAAGGTTGACGCCTATAATGCCAGGCTTGTCGCAAAGGTTTATACCCAGAAGGAAGGGATCGATTACCACGATACCTTTTCTCCCGTAGATATGATCAAGTCTATTCGCATGATCCTTGCTATAGCTGCCTACCACGATTATGAGATATGGCAAATGGACGTAAAGACGGCTTTCCTTAATGGATTCCTCGAGGTGGAAATCTATATAGAGCAGCCTAAAGGCTTTGTGTCCGAAGTCAATATTCAGAAAGTGTGCAAGCTTCAGCGTTTCATTTATGGACTGAAGCAAGCGTCGCGTAGTTGGAACCTTCGTTTTGACGAGGCGGTAAAAGAGTTTGACTTCGTGCAAATGAAGAGGAACCTAGTGTATACAAGAGGGTTATTGGGAGCAAGATCGCATTCTTAGTACTATATGTGGATGATATTATACTAATAGGAAATGATGTGGGAATGCTCAGTTCTATGAAAGCTTGGCTTTCGAGTAATTTCTCCATGAAAGACTTGGGAGAAGCTACCTATATTCTTGGTATTCGGCTCTACCGGGATAGCGCAAAGAGAACAATAGGTCTTTCCCAAGCCCTCTATATAGATAAAATCTTAAAGCGATTTAAGATGGATGATTCTAAAAGAGGGTTCCTACCGATGCGACATGGAATAAAACTCTCCTTGAAGATGTGTCCTCAAAGTGAGGAACAACGAAAGGAAATGAGTAATATACCATATGCTTCGGCCGTGGGTAGCCTTATGTATGCTATCTTGTGTACGAGACCTGACATTGCGCATGCTGTAAGCGTGGTGAGTAGGTTTCAGGCAAACCCAGGTAGGGAACATTGGACTGCCGTAAAGAATGTTCTCAAGTACTTAAGAAGGACTAGAGATATGGTTCTGATGTATGGCGGTGGAGAATTGGATGTGGTGGGATTCACTGATTCAGACTTCCAAGGACTGAAGGATGACTCGAAGTCTACTTCTGGCTACATATTTACTCTTAATGGAGGAGCAGTATCTTGGCATAGTGCCAAGCAAAGCGCGAATGCTGATTCCATCTGTCAGGCTGAGTATCAAGCAGCCTCGGAGTCTTCCAAGGAAGAGTTCTGGATTAAGAAGATTCTGGGAGAACTTCAAGTGATACCATGTGCTGAGCTACCTGTTCCGCTGTACTGCGACAACGATGGAGTTGTAGCGCAGACCAAGGAGCCGAGGTTTCACAACAGGACCAAACATATTAAGAGGAACTATCATCTCATAAGATAATTTGTTCGCAAGGGATATATTGTGCTGCACAGAGTAGACTCGGCCGAAAACGTCGCTGATCCACTGACCAAGCCACTTTCTCATACTAGCTTGGAGCGTCATTTGGAGAACATGCGTATTAGATACCATAGTGTGTGGCATTGAGTGGGAGATTATTAGGAGTATGCCCTCGAATGCCACTCAGAGGATGTTGAGTGAGGGCATTGTACATGTAATTATGTAAATCATTAATATAAGGCAATGGATGTTTCTTTATTTACTGGTAGTTACTAGCATTCCTAACTCGTAAATATACATATAGAAGCTAGTACGTGTATTTGAGAGCAAAACGTTCCACTCCTTATTGGATAAGGGGGTCGGCACTAGAAAGGTTTATAGCTCAAATACTTAATTATTCGCAAGTCGATGAAACTTGACTGGGCGTTAAGTTTATGTGAAGACTTGTATGACGTGTTCTTTGACATGGAGAGTGCCTGTCGAACACTAATAGTTAGTGGGAGCACACGTTATAGGTATGCTAATTGGATTAGTATACTCGGACCGACTCACCCTCGATTCGTCACACAGATTTCACTCTGGGACAGTCAATGACGGAATCGAAAGGTTGTGATAGGTATTCGTGAACCTTCGACTTGAGGATTTAGTAGGGATGTGCTTGTGACGTTAAGATTTTCATTAGAGTAGTTCGACCCTATAAACCGGGAGGTAGGGGTCAACCTCGACATGCATCTTAACGGGCAAGTAGCAGTACCAAGATAGAATTCTTTCTCCCGTTAGTGAGTGGGTTATATGTCCTATGCGGTTATTGGCAGATGAGATCATAAGTCTTTCGCCAAAACATTGGAGCTAGTTGTATTGGATACACGAGAGCTCAATGATCTCGATTTGCATTAACACATGCATAACATCAAGTACAGATAGGTTTTAACTGACCGTGACCCTATATCTTGATCGGGACATTTGAAAGAAGGGTTTATACATATACTGGTATTCAAGATAGAATGGTTCTTGAATGATCCCATCATTCGTTCTCAGTTGGGGTACAATGTAGGCCGCCAGGCTAGCTAGGTGGTGCTACTACTCTTTAGTTCCTCCCATTGCTGACTGAGACGGACCTACCGAGTCGCGCAATAGGATTGACGACGGAATGAATCGAGCTTATTCTCTCATTATGAATATTAGATATTGGATATCTAATTTATTGGACATCGGATGTCTAATTAAATTTGGGACATTGGATGTCTAAATTAATTTATTGGATAAATTACTGGGTGATTAATTTAATTCATAGATATAATTATTTTTTTAGAAGAAATTAATTATTTTGTATTTGATATGATTAATTAATTGGATTAATTAAATCGATATAAATACATTGGAACGGATTGGAGTTTATCTGTTTGGACTCACGGGTCTTAGTTAAACGGTCCACGATTACCCAAATTGTATTCATGTCACGACGACTCGTTGGCAAACTCGTGATGAAGTCCATTGAAATATCCTCCCACTTCCACTTTAGGATAGGGAGCGGTTTCAGCATACCCGCTGGTCGCTGATGTTCTATCTTGACTTGCTGACAGGTCAGACATCTTGAAACAAATTCTGCGACTTCTCACTTCATATTACTCCACCAATAATTTTGTTTGAAGTCTTTGTACATTTTGCTAGACCCCGGATGGATGGAATAAAGAGTAGCACGAGCCTCTCTCAAAATCGAGTTTTTCAACTCATCATCCATCGGTACGCATAACCGGTTCGTAAATCGCAAAAGTCCATCCTCGTGGACCATAAATCCACGAACCGAACTCGTCCGTTTTCTTCTAGAGGCCACCCCCACCTTGATTTCTTGCCTTGGTCTTAGTCTTGATTTGGTTGGTGAAAGACTTATGACTTGTGAGATATCATATCTCTTATAATAAGGATAAAAGGGATTTTGTGGGATTTGTAAGTAGAATAAAGGAAGACTACTCCTCTCTGCTCCTACCATTCCATCCGTGAGTTTTGTCTAGAGAGAGAGAAAAGAGTTCTTTTTCTTCATCTTCTTCATTTCACTTCTTGATTGTTCTTGGAGAAAATCAAGATAAAATTGAGAGATATAGATTATACACTTAGAGTGCTATAATCAAAGCTTCATCACTTGATTCTAGCCGTAACCTCAGAGGTTAATCGGGTGATCGTCGTTCCATTTCTTTCTCCGATGCGTAACAAGTAGAGACGCGGTATTTCGGGATTGCATCATCCAAGAACTTGGAGCGGATTGGATTCGTGGAGAACAACTAAAGCTTGGGTAATAACTCAAGAGAAGGAATCCATTTAATCAACGGACTACAAGGGTGAGTTTCTAATATCTCTTGTGATTTCATTTATATATTCGTATATATGTAGCTCGATCGATCCTCATAGGGATTCAGATCGAATTAATTTTCATTTTATCACTTCTGCTGGGCCTTCGTTTTAGGCACCGAATCCCAACGGCCAAGATATCGGAGTTACTCAGTCCCGACCCCTCAGCGGAAGAAGATGTACTTACCATCGCCGAGAAGTTTCAGGAGCTACTTCCATTCGCCTCATTTATTATCCACTCCGAGGCGGATAAGATCAAGTATTTCAGTAAGAGGTTGAAACCTCATATGCGGATACAATTGCTAATCATCATTGCACCACTCTGGCCGAATTCATCGAGAAAGCTCTTACTTATGAGCTTACTGTGAAGGAAATTGCTAAGCATCAAACTTCATCCTCTAGCGAACTATTCGGACGTTAGAGGACATGCTGAGGGCATGTGTTCTCGATTGGAAAGATGATTAGGAAGCCCAACTACCATTGATTGAGTTCACGTATAACAATAGTTGGCATGCTTCGATTAAGATGGCACCTTACGAGGCCTTATACGGTCATCGTTTTCGATCTCCCTTGTGTTGGGATGACTTATCAGAATCAATCGGCACTGAGCCCGATATGCTAATAGCCGCTCGTGAGAAGGTAACGCTGATCAGGAGTCATTTGTTGACCACGCAGAGTCGACAAAAATCATATGCGGATAAAATGTGAAGAAAAAAAATGGTAATCTTGAAGGAAAGGGGGGGAATGGTGGAGAAGATGTGGGATGGATATTTCCACATGGGAACAAGGACAAGGACTTTGAACATGGGGACAAGGACAAGTCTACACATGTGAAGACTTTGAAAAAGGAAAGGAAGGGGGGGATTTGTGTAGTTGGTGAAGGATTTTTTGTGATCTTTGACAAATCTAAGTTGTTCCGAGCCCGGTCACCAAAGTTACTCCAAGTCTCGTATCCGTTTTCTCACCTGAGTATGTAGGTGTATGCTCAAGGTGCTGTATGTCGATCTTTAATTCATCTTCTTCACTTGGAATAATCGATTTTGTATCATTCCCTCCTTCTTTAAAAGAAATTGTTCTCAATTCCGCAATCCCATCGTCGTCGAGATATGGATATAGATCACCTATGTTGAAAGTAGCATGTACTCCGTAATCTCCCGGAAGTTCCACCTTATATGCGTTATCATTTATTTTGGCAACTACTTTGAAAGGACCCTCGGCTCGAGGTATAAGTTTATTCTTGCATTTCCCCGGAAATCGTTCTTTTCATAAATGTACATTAGTAAGGCCAAACGGCATGACGGTCCATTCATACAACCCGTGTTTAGTTTTGAAAGCCGTTTTCCACTCATCTCCTTCTCGCATACGAATTTGGTGATAACCACTCCGCAAATCGACATTTGAAAAGATCACGGACCCATGTAGTTCGTCTAACATGTCATCAAGTCTCGGAATCAGGAATCGATACTTGATTGTTATGTTTTTCACGGCTCGACTATCAATACACATTTGCCATGATCCGTCCTTCTTAGGAACAAGCAAAACCGGGACCGCACAAGGACTTAGACTTTCTCGAATATATCCGCGGTTCATTAACTCCTCGATTTGTATTCGTAGTTCCTTCGTTTCTTCGGGATACACCTATAGGCAGCCTTGTTAGGGAGCGATGCACCCGGTATGAGATCGATTTGATGTTCGATCCCACGAATAGGTGGCAAGCCCGACGGCAACTCTTCGGGAAAAACATCCGCAAATTCGTGTAATAAAGCGTCTATCTTTCCTTCGTTTCGCACAACCATGTTCTCATTTCGTTTTTCCTTCAATATCAACAAGTACACGCACTCCCCATCATCAATAGCGTGTTCCATTTCCCGTTCGCTAGCAAACATGGTAAGTTTCGATTTTTCGACCCGATTAGAGCTCATAGAACGAATAGCTTGCGGTGACATTGGTTTAAGCACAATTTTTTTGTCCTTATCCCGTAATTCATATTCACTGATTCTTTCTCGACGTAAAACATCCCTATCAAACATCTATGGACGCCCTAAAAGTACATGGCATGCATCCATCGGGAGTACATCACACAACACGTTGTCATCATACGAACCCATGGTTAATCCGATCCTCACTTGTTTTGACACCTTTATTTTACTCCCATCATCGAGCCAATATAAAGAGTATGGTTTTGGATGAGTCGTAGTGGTCAGCCCGAGTTTAGTCACCATCTCACTCGAAGCTACGTTGGTGCAACTTCCTCCATCAATGACCAAACTAATACGGGATTGACTAATCCAAATGAAGAAGACGAGGTAAGGATCGACGTAAGCGGCATTATAACACGCCACGCACGTACGACTATATATTTAGGCGAGAAAATGGACACAAGACATGGAGTGACCATGGTGCTCGGTCTCGGCTGTGTCATATGACATGGCCCGTGACGCACTATTCCGAAAAGGCAAAACTTGCTGCACGCCGAACCCGGCCGTGTCAAGCGATACGGCCCGTTCCGAACTCTTTTGAAAAGTGCCGAAGTCACTACCTACCCAACCCGACCGTGTTCTGGGACACGGTTGAGTCCTGCTCATCCAGATTCGCCAACACATGCAGTCGCGGCCGTGTCAAGCGACACGGCCCGTGTCGAGTCGCCAGCCATCTTTTTTTATAGTCTTGTGTGTGTTGTTTGTCTTCTTTTCTTTCTTTAACCTTTCTAAAGATTCTGTTCCCCTTCCCTTTGATTTGATTTGATTTTATGTTGCCCTTTATATTGTTATCTTGATTTGTCTTTCTTTTCAAAGATCATGTGATCTTATTTTTATTTCCTTTAGTTGATTTAAGAGACTACAATCCTATAAGTAGTCATTATGATTCTTGTATTGGAGATCATTGAATGTTGAAGAAAATAATACACTTTGTATTACATCCTTGTTGAATGAGTTTCATCAAAACCTTGATTATTATTCGACGTGGTTTTGAGTTTTAATCCGATCGATTCTCAATAGGTCTTGAGAAGAAATCATCTTATCGAGTTATAGGTCTAATTCGATAAATCCTTGTTCTTGATCGTTCAAGTCTTCTTGATCGATATTGTTACTATATCCGATATTATCTCCATAATTTTACATTCGAATTACCTTTTACACAAAAATATACTTCCGCTACGATATACTTCCATACTTAGACCAATACACATTCACATTCCGAGCGAATTTGTATCACAAACTACACCATTTGTTCCCGACTTGACACTTCATGTGAAATATTTGATTCCGTTGTTCCGAGTCATTCGAAACGGTTTTGGCTTGTAAAGTATGAAGAACCAAAGCCGTGTCATAGTTTGGAGCATTGTAAGTTTCACATTTTTCTTCTTCGTCCTCCACATTGAAATTAAACACATCACCTAATCTTTCTCGTTCGTCCTCGACTAGTAACTCGTCTCGGACCGTGATAGCTTCTCTTAGCATTACCACTCGTTTGTTCAGACAAGCATTTGATAATGCCCGAACTCTTGACATTTAAAACATCGTACTTTAGTCAAACTCGTCTCCTTCGGCAAGTAGGAAGCCTTAGGAACCGTAGTAGGGGTAGGAGTCGGTGCGGTTGTCTTGGTAGTCGAACTCGAACTGATACTTGGATTCCCGAATTTGGATGGAAACTCGGGTTTAAAGACTTCATCTTGTTTTGGGCTTCTAACTTTATGCATAGTCCGCATAAAGTATCAAAATCTTCACATGGATATAATTAGACTGAGTTAGCAATGTTTCGGTTTAATCTACGTAAGAACCATGACATTTTTTGTTCTTCATTCTCTTCTAACTCTCCCATTAAGGTTAAATTTTCGAACTCAGTGTATTCGCCAACACTTAATTTTGCTTGCATGAGGTCGGCAATCTTTCGGTATAAGGATAACCGATGTCATGTCGGTACATACCTTTTATGAAGCTTTCTTTTTAATGAATCCCACGAACGGATTATTTCTTTTCCCGCACGAGCTCTTCGTGTTTTAACTCCTTCGAACCAAAGTGAAGCGCCATTCCCCAACTTGAGAATTGCATATTTGTAACGTTTCTCATCGTCGAGGTCTTTAAACTCGAACATGAGATCAATTTTATGTTCCCACTCCAAGTAAACTTCAGGGTCGGTACCTCCAACGAACTCCAGAAGTTCGTTCACCTTGAATTCATCTGCATGGTGTGATGAATTTACGCCTTCTACTCCTCGTCTTGGTTGTATACGTGGCTCCGGTAAGTTACGTAATGCTTCGCGTAGCTTCACCAAGAAATCAGCGTCGGTGAAATCCATAATTTCAAAGATCAAGAAACCAAATCTCTGATGCCACTAATGATACGAATTAACATTCGTATGTAAACATAATTCGCATGCAACGCAACGAAAGGGTATTTTATGTATTTTTTTTTGGGTATGAATAATTACTTGGTGTAAAGGATACTACGTAAAAATCGTCCAAAAGTAGGGCAATTCATCCGAATAAAATTAAGTACAAGGTTTTTATCGAATTAGACCTATAACTCGATAAAGTGATTTCTTCCCAAGATCTATTGAGAATCAATCGGATTAAGACGCATCGAATAATAATCAAAGTTTCGTAGGAACTCGTCCAACAATTAATACAAGAGTATTAAATTTTATTTCTTCCAAGATCATTGTTACAAGGCGAAAATACTCCCCTTTAAATAGGAGTTACACAATCTTGAAAAGGAAAAAAAACAAAGATTACAAAGAGTATCTATTAAACTATAAAAAAAAAAAGAAAACAACATCTTGAGGGGGGAGTGGTGGTGTTGTTGGTATGGGGAAAGTCTCTTTCAACATGGGGACAAAATCAAAGGAAATCTTGAAAGTGACACAAAATGTGAAGAAAAAGAAATGAGAATCTTCAAGGAAAGGGGGGGCGAATGGTGGAGAAGATGTGGGATGGATTTTTCCACATGGGAACAAGGACAAGGACAAGTCTTCACATGTGAAGACTTTGAAAAAGGACGGGGGGGTTTGTGTAGTTGGTGAAGGATTTTTTGTGATCTTTGACAAATCTACGTTATTCCGAGCCCGGTCACCAAAGTTCCTCGAAGTTTCGTATCCGCTTTCTCACGTAAGTACGTAGGCGTTTGTTCAAGGTGTTTTACGTCGATCTTTAATGCGTCTTCTTCACTTGGAATAATTGATTTCGTATCATATATCCAATTTTGAGTACAAAAGGCTCGAATCTAATCAATAAACCCGAGTTTCCATAGATTTCTGGCTCGAATGCATGTAATCTGGTCTTATGTCCTATTAACAAGACTTAATCAAGAAGTGAAATGCTTACTCGGAGCTATTATAGCGGATCTTTGCTACAACAAGACTTAATCAAGAAAGAAAAGATTAATCGGAGCTGTTAAAGGCAATTCTTAGTATAAAGGTGTTACGAATTCGCTCAGAATGTGAATATGTATCGTTTGGAAAATGTATAAGTATGGAAGTATATCGTAGCGGAAGTATATTTTTGTGGATAGGGTATTTCGAATGTAAAATTATAGAGATAATCTAGTAACAATATCGATCAAAGAGGTTCGACCGAACAAGAACAAAGATTTATCGAATTAGACCTATAACTCGATAAAATGATTTCTTCTCAAGACCTATTGAGAATCGATCAAATGAATACTCGAAAACGCGTCGAATAATAATCAAGGGTTTGATGAAACTCATTCAACAAGGATGAAAATACAAAGTGTATTCTTTCTTCAACATTTAATGTCTATTACAAGACTAATAAAGGACTACTTATAGGATATTAGTCTTCCTCAATCAACTAAAGCAAACAAAAGCAAGATCGCATGATCTTGAAAAGCAAGACAAAACATCAAGATAAAATAAAAAGATTACAAGGGAATCAAATATTAGGGGGGGGGGGGGGAAAGAAGATAAAGAAAATAACACATAAAGACTATAAAAAAGGGAAGGTTGGTGACTCGACATGGGCCGTGTCGCTTGACACGGCCGCGGCTGCATGTTCGACGAATCTTGGTCGAGCAGGACTCGACCGTGTTCCGAAACACGGTCGGGTTGGATAGGAAGCGCCTTAGGCACTTTCCGGAGTAGTTCGGCACGGGCCGTGTCGCCTGACACGGCCAAGTTCGGCAGGTAGTGACTTTTGCTTTTCCGGAACAGTGCGACATGGGCCGTGTCATATGACACGGCCGAGACCTAGCACCATGCTCACTCCACGTCTTGTGTCTGTTTTCTCGCCAAAATATGTAGTTGTAAGTGCATGGCGTGTAGTAAGGTCACTTACGTCGATTCTTACTTCGTCTTCTTCATTTGTATTAGTCAATCCCATATCATATCCTCCCCCTTTAAAGGGAATTGTCCTCAATTCCGAAATTCCGTCATCATCAAGGTAAGGCGAAAGATCCCCAGCAATAAAGGTTGCATGAACCCCACAATCTTCCGGAAGTTATAACTTGTATGCATTGTCGTTCACCTTCGCAACTACTTTAAACGGTCCCTCCGCTCGCGGCATTAACTTGTTCTTACGCTTACTCGAAAATCGCTCTTTTCTCAAATGCACCCAAACCAAATCACCAACTTCGAATAATCTCGGCTTTCTTTGCTTGTTCGACTTTCTTTTGTAAGTATCATTTATCTCCTTGATTCGATTACGTACATGCTCGTGTAATTTCATCATTGACTTCAGCTTCGACTCCGGATCCTTATGTACCAATTCATCACTCGGCAATAGAATTAGATCTAATGGCATGTAAGGATTCAGTCCGTAAACTACTTCAAATGGAGAATGTGCCGTGGCATGAGTAGGAGAATGATTATAAGCAAGCTCCGCATGTGCAAGTTTCAAATCCCAATCCTTTTGTGTCTTGCTCACAAGACCACGTAATAAAGTGCCTAAAGTTCGACTGGTTACCTCGGTTTGGCCATCCGTTTGTGGATTATGTGACGTGCTAAATAGAAGCTTGGTTCCCACCTTTCTCCACAAGGTGTTCCAAAAATATCTAAGGAATTTTGAGTCTCGATCCGAAACAATCATCTTCGGGACCCCATGCAATCATATGATCTATCGGAAATACAAATCGGCGACGTTACTCACGTAGTCCGTCTTGTGACAAGACACAAAGTGAGTCATCTTCGAAAATCGATCTATAACAACCATAATAGCATCCCTCCCTCGTTGAGTACGTGGTAAGGCAACAATGAAATCCATCGAGACATCTTCCCACGGCCTTTTCGGAATCGGCAGAGGCATGTATACTCCTAGTTTGAACGAACTCTTCGCAATATGGCATGTCACACATTTATTAATTATGTAATTCACATACCCTTGCATCTTCGGCCAATAAAAATGTTCCTTAAGTACCTCCAATGTCTTAGCTGAACCAAAATGGCCAGCCAAGCCTCCACCGTGAGCTTCCCGAACCAACAATTCTCGAACTGCGTGTTTGGGTAAGCAAAGATGATTTCCTTTGAAGAGGATGCCTTCTTGTATCATAAATTCTCCAAACGGACTAGATTTGCAACGAGTGAAAGTCTCACGAAAATCCGCATCACCATCATAATATTCCTTCAACGTCTCGAACCCAAGCAAACGAACATCAAGAGTAGAGAGCAAGGCATACCGTCTAGATAACGCATCCGCCACAATGTTGCTCTTGTCATCCTTATACCAAGATGAAAAGTGGAACGATTGCAAGAACTCCACCCACTTAGCATGTCTCGGACTTGTAACACCCCAAACTAGGTGGATATTACAGTGCCATGGACCCCCGACTGGGACCCACCAGGCTAATGAAAATGAGTAAATTACGCAAGGTAAATGTAGTACCGAACCACATTACACAATTAATTACTCCGATAAGGAGTTTCATACAACACACCCAGGATGATACTGAATACAAGTATATTTTATATGGAGATAAAATATACAACACTGAGTGAAATGAATATTCAAACGGAATGTCTGCAGCGGAATAAATGAAGGAAACATAAATGACTGAAAAGACTGGGGGCCCCTACTAGTATCACTGGGACTCCTCGTCGTCACTGTGCTCTCCCCGTGCTTTAGCCTTTCCATGACCTGAAAAACAGTATCCCCCAACGGGGTCAGTCACACAGAACAACAATCCTCAAGAGTTGAATATACACAATCATGAGTTATCCACAGTTATACAATATCCTGTCGAAACATACGCAATCAAACATGCTATATGAATCAACAAATGATACGGCTCAAAGGAATGGCGCCACACTACGTCCGGGATGGAAATGTGTCCGTGCACAAGCCACCAACGAGTATCGATCGAATACACGTGTGGTCTTGTACCTAATCAGTCTCACGAAGCCATCAACTCGTGCACACCCAATGTGAGGCCACCAACCAACACACGACTATAATGTGCCCGACATGAAAATCCTACACATACCAACCGCACGCCAAGATGACCCGAATGCCACAATATGACAAAAGTGACAACGAAAATGAATCATGACTCACCAAGATTAAATGATGGTGAAATGAATGACTTAATGAAATGATTGGAACCGCTGCTCCTTATGACCGAGGTGATTAATTGACAATGACAAGTTTTGATACGGTTAATACAATGATGAATGAGTTACGATTATGAATGAACAACCTCAAAAGGAATGAATATCCTTTTAACCGAGTAAGAATTAACTTACACAATACCGATGAAGAATGTCCGTCCACGAACAACGTCCTAAATGAAATGCCGGTCGCTCGAACAACCTTGAATAACAATAATTACCAACAACCGTTCAATACACGTATCAAGCAACTAAACACGACTAACCCAAAGGTCGAAAACAACGATAATCAAACTCATAGGGGCATTCCAACGAATACGTAACCCACCACACGACTTCGAAAATGTCTAATCCCGAATATATCGAAACCAACACCAAAATGAGTATATCGAACTAACAAAACACTTCAATGATATCAATAATCCATTAGGAATCCACAATTCGAGATTACAACTACATTAATCGGAAAATCCCCAATTAACCAAAGTCAACCCCAAGGGTTCTTGAAATAATTCCGAAAATAACCATTTAAATCCGTAAGAATATACTTATCCAAGGTAGATAATCCATATCTAACATATTCCAATGATAATCCAAGCTTACACGAAGAAATCGGAAGGAAAAACCCAAAAATCCGAAATTCTAGATCCAAGAGATTAATACCTTTGATTCGATGTTAAGGAGATGATGAAGTGATGATAATCCAACTCAAAGACTTGAAGATGATGATGGATGATAGAAGCTCGAAGAGAACTCTCCAAAAAGCCCAAAATCGCCCGAAACCGATGAGGGAATGAGAAAGGATGATAAAATGACGAACTCAGGCTAACTGTCCAATATATAGCCATTCCAGGTTAGCGTGCGCTAGCCCTTGTGCGTAGCGTGCGCTAACGGGTAATTTGGGTAGTCCAGTACCCACTGTCCGAACACGGTAGCGCGCGCTACGTACCCTTTTGTAGCGTGCGCTACGGTCATGCCATTAGCGTGCGTTAATACCCATTGTTAGCGTGCGCTAACGAATTATGTGATGCCCAGTACCGGAATCCAGAAACCTTCTGTCCTCTGATCTGATCTCGATAGCGTGCGCTACAACCAACGATTTGCGTGCGCTATAATATCGATTGCGTACGCTAAATATCACTCATAGTGTGCGCTATGAATTAATCAAAGGCGATCCGAAGAGCCACTGGACTCAACCTGATCCGTCCCTAGCGCGCGCTACTCCACATATTTAGCGTGCGCTACTACAACCCGCTAGCGCGCGCTACTTAGCACTCGTAGCGTGCGCTACAAATAACTCACCTGCAGTCCAGTACCTTCTGGACTGCAACCAGGGTAACATTAGCGTGCGCTAATGCTGAGTGGTAGCGTGCGCTACCTGTACTCAATTAGCGTACGCTAAAAAGAGTACGTAGTGTGCGCTACTCCTCACGCACAGCCCACAACGAAAAAGACAACGATGATAAACACGACACGAAACTCCAATTAGATTAGTGACGAATGACGATTGATACACGATACAATTACTCTGAATGATGAATACCATGATTGAATATGAGTGACAATTGATCATTAATGAGTGAAATTACTGAGTATCAATTACTGAATGATAAATACTGAATGATAATTCTCGAATTACAACCGGTATTACATACACCCCCTTAAAAGAGTTTCGTCCCCGAAACTAAGGGTCAAACAACTCGGGATAACTCTCCCGCATACTATCCTCGGTTTCCCACGTAGCCTCTTCGACTCCGTGTCTAGACCACTGAATTTTAACCAAAGGAATCGTCTTATTCCTCAACTGCTTGATTCGCCGCTCTAAAACTCGTATAGGATGTTCCTCATATGAATGATCATCGGCAATCTCGATTTCATCGAACTGAAGTATGTGACTCGGGTCGGCAACATACTTCCGCAACTGAGATACGTGAAACACATTATGAATTCGGCTCAACGCCGGAGGTAAAGCCAATCGGTAAGCTAACTCGCCTACTCGATCCAGAATCTCAAACGGTCCAATGAATCTCGGACTCAACTTACCCCTCTTCCCAAAACGGAAGATACCACGACTCGGGGAGACCTTGACCAAAACATGGTCACCCGCCTCGAACTCTAACGGTCGACGACGATTATCTGCATATGATTTCTGTCGACTATGAGCGGTCAACAAACGACTTCTGATCAAAGCTACCTTCTCACGGGCGGCTATAAGCATATCGGGCTCGGTGCCGATCGATTCTGATAGGTCATCCCAACACAAAGGAGATCGACAATGACGACCGTACAAGGCCTCGTAAGGTGCCATCTTAATCGAAGCATGCCAACTATTATTATACGTGAACTCGATCAATGGTAGTTGGGCTTCCCAATCGTCTTTCCAATCGAGGATGCATGCCCTCAACATGTCCTCTAAGGTCAGAATAGTCCTCTCTGATTGTCCGTCGGACTGAGGATGAAAAGCGGTACTGAGATTAAGCTGAGTTCCCATAGCACGATGAACTGATTTCCAAAAATGAGACACAAATCGTCCGTCACGATCGGAAACGATACTTTTAGGAGTACCGTGCAATCTCACTATCTCTTTGATGAACAACTGGGCCAGTCTCTCGGGACCCCACGTATCCTTGATTTCAAGAAAATGAGCCGATTTGGTTAAGCGGTCCACGATCACCCAGACCGTATTCATGCCACGACGACTCGTCGACAAACTCGTGATGAAATCCATAGAAATATCTTCCTACTTCCATTCTGGAATAGGGAGAGGTTTCAGCATGCCCGCCGGTCGCTGGTGTTCAATCTTAACTTGTTGACAGGTTAAGCATCTCGAAACAAATTCTGCGACTTCTCGCTTCATATTACTCCACCAATAATTTTGTTTCAAGTCCTTATACATCTTACTAGACCCCGTATGAACAGAATAAGGGGTAGCATGAGCTTCTTTCAAAATCGAGTTTTTCAACTCGTCATTCGCCGGTACGCATAACCGATTCTTAAAACGCAGAAGTCCATCCTCGTGAACCACAAATCCGGGGGCTTTCCCCTGAGTCACATCCTCTCGAATGCGTAACAAAAATGGGTCCACACCCTGATTCTCCCTGATCGCCTCCTCAAGTGACGATGAAATCTCCAACGTACAAAGTTGCCCTTGTACTCGCTGTAACCAGACCTCGATCTCGGGTCTCAGAAATTCCTGCTGAAGTTCCTTCTGAACCGTTAATCGAGCAAGCATCTGCTCCTGAACGGACTTACGACTCAAGGCGTCGGCGACAACGTTCGCCTTGCCCGGGTGGTAAAGGATCTCGATATCATAATCTTTGATTAGTTCCAACCACCGTCTCTGTCGCATATTTAACTCCTTCTGAGTAAATATATACTTTAAACTCTTATGATCGGTGAATATCTGACAGGTAACGCCATAAAGATAATGACGCCAAATCTTCAATGCGAACACCACGGCTGCTAGCTCCAGGTCGTGGGTCGGATAATTAACCTCGTAAGGTCTCAATTGCCGTGAAGCGTAAGCGATAACTTTCCCGTTCTGCATGAGTACACATCCGAGACCCTGTCCGGACGCATCACTATAGACCACAAATCCCTCCGTCCCTTGCGGTAAAGAAAGGACAGATGCTGAAGTTAACCGGCTCTTGAGTTCCTCAAAACTCTGTTGACACGCATCGGACCACGTGTATTTCTTATCCTTCCGTAAAAGGTTCGTCATGGGTTGAGCGATTTTAAAAAATCCCTCCACAAATCGCCGATAATAACCCGCTAATCCGAGGAAACTTCGGATTTCCTTAACATTCTTCGGAGGTAGCCAATCTCGAATAGCCTCCGTCTTCTGAGGATCGACACGAACTCCGTCTGATGAAATTACGTGTCCGAGAAACGTCACTTCGGACATCCAAAACTCACATTTGGAAAACTTCCCATAAAGTTGTTCTCGTCTCAACACGTCGAGAACTTGATGAAGGTGAAACTCGTGTTCCTCCCGGTCACGAGAATAAATCAAAATGTCATCAATGAAGACAACCACGAACTGATCCAGATAGTCTATGAAAACCCGATTCATTAATTCCATGAATACCGCAGGTGCATTAGTCAACCCAAACGGCATAACCACAAACTCATAATGACCATAGCGTGTTCGAAATGCCGTCCTTGCGATATACGACTCTCGAATCCGCAACTGATGATATCCAGATCTTAAGTCGATCTTGGAAAATACTGAAGCTCCCTGAAGTTGATCTAAGAGGTCATCAATACAGGGTAAAGGATACTTATTCTTGATCGTCACCCGGTTCAATTCCCCGTAATCAATACACAAGCGGAACGAACCATCCTTCTTCTTGACAAATAACACTGGTGCTCCCCACGGGGACGCACTCGGTCGAATATAACCCTTCTCGAACAATTCCTCAAGTTGGTTCTTTAATTCCTGCATTTCGGTCGGGGCCATCCGGTGCGGTGCCTTCGATATCGGGGACGTACCAGGCTCCAACTCAATCGTGAATTCCACATCCCTCTGTGAAGGCAAACCAGGTAACTCGTCTGGAAAAACATCGGCATATTCCTTCACTACCGGAATGTCCGTCAACATTACTGATGATTTCTCGGTTTTGGTCATATAGCACCAATAACCGACACATTCCTGATTGAGTAATCTTACTGCTTTCATCAAATTAATGACCTTACCCGAACAGCCGGGGTTACCTCCCTGAAACGCACATTCGATCCCATCGTCTGAAATGATAGTGATCATACGCTTACGGACATTAATGATGGCATCATGACGATCCATCCAATCAATACCCAAGATGATGTCGTCCCTCGGCAAATCTACTACGATTAGGTCCGCTGGCCATACACGACCATGAAGCTGAATCGGACAATTCTGAATCTCATGATTTCCAACAATTCGTCTACCATCAGGTAGACCAATGACATAAGGCTCACAGCTAGTAGCACTACCCAGACGTAGTCTACTCAAACATGACTCGGAAATGAATGAATGCGATGCACCAGTATCAAAAAGGGTACACACAGGTTGAGATAGAATATCGAGTGTACCTGAGATCATCCGGGCCTCCGGATCGTCGGTCTTCTTCATCTCATAAATTCGGGCTTGCTGCCCCCGAACCGACGCTCCTGCCTCGATAGCTCTGCCCGCCTTTAGCTCTGTTGTCTTGAACGACGCCGACCGAGTGGCCCGATTCTCGCACCGAATGACTGGGCTTGAGATGACGCCGGAGTGGGTTTAAAGTCCCTACGGTAAATGGGCCCTATGCCCAAAGAACCCTACAGCTTGTGGCACGTGATACCGCTTGGACATTTGGTGCTGAAATGACACTGTTCTTCACAGTTGAAACAGGTGATGGCCGAACTGGCCGCTCGCGACTGAGATTCCGCGGGTTTAGGCATCATCGGAGGACGCTCAGAAAAGGTAGAGCCCGCATGTGGTTTCTTGAAAGTGGCATGACTCCCGTCAAACTGATTACGGTTCTTAGACTTCTTGCCAGCTGATGAGGGTTGTTGCTCAGCAATTTCCTTAGCAGTAAGCTCGTAAGTGAGAGCTTTCTCAATGAACTCAGCCAGAGTGGCACAATTATGATTAAGCAACTGTAGCCGCATACGAGGTTTCAGCCTCTTGCTGAAATACTTGATCTTGTCCGCCTCAGAGTGAATGATAGATGAGGCGAACGGAAGAAGTTCCTGAAATTTTTCGGTGATGGCGAGAACATCATCATCCGTCGAAAGGTCGGGAGTGAGTAGTTCTGACAACTTGGCCTCCCTGAGTGGGGCCGGATAGTACCTCTCCATCATGAGGGTCTTGAACTGATCCCAAGTACATGATCCGTCTGTGGGCTTCAACGATAACCACCATGAATGAGCGCTCTTACCAAGATAGTAAGCCGCAACTGAAACTTTATGCCCTTCAGGGCAATCCACCATAGCAAATAACTTCTCGAAATGCTCAAGCCAATGGACAATATCCGCCGGCTCAGATGAGCCCTCAAAGGTAGGTGGTCGCTGGCGAGAGATATCGCTAATGATATTGCTTACACCCCTCTCTTGCCTCTCGAGGTGGCGGCGGAGGAGCCCGTTGATTTTGAGTAGTGGAGTTATGCATCGCCTCCATTAGTTGTGCCATCTCGAGTCATTTGGGCCATCATGCCCCGCATAAAGGCGAGTGGGTCGACTCGAACACCCTCCGACCGAGCCGTGTCCCGGGTTCGACTCACGATAGCGAATGATCACGTCTACATGAATGAGTGGCGCCACACCGCTCGATGAGTTAGCATTATTCTGGCATTCGCACGTGTATTCACACGAGTTCTGGATTCGCCCGCTCCACGGCCTCGTCCTCCACGCCCTTCGCCATTTCTTTCCATATCAAGTGGAAAGTCATATGATGATTATATATCTCGCATGAGTATCACATTATGATTATATTATGAAATGATGAAAATGAGCATACGCGCTCAAATACAGTGATTACATGAATGATTAATTGACGTGACATGATTATCTGATGAAATTACTGAAATGATTATCTTGAACAATTTAACAAGATTGATGATATGATCTTCAAGATCAACAACTGAGTAATGAAATGAATTGAGTGATTAATGAGTTAACATTATCGACTTGATAACAATTGAAGATGATGAATGAGGATTGTTAACTGATGAATTATGAATGAATGATTATTGCCAGAAATTATACCATGGCATCAGAAATCTTACAGTTCTTGGTCTGATTGGCTCGGCATTTGCACAGGTCACACGTGACGCGAAAGTCCAATGATACTAGTCCGATGACGATGATTTCAAATGAGACATGACTCGGAAGGTAGTATTCAAAACCACGCTCCGATACCAACTCTTTAACACCCCAAACTAGGCGGATATTACAATGCCGTGGACCCCCGACTGGGACCCACCAGGCTAATGAAAATGAGTAAATTACGCAAGGTAAATGTAGTACCGAACCACATTACACAATTATTTACTCCAATAAGGAGTTTCATACAACACACCCAGGATGATACTGAATACAAGTATATTTTATATAGAGATAAAATATACAACACTGAGTGAAATGAATATTCAAACGGAATGTCTGCAGCGGAATAAATGAAGGAAACATAAATGACTGAAAAGACTGGGGGGACCTACTAGTATCACTGGGACTCCTCGTCGTCACCGTACTCTCCCCGTGCTTTAGCCTTGCCATGACCTGAAAAACAGTATCCCCCAACGGCCGCCATACGTAACAACAATCCTCAAGAGTTGAATATACACAATCATGAGTTATCCACAGTTATACAATATCCTGTCGAAACATACGCAATCAAACATGCTATATGAATCAACAAATGATACGGCTCAAAGGAATGGCGCCACACTACGTCCGGGATGTAAATGTGTCCGTGCACAAGCCACCAATGAGTATCGATCGAATACACGTGTGGTCTTGTACCTAATCAGTCTCACGAAGCCATCAACTCGTGTGCACAGTCCAATGTGAGGCCACCAAACAACACACGACTATAATGTGCCCAACATGAAAATCCTACACATACCAACCGGCGCGCCAGTATGACCCGGAATGCCACAATATGACAAAAGTGACAACGAAAATGAATCATGACTCACCAAGATTAAATGATGGTGAAATGAATGACAGCTTAATGAAATGATTGGAACCGTCGTTCCTTTTGACTGAGGTGATTAATTGACAATGAAAAGTTTTGATACAGTTAATACAATGATGAATGAGTTACGATTATGAATGAACAACCTCAAAAGGAATGAATATCCTTTTAACCGAGTAAGAATTAACTTACACAATACCGATGAAGAATGTCCGTCCATGAACAACGTCCTAAATGAAATGCCGGTCGCCCGAACAACCTTGAATAACAATAATTACCAACAACCGTTCAATACACTTATCAAGCAACTAAACACGACTAACCCAAAGGTCGAAAACAACGATAATCAAACTCATAGGGGCATTCCAACGAATACGTAACCCACCACACGACTTCGAAAATGTCCAATCCCGAATATATCGAAACCAACACCAAAATGAGTATATCGAACTAACAAAACACTTCAATGATATCAATAATCCATTAGGAATCCACAATTCGAGATCGGAAAATCCCCAATTAACCGAAGTCAACCCCAAGGGTTCTTGAAATAATTCCGAAAATAACCATTTAAATCCGTAAGAATATACTTATCCAAGGTAGATAATCCATATCTAACATATTCCAATGATAATCCAAGCTTACACGAAGAAATCGGAAGGAAAAACCCAAAAATCCGAAATTCTAGATCCAAGAGATTAATACCTTTGATTCGATGTTAAGGAGATGATGAAGTGATGATAATCCAACTCAAAGACTTGAAGATGATGATGGATGATAGAAGCTCGAAGAGAACTCTCCAAAAAGCCCAAAATCGCCCGAAACTGATGAGGGAATGAGAAAGGATGATAAAATGACGAACTCAGGCTAACTGTCCAATATATAGTCATTCCAGGTTAGCGTGCGCTAGCCCTTGTGCGTAGCGTGCGCTAATGGGTAATTTGGGTAGTCCAATACCCACTGTCCGAACACGGTAGCGCGCGCTACGTACCCTTTTGTAGCGTGCGCTACGGTCATGCCATTAGCGTGCGTTAATACCCATTGTTAGCGTGCGCTAACAAATTATGTGATGCCCAGTACTGGAATCCAAAAACCTTCTGTCCTCTGATCTGATCTCGATAGCGTGCGCTACAACCAACGATTAGCGTGCGCTATAATATCGATTGCGTACGCTAAATATCACTCATAGCGTGCGCTATGAATTAATTCAAAGGTACCCAAAGAGCCACCGGACTCAACTCGATCCGTCCCTAGCGCGCTACTACACATATTTAGCGTGCGCTTACAAACCAGCGCGCGCTACTTACCACTCGTAGCGTGCGCTACAAATAACTCACCTGCAGTCCAGTACCTTCTGGACTGCAACCAGGGTAACATTAGCGTGCGGTAATGCTGAGTGGTAGCGTGCGCTACCTGTACTCAATTAGCGTACGCTAAAAAGAGTACGTAGCATGCGCTACTCCTCAGGCACAGCCCACAACGAAAAAGACAACGATGATAAACACGGCACGAAACTACAATTAGATTAGTGACGAATGACGATTGATACACGATACAATTACTCTGAATGATGAATACCATGATTGAATATGAGTGACAATTGATCAGTAATGAGTGAAATTACTGAGTATCAATTACTGAATGATAAATACTGAATGATAATTACTGAATTACAACCGGGTATTACAGGACTCAACTTCTATTGCCCATTAATATATTTCAAAGACTCATGATCCGAATGTAGAATAAAGTGTTTCGGCCGAAGGTAATGACTCCAATGATCAAGAGCAATCACAATGGCATATAACTCCTTGTCATAAGTACAATAGTTAAGTCGAGCCCCACCCAATTTCTCCGAGAAGTATGCAATCGGTCATCTCCCTTAGACGAGAACCACCCCAATACCCACTCCACTCTCGTCACATTCTACCTCGAACGGTTGTGAAAAATTGGGTAACACCAAGATAGGATCCTCACACATTTTTGTTGGAAAATGTATAAGTATGGAAGCATATCGTAGCGGAAGTATATTTTTGTGGATAGGGTATTTCGAATGTAAAATTATGGAGATAATATAATAACAATATCGATCAAAGAGGTTTGACCGAACAAGAACAAAGATTTATCGAACTAGACCTATAACTCGATAAGATGATTTCTTCTCAAGACCTATTGAGAATCGATCGGATTATTACTCCAAAACGCGTCGAATAATAATCAATGGTTTGATGAAACTCATTCAACAAGGATAAAAATACAAAGTGTATTCTTTCTTCAACATTCAATGTCTATTACAAGACTAATCAAGGAATACTTATAGGATATTAGTCTTCCTCAATCAACTAAAGCAAACAAAAGCAAGATCACATGATCTTGAAAAGCAAGACAAAACATCAAGATATTACAAGGGAATCAAATATTAGGGGAGGAATCACACAATCTTGATAAAGAAAGGAAAAGAAGATAAAGAAAACAACACACAAAGACTATAAAAAAGGAAGGCTGGTGACTCGACACGGGCCGTGTCGCTTGACATGGCCGCGGCTGCACGTTCGGCGAATCTTGGTCGAGCAGGACTCGACTGTGTTACGGAACACGGTCGGGTTAGATAGGCAGCGCCTTCGGCACTTTCCGGAGTAGTTCGGCACGGGCGGTGTCGCCTGTCACGGCCGAGTTCGGCAGGCAGTGACTTTTACTTTTCCGGAACTGTGCGACACGGGCCGTGTCATATGACACGGCCGAGACCGAGCACCATGGTCAATCCATGTCTTGTGTCCGTTTTCTCGCCAAAATATGTAGTCGTAAGTGCATGGCGTGTTGTAAGGTCACTTACGTTGGTTCTTACCTCGTCTTCTTCATCTATTAGTCAATCCCGTATCAAAAAGGCTGGAAACAAATCAATAAACCCGAATTTTCATAGAGTTCTGACTCGAATGCATGTAACGTGGTCGTATCTCCTATTAACAAGACTTAATCAAAAGGCTTAATCTGAGGTATTATAGCAAATTCTTGCTACAACAAGACTTAATCAAGAAAGAAAAGATTAATCGGAGCTGTTATAGCCAATTCTGAGTACAAAAGGCTCGGAACTAATCAATAAACCCGAGATTTTATAGAGTTCCGACTCGAATGCTTGCAACGTGGTCTTATCTCCTATTAACAAGACGTAATCAAGAAGTAAAGGCTTAATTTGAGCTATTATTGAGAATCCTTTCTACAACAAGACTTAATCAAGAAAGAAAAGATTAATTAGAGCTGTTATAGCTTATTCATAGTACAAAAGACTCGAATCTAATCAATAAAACCGAGTTTTTATAGAGTTCCGACTCGAATGCATGTAACGTCGTCTTATCTCATATTAACAAGACTTAATCAAGAAGTAAAGGCTTAATCGGGGCTATTTTATCCAATCCTTGCTACAACAAGACCTAATCAAGAAGTAAAAGATTAATCTGAGCTGTTATAGCCAATTCTGAGCACAAACGGCACGAATCTAATCAATAAACTCGAGTTTTCATAGAGTTCCGACTCAAAAGCATGTTACGTCATCTTATATCCTATTAACAAGACTTAATCAAGAAGTAAATACTTAATCCGAGCTATTATAGCGAATCCTTGCTACAACAAGACTTAATCAAGAAGTAACAGATTAATCGGAGCTGTTATAGTCAATTCTGAGTACAAAAGGCTCGAATCTAATCAATAAACCCGAGTTTTCGTAGAGTTCCGACTCGAATGCATGTAACCTAGTCTTATCTCCTATTAACAAGACATAGTCGAGAAGTAAAAGCTTATTCGGATTATAGAGAATCTTTGCTACAACAAGGCTTATTCAAGAAAGAAAAGATTAATCGGAGCTGTTACAGCTAATTCTTAGTACAAAATGCTCGAATCTAATCAATAAAACCGAGTTTTCATAGAGTTCCGACTCGAATGCATGTAACGTGGTCTTATCTAATATTAACAAGACTTAATCAAGAAGTTAAAGCTTAATCGGGGCTATTATATCCAATACTTGCTACAACAAGACTTAATCAAGAAGTAAAAGATCAATCTGAGCTGTTATAGCCAATTCTGAGTACAAAAGGCTGGAATCTAATCAATAAACCCGAGTTTCCATACATTTCTAACTCGACTGCATGTAATGTGGTCTTATGTCCTATTAACAAGACTTAATCAAGAAGTAAAGGCTTAATCGGAGCTATTATAATGAATCCTTGATACAACAAGACTTAATCAAGAAAGAAAAGACTAATCGGTGTTGTTATAGCCAATTCTGAGTACCAAAGTCTCGAATCTAATTAATAATCGAGTTTTCATAGAGTTCTAACTTGAATGCATGTAACGTGGTCTTATCTCCTATTAACAAGACGTAATCAAGAAGTAAAGGCCTACTCGGAGCTATTATAGCGGATCTTTGCTACAACAAGACTTAATCAAGAAAGAAAAGATTAATCGGAGCTGTTAAAGCCAATTCTTAGTATAAAAGGTTGGAAACTAATCAATTAACCCGAATTTTCTTAGAGTTCTGACTCGAATGCATGTAACATGGTCATATCTCTAATTAATAAGACTTAATCAAAAGGCTTAATCTGAGGTATTATAGCGAATTCTTGCTACAACAAGAGTTAATCAAGAAAGAAAAGATTAATCGGAGCTGTTATAGCCAATTCTGAGTACAAAAGGCTTGAAACTAATCAATAAACCCGAGTCTTCATAGAGTTCCAACTCGAATGCATGTAATGTGGTCGTATCTACTATTAACAAGACTTAATCAAGAAATAAAGGCTCAATCGGAGCTATTATATCTAATCCTTGCTACAACATGACTTAATCAAGAAAGAAAAGATTAATCAGAGTTGTTATTGCCAATTCTTAGTACAAAAAGCTCGACACTAATCAATAAACCCGAATTTTCATAGAGTTCCGACTCGAATGCATGTAACGTGGTCATATTTCCTATTAACAAGACTTAATCAATAAGTAAAGGCATAATCCGGGCTATTATAGCGAATTCCTGCTACAACAAAACTTAATCAAGAAAGAAAAGATTAATCGGAACTGTTATAGCCAATTCTGAGTACAAAAGTCTCGAAACTAATCAATAAACCCGAGTTTTCATCGAGTTCTGACTCGAGTGCATTTAACATGGTCGTATCTGATCGGGAGTTCGCATCAATTGCTGTTCGATTGTCCGAAGCTTGTTTCCTGTTTCCATTGCATCCGACCAAAACCTGCTGATTTCGAGTGCAACTGTTTGGAGTTGCCTGTTCCGAGTCATTTCCACTCGACCAGTTCCTGTCTTGACGCGTGCTGCTGTCCATTATTGTTGTTGTATCGAACTGTTGTTATCAGTTCCTGTCTTGTGCGTGTATCGCTCGTTGGAACATTTTGTTCCATACATGCTTAATAATGTTTTGATGATTTATGTTGATACACAAAACAAAACAACAAAGAGGCGAAGCAATCATCAAAGAAAACAAGTCGCAAAAAGGTGTTCTGTACATGCCTAACGTACGCAACAGAATGATCACAATGTACGTAAAATGCTAATCCTAACGTACGTAATATATAGTTGATAACGTACGTAATGTGAAGGTTCTGAGTTCAAACAAGATGAACGTTGGAGATGACGTCATGGCATAGGTCAGCAAGCAACAGACATAATGACCTAATATAACATACGTAAAGGGGTGTTGATAACATACGTAAAGGAAAGAAACGAATGTCACTGGACTAAAACTGGTACGTGGTAACGTACGTAATATATGAAGGTTAACGTACGTAATATTGCTAGCGTACGTAATACTATGGAGATAGCGTACGTAATCAGAGCACAGGAGGTTAATGGCTAGTTTGGGTGATGAAGGCTATAAATACCACATCTTTCGTATTATTCCACACAACAACTTCAAGCACTCATCTCATTGATCAGATACTCATATTGATATTATTATTGTTGTGATATAGAACTTACATTGTTAGTTTGAGTGTTTATACATTCAACATTATACACGAGAGGTAAAAGAAAAGATACAAGTCGATTCGGTGTTATTAGGATCAAGGATCCGGCATTATTAGAATCGCAATCGCTATCATCGTGAGGTTTATCTAGTACCGATAGAAAGCTAGAGCGATTGATTCCTTGTCCGATAGAAAAGGAAAATGGTTTAACTTGGACCGACACAAAGACAAGTATGAGTGGTTTATCACGGACCAATAGAAGACGTGATTGTAATGGTTATCCCTCGACCGATAGAAGAGGGGTGCAAAGGTTTTTATCTTGAACCTATAGAAAAAGAAACCGAGAGAGGATGTAGGCTCGTTTATAGCCGAACCTCTATAAATCCGTGCGTCGTTTAATTTCCGCACATTTAATTTATGCTTCCGCAACACGGTGCATTATCCGATATTGCTCCAACAATGGGTATCCATTATTGTTGCTATATCGCACTGTTCTTATCAGTTCCTGTCTTGTGCGCGTGCCGCTATCCATTATTGTTGCTGTATCGAACTGTTGCTATTAGTTCATGTCAGTTCCGAATCGTGCTGTTCGATTCCTTTTGGCTAAGTGTTGTTTGCTTCCGCTCTTAAAACAGCCTTCCGCTGTACCGATAGTGATTTCGCATCATAAGTGGCATCGGAGCGCCAGTTCTTGATCTTTGGCATTATGGATCTCAACGATGCTGATTTCTTGATAAAACTTCGCGACGCATTGCGGGACATACCAGAACAATGCGACCAGTATTGGTAACCTAGATGTGGTGATTATGAACGACCCTCGCGCCATGTCGAAGAATTCAAAGTTAACGAGCTTCCGGAGTTCGTTGGTGGGACAGATCCTGAAGTTTACTTGGAATGGGAACGTAAAATTGATCGCATGTTCGAGTTTAAAGACCTCGATGATGATAAACGATGCAAGTATGCAATTCTCAAGTTGGGAAAAGGCGCTTCACTTTGGTTCGAAAGAGTCAAAACACGAAGAACTCGTGCGGGGAAAGAAAAGATCCGTTCGTGGGATTCATTAAAAAGAAAACTTCATAAAAGATATGTACCAACATCACATCGGTTGTCCTTATACTAGAAGATTGCCGACCTTGTGAAAGGAAAGTTAAGTGTCGGTGAATACATTGACGAGTTTGAAAATCTGACCTTAATGGGAGAAATAGAAGAGAATGAGGAGCAGAAGATGTTGCATTTCTTGCGCAGCTTGAACCGAAGCATAGCTAACTCGGTGGAATTATACCCATACGAAGACTTTGATACATTGTGTGGACTATGTGTAAAATTGGAATCTCAAAACAAAATGAAGTTTTATAAACCCGAGTTTCCATCCAAATTTGGGAACCCAAGTGTCGGTTCCAGTTCAGCTGCTAAAATGACCGTACCGATTCCTACCCCTAATGCGGTTCCTAAGGCCCCCTACGTGCCAAAAGGAACAAGTTTGACTAAAGTACGATGTTTCAAATGTCAAGGGTTCGGTCATTATTAAAATGCTTGTCCGAACAAACGAGTGGTGACACTAAAAGAAGCAGTCACGATCCGAGACGAGTTGTTGGTCGAGGACGAAAAGTAAAGACTGGGTGATGTGTTTGATTTCAACGTGGAGGACGAAGAAGGAGAAGAATGTGAAACTTACGATGCTCCAAAATATGATACGGATTTAGTTCTTTGTACTTTACAAGCCAATTCTGTTTCGAATGATTCGAAACAGCAGGATCAGATATTTCACATAAAGTGTCAAGTCGGGAATAAATGGTGTAGTTTGATCATTGATGGAGGAATTTGCACCAAGGTAGCTTCGAGTAAGATAGTGACTAAACTCGGGCTGACAACTATGACTCATCCGAAACCTTACACTTTACATTGGCTCGATGATGGGAGCAAATTAAAGGTGACAAAACAAGTGAGAATCAGATTAACCATGGGTTCGTATGATGACAACGTATTATGTGATGTACTCCCAATGGATGCATGTCATGTACTTTTGGGACATCCATGGATGTTTGATAGGGATGTTTTACATTGAGGAAGAAGCAATGAGTATGAGTTACGGGATAAGGGCAAAAAAATTGTGCTTAAACCGATGTCACCTCAAGCTATTCGTTCTATGAGCTCTAATCGGGTTGAAAAACCGAAACTTACCATGTTTGCTAGCGAGAGGGATATGGAACATGCTATTGATGATGGTGAGTGCGTGTATGTGTTGATATTGAAGGAGACACAGAACGATAACATGGTTGTGCGGAACGACGGAAAGATGGATGCTTTATTACACGAATTTGCGGATGTTTTTCCCGAAAAGTTGCCATCGGGTTTGCCACCTATTCGTGGGATTGAACATCAAATCAATCTCATACCAAGTGCGTCGCTCCCTAACAAAGCTGCCTATAGATGTAATCCTGAGGAGACGAAGGAATTACAAAAACAAATCGAAGAACTAATGAACTGCGGGTATGTTCGAGAAAGTCTAAGCCCTTGTGCAGTTCCAGTTTTACTTGTTCCTAAGAAGGACGGATCTTGGCGAATGTGTATTGACAGTTGAGCCGTGAATAACATAACAATCAAGTATCGATTCCTGATTCCGAGACTTGATGATATGTTGGACGAACTACACGGATCCGTGATCTTTTCAAAAGTCGATTTACGGAGTGGTTATCACCAGATTCGTACGCGAGAAGGAGATGAGTGGAAGACGGCTTTCAAAACTAAACGCGGGCTGTATGAATGGAACGTTATGCCGTTCGGCCTTACAAATGCGCCGAGTACTTTCATGCATTTGATGAATGAGGTACTTAAGCCATTTGGGAAAATTTGTAGTTGTTCACTTAGATGACATTTTGATTTATAGCCGATCGTTGAAAGAACATTTCGGACACTTAAGGCAAGTCTTCGAGACTCTTAGGGATCAAAGGCTGTATGGAAAACAAGAGAAGGGCTCATTCTTAGTCGAAAGTATAGTCTTTCTTGGCTATAGCGTTTCGAAGGATGGGGTGTCGGTTGATCAAACCAAGATCGAAGCAATTAAATCATGGCCGATTCCTACTACAGTGATGGAATTTAGGTCGTTCCATGGACTTGCTTCATTCTACCGAATATTTATTCGGGATTTAAGCACCATTACAAGCCCGATAACGGAATGTTTAAAGAAAGGTACGTTTAATTGGAGCAGGGCTGCCCAAGAGTCATTCGAAAATTTGAAGACAAAGTTGTGTGAAGCACCAATCTTGGCATTACCCGATTTTTCACAACCGTTCGAAGCAGAGTGTGATGCTAGCGGAGTTGGCATTGGAGCGATTCTCATTCAAGGAAAACGCCCTATTGCTTATTTTTTCAGAAAAGTTAAACGGTGCTCGTCTCAATTATTGTACGTACGACAAAGAGTTCTATGCTAATGTGAGGGCTCTAGATCATTGGAGTCACTATCTTCGGCCAAAGCATTTCATCCTACATTCGGACCATGAGTCATTGAAGTATATTAATGGGCAACACAAGTTAAGTCCGAGGCATGCTAAGTGAGTGGAATTCTTACAATCATTTCACTTTTCATCAAAATATAAAGACGGTAAAAGCAATGTTGTTACGGACGCGTTATCTAGGCAGTATGCTCTACTGTCTACTCTTGAGGTTCGTTTACTTGGGTTCGAGATGTTGAAAGAGTATTATTTTAACGATGCTGATCTCATGGAAATTTTTGCCCGATGTAAATCTGGTCCGTTCGAGGAATTTATGATACAAGACGGGTTTCTCTTTAAGGGAATCGACTTTGCTTGCCCAAACATACAGTTCGGGAACTATTGATTCGTGCCACTTTGGCATGACTAAAACCATGGAGGTAATTAGGGAGCATTTCTATTGGCCAAAAATGCAGGGAGACATAAATCATATCGTGAGTAAATGTGTGACATGTCATGTGGCGAAGAGCTTGTTCAAACCGGGCATGTATATGCCTCTACCGGTTCCGGATAGGCCATGGGAGGATGTTTCAATGGATTTCATTATTGCGTTGCCTCGTACTCAACGGGGTAAAGATGCTATTATGGTGGTCATAGATCGTTTATCGAAAATGGCTCATTTTGTAGCGTGCCACAAGACAGACGATGCAAGCAATGTGGCCGACTTATATTTCCAAAAGGTGGTACGTTTACATGGAATTCCGAAGACTATTGTGCCGGATCGAGATTCAAAATTCCTTATCTACTTTTGTAACACCTTATGGAGGAAGGTGGGAACCAAACTCTTGTTTAGCACTTCGTACCATCCTCAAACCGACGGACAAACCGAAGTGACTAATCGAACTTTGGGAATATTGTTGCGTAGTATTGTAAGCAAGACACAAAAGGACTGGGATTTAAAACTTGCACATGTGGAGTTCGCATACAACCGATCCCCTACGCATGACACGGCTCACTCACCTTTCGAAATCGTCTATGGTTTGAATCCATTTATGTATCCTATCTCGATTCTTGATCTTTCTCCCTTATAAATTTGAAGAACATAAAGGCAATAGTCATGTGTAAATGGCTGTGAAAGCAAGTATTTGTTCTTCGATGACCAAATCTGAAAGAGGGGAAAGAAAAAATGAAAGCTGACTTCCTAAAGTTATTGCTTAATTTACTATCCCCCGGAAATAACTTGTCTTCCTCTTTCATGATTCAGTGCAAGATTTAAACAAGGTAATTAATTTGTCAACTGATGAAGCACATTACAACTTGTGATTTATGAAATAATTCTTTAACTTCCTTTAACTAAGTCAGATTGAGTTCAACTTGGCAGAGGTAATGTTCTTGACAGAACACTCAAACGGGATTATGGTTACAAATTACTACCTTGAAAGCCGGCTCAGCCTCTATTTTCCCTGGTAAGTCGGAAATTTCTAGCGCCCACTATATTATGAAGAAGAGATTGTGAGCAAAAAGCATTTCATGCTTAGTGTCTTACATACCTGTATGATGTGTTTTTTAAAAAAATGATGAAGAAGGACACATCTGATACACCGAACAAAATCCCGACAACTGCCATAACTCGCATGATATAGACCACGAAAAATATGAAGGTGAACCACAATGAAAAGCATACCTGTCCTATTAGTGTGCACATAACGGAGCAATCATCCTCTCGACCTACTTCTAAAGTTAGATAGAAATGGAGAGAGTGGCTTGATGAAATTCTCTCGTTTGATTTTAAAATACTTTCTCCCACGCACTTCTGCCCTCTTTCACCGAGGAGGAAAGAGTAATATTTCAAGGTGAGCAAAGACCTGAATTTACAATATATTCCTAACCTGAATTACATCCAGAAGTTTTCCTTTATCAATCCATAAGCATCGTGTAGTGATTCTTATTTTTCCTTTCAAAGCATTCTCAAGTGAACCATTTACAGCCTGAGGGCGCATAATTTCCATACTGCACGACAGATATAAATCTGACTTCATGTAATAACAAATTCAAGAAAGAAATAAGTTTGGAATTTCTAGATTATGTACCTAACCACTATAATGCCATCAGATGCAATTCTCATCCTCTCATCAAGATAGAGTTCAGATGACGTGCTAAATGCTTTGTCACCATCACTGTACATCAAATGAGTTATTCAAACTTAATCAACATGATATTAAGCTCGCTACACAATTCCCTCATGTTTACATGACACAGAGAGATACAGAGAGAAAGAGAGAGAGAGATGGATGGAGCAAGATATGGAGAGGGAGAGAGTTTCAATAATAACCTGCAGATTCTCTTTACCAAGGGAAATGAAACCATTAGATAGAACTCTTCTTTTTCTTAAATGTGACACCTCTAGCATCTCCCCGTTCTTTATAACCTGAAATAAGAGCATGTTATATATTATGAGCAACAATAGTAAAACCGACATATTGGAATTAATTAACAACCCAACAGAAGAAATCAGCCGTTCATTCGTTCATTCATCTGGTTTATTCTTTAAGGATAGAAAGCATGTCAAAATAACAAGCAAAGAAAAGTAACTGAGATAGCTATTAGCTACTACGAGATGCAAAAAGAATATAAAAAATAAAGAACCAACACTCAAGATAGAGATTGATAAAAGCATAAAAAAATCGCCTGAAGACAAATTTTGACAATACAGTATAATAATACCTTGTTTGATCCATATTCCCATCGTTGTTGGCAAACGTACCAAACATTTCTGCATAAGGTACCTCTCCACCCTACGCCCACAAATTGGTCAATCAACAAAGGATTACAAACTTAAGGCCACAGATTAAATTTACTACAACAACTAAATTAATTATACGAATTCATTTATTTTTAAAATTTCCTCCGAATCCAGAATATCCCCTGGTTCAGCCCTGATTAAAATTTATAACTTATCACATCTCAACAACTAAAATGCATCTTTTAAGTATTCAAGAGACTATCAATAACAAAAGTTTGAACTTGAAAGGGTAAAATAATTATTTCTAGTTACAACTCAGAGATGGGTAAAAATTTGCAATTTCAAGGGGGGGGGACTGATGCAATCTGGAGCTGGAGTAGAAATTTACCTCCATTTGCCAAGAGAATCGGTGGTAAACAGACACGACCGCCATAGAAGTAACCTTGAGGCTCGACATAACCGCCGCCACCAAATATACGGACCTCTCCGATTTCTTCAGCGCCACCTTATCCGACACGCCGACCGTCGTCGCCGCTGATACTTCCATCCCAGCACGCCCTCCTCCATTTTCCACCCCCAAATGTTTTGATTTCTCATCCTCCAGTGCAACACAGACCGTCAAATTAGATTTTCTCCTCTTAAACCTCCAAAGCTTGCGACATTTCTGAAGGAATGGGGAAACCCAGAAATTGGGACCGATTATTGAGGTGGGCCTCGGGACGAGAAACGGTCCATGCTTGAAATATGGTGTCGATTGAAATTTCGGCCGCCATAGAAGGTGGGAGTGGGATAGTTCTGTGAACAAAGAGAAGGGGATTTGGAAGGGATTAAAGTTGTGGGAAAAAGAGTTTGTTATGACCACAAGATTTGTAAAGGAAGTGATGGGAATTGGGGGCGCCGGGCAACAGCTTCTAGTGATGCGGGGTGATTTATTACTGAACCTTGTAGGTAAATTGGGAAGTGAATGAACGGCGGACAAGAGAATAAGAAATCGAGTCCGCAAATGAAGAAGGGAAAAAATTATATACGCCCTCCATTTTTCTTTAGATGTCGTTTGACTTTTTAGCACACATTTTTAGGTGCTTTGACCGGGTAGTTAAATTTATCATTTTTTAAATTTTATTTTTTTGAATAAAAATATACAATCTAAATTTTAATTCACAAAAAAAATTATTTAAAGATAATAATTTTAACTATACGGTCAAAGCACCTAAAAATGTGTCAAAAAGTCAAACGACATCTAAAGAAAAATGAAGTATAAGATAAGAAAGTAGGATATATAAAAATATAAATATATAGATGAGAGATAGATAAGTAGGAAAATGCATTATTATTTTTCAATTTTTTATAATATTAATATAAATAAATTTTAATTTACATTTCTTATTATATTTTAAACAGTTGAATATATAATTCAATTGTTTATTTTAATTTTAAATTATAATTTCAAAATAAAAATATATGTATTCATATAATATTTTATTTATTATAATTTAAAGAAATTATTTTCTTTTTTAATATTTTTTAAATTTATTAATTTTAATCCGATTTTTTAAGTAAAAAACTATATGTGCTCTTATAAAAAATCCGTTATAAAATTATTAAACAAATTTAAATAATTTATTTTGTTTTAGTGTAAAAATTTAAATTTGACGATATTTTTTCTTTGAAAATATTTAAATTACTTTTCGTAATTATTAAGATGATTTAGTCTATTGCAACGCTTTTAAGTTCACGTATAATCCAAAACTTTTGGTTTGTGTTGCATTAATGTCTTTTGCAACAGTGCATTCATGTCTAATGCAACATTAATTGAGTAGTATTGCAAAAGACCAAATATCAGAGGGCTATTGCAATACTTTTCCTTGCAACACTGGAAATATGTGTTGCGTTGGACACCACTTTATGAAAATTAATAGACTAGAAACCTGTTCGGTTGCCCTCTATTAAGATTTATAAAGAATTCAATCACCAATATGAAGTAGAGCGACGATACTTCCGGATTTCACATGGGAGTGTGTTATTCCGATAAATAGAGGGAGATGGGTAACAAGAATAGAAAAGACCTTAATTCTATACTCAGATCATAATATAACAAGTCACTAAATAATCTGTTATACTTAATGTAGACATAACTCTCAATATGACTATGAATCCACTCGCAATTCTACTCGAGAAGAACACCCTGATTGGACCTAACTTTGTGGACTGGCTCCGCAATCTGATGATTGTCCTCAGTATAGAGGCACTGGGATACGTCTTAGAGACGGACATTCCGATGCCTCCTGTGCGGACTAGAGCCAATCAGTAAGAGATTGAAAACCACGAAAAGTGGGTTAAGGATGGCATAAAAGTCCGTGCATACATGATGGCTTCTATGTCTAATGACCTTCAGAGAGCTCATGAGAAAATGACTTCTGCTAGGCATATTCTATCTCACTTAACCGAACTTTATGGTGAGCACAGTAGAACTGCTAGATATGAGATATCCAAGCAACTGTTCGGTGCAAGGATGAAGGAAGGTGAGAAGGTTGGGGAACACGTCCTCAAAATGATATCCATGGTCGAGAGATTGGAGGCTCTTGATTTTAAAATGGACACTTCTCTTCAAACCGACCTTATCCTTCAGTCTCTCCATGATTCCTTCTCATAGTTTGTTATAAACTTTAACTGCAATGAGATTGCATGTAATTTACTGGGCTAATGAACAAACTTGTGACCGCTCAGTCTCAGATAAAGACTCCGCGGATGAAGGAGTCTGCTCTTGTGATTTCTTCTGGACCTCGGAGGTCTAAGAACAAGAAGAAAAAGACCAAGAAGCAGAATGGACCACATGTCAAGGACTTCAAGGGCAAGGACAAGGCCCCAACGGTTCCGAAGAACAAGAAGAATAAGGATGCTTGTCTCAAGTGTGGTGAGTTGCGCCACTGGGCTAGAAACTATCCGATTCTTCATGGCACTTCAGGTACAGAACTTTTAGTTTTGGAAACAAATTATTCTGCTACTGTATTTTCTAATTCCTGGATACTGGATTCTGGTGATAGTTCTCATATTTGTACCGTGAATCTGAATCTGGAACAAAGTAGGAAGCTTGGAGATGGATAAGTTATGATCACTGTCGGAAGCGGGCATAGTGTCAAGGCAACCGACATAGGATCACTTCTTTTGGGTTTGGAATTCGGCTTTATTTTCACTTTAGAAGATGTACTTGTCTTGCCATAGGGGTACAAAAACATTGTATCCATTCCGGTCATGGACCGAAAAGGCTTTTCATTTTTCATTGGTAATGGTTCTTGCAAAATTTATTTCAGAAATAAACTAGTAGTTACTGCTACATTATCAAATGAATTGTATCATCTAAATCTCAGCAACAAAGTAGTTGTGAATACTATGACTAGAAAACGTGGTAGGGATGAAACCAATCAGGTTTTGAAATGGCATCTTAGAATTAGTCATGTTGGTCAGACCAAGGTTTACAAGATGGAAAAAGATGGACTTATGGGTCCATTGGGATCGGATCCCTTTCCTACTTGTGAATCTTGCCTTAAAGGAAAAATGACTAAGGCCCCCTTCACAGGGACTTTTGAAAGAGCCACTGATAAACTGGGATTAATCCATACCGACGTATGTGGTGCTTTGGAAGCAGCACGTGATGAATATTAATATTTCATTACGTTTACAGATGATCATACTAGGTATGGTTATGTATACTTAATGAAACATAAATCTGAGGCCTTTGAGAAATTCCAGGAATTCAAGTCCCTAGTCGAGAAACAAACTAGTAATCATATCAAAGCACTTCGGTCAGACCGAGGTGGCGAGTATATGAGTACGGAGTTTGATGAGTTCCTTAAGGAACATGGAATAGTTTCACAACTAACACCTCCAGGTACTCCTCAGTTAAATAGTGTGTCAGAAAGAGGGAACCGGACCTTGTTAAACATGGTCCATTCCATGCAGGGCTATACTGACTTACCGATTTACCTGTGGGGGTATGCACTACTGACTGCCGCTTATATCTTGAACAGATGTCCTTCCAAATCTGTTCCTAAAACTCCACATGAGATGTGGGAGGGCAGGAAACCAAGTCTTAATCATATTAGGTTTTGGGGATGTCCCGCCTATGTCAAGAAGACTAAGGTCGAAAAGTTGGAAGCAAGGTCCGCGAAGGGACATTTCATTGGATTCCCGTCTGGGACGATGGGGTATCTATTCTACATGCCCGAAGATCGAAAGATCGTTGTTGCTTTACAAGCACACTTCCTGGAAGATGAGTTCATTCAGGAAGGCGGAGCAGGTAGAAGTATTTCTTTAGAAGAATACAATGAAACTCCTCGGGAGACACCTGTGCAAGAAACTGGAACTGAACCTTATGAAACACAAGTACAACCACCTCGTTGGTCTAATAGGGTGTCTCATTTACCTGAGAGGTATGGGCTTGTGCACTTGGAGGAGCTGGGTCTCCATGAGGTTCCGAGTGATAGCCAAGAGATCGACCCAACGACCTATAACCAAGCGATGATGGATGTAGACTCCGTGAAATGGCGTGAAGCTATGGAAGCTGAGATAGACTCGATGCATGTCAATCAGGTCTGGACTCTGGTAGACCGCCCCAAGGGCATAGTGCCTATTGGGAACAAGTAGATCTACAAGAGAAAGACTGATGGAGATGGCAAGGTTGACGCCTATAAGGCCAGGCTTGTGGCAAAGGGTTATACCCTGAAGGAAGGGATCGATTACCATGATACCTTCTCGCTCGTAGCCATGATCAAGTCTATTCGCATGATGCTTGCTATAGCTGCCTACCGCGATTATGAGATATGGCAAATAGACGTAAAGACGGATTTCCATAATAGATTCCTCGAGGTGGAAATCTATATGGAGTAGCCTAAAGGCTTTGTGTCTGAAGTTGATATTCAGAAAGTGTGCAAGCTTCATCGTTCCATTTATGGACTGAAACAAGCGTCGTGTAGTTGGAACCTTCGTTTTGATGAGGCGGTCAAAGAGTTTGACTTCATGCAAAATGAAGAGGAACCTTGTGTATACAAGAGGGTTAGTGGGAGCAAGATCGCATTCTTAGTACTATATGTGGATGACATTCTACTAATAGAAAATGATGTGGGAATGCTCAGTTCTGTGAAAGCTTGGCTTTCGAGTAATTTCTCTATGAAAGACTTGGGAGAAGCAACCTATATTCTTGGTATTCGGCTCTACCGGGATAGAGCCAAGAGAACAATAGGTCTTTCCCAAGCCCTCTATATAGATAAGATCTTAAAGCGGTTTAAGATGGATGATTCTAAAAGAGGGTTCCTTCCGATGCAAGATGGAATAAAACTCACCTCGAAGATGTGTCCTCAAAGTGAGGAACAACGAAGGGAAATGAGTAATATACCATATGCTTCGGCCGTGGGCAGCCTTATGTATGCTATGTTGTGTACGAGACCAGACATTGCGCATGGTGTAAGCATGGTGAGTAGGTTTCAGGCAAACCCAGGTAGGGAACATTAGACTGCCGTAAAGAATGTTCTCAAGCACTTGAGAAGGACTAGAGATATGGTTCTGATGTATGGCGGTGGAGAATTGGATGTGGTGGTATTCATTGATTCGGACTTCCAGGGATAGAAGGACGACTCGATGTCTACTTCTAGCTATATATTTACTCTTAATAGAGGAGCAGTATCTTGGAGTAGCGCCAAGCAAAGCGCGACTGCTGATTCCACCTGTCAGGCTGAGTATCAAGAAGCCTCGGAGGCTTCGAAGGAAGGGTTCTGGATTAAGAAGATTATGGGAGAACTTCAAGTGATACCATGTGCTGAGCTGCCTGTTCCGCTGTACTGTGACAACGACGGAGCTGTAGCGCAGGCCAAGGAACCGAGGTTTCACAAAAGCACCAAACATATTGAGAGGAAGTACATCTCGTAAGAGAATTTGTTCGCAAGGGATACATTGTGCTGCACAGAGTAGACTCGGCCGACAACGTCGCTGATCCACTGACCAAGCCACTTTCTCAGACTAGCTTGGAGCATCATTTGGAGAATATAGATATTAGATACCATAGTGTGTGGCATTGAGTGCAAGTGGGAGATTGTTAGGAGTATGCCCTCGAATGCCACTCAGAGGATGTTGAGTGAGGGCATTGTACTTGTAATTATGTAAATCATTAATATAAGGCAATGGGTGTTTCTTTATTTACTGGTAGTGACTGGCATTCCTAACTCGTAAATATATATATAGAAACTAGTCCGTGTATTTGAGTGCAAAACGTTCCACTCCTTATTGGATAAGGGGGTCGGCACTGGAAAGGTTTATAGCTCAAATACTTAATCGTTCCCAAGTCGATGAAACTTGACTGGGCGTTAAGTTTATGTGAAGACTTGTATGATGTGTTCTTTGACCTGGAGAGTGCCTGTCGAACGCTAATGGTTAGTGGGAGCACACGTTGTAGGTATGCTAATTATATTAGTGTACTCGAACCGACTCACCCTCGATTCGTCACATGAATTTCACTCTGGGATTGTCAATGATAGAATTGAAAGGTTGTGATAGGTATTCGTGAACCTTCGACTTGAGGATTTAGTAAGGATGTGCTTGTGATGTCAAGATTTTCATTAGAGTAGTTCGGCCCAGTAAGCCGGGAGGTGGGGTCAACCTCGACATGCATCTTGGCGGGCAAGTAGCAGGTCCTACTGAATACCAAGATATAACTCTTTCTCCCGTTAGTAAGCGGGTTATATGTCCTATGCGGTTATTGGCCGATGAGATCATAAGTCTTTAGCCAAAGCATTGGATCTAGTTGTATTGGATACACGAGAGCTCGATGATCTCGATTTGCATTAACGAATGCATAGCGTCAAGTACAAATAGTGTTTGACTGACCGTGACCCTATAACTTGATCGGGACATTTGAAACAAGGGTTTATACGTATACTGATATTCACGACATAATGGTTCTTGAATGATCCCATCATTCGTTCTCAACTGGGGTATAGTGTAGGCCGCCAGGCTGGCTAGGTGGTGCTACTACTCTTTGGTTCCTCCCATTGCTAATTGAGGCGAACCTACCGAGTCGCGCAATAGGATTGATGACGGAATGAATCAAGCTAATTCTCTCATTATGAATATTTGATATTGGATATCTAAATTTGGGACATTAGATGTCTAAATCGATTTATTGGATAAATTGATTTATGGCCTAATGAATCAAGCTAATTCTCTCATTATGAATATTTCCTGGAGAAATTAATTATGCTATTTTGTATTTGATATGTTTATTTAATTCGATTAATTAAATGATATAAATACATCAGAACGGAATTGGAGTTTATCTGTTTAGACTCTCGGGAGTCCGAAACGGACCAAACTCGTCCGTTTTTGCATGGTGGCCGCCCCCTTAGTTCCACCCATCTTCCTCTTGTCTTGTTGTTTTATTTTATATGAAAGAACATGACTTTTTGGGGTTGGTATTCATGTGACATGAGTTGTTCACATGAGGGTAGAATTTGAATAAAGGAGGAAGACTTCTCATCACTCCACTCATTCATTTCCAACGTGAGAAAGGGTAGAGAGGGAGAATAATATTTTTCTTCAAGTGTTTTTCTTATTCATAACATTGTTCTTGAAAGTTTTCTTGGAGAAAATATCAAGACATAAAAAGAGAAAGTGAGTTATACACTTAGAGTGTTGTAATCACAAATCAATAGCTTCATCACCTAGCTCTAGCCGTATCCTTGGAGGATAGCAAGGTGATCGTCATCCCGTTCGTTTCTTCGGCGTGTGGCAAGTAGAGGTGTTGTTTTTCGACGTTGGATCATCCAAGGGCTTGGAGCACATTGGATCGTAGGGATATACAAGTAAAGCTTGGGGAAGAGCTCAAGAGAAGGAATCCATTTAATAAACGGACTACAAGGGTGAGTTTCTTACATCTCTCGTGTTTTCGTTTATATATCCGTATATACATAGCTCGATCGATCCTCGTAGGGATTAGGATCGAATTAATTTTCATTTTACCGCTTCCGCTGGGCCGTCATTTTAGGCACTGAATCCCAACAAGAACATACGACGAACTCCTACCAGGTCAAGGTAGTGCGCTCAGTAAGCGTTAATGCAGTAGCACACCAGTCTTTTGCTCCGTCTTGTAACAGGCTCACCGCGAAACGAACCTTTAGGTTTTCCGGACAACCACTGGTACGGAATGCACATTCCATGTCCGAGATCCAGTGCATGCTGACGATCGGGTTCGAGTCTCCCTTGAACTCTGGAGGAGAACAAGCAGAGAGATCCCGATACTGAAACTCTCGCGCTCGGGGCTGCCCACCAGCAGTGGGTGGAATCGTCGCGATCCGATCCTCCATAAATACTACCACTTCATTACAAATGTCGGTAATAATCTCGGGGATTGCCTCCCCAATAACGTGCGTCACCTCAGCCGCAATCATCTCACGAACTGCTCAAAGAAGAACTAGCATCAAAGATCTGACTCAGTATTGTTGTTACTTCTCGTGATGGCCATTCTGGGTAATAATTATAGCGATTTATTGGCACACAATAAATCAAGTTAACTACGCTCACGCTCAACTCCTCGGATTCTCCGTGACTTTCCATGACTCGAGCACGGATCCTGTGCTTCAGATAGTAGGAGCTCTACTACTACTACCTTACACACCTATCCTTACTCATTTCGAGTCCCATCCCGGAGTGCCCAAGTAGTTCCTTTCCGACGGTTATACCATTTGCCCGTACCAACATATGTAAACACTCTTCCTACCTTACTAGGAATTTCACCTAATCCCACTACCCTTGCTATAACGAAATCCCCACTAGTCATGACGAGTCGTCTCGTGAATGCGCAATTGCATACAGTGTGAAATTAGATAGACATTCGCATAAAAGATTATATCCTACAATGGTTGGACTCAAACAAGAACTGTGCAATAGAACTAAATCCAACATTCTAAGGCTATTTGGTTCCTACTGCATACAACTTGTAAGGCATTCACTTAACAACCTATCAAGACTAGCATAATTTCCTTCTAGCAAGTAACAAACATGTAGTACAGTGTAATAAGCACCAAGCATCTAGCATACATACCCCTATATTCTAGAAAGCAATAAATTACACCAAGTACTCTACCTTTTCCCTTGGCATTAGCTGACTGTACACACTGCGCCTCCGGTCACCGTTTCTCAAACGTGCTTTTCCTTTCTTAAATTTTCTCAAAATTTAAAAAAAAAAAAGAAAATTCCGAGCCGAAAACTTGAGTTAAAACACACCAGAATGTGTTCTATTCGCTCAAGCTGTGCTCTTTTACCAACTTGTAACGCACCAAAAATTACAATAAATTTGAACTTTTTTATAAATGCCATTTTATTAGATAAAACCATAAGTGTTGAGAGCCAAATAAACGTTTCATCACAACCGTTAAGTTTAACAACCAACCCCAAATAAAACAGCATAAAATGTAATAATTCTAAACCTGAGTCTCAAAATAAATAATAACAAAGATCTTCTCAATGCGCCAGTGTGTACCGTCATGCCTTACTGCCACTCGCACCTAAAACAGTAATTTATAGGAAAAGGGTAAGCACGAAGCTCAGTGAATTCAAGCACCACATAAGATAGCAATCATATGAACACTACCCCTAACCACTGATATGTACAAATAATCCACACATGCCAGTTTGAGGACATATCCTAAACAGGCAAACTCATACAAGAATAATTGTTTATATAACCATCGGTCTCCCCGAATTCATACAACACCGTGAACGTGTTCCTCGGTCTCCCCGAGTTTATACGACACCCGTATACATATTTCTCGGTCTCCCCAAGTTTTATACGACACCAAAGGTCCATACTAGGCACTATACACACTAGTACCACATACAACAGAATTAACTAGCACACACATGAAATACAGTAATGCACATATAACCCCTAACCTACGCAGTGAGAGAACTCACCTAGATTAGAAGCGTATCACTACGAAACTATATCAAGTTCCAGGAAAGGTCACCACCTCTCTTTCTTCCCTAAAATGGGATTACATTGCATAATAAGCATTCCTAGCTAAAAACTTATAACAAAAGTTCAACTATATAATTCCATATACCCCATATATGTAGGTCTGTTCGGAACCTGTTTTACCCTTCATACACTAAACCTTTCCAGGGACATATTTATTGAAAATTTGTATTCAACACTAAACCTTTCCACGGACATATTTGTTGAAAATTTGACTAGATGGACACACAATCCGGTAATTAGTATTGAGAACTAATACCGAATTACATAATTATTAAAAGCAAACAATATGGAAGATAGAAAATAGATTAGTCTCAAATACTAAATAATTTTGTTATTATTATATTACCGAGTTTGTCAACCAAAACCGGGATGATCCTTCACGACTAGATCCGATTGTAAGAAAGGGGGAGAGAAGCAGGCTGTTCGGTTGAGGGACGAAATTGAATGCAAAACAAATATGTAAAAACCAACTTGTTTCTTGGATCTCTTAGTTGAAGAAAACCGCCCGAAGAAACTCCTGTCCTTGAAGGTTTTTACGCGCTTCAATGGCTGTAGGCTTCAGCGTAGAACCCCAGGATTTGATGCAGCTTTATCGTCGTTCCAACAGCAATTAAAGGAGCGATAAATGCAAAGGCGACTACTTGGAAACTCAAAGAAAGAAAAACGAGAGAGAGGAGGCTGCAGATTTCGGATGATGAATACGGATCCTATGAAGCTGTATTTATAGCTGCAGAACCCTAAGGAAGCACCAAAAAACGGCTAGGGATTTTTCAGGCCCAACTTATCCACCAAGCAAACCCGGTTCTAGAACCTTCTTGATCCGTATCGATTCGGGTCAGTCCGACCCGACTGAACCCGAGCTCCGCTAAAAATAAAGGCTCCTCGCGATCGATGCAGCATGCGAAGTGCAAAGTGCACCTACAACGCGCCACTTCATGAACCTTGCGTCTCGCGTCCATGGCCTGGCTCGGCGCACGTGTGGGCTTGGCCCATCCATACTCCACTAAGGCCTTTGAGATCCTAACTAGAGAAAAGACCTTATAAACTACATTTTTTTCTTATTCCTTCCAATGTGGGACAAAGGAAACATGCCAAAATCCATTTAGCATAAATATTTCCAACAATTCCCCACAAGGTTGGCAAGTTTCCTTTCACTCAGACAAATGATGTCACTTTGGTGTCATGAAGATTAAACCCCAGCATTATGAGAATAAACAAGAAGAGACCAATTCTATGGTATCCTTATAGGCTTAAACCAATAACCTTTTGACCTCTCCGGTTTACCCCCACACATCACATGTCAGCTTTGCATTCTCTCTGAGCGCTAATTTGGCCATGCGCTAAAATCCTTTTCATGACCCTCTAGAAGACAAACCACTAGTCTACATTTGAGGCGGCACCACTTGTAGGTCATATAGGCAAAGTTTTACAACATCTTTGTTGCATAGATGTCTCCATAATTTGTTAAGAGCCTCAACTCAACCTCGTTCTCGGCAACAACATACTATCCTACCTCACATGGATCTATCATTATTTGATATTACCTTCTATCATTAGTGACTTTGTTATTACCCATTAAACTTGAGAATTAGGAGCACTAATGTCAAGTTAGGTTTCCATCACTAATGATTCTATTGTGGTTTTAGACCCATGACTCTCGCGGTAGATGTAACCAAATCTCTCGTCAGAGGTTTGGTAAACGGATCTGCCAAGTTCCTACTCGTCTTGACATAGACAACTTTAATGGTACCATTATCAATAAGATGTCTCACAAAATTGTGTCGTAGACCAATATGTCTAGACTTCCCATTATATACGGTATTGTATATTGCTGACAGTGTGGCTTCACTGTCACAATACATGGGAATACACGGCATAGGAGTATCCCACAGACGGATATCCAATAGTAGATCTCTAATCCACTCTGCCTCTTTGCCGGATGAGGCTAAGGCAATAAGCTCAGCCTCCAGCGTTGAGTGAGCTATACATGTCTGTTTCTTGCTCGCCTAAGAAATAGCTCCTCCAGCAAGAGTATAAATACATCTACTTGTGGATTTAGAATCACTCTTATGATCTATCCACCTGGCATCGGAATAACCTTCTAGTATTCCAGAAGATGACGTGTAAGTCAACTCAAGAGTACTCGTCCTTTTCAGGTACCCTAGTACTCTGCCCACTGCCTTCCAGTGCTCCGTACCAGGATTGACAGTGTACTGACTTAATTTGCTTACAGCAAAAGCGATGTCAGGTCGAGTACAGTGTGTGGCATACATCATGCTACCGATTGCACTTGCATATTCTAGTTGAGCCACTGCCCGACCAGAGTTCACATTAAATTTTACACTAGAATCCAAAGGAGTGCTGAATTCCTTAATATTCAAGTGTTGAAACTTTGTCAGTATTTTCTCTATGTAATGAGATTGACATAGAGAAATCTGACTACTTGTCCTTTTCACTTTGATACCAAGAATGGTATCGACTTCTCCTAGATATTTCATTTTAAAGTTCGAGGATAGGTATTTCTTCATCTCAAGAATACCTTCTAGGTGAGTTCCAATAATCAACATATCATCGACATAAAGATATATAATAACAGTGTATTCGGTTATGTATTTAGAATAAATACACCTGTTAGCACTATTGTGTTGAAATCTGAATGCAATTATAGTGGTGACAAATCTCTCATCCCACTGTTTAGGAGCTTGTTTCAAACCGTACAGGGATTTAATAAGTCTACGCACTATGTTTTCCTATCCAGATATCACGAAACCTTCAGGTTGCTCTAAATATATCTCCTCGTTGAAATATCCATTCAGAAAGGTTGTCTTCACATCCATTTGTTGAATGTATAGACCTTTCAATGCTGAGACTGCTATAAGAGTTCTAATAGAACTAATTCTAGCAACAGGAGCATATGTATCGAAATAATCGATACCCTCTCGCTGCCTATACCCCTTGGCAATTAATCTTGCTTTATAGGCTGATATGGGTCCATCTCGATGAAACTTTCTCTTGAAAATCCATTTGGATCCTATGGGTCTCTTTCCCTTGGGTAGATCAACTAACTCCTAAGTTCCATTACCCATAATTGAATCCATTTCATCATCGACAGCTTCCTTCCACAGAGGAGCATCTATTGATGACATGGCTTCATTGAAGGTCTTAGGATTATCATCCAAGTTAATGTCAGAAATGACCTCTCTCGTCACTTTCTTTTGATTTCCTTCAACCAAATAAGAGAAAAAATCTTCTCCAAAGTTTTTCTCTTTTCTAATTCTTGTACCTCTCCTTGGTTCCTCTACAACTGGAGGTGGGTGTATTTCTCGAGAAGTACTTGGAGGTGTTGTGGGTTTAGGGTTTTCATCATCTCTAGAAAACTTATCCTCGAAGAATTCCACATCTCTAGATTCTACAACAACACCTGATTCAATATCCAATAATCGGTAAGCCTTGCTATTATGAGCATATCCAATGAACACACTCTTCATAGCTCCTGCTCCCAATTTGGATCGCTTAGTGTTAGGCGTATTTTTATACGCTTATTTATCATTATTTTGTATTCCTTTTATGATTAAATCTGCATAAATGAGCTTTTAATGCACTATTCTTATATGTTTTGCAGGAAATCGGAGTCTGGAAGCCGAAACGATGAAAAGCGGGCGAAAACGGTAATTTTTGGCCTGGGGCCGCGGCACGAACCAAGTGAGCCGCGGCACACGAAGACAACCAGCGAGCCCCGAGTGGACTGTACCGGGGGCCGCGGCACAAGGATGCTGAGCCGCGGCCCAGGGGGAAAAATAAGCGCCCAGGTATTAGGCGCTGAACATGGTGAGCCGCGGCACAGATTAAGTGAGCCGCGGCCCACGGGGCGGTTTTGATGTGTTGGCTGCGATTCTGGGCCGTTTTTGGAGCAATTTTCGACCCAATCCCCGAACGCGTTTTGGATGCTGATGATAGTTATAAATAGGTGTTTAAGGTCTGAAAAGAAGGGGGATTGAATCATCGAGGAATCAAGAAGAAGCAGAAAACATCAAGTAGCAGAGAGCGGAAGCCAGAAGAACGGAGGAATCCGAGTTCTTCGACTGCGTTTAATCTTCATGCTTTCTTTAATTATTTCTGTATTTTTATTCTTTAGCATGTCAGGCTAAAACCCTGTTCTAGGATTTTGATGAAACCGAGGTTTTGGCGAATTACTTTTGATTATCTATATAATTCCCTTTTCTGTTGAGTTTTCCCAATTATTTTTAATGCTTTCAATTGTGTGGCCTATAATTGAATTGTTTTAATTACGCAACTCGAATCGGGAGAGGAGAGTTGGTGAGGAAATATTGGTGAGAACCGTTTTATCTTGTGAGATAGGAATATACTCATAGGAACTACGTGGCCTTTTTGAAGATTCCGTGCCTTTTGCCTATTGTCGAATTAATTCACCTAGGGATAGAGTGTATTATTCGCTTTAGAAAAATCTACTGACCTCGGGAGAGGCGGTAGAGTACTTTAGCAACCTTCGCCTTCAATAAATTGGGAAATCATTAACTTCAAATAATCGAGAGTAAATTCGGATAAACCGAGGTGGATTCACAATCTTAGATTTATTTATTATTTGATTTTCTTTCTTCAATCAATCGTCTTTACTATTTATTCTTTATCGATTTTCTTTAATTAGTACTTGCAACTCAACTTTCGACAGTTCAAATAAAATTAGAATACATATAAATCGGTAATTAGTAAGTCAGTCCTTGTGGGAACGATATCTTACTCATCATTTTATTACTTGTCTACGATAACGTGCACTTGCGTTAAATGAAATCCGCAACAAGTTTTTGGCGCCGTTGCCGGGGACTGATTATTTTACTAATATTTATTTCAATATTTCTAGTCTTAGTTTGAACATTTTTTTTATTATTTTTGTGTAATTTTATTTATTTGTTTTTCCTTGAAGGAACTTCCGGTTAGTGCATGAGAAAATTCAGTAACGAAGGCCTACTACCTTTGGATACCGAACTCGAGCGCACTCTTCGGAGAAGCAAGAAGGAGAAATGAGAGCTACCAGCAGCAGGCACCATGGCCGATAACATGGGAAATCACGAAGCAGACAACCCCATTCAGCAAGCTCAACCGGCATTAGCACTCCGCGATTATGCTATGCCACAAATAAATGCAAACTTTTCGGGGATTCGGTGTCCAACCATCCAAGCGAACAACTTCAAAATCAAGCCGGATATATTCAGATGGTACAAGCGAGCCAGTTTTGTGGTTTGGCGAACGATGACCCCAACGCACATATCGCGTCATTTCTCGAGATTTGTGACACCTTCAAGAACAACGGTGTCACCGATGATGCTATCTGTCTGCGGCTTTTCCCTTTTTCTTTGAGGGACAAAGTCAAATTTTGGTAAAATTCTTTACCACCGGGCTCTATCACGACTTGGGCGGAATTAGCGCAAGCCTTCCTGGCTAAGTTCTTCCCACCATCAAAGACGGCGAGGTTAAGGAATGAGATCACTACTTTCGGGCAATTTGATATGGAGTCGCTTCACGAAGCTTGTGAGCGATACAAGGATTTACTGAAGAGATGCCCACACCATGGCCTACCGGACTGGCTACAAATTCAGACGTTCTATAATGGATTGAGTCCTTCTACATGCACTCTTGTTGATGCAGCCGCTGGAGGCTCCTTAATGGGAAAAACGATGGCCAAAGCACACTCTCTATTGAAAGCTATGGCTGCGAATGCTTATCAATGGCCGTCCGAACGAGTAAACCCAAAACGAGTTATGGAAATCTCCAATAACGATCCAATCTCTACATTATCAGCTCAAGTCGCCACCTTGACGCATCAACTTCAAGCCTTTTCACAGGCTCCTTCCCCCGTTACCATTGAATCATGTAATTGGTGTAACGGATCTCATCCTAGCGCAGAATGCCAAGTCGGAAACCCTTTCGAGCAACCTCCGATGGAACAAGCTCAGTTTGTGGGGAACGGGAACCGCCAAAATAATCCGTACTCCAACACTTATAATCCTGGATGGCTTAATCGTCCTAACTTTTCATGGAAGAACGGACAAAATTTAAACCAACCTCCGTTTGCTAAGCACCAACAACAACCTCCTCCCGCTCCAAAAATTTCTCTAGAGGAAGCAATGGCGAAATTGGCAGCAAATACGAGTCAGTTCATGGCCCATATGGAAGCAACCTTGCAAAACCATTCCGCTTCTATTCGCAATTTGGAAGTCCAATTGGGCCAAATTGCTAATGTATTAACAGCTCGCCCGTAGGGTACCTTGCCAAGTACGACCGAGACAAACCCCAGAGAGAGTATAAATGCCATCAGTTTGAGAAGCGGGAAAGAAGTGTGTGACCATCCCAAGAGGAACGAAAAGAGAAGTGAGGATGAGAAGAAGAAAAATTCGGCGACTGAGGAATCACAAATGTCTAGACCCTCGAAATTGTTTTCGGACAATCCGACAGCCTATGTGCCACCCATCCCGTTTCCACAGCGTTTGCAAAAGCAGAAATTGGACAAACAATTTTCCAAGTTTCTCGACGTTTTCAAGAAACTACATATAAATATTCCATTTGCTGATGCCTTGGAACAAATGCCGAGCTACGTGAAGTCTATGAAGGAAATCCTATCTAACAAAAGGAAGCTCGAGGAATATGAAACGGTGGCACTGACTGAAGAGTGCAGCGCGATTCTACAGAAAAAGCTCCCGCCAAAATTGAAGGATCCAGGAAGCTTCAATATACCGTGCACCATAGGAAACCTCTCTTTTGATAGGGCGTTGTGTGATCACGGCGCCAGCATTAATCTGATGCCACTTTCCATATTTAAGAAAATAGGCATTGGGGAAGCGAAGCCGACGACAATCTCGTTGCAATTAGCTGATCAATCTATCAAGTACCCGAGGGGGATAATAGAAGACGTCTTAATAAAGGTAGATAAATTCATTTTTCCGGCTGATTTCATTGTGCTCGATATGGAGGAGGACCAAGACATCCCAATTATTTTGGGAAGACCATTCTTAGCAACCGGTCGAACTCTCATTGACGTGGAAAAAGGGAAACTCACTTTGCGGGTTCAAGATGAGCAAGTCACTTTCCAAGTGTTTCAACCCATTCCGTGTCCAAGTAGTGTCGAGAAGAGTTCGCAGATTGAAAGTGTAGATACCTCTGCGAAGGACACACACCGGAAGAATTGTCGGTCGAAAAATTCAGAATCCGTTTCAGCTGCCCCGACGCCTAATAAGAATGAAGAGCAAGTTGCATATCTTAGGCATCTGAATATGTCGTCTTCAACATCCGTTCATCCACAATTGGAAAATTCTCATTCTGTCCTAAGTTCGCCCGTGGAGTTGGAAATTAAGCCGGATGTCAAACGGGTGCCAAGTCATGTGCAAAATGGGTGTTTCGGAAAGTTGTTTTTGTTAAAATCTTTTCGCAAAGAACATTGGGTGTCCAAACCAAAAATCGGATTGTTAAAGACCAATGGTCAAAAATTTAAAATACATATTAACGGTTCGATAGACGGGGCGGAGTTCAAATGGTGTTTGCGAAAAGTGAACTGATTTTCAAAAATTCCGGCTGAAGACTATAAACTTAGCGCTTCTCGGGAGGCAACCCGAGTATTAGTTGTAGATTTTTATTTTTCAGTTTTTTTCTTGCATTTTAGAGTCTTAATTTTTCGTCATTTTTGCTTTGATTTGCTTATCCCTCTCGTTCTTGATGTGTTCCTTTGAAAATTCAGTGCAGAAATCACCCCAGGGGAAGAAATCAGCAATGGGCCACGACACAAGAAAAATGAGCCGCGGCACACACCAGTTGAAGGAAAAAGGCCAAACAAACTGTACTCTGTGCCGCGGCACGACTTTACTGAGCCGCGGCACACCAGGTCCCTGAGCCGCGGCACATGTGCGCTGAGCCGCGGCACACCAAATGTCCAAGATCGCCCAGGAGGCTGTACTCTGTGCCGCGGCACAGACCAAATGAGCCGCGGCACACTAACATGACGAGCCGCGGCACCCGTAGGCTGAGCCGCGGCACAAGTAAAAAGAAGAAACAACGCCCAGGCGGACTGTACTCTCGGCCGCGGCTCACTTAAGCTATGCCGCGGCCCCCGTTCGGAAGTTCAAAGGCCCAGGTACCTTTATAACACGAATTGGCCGACACACCAGGTAAACTTCTTCCTCTCCTTTGCACAAGCGATCGGCCGAAAACTTCTTCTCGTCTTCTTCTTCCTCTTGCATACTACAATCCGACTCAGGTAATCCTAAATCCCTTAATCCTTATTGATACATGATTTGAGAAGTAAGGTATGGTTATTCATTTCATGTTGATTATGTTGTTAGTTTTTCTTTTTCAAAGTCCTATCAAGAATTGAGATGGGAATATGAAATTATTGATTGAGTTCGATGGTATATGTTGATATTCGGTGGATTGCTAATGTTTTGTGTAATTGTGTCATGAGCATATCGATTGGTGTTGTTTTTGGGGATGAGATTTAACCATTACAGTGTTTGTTCTTCATTGGAATTCATGCAGTCAAGGTGTTTGATGAAATGCATGAATGAAAATTTTTCTTTGTTGAGTCAACGTTTTGAAACTAAGTGCAAACGAGATTGTTTATGGATTTACAGCACACCCCAACCCTTACGTCAAATTTAAACGTGAAAGCTCAATTTTAATTTTCTCTCATGACGTTGCACGCTCGTTCAACTCTTTAGTCACGTTTTGCATATCTTGAGTCAAACGCAGTCAAGTGGTGTTGTTTCCTTATAGCGTAAGTAAATTCCGGTGTTTATCTTTTCAGGAACTCGCCATGGCCAGAAAGAGAAAGGTTAGCATAGGGGCTAGGACACAATCGTCCCCCACACGAGGGGAAACTTCACAAAGCCGAGCCGAGTTGGAGTCGCACCAATTCTATGACCGGGAAATCCATAAAATATTGAATGAAAAGTTTCATCCTCGACCTTTGATTCCGGAGAGGGGATTCACTCCAGCCCCCCAGGACGGGGAGCTTCTGACGATGATCGACGAGATGGGGTGGGCCTATTTCGCTGCGCCTCCCGAGCCGGCGGTGATCTCCATTGTACAGGAGTTTTATGCTAGCGCTCTGTTGAAGCATATCCGAGCAGGGCAAATGATACCGCAGTCAATTACTCGGACTCAGGTCGTCGTCCGAGGCATTACGGTGGATTTTTCAGTAGCCGCCATTCGGAGATTATTCGAGCTGCCTGTGGTGGATGAGACGGCATATACGCGAGCTATGAGTGGCCTCACGAGGGAGGCCCTGCTCGAGACGCTCACACAGCCCGGTTCCATCTGGGAGATGCGCGCCCCGGGTTCTTCGGCCTTCTACTTTAAGAGCTCGCGCCTCAGTTGGCTTGGGCGAGCCTGGTTGTATTTCATCTGCGCTCGTGTAGATCCTACCTCGCAGATTCGCTCTGTTTTACTCTCTCGTGCCCGTACACTATATGCCATCACTTCCGGGCTAAGATTTGATGTGGCCCCTCTTCTGGTCCGATCTATTCTGCTGTGTATTCAAGGAGGGGCCAAGACGGGGCTGAAGCACCCCTCTCTCATTTGCGCTCTATGCCGCCAGTCGGGCATGACTTGGTCGGACGATGAGCCGGTGCTGGCCCCCCATGGTCCGATTGATCATCGCATCATTTCTCACTTCGACCAGTGGGGAGGAGCGCCGGCACATGCTCGGGGGCGAGGATTTCTTCTCGATGAGGCACATGAGCAGTCCCCCGAGCCTCTTCTTCTGACACATGGGCAGGCGGAGTCCAGCCCGCCGCCCGAGAGACCGCACCTCCAGGCGATGTTTGATGGCTTGAGAGAGGAGATGAGGAGAGAGAGAGAGAGTCACTTAGCTGCTTGGAGAGAGGAGATGCGGACGGAGAGAGAGAGCATCCTCGCAGCCGTCCGAGATGAGATGAGAGATCAGGCCCGCTGGGCCAACCGACGTGAGATGAGGCACTTGGCAGCGAGGGATGCTTACCACCAGGATTACCTTACTGCATGGACGCGCCATATGATGCATCCGGACGGGCCATTCATTCCACCAGTTCGGCCGGCCATGCCACCCTCCTCGCCGGATGACGCCGGCACCAGTTCATGAGCGGACAGTAGGGGAATACTTGACCTTTTCTTTTATTGCATATTACATTTTGTGTACATTGAGGTCAATGTACGTCCTAAGTTTGGGGGGGTTTTACTTTCTGTTGCTGTACTTATTCGTTTGCATTTTTCGTTATTTTTCGTTATTTTTTGTTGCTAGCCTTGCTTGTCGTGATATCATTTGCATTCGTGAATTTTTCGTGCTTCTTTTTGTGTGTAACACTGATGTTACGATACTGATTTCTCTTGGAAGAAACGGTTGAGTTGTAGTCGAGTTACAGTCAGCGATATCTGTTTCTGTTGAGCATTCATTTAGGTCTAAATTTTTTCATTTTTGTATAAATCTTAGCTGATAAGAAAGGAGACATACGTGTTTTAAAATCTCCGTCTATACGTTTGGTTACACTTTTCGCATAGCTAATTGTCCAGTAACATTAGTCGTGTTGGCACTTAATTTGAGTTTAGAGTCGGATAGTTTCTCCCAAGAAAAAGTCGAGATATTATTTGTTCTATGATGGGAAGTCTAGTAACCGGGGGTATTCACGTGACCCGTTGTTTACTCTCGCGTAAAATGACAACCCTGATTAGACTAGTGGTTTAGAGATATCGCATGTGCCGATGATGGAGAGCCTAGTAACCGGGGGTATTCGCGTGACCCGTTGTTTACTCTCGCATAAAACAGCGACCTTGAATCGGACATGCGGGAATAGCTATTCGAGTTGTTTCTCTGCTGTGGGGGGGAACTTAGTAACTAGAAGCATCCATGTGCCCCATGAGTGTCTTTTACGCCAAACGGTTCCCCAATACATGAGAATGGAATTCCACCCTAGGATTATCCCGATGAAACATCCCGATATCCGAACCTAGTGGTCAACTCGAATCATGTTATTGAGCATATATAAGGGAATACTGTCCAAGGGTTATTTTTGATGACGAAACTCTTGAAATTTTTGCCACTAGACTGTGGGACTGGGCGAGTTGGCTTGTTTATTTTTAACCCTTCATATTGACGGTCGGTTAAATTCACGCTTGTTAATCTTTGAGCTTGATTTTCTTCGTGCACGGTTGATTAAGACTGAAATTGGTTACTTTGTGGAATCAGTGTCCTGGATGTGACTGTTGCGATATTTGTTGAACGCAAGTGTACGTTATCGTATACAAGTAATAAAGTGATGAGTGAGTATCGTTCCCACAAGGACTGAATCACTAACTACCGATTTTTATGTATTCTAGTTTTATCTGAACAATCGAACTTGGGTTTTGTGATTAATTACTAAAAGAATTAACAAAAGATTAAGCAGTAAAAACGATCGCTTTAGGAAAGAAAATCAAATGATGAATAAGTCTAGGATTCTGAATCCACCTCGGTTTATCCGAATTTACTCTCGATTATCTGAAGTTAATAATTTTCCCAATTTATTGAAGGCAAAGATTGCTAATATATTCTACCGCCTCTCCCGAGGTCAATAGATTTTTCTAAAGGCGAATAACGCACTCTATCCCTAGGTGAATTAGTTCGTCAATAGGCAAAAAGCATAAAATCTCCAAAAGGCCACGTAGTTTCTATGAGTATATTCCTATCTCACAGAATAAAACGATCCTCACCAATAGTTCCTCACCAATTCTCCTCTCCCGATTCGAATTGAATGATTAAATCAATACAACTATTGGCCAGATAATTGAAAGCATTAAACACGATTGGGAAAACTCAACAAAAAGGTAATTAATTAGATAATCTCAATGCAAATCCGTCAAAACGTAGGTTTCATCAAAATCCTAGATTAGGGTTTTAGCCTGACATGCTAATAAATGACAATACAGAATTAATAACTAGAAGCATGAAAATCAAACGCAGATGAAGCTCGGATTTCTCCGTTCTTCGGCTTCCGCCCTCTGCTCTTGAAGTCTTCTGCTTCTCTTCCTCTTCTGTCGTCTCCTCACGATTCTCTGATTCCAAGTTCCCAAAGATCCAAAGATCCAAAGATGATTAATTAGGGTCTTAAACCCTTATTTATAGCTTTGCACAGTCTCCAAATCGCGTCCGTGTGAGTAGGTCGAGAACTGGCTTCAAAACGGCCCAAATCCGCGCGGAGCATACAAAAACCGCCTAGTGTGCCGCGGCGCACTAAATCTGTGCCGCGGCACATGGCCTTCAGCTGGATGCCTGGGCGCCATTTAATTCATCTGTGCCGCGGCTCACCTGGACTATGCCGCGGCACAGAGTACAGTCTACTTTGTGCCCGCTGGTTGTCTTCCTGTGCCGCGGCCCTGCTTCCTTGTGCCGCGGCTCACGGCCAAAATTTGCCGTTTTCGCCCGTTTCGCCTCGTTTTAGCTTTCGGACTCCAATCTCCTAACAAACATACAAAATTGAGGCATTAAAAGCTCATTTAAGCAAATTCACTCTTCAAAACAATACAAAATAATGATAAATAAGCGTATAAAAATACGCCTAACAAATACCCCCAAACTTAAGCATTTGCTTGTCCTCAAGCAAAAAGAATTAATTTCAATCAAAAGAATGTCGTGAATAATCGTGCAACTCGTAGTGCTCAACCTAATCAATACTATCTTGAAATTCTCTTTGAAAAATACGAGTATCGTAATAGCGAGCTACACTTAGAACACTGATTCTACAAAATAACCAAGTTCAGTCCTAATTACTCGTTCATGAAGAAAATCCAGCTCAAAAATTAACAAAACGTGAATCAAATTGACCGTCAATACGAAAGGTTAAAATAAACAAGCTAGTTCGCCCCGTTCTACAGTCTAATGGCAAAATTTTTACGAGTTTCATAAAAATAATCCTCGGACAGTATTCCCTTATATATATATGCTCAAGAAATTGATTCGAGTTGACCACTAGGTTCGGATCTCGGGATGTTTCATCGGGATCATCCTAGGGTGGAACTTCCATTCTCATGTATTGGGAAACCGTTTGACGTAAAAGACATTCATGGGGCACATGGATGCTTCTAGTCACTAAGTTCCCCTCTACAACGGAGAAATAACTCGAATAGCTAATTCCTGCATGTCCGAATCAAGGTCGCTATTTTACGCGAGAGTAAACAACGGGTCACGTGAATACCCCCGGTTACTAGGCTTCCTATCATCGGCACATGTGAAATTTCTAAATCACTAGTCTAATCAGGGTCGTCGTTTTACTCGAGAGTAAACAACGGGTCACGTGAATACCCCCGTTTACTAGACTTCCCATCAGAGAACAAATATTATCTCGACTTCTGGGAAAAACTGACCGACTCTAAACTCAATCTAAGTGCCAACACGACTTATGTAACTGGACGACTAGCTAACCGAAAAATGTAACCAAACGTATCGACGGTGATTTTAAAACATGTATGTATCCTCTCTTATTCGCCAAGACCTCTACAATCACGAGAAAAATTTCGGACCTAAATGAATACTAAGCAGAAACAGAAATCACTGACTACAACGCGACTAAAACTCGACCGTTTCTTCAGAGAGAAAAACAGTGTCGTAACATCAGTATTACACAAATAGAAGCACGAAAAATTCACAAATAGAGAAAAATTAAGACAAGCAAGGCTATCGAAAAAAAAAAATAACGCAAAGTAATGAAAAGTGCAACAAAATCAGTACAACAATAAATGTAGCAACAGAAAGTAAACCCCCCCCCCCAAACTTAGGACGTACATTGACCTCAATGGACAAAATATGATATGCAATAGAATAAGAAGATCAAGTACTCCCCTCCAGTCCTCTCACGAGCTGGTGCCGGCATCATCCGGTGAGGAGGGTGGTGTGGCTGGCCGGGCGGGTGCAATAAATGGCCCGTCTGGATGCATGATATGGGCCGTCCATGCGGCAAGGTGCTCCTGATGGTAGGCGTCCCTCGGCGCGACGCCGCCTCGCTCTCGTCGGTTGGCCCGGCGGGCTCGCTCGCATCTCAGCTCTGACGGCAGCAATAACGCTCTCTCGCTCCGTCCGCTGCTCCTCTCGCATGGCAGCCAGCATACTCTCCCTCTCTCTCCTCATCTCATCTCTCTCTCTCCTCATATCCTCTCTCATATCCTCTCTCTCTCTCTCTCCTCGTCTCCTCTCTCAGCTCCTCTCTCTCTCTCCTCAGATCCTCCCTCAACTCGTCGAACATCGCCTGAAATCTCTCTCCGTCGGGCTGCGGTCCTGCACCTGCGTGCCCCTGTGTCAGCAAAAGAGGCTCGGGGGACCCCTCGTGGGCCTCATCCAGAAGAAATCCTCTCCCCCGAGCGTGCGCCGGCGCTCCTCCCCACTGGTCAAAATGTGAGATGATGCGGTGGTCGATCGGGGCCTGGGGAGCAAGCATCGGCTTGTCGTCTGACCACGTCAGCCACGACTGCCGGCACAGAGCACAGACAAGAGAGGGGTGCTTCAACCCCGTCTTGGCTCCTCCCTGAATGCACTGGAATATAGAACGGACTAAGAGAGGGGCCACATCGAAACGCAACTCGGATGTGATAGCATATAGTGTCCGGGCGCGGGAGAGAAGAACAGTGCGGAACTGAGATGTGGGGTCTATACGAGCGCAAATAAAATAAAGCCAGGCACGCCCGAGCCGACTGAGGCGCGAGCTCTTGAAATGGGAAGTGGAAGAACCCGGTACGCGCTGCTCCCAGTCGGAGTTGGGCTGCGCAATAGTCTCAAGCAGAGCCTCCTTCGTGAGGCTAGTCATAACTCGGTCATAGGCCATCTCATCCACCACCGGCAGCCCAAACAACCTCCGAATAGCAGCTATGGAAAAATCAACTGTAACACCTCGGACATCGACCTGAGTCCGAGTGTCTGACGGCTGCAACATCTGGCCTGCTCGAATATGCTTCAATAGCGCACTGGCGTAGAACTCCTGCACTATCGATAGCACCGCTGGCTCGGGGGGTGCAGTGAATCGGGCCCACCCCATCTCATCTATCATCATAAGCAATTCCCCGTCTTGGGGGGCTGGAGTAAATCCCCTCTCCGGAATAAGAGGTCGCGGCCGAATCTTCTCATTGAAGATTTTGTGGATCTCAGGGTCGGAAAACTGGTGCCCCTATGACTCGGCGCGGCTACAAGAGGTTTCCCCTCGAGTAGGGGACGACTGAGTCCGGGCCCTCTTGTTCAGCTTCTTAGTCCTAGCCATAGTGATTCCTGAAAAAATTTTAAACACCAAAGGTTACTTACTCAAAATAATAACGAGAATAATCATAACTCGGCTAAGGATATCCGGCCTTAAATCAGAAATTTTTACGAGATAGCACAACCGTGAGAGAAAAATGAAATTGAACCATAACGTTTAAACTAGACGTATGGGTTGGGGTTGCTGTAATTCCAGAACGAATACGTTGCACAAAGATTCAAAATATTGCCTTAACAAAGAAAGTTTTTCATTTAGACATTTCATCTAACACCTAATGGGCAAGAGTTTACTTGAAGAATAAACATGAGTATAGCTCGATTCAATCCCCAAGAACAAAAACACAAATCATTTACCATCAAAACTACATACTCAATTCATCAATAATCCAAAATAACCATGAAAATTCGATTAAAACCACCATGTCATCCACCAAACCATCCTAGAACTTTTGAAGGAAATAAACATATTCAATCCTCAAATGCATAAAACAACTTCAAATTTAAATTCATAGAACAAGTAGAGAATAGAGATTTGAACATACCTTGCTTGGTTTGTGAAAAGTGCAAGAAAATCTCAAGAAGAAAACTAGAAGAAAAACTCGGCCGATCGTGCGCGTAAGGGGATGGAAGGGAAGAAAGAAAAGTAACATGGGGTGGCCGGCCGAATGCGGGTTATAAAGTACCTGGTCCTTTCAAATTCCGCATGGTGTGCCGCGGCACAGCTCAAGTGAGCCGCGGCACAGAGTACAGTCCCTTTTTACCTGCTCGTTCGTTTTGTCGTGTGCCGCGGCTCAGTTTCCGTGTGCCGCGGCTCAGTGCTCAAGTGTGTCGCGGCACAGGGTATAGTGGGTTTAGCACACCCTTTCGATTTGTGTGTGCCGTGGCTCACAATATTTGTGCCGCGGCTCAGGCATCAGTTTCTCCCCTGGGACTTTTCCTGCACAGAGTTTCAAGAAGAACACGTCAAGAGCGAGAGGTAAAAGCAAATTAAAGCACAAAATGATGAAAAATAAAAATTCAAGAATGCAAGAAAAATATAGAAACGCAAAAATCTACAACTACGAACTCGGGTTGCCTCCCGAGGAGCACTAAGTTTATAGTCTTCAGCCGGACCTATTTAAAAAAATTAGTTCGCTTTTCGCAAACTCCATTTGGTTTCCGCCCCGTTCATTGAACCGTCAATATGATTTTTAAAATTTTTACCATCAGTCATTAACGATTTGATTTTCGGTTTGGACACCCAATTTTGTTTGCGGAAAGGTTTTGACGTGAACAACTTCCCGAAACACCCATTTTTCTCATGACTAGATGTCCGTTTGATTTCCGGCTTATTTCCTTCTTTCAAAAATGACTTTATGACTCCAACAGACTTGTCCGAGTGCTCGAGAAATGCTACTCGTTCTACATCTTTCTTAAAAATTGGGCCATCTGACACAGAATCTGAATTTTTCGACCGGCGATGTTTTCGGTGTTTTTCTTTTGCAACGGCCTCCACACTTTCACTTTGAGAGCTTTTATCAACACCTCCCAGACATGGAAAAGATTTGAACACTTGGAACGTGACATGCTCCTCTTGAACCCGCAGAGTTAATTCTCCTTTTTCCACGTCAATAAGAGTTCTGCCGGTCGCCAAAAATGGTCGTCCCAAGATAATCGGGATATCTTCATCTTTCTCCATGTCGAGAACAATAAAATCCGCTGGAAAGATAAATTTATCCACTTTTACTAGCACATCCTCAATCACTCCTCTCGGATACTTAATAGATCGATCCGCTAGTTGCAAGGAGACCGTCGTCGGCTTTGCTTCTCCAATTCCCAACTTCTTGAAAATAGACAAAGGCATGAGGTTAATACTAGCACCGAGATCGCACAATGCCTTATTAAAAGAAAGATTTCCCATGGTGCACGGTATATTGAAACTTCCCGGATCTTTCAATTTTGGTGGGAGCTTCTTTTGAAGAATTGCGCTGTATTCCTCCGTCAAGGCGACTGTTTCAAACTCCTCGAGTTTTCTTTTCTTCGACAATATCTCTTTCATGAATTTAACGTAGCTCGGCATTTGTTCCAATGCGTCGGCAAATGGAATGTTAATATGAAGCTTTTTGAACACGTCAAGGAACTTAGAGAATTGTTTGTCCGCCTTTTTCTGCTGTAATCTCTGCGGAAACGGGACGGGGGGCACATATGCCTTCGGGTTATCTGGAAACGTTATTGAAGGTCTCCAATCTTGTGACTCCTCTGTCGCTATATTATTCTTCTCCTCAATTTCACTCCTCTTTTCACTTTTCTCGGGCTGGTCACATACCTCCTTCCCGCTTCTCAAACTGATTGCGTTTAGACTCTCTCTAGGATTTGTCTCGGTTGTACTTGGCAATGCTCCCTTCGGGCGGGCTGTCAACACATTAGCAATTTGGCCCAGCTGAACTTCCAAGTTGCGAATGGAAGCGGAATGATTCTGCAATGTCGCTTCAGTACGGGTCATGAATTGACTCGTATTCGCCGCCATTTTCGCAATTGCTTCCTCGAGAGAAACTTTTGGAGCGGGAGGGGGCTGCTGTTGGTTTTGAGCGAACGGAGGCTGGTTTGAGTTCTGTCCGTTTCTCCACGAAAAGTTGGGATGATTACGCCACCCCGGATTATACGTGTTGGAGTACGGATTATTTTGCCGGTTTTCGTTTCCTACAAACTGAGCTTGTTCAATTTGGGGCTGCTCGAACGGATTTCCGACTTGACACTCCGCGCTAGGGTGGGATCCGTTACACCAATTGCATGTCTCAATGGTAACGGGGGAAGGTGCATGCGAAAATGCTTGGAGCTGCTGCGTTAATGCTGCGACTTGGGCTGACAATGTGGATATTGGATCATTACTAGAAACTTCCATAACTCGCTTCGGCGTCAATCTTTCAGATGGCCATTGATATGCATTTGCGGCCATAGCTTCCAACAATGAGTGTGCTTCGGCCATAGTCTTTCCCATCAAAGCTCCACCAGCGGCTGCATCCACGAGAGTGCGTGTAGAGGTACTCAATCCATTGTAGAACGTCTGAATTTGAAGCCAGTCTGGAAGGCCATGATGTGGGCATCTTCGTAACAAATCTTTGTATCGCTCCCATGCCTCGTGGAGCGATTCCATATCATACTGACCAAAGGTGGTGATCTCATTTCTCAATCTCGCCGTCTTAGAAGGTGGGAAGAATTTAGCAAGGAAGGCTTGCGCTAACTCTGCCCATGTTGTGATCGACCCCGGCGGTAAGGAATTTAGCCAAAATTTCGCTTTATCCCTCAAACAGAAAGGGAAAAGCCGTAATCGGATAGCATCGTCGGTGACACCATTGTTCTTGAACGTGTCACAAATTTCAAGAAAAGAAGCAATATGAGCGTTTGGGTCGTCATTCGGTAATCCACAAAATTGGCTAGCCTGCACCATCTTAATGATCGCAGGCTTGATCTCGAAGTTGTTCGCCTGGATAGTGGGGCGCCGAATTCCCGAAAAATTAGCATTAATTTGCGGCATGGCATAGTCTCTAAGAGCTAGTGCCGATTGAACTTGCTGCACATGGTTATCTCCTCCTTGAATTTCGATATTCTCGGCCATGATCACCGTCGTCTGTAACTCTCGTTTCTCCTTCTTCTTTCTCCTAAGAGTGCGCTCGAGTTCGGTATTCAAAGGTAGTAGGCCTTTGTTACCGAGTTTTCTCATGCACTACGCGAAAGATCCTGAAAGGAAAAACAATTAAAATAAATAAAATTAAATACACGAAAACAAGTAAATAAAAACGTTCAAACTAAGACTAGAAATACTGAAATCGATATTAGCAAAATTTCAGTCCCCGACAACGGCGCCAAAAACTTGTTGCGATATTTGTTGAACGCAAGTGTACGTTATCGTATACAAGTAATAAAGTGATGAGTGAGTATCGTTTCCACGAGGACTGAATCACTAACTACCGATTTTTATGTATTCTAGTTTTATCTGAACAATCGAACTTGGGTTTTGCGATTAATTACTAAAAGAATTAACAAAAGATTAAACAGTAAAAACGATTGCTTGAGGAAAGAAAATCAAATGATGAATAAGTCTAGGATTCTGAATCCACCTCGGTTTATCCGAATTTACTCTCGATTATCTGAAGTTAATAATTTTCCCAATTTATTGAATGCGAAGATTGCTAATATATTCTACCGCCTCTCCCGAGGTCAATAGATTTTTCTAAAGGCGAATAACGCACTCTATCCCTAGGTGAATTAGTTCGTCAATAGGCAAAAAGCATGAAATCTCCAAAAGGCCACGTAGTTTCTATGAGTATATTCCTATCTCACAGAATAAAACGGTCCTCACCAATAGTTCCTCACCAATTCTCCTCTCCCGATTCGAATTGAATGATTAAATCAATACAACTATTAGCCAGATAATTGAAAGCATTAAACACGATTGGGAAAACTCAACAAAAGGGTAATTAATTATATAATCTCAATGCAAATCCGTCAAAACGTAGGTTTCATCAAAATCCTAGATTAGGGTTTTAGCCTGACATGCTAATAAATGACAATACAGAATTAATAACTAGAAGCATGAAAATCAAACGCAGATGAAGCTCGGATTCCTCCGTTCTTCGGCTTCCGCCCTCTGCTCTTGAAGTCTTCTGCTTCTCTTCCTCTTCTGCCGTCTCCTCACGATTCTCTGATTCAAAGTTCCCAAAGATCCAAAGATCCAAATATGATTAATTAGGGTCTTAAACCCTTATTTATTGCTTTGCACAGTCTCCAAATCGCGTCCGTGTGAGTAGGTCGAGAACTGGCTTCAAAACGGCCCAAATCCGCGCGGAGCATACAAAAACCGCCTAGTGTGCCGCGGCACATGGCCTTCAGCTGGATGCCTGGGCGCCATTTAATTCATCTGTGCCGCGGATCACCTGGACTGTGCCGCGGCACAGAGTACAGTCTACTTTGTGCCCGCTTGTTGTCTTCCTGTGCCGCGGCCCTGCTTCCTTGTGCCGCGGCTCACGGCCAAAATTTGCCGTTTTCGCCCGTTTCGCCTCGTTTTAGCTTCCGGACTCCAATCTCCTAACAAACATACAAAATTAAGGCATTAAAAGCTCATTTAAGCAAATTCACTCTTCAAAACAATACAAAATAATGATAAATAAGCGTATAAAAATACGCCTAACAAATACCCCCAAACTTGAGCCTTTGCTTGTCCTCAAGCAAAAAAAAGAATTGATTATAAATAAAAGAATATCGTGAATGATCGTGAATTTATTTATCATTATTTTGTATTCCTTTTATGATTAAATCTGCATAAATGAGCTTTTAATGCATTATTCTTATATGTTTTGCAGGAAATCGGAGTCCGGAAGCCGAAACGATGAAAAGCGGGTGAAAACGGTAATTTTTGGCCTGGGGCCGCGGCACGAACCAAGTGAGCCACGGCACACGAAGACAACCAGCGAGCCCTGAGTGGACTGTACTGGGAGCCACGGCACAAGGATGCTGAGCCGCAGCCCAGGAGGAAAAATAAGCACCCAGGTATTAGGCGCTGAACATGGTGAGTCGCGGCACAGATTAAGTGAGTCGCGGCCCACGGGGCGGTTTTGATGTGTTGGCCGCGATTCTGGGCCGTTTTTGGAGCAGTTTTCGACCCAATCCCCGGACGCGTTTTGGAGGCTGATGATAGTTATAAATAAGGGTTTAAGGTCTGAAAAGAAGGGGGATTGAATCATCGAGGAATCAAGAAGAAGCAGAAAACATCAAGGAGCAGAGAGCGGAAGCCAGAAGAACGGAGGAATCCGAGTTCTTCGACTACGTTTGATCTTCATGCTTTCTTTAATTATTTCTATATTTTTATTCTTTAGCATGTCAGGCTAAAACCCTGTTCTAGGATTTTGATGAAACCGAGGTTTTGACGAATTACTTTTGATTATCTATATAATTCCCTTTTCTGTTGAGTTTTCCCAATTGTTTTTAATGCTTTCAATTGTGTGGCCTATAATTGAATTGTTTTAATTACGCAACTCAAATCGGGAGAGGAGAGTTGGTGAGGAAATATTGGTGAGAACCGTTTTATCTTGTGAGATAGGAATATACTCATAGGAACTACCTGGCCTTTTTGAAGATTCCGTGCCTTTTGCCTATTGTCGAATTAATTCACCTAGGGATAGAGTGTATTATTTGCCTTAGAAAAATCTACTGACCTCGGGAGAGGCGGTAGAGTACTTTAGCAACCTTCGCCTTCAATAAATTGGGAAATCATTAATTTCAGATAATCGAGAGAAAATTCGGATAAACCGAGGTGGATTCACAATCCTAGATTTATTTATTATTTGATTTTCTTTCTTCAATCAATCGTCTTTACTATTTATTCTTTATTGATTTTCTTTAATTAGTACTTGCAACTCAACTTTCGACAGTTCAAATAAAATTAGAATACATATAAATCGGTAATTAGTAAGTCAGTCCTCGTGGGAACGATATCTTACTCATCATTTTATTACTTGTCTACGATAACGTGCATTTGCGTTAAACGAAATCTGCAACACTTAGGATCGGGAGTCCGATAATAAGCAACACACCCCCACACTCTCAAATAGTCTAAGTTAGGTTTTCTTCCTTTCCACAACTCATATGAACTTGTAGGGATCACACGACTAGTGATCCTATTGTGAATGTAGCAAGCAGTCAATAGTGCTTCCCCCCACATATTGCTTGGCAGACCCGATTGGTTCAACATGCAATTTATCATCTCAGTTAAAGTTTGTTTCTTTCTCTCAGCCAAACCATTCTGTTGAGGGCTATATGGTGCGGTTCTTTCATGTTTGATACCATTCTCTTTGCAGAATGTGTCAAACTCCATGTTGAAATATTCTCCGCCTCTGTCTGAGCGAAGAATTTTAATGTGTCTTTCGAGTTGATTTTCGACTTCAGCTTTATATCGTTTAAATGCATCAAAAGCTTCATCTTTTGACCCCAACAGATAAACATATAGAAATCGACTAAAGTCATCACAAAATGTGATGAAATACCTTTTTCCTCCTCCAGTAAGTATTCCATTAAATTCACATAAATCACTATGAATCAACTCAAGTAATGATGTGTTTCTCTTTACTGATGGAAATGGTTTCTTAGTAAACATTGATTTTACACACGTTTCACATTTTTCAAAAACTTTTGCGTCATATTTTACCATCCCTTTAGATTGCATCTTTTCAATATTTTTAACATTTGTGTGTGCTAATCGTTTATGCCATAAAGAAATTGAACAAACAAAGTAACCAGAAAAACTTATTTCATTAGCAATATTTCCATCAAACACATCAAAGTTAGCAACATCAGACACAATACAACACTAGGACCATCACCATCTGAACTACTCTTACTACCCTCATCATTAAGGTAGAGACGGTACATACCCCTACAGTTGTCCGCCTTTCCCACATACTGTCCATTTTTAGTGATCTCAATCTTGCCATTCTCGAGCTCCATCTTGAACCCGGCTTTGTCAAACTTGTTCGCAGAAACCAGTCCCTTCGTGATGGCAGGAACATGTAAAACATCACGAAGGGTAACCCAACAACAAGTTATGAACTTCAAGAAAACATATCCTCTTCCTAAAACATCAGCTTTGTGGCCATCCGCACAAACCACAACCGTCCCTGGAGCTGCTGGACAGTAAGTGCGGAAGCGAGTTCATTGTCCACAGACATGCACGGTGGCTCCCGTATCAACGAACCACCCTCGACTCGCTATTGCTCGTGTCAGAGAAGAGATCATGAACACATCTCCAAGGTTCACACTTGCTACCATATTTGTAACATCCTCGACAGCATGTACCATGGGACCAGATTTGAGATCTTTACACTCGCGTGCATAATGGCCAGTCTTTCCGCAAACGTGGCATGCTCCGGACCTCTTGGGCTTTGAGATAGGGTTCTTTTGTTGTTGATTACCAGGCTTCTTGAAGTTAGGTTTCTTGGGCCCAAAGTTCTTTCGGTTTTGTCCCCGAGATTTGCCCTTATTTCCAGAACCCCCAGCTGACACGTGATGCACACTCGATCCAACTTTACCACGCTTTTCCCTGTTGCGAGTCTCCTCCTCAATGCAGAGGTGCTTCAATAGATCATCCAAGGACTAGTCCTCGGATTTGTGCATCATCCTCTTAGAGAAGTCTTTTTAGGAGGGTGGCAGTTTTGTGATAATCACACCAACCTGGAAGAGTTCCGGCTGAGGGATTGAAAGCGAGTTCAGTTTGTTGACCATAACCTGGAGTTCATGCACTTGCTCCATAATGGGTTTGTCATCAACCATTTGAAACTCTACATACTTGGACACAAGGTACTTGTTAGTACCTTCCTCATGTGCCTTATACTTTAGTTCTAAGGCTTTCCAAAGCTCTCGTAGATCTGTGACCGACGCGTACAGATCATAGAGGCGATCAGACAAGGAATTCTTGATGTGGCCAACACACAGTTCCTCAGACTCTCTATGCAGAGCCCTTAGCTTTTCCAGATCTGAAATCTCTTTTGGATCCACAGCCTTTCCCGCTTCGGGAATTGGATCAGCGGGAATTGGTGCAAGTTCTGGGTCCAAGACATAGCCAAGTTTCAGCACAGCAAGCATGAACTTGACCTTATCAGCCCAGCGGGTGTAGTTCTGTCCATCGAATCGGTCAAGCCGGGCAAACTCTTGGTTCATTAGATGGAAATTCGCAGATGAGATTTCAATGTCCATTTGACGGTTCCTTTTAACAAGATTTAATAAAAAAACCTTTAAGAATGATGAAAATTTGACTAGATGGACACACAATCCGGTAATTCGTATTGAGAACTAATACCGAATTATATAATTATTAAAAGCAAACAATATGGAAGGTAGAAAATAGATTAGTCTAAAATACTAAATAATTTTGTTATTATTATATTACGGAGTTTGTCAACCAAAATCGGAATGATCCTTCACGACAAGATCCGATTGTAATAAAGGAGGGGAGAAGCAGACTGTCCGGTTAAGGGACGAAATTGAATGCACAACAAATATGTAAAAAAACCAACCTGTTTCTTGGATCTCTTAGTTGAAGAAAACTGCACGGAGAAACTCCTGTCCTTAAAGGTTTTTACGCTTCAACGTATGTAAGCTTCAGCGTAGAACCCCAGGATTTGATGCATCTTTATCGTCGTTCCAACAGGAAGGAGCGATAAATGCAAATGCGACTACTTGGAAACTCAAAGAAAGAAAAACGAGAGTTCGGATGATGAATACGGCTCCTATGGAGCTGTATTTATAGTTGCAGAACCCTAGGGAAGCACCAAAAAAATGGCTAGGGTTTTTTCAGGCCCAACTTGTCCACCAAGCAAACCCAGTTCTGGAACCTTCTAGATCCGTATCCGATTCGGGTCAGTCCAACCCGACTAAACCCGAGCTCCGCTAAAAATAAAGGCTCCTTAGCTCCTCACGATCTATGCGGTGTGCGAAGTGCAAAGTGCACCTACAACGTGCCACTTCGCGAATCTCGCATCTCGCGTCCATGGCTCGGCTCGGCGCGCATGTGGGCTTGGCCCATCTCTAGTCCACTAAGGCCTTTGAGAACCTAACTAGATAAAAGACCTTATAAACTACCTTTTGTTTCTTATTAGTTCCAATGTGGGACAAAGAAAACATGCCAAACTCTATTTGGCATAAATATTTCCAGCAATATTTTACAAGGTCTAATTATTTTCCTACGATTTATGGTGAATTTTCCAAAATGACATATCGAGGCTGTTAAATTTTGGACAGACCTTGGAAATGACCAATTCCACCCAACTTCGGAATAAAATCAGGTCCTGAATTTTTGTGGGCCTTAATCCACTCAAAATGTGAACTTTTCCAATTGGTCTTGCCCCAAAATTATTCTGCAATGATTTTATACAAATAAAGGAAAACATCACCTCAAAGCTGTCAATCTCGGGATAGTCTGTGAGAATTGAACTTTTCAGCCTAGCTAAGGCCATTACCAGGCTTAGCTCTCTTCTAAGAAAATGTACCCCATTAAAATAACAAACTATTGGCATCAATCTCGCCTTAATCCAACTTCCATAGAATTAATTACGAATTAATGATGTTCTGGACAGAACAGCACTCATCATAGTCCATTTTGGACCAGTCAACAAATATTGTATTTTTCACCATGGATATGATCCGATTCAGGCTTATAGACCTTCTAACGAAAGAAAGCAGACACAATTTCGGAACATTGGGCACTGGCCTTGCCCTAATCCGATTTTCGTAGAATTAACTACGATTTTATGAAAACCCGGACAGATTAGGGTTTATAGGGTTGATGTTATTGATACAAAATCGAACCCACGAGGAAGAAAAGATTAGGGTTTCATGTGATTACCTCTAGAGTCGATCTCAGCCCTTCCAAAGCCCTGGTCCGATCTTCCTTTTCCAGCCCTTCTTTCTCGATATTCTCTCTCTTAATCTCTCTTTCTCTCTCTCGGCCACAAACACACCACACACAAAACACGCAACTAGGGTTTGAGGTGATTTCTCATTGGTGTGCGCCGCAAGGAGAGAACGAGAGTTTAAAAAAAGGAGGGGGTCGGTTCCTTTCATGGTCCGACCCATGCACAACACTTTGCAAAAAATATTCATTTAGTCCCTAAGTTTTTAAAATACTCTCCTTACCACCTACAATAGATAAAATTTAACAATTTAAGCCAACTAACACGACTTAAATCACTTTTGGCCTTTCCCGTCAATCCCGTTTAACAACATTTATTTAAAGAAAACATTAATCGACATAAACATAATCCATACCGGGACACATGCTTTACATGTATCATATAATTGGGAAACACTAAGTAAATTATGAAATAGGTAATCGACAAAAAGAACATTATCAAGAGTTGGTAAAGGTTTCTTACCTACCTTACATATACCTTTGATTTTACTCTTTTTATTATCACCAAAGGTCACAAATCCTTGTTCTTCCTTCTCAAGCTCCGTGAAGAGATGTTCGTTTCCAGTCACGTGGTTAGAACATCTACTGTCAATATACCATTTATTTGAGGGTACGGTCGTCCTTGCTTGTATCTACAAAAATAATTTTCTTCCTTTTTAATTATAGGTACCCAAATTAGTTCGGGTCCTGTCGAGTTAGACATATATACCCTGTTTGGAACGATTGTCCCTTTAGGTTAGACCTGGCAATTCGTGTCGTGTCGTGTACTTTTCGTGTCGTGTACTTTCGTGTCGTGTACTTGAAACCCAAACACAAACACGATACGAAAATGAATCCATGTACCTAAAACCCAAACACGAACACGACACGAAAAAAACGGCACGACACGAAAAAAACAAGAAAGTACACGAAATTTTTGTTTACACAAAAATACACGACACGAATGTATACGAAAAGTACACGAAAAGCACACGAAATGTGCACGAAACGAAATAATAAAAAATTAATTTATATTTTATTATTTTTAAATATTGATATTGATAAATTTAAACATATTAGTTGATATTTTATAAATTTTATTATAAAATTCCATGATTAGCATTAAATTATATACTTTAAATTATATTATTACAATATATTAATATATATATATATATTAATTTATTATTATTTTATTTAATTTAATATGTCGTGTACCTCGTGTCGTGTCGTGTACCCGATGGATAAACCCAAATACAACACTAAATCAAAGTTGTGTACTTTCATGTTCGTGTACTTTCGTGTCGTGTACTCAAAACTTAAACACAAACACTAAATTTTCGTGTTGTTTTCGTGTCATATTTTCGTGTCGTGTACGAAACTGTCGGGTCTACTTTAGCTACCCATATATGTTTAACTTTCATAGTTCGTCTTATACTTGTACAAAAAGTTTCGGTATGTCCTATTTTCAAGCATTTGGGACATGATGAAATTCCCATTTTTAATTTTTCCGAGTCCGTTGGAATTTTATCTAAGGACTTTTTCATTGGAAAAGAATTATATCGAAACCCTTGTTTTGATAAAGAAAATATTTGAAGAGACAAAAGTTGTTCAAAATTTGTCATTACAACAAGAAATATTTTTGATATAAAGTTTAAGTTCATATTGTGTTTTGTGTAGATCATCTCTCAATTTGTTTTCAGTTTCAAGCAGGAGTGATCGATTTTAATTTCTTTATTTTTGTTTAGGTTTTTAGTATTTTCAACTTCAAGAATTTTTATTTTCTTTTTCAAATCTTTATTTGTTTTACAAACCTTTTAAAATTCATCATTTAAAAATTCGAAAGCATCTAGGAATTCTTCATGAGAAGAGTCACTTACCTCACTTCTTGTCTCACTGTCGGCGGTTTTACAAGCCATGAGAGCTAAGTTGATTTGTTCGTGTGATTCCTCATCATCCTTCGTCGTCACTCCATGTGGCGACATATACTTCGTTCTTTTTGATTTTTTCATGAGGGAGTTTGGATGAGTTAGCAGGAGTAGGAGCATAGCAATCCATTGCAAAATATCCTGGGACGTTATATCTTCGACAAGTGTTGTTGAATTTTTTGCTTTGAGGAAGAGTGTCTTTTTAACTCCATCCCTAGGTTCCCGAGACACATCCTTTCGGTGTCTATTTAAGAGATTTATATATTTTTTTGATGTTTCTAGCATAGAACGTTGTTTCCTCATCTTCTTCTTCGATTGGTTCTTCTTTCGGATCACTTTCTTCTTTAGATTTGAGAGCTATTGGCATTTCTTGTTCTTTAGACTTTGGCTTGGAGTTTCGAGATTTAATGACAATCTCATAATTTATTAGGGATCCAATGAGTGCACTGAACTCCATAGTATTGAGATCTTTTGACTCCATGATAGCCGTTACAGTTGCATCCATTCTCTGGGTAGTGATCTTAGAATTTTCTTTGATTTATCACTACTTGAGATAGAGTTTTCTAACGAGGCTAATCCATTTGTGATAGCCAAGAACTGGTCAAGGATAATGGTGAAATTTTCATCTTTCTTCATCGTGAACAGTTCATAATCGTGAAGGAGCATGTTTATCTTCGTTTCATTTACTTGACTCCTTCCTTCATGAGTGATTTCTAACATACTCCAGATTTTCTTGGTCGTTCACACGATGAGATTCTGTTATGATCTTCTGGATTAAGAGCACTATAAAGAATTTAATTGGCCTTATTGTTGAAGTGATCATTTTTCCAGTCAGTCTCATCATATTCTTCGAAGATATTAAGGGAACCATTAGATTTCGTTGGAATTTTTGGACCAAGCAAAATGACCTTCCAGATATCAATATCATAAGCTCGGATGAAAATAGATATTTTATTATTCCAGATCATGAAGTTTGAAGCATCAAAGGAGGGAGGACAGTTTACAGTGTTGCCTTCAAAAGTATGAGTGAATGCCATTTTTGGATAATTTCTCTAGCATGTGTTAGGCTGACAAAAAAGGGACCGCTCTGATACCAATTGTTGGATTGGTACCTCCACTAGAAGGGGGTTTGAATAGTTCGGAGTAGAGTTTTGAACTCTTTTTGTGCGGAAGCAATTATCAGAAGTAAAAGACGTAGTGCGGAAATAAAGAGTCATAAGAAATTGTTCGAAAGGTTCAGCTATCCAAAAGCCTACGTCCCTACCTAGTGTTATCAACTAGGACTTTTCTTAAAACTTGAATGCACTTTATCGTTTTGTGCCAACTCTTCATAATAGCACTTTTCAATATTAGTGTCGAGCTTACAATTTCTTGATTTCCGGGCTCAAGAAAAACCACAACTATAATCTCTTTTGTTTTTCGGGGTACAAGACAACCTCAAACAAATAAAAAAATATTGCGAGTATAGATACTCGTCCTCACAAAATAATAGCTCAGAGTGATACAAGAATGTATATAGAAGATTGTTAGAACAATACTTCTTGTATCGGTATTATCTTTCAGAGTGTAAGAGAATGAAATAATAGCTTGATATGCTCAGGGATTTCTTGTGTTTTTCATCACCTCCAAATGCTTCTATTTGTAGCATTTTGGAGTCTGTTTCCTATTGGAATAGTAAGCCTCCTTAACGTACGTTATGTAACGTGAGTTGCGTACGTAAGGGAGGATAGCGTACGTTACTTGAGTGTGTAACATACGTAATAGTAACTCCAGGATCAGGCAGTAGCATGTAGCTCATCCTTTCCATACGTTATCTTCACTGGTTGTGTACATTATGAAGTCTTCAAATAGCCGTTAGATGTGATGACTTATTGGATGACATCAATGGCACATCGACGGTCCAATTTTGAATTTAACTTCAAACACTTAGCATATGTTATGACTCGGCCATTGTGTACGTTATGGTGCATATGATCGTTCAACATGTTGACCTTCTGGAATGTGTACAACGATTCATTTTTGAACATTGCGTACATTACCTATGCCACGTAGCGTACGTTATGAATGTTTTGTAACGTAGGTTGTCAACTACATAACCCTGTATATTTAAACACTTTACAACAAGGAATATGATTGATCATTGTCACCGCGTACGTTATTCTATAAGGCTAGCGTTTGTTATCTATGATTATTTTGTCTATTTATAGATCATCAAAATCTGTGATAAAAAATATTGGATTAACATTGAGGAGAATTCAGAATGAGAAATCCTTATCCATAATAAAGATCAGATCAGACAAAGGAGGAAAATTCTCAACAATGCCATGACTGAATATTGTAAATCAGAATGGGATCCAACATGAAGTATCAGTTGTAAAAACACCACAACAAAATTGTGCAACTGAAAGAAGAAACAGAACCCTCAAAGAAAGCAGTTAGGACAATGATTGTTGAGACTGATCTTCCTAAAAGGTTTTGGGCTGAAGCTGTCAACACAACATGCCCTACTCAGAACAAAAGTATGATAGTAGGGACACACTATAAAACTCCATATGAGGTTTAGAATGGCAGATTACCTACTGTTTCATACTTTCATATTTTGGTTGTAAGTGTTTATCCACAACAATGGCAAAACCCAACTAAATGCCTTTGATGCAAAAACTGATGATGGTCTCTTTATGAGATACTCACAGATAAGCAAGGCATACAGAGTCTTTACTAAGAGAACATTAGTTGTGGAAGGAACATCTCATTTTGTCATTGATGAATCTACTGTTGAGTACAGAAAACAGGTGGAACAAATTGAGAAAAAGCTCAAAGCCACCTAATTAGGAGAAGTCATCATTAATGGCACAAGGTTGATGGATGAAGCTGATGAAGACTCAACTGTAGATCAGCCAGGTCCACCTACCGTAGATGATCCTATAATAGCTGAAGATGATCCAATCAGAACACAGCTGCAATCCAACAAAACCTAGATGAAGGACTGACACACTCAACAAATCCTCAGCCCATTTCCGAAGGAACAAGCAATGATGATCAACAACCAAAAGCAGAAGATGAATATGATACTCCCAAATGGATAAGGATCACCCCATTCAACAAATAATTGGGAACCTAACTGATGGAGTCAAAACCAGGAAATCAAGAGAACCAATAGGAATGGCATTGCTCTCTAGCTTCATGTCCCAATGGAGCCAAAAACAACAGAACAAACCCTGGATGACTACATATAGGTGATTGCAATGCAAGAAGAGTTAATCTGAATGGAGACGAAAATGTATGGGAGCTGATAGACAGACAAATCACAATAAGGTCATTGGAACCAAATAGGTTTACGAAAACAAGTGTGATGAAGATGGAGCTGTTGTTAGGAATAAAGCCAGATTGGTTGCAAAGGGATATGCTCAATGTGAAGGAACATATTTTGATGAAACATATGCACCAGTAGCAAAACTAGAAGCAATCAGACTATTCATTGCCTATGCAGCCTTCAAGAATTTTTAAGTATATCAAATGGACGTGAAAAGTACTTTTCTCATTAGATTACTAGAAGAAGAAGTTTATGTTGAGCAACCCACTGGATTCGTCAAAGGGGAAAAGGTATACAATCTTTTGAAAGCTTTATATGGACTCAAACAGACACCAAGAGCCTGTTATGAGACTCTATCTATATTTCTTGAGAAAAATGGATTCTGCAAGGGATATGTGGGCAAAACTCTATTCAGAATTGGACATGAAGACCACATACTACTAGTTCAATTATATGTGGACGATATCATATTTGGCTCAACAAACCCTGAGCTATGTGAAAAATTCTCAAACCTCATGCAAGAAGAATTTGAAATGAGCATGATGGGTAAACTGAACTTCTTTCTTGGTTTACAAGTCAAACAGGTTGAAACTAGAATCCTCATCAACAAAGAAAAATATATAAGGGAGCTGATCAAAAGATTTAGCATGGAGTCAGCCAAGCCCCTGAGAGTACCAATGAGCACATCTCTCCACATTGATTCAGTTGATGGAGGCATTCCAGTAGATCGGACCCACTACAAATGACTAATTGGATCATTGTTATATCTCACTCCAAGCAGACCTAACATTTCATATGCAGTAGGAGTATGTGAAGGATTTCAATCCAAACCAAAGCAGTCCCATAAGGAAACAGCGAAAGGGATAATAAGATACATAAATCTACAATCAATGTTGGATTATGGTATCCTAAAGATGACAACTTTAAACTGTCAGGATATTGTGATGCTGACTTTGCAGGATGTAAAATCAACAGGAAAAGCACTAGTGTAACGTGTCAATTCTTTGGAACCAGACTAATATCTTAGTTTAGTAAGAAGCATGTGTCAAACTCAATATACACAACTGAGTCGGATACCTAGCTGTAGGTAGCTGTTGTGCTCAAATTCTATGGATCAGACAACAGCTAAGGGACTACAACATCATTGCAAATAAAGTGCCAATATGGTGTGACAACAATAGCGGAATTGCTATAACAAACAATCCGGTACAACACTTGAGAACAAAACACATAGATGTCAAGCATCATTTAGTCAGAGACCATGTGGTTAACAAAAGAGTAAGGGTGGGAAGAGTCAGCACAAAGTACCAAATAGATAATATATTACCCTTACCAGAGGATAGGTTTCTCGAACTAAGCAGGGATCTTGGACTCTGAGACTGGGAATCAAATGCCTAGCTGAATCTGAAGATGAAGAAAACCCATCTATGATCGAAAATTTGGCTGAAGAAAACTCAGCCATGATCGAAAAGTTAGCTGAAGAAAACTCAGCCAGGGTTCGAAAAGTTAGCTGATGCAAATATCAGCTAGGGTTCGAGAAAATTAGCTGATCACAATCACAGATGCAGAATCGTAGCTAATCAGAATTATAACCATTATGCAGAAAGTTAGATGATCATAATCTCGACTAAGATTACCTATCTGATATAAAGAAAGCAAGGAATCAGAAACGCAGTTGCATCTCATAAGTCAATCGGTCAACCAGCTAAGTTTCTAATTCCTCTAAAAATATTTATTTATTTATTTAAATATCACACATGGGTTAAAACGCACGATCCAAGTAACACCTCGTCTGCATCACGTTGTCCAATCATGTCACACGAACCGCCACTTTTTCATTTAATTATTTTTAAAACCAACTTCAAAAATAGCTTCTTAAGACGATTGAAATCACTTGACAAAAACCTATCGTCTACCCAAGTTTTCAAGCAAGAACCCTAGTTTTTATAAAAGCAAAAACCAAGTGAAGGAGCAGATTATATTCAAGAATCATGGAAACTCAGCCTCAAGAATCGTTCGACACTAAAAACTATCAAAAATCGCAGAAATGGACGCATCAACCTATTTCAAGAACATCAACCTCAAGATAGTGAAGGAGCAGATTATATTCAGCATCATGGTGGACTTCTTAGGACTCCTGGAGGCGAATAACTCACTATTAATGGCAGAGTTGATTCTCTATATGAAGAACAATGGCATTTACCACTATTTGGACATCAACCCATCAAAACTATACAAGGAAGCCATCATATGCTACTACAAGGAATCCGAAGTAACTGAAAGATAAAATCAAAAGCTCGATATTTGGGGAACCCATCCTGATAACCCAACAGACTATCGCAAATGCTTTCAAACTGGGGAACCATGGAATTGCAATCGAAGCCCGAAAGCAAAACCCTCTGGACATCTGGCAATTGATAAAGCTACCTGAGTAACCCATGAAGATGAAAAACACTGCCAGAAAAATCAGATGTGCAGAAAGAATTCCGGTACATGGTGGACATAACCAATAAAATAGTCGTGGGTATGTTTGGGAGTTTTGACCAAATGTCTTCGTCTAAGTACACTATAATAGGACCTATGATGCAGAGGCAGAGGATTAACTGGCCTGGCTACATCATGCAGTTAGTCAGAGAAGTTAATGAGGCCAGCTGGGATTCCAATAACATAAAACTCACCCAGAAACTTGCTTTTGGAACTCAAATAAGCTAGATTCTGGAATTCTTGGGAGAAGCCAAAGGAAAAGCATAGACCTTACACATCAGCAAAAGACTTGGTCACCTGGACCGAGTTTAATTGGAACAATATGTAACTCATCAACCAAGAGACTTAGAGATGCTTGCTAAGATGAAATCAGGAACATCATCTAACAAGGGAGCAATAGTATCTGAAGATGAGAATGCAGTGGAATCAGTCGCAGCCATTCAAACTGTAGCTAAGATTTCACTGCCTAACCCAACCCCAGCTGAATTACTATAGCTAACATTTTGGCCAAAAAGTTAGCTGCAGCTGAAAAAACCACAGCTGCACCTGAAGAAAAGCCAGTTGCACCAGCTTATGAGGAGAGTGAAGACAGTGACATTCTTCCTTTAACCAGAATTTTCTGGAAGCGAAAGTCACCTGAAAGGAAGACATCAGACAAGTTTCATCACCTGAATCTTTTAAAAGATTGAGAGGACTTGTAGATTACTCCTCTGAGTCTTCAGACAAAGACATACCTGAAGGTCACCTATCTGATATACCCGAACTCTCATCCACCATAGCTGCAACTCCAATCATCACATCTGCAGAAACTGCAGATCAGTCCACATAATTGATTATCATTGAAGAAGAAGAATTCATTCCCGAAGAACCATTACCTGAGCTCCTAACATTCTCGAGGTGGAAGAATCTGAGAAAATATTTGAGGAAGCAGACTTTAATTACAAATTAAACCTCAAGGAAAACAATCTATTTAACCTCAGCAAAGAACAATTTAGGTCAGTCAGAAATCACGTCAACAAGCTTTCAATTATTTCTATATACAAGGACTAGAAGAGATTGAAGACCTTAAGTTTCCATCTGAAGGAACTAGTGGAGAGGAGTGGTTGGGACTACCCTTTTTCTACTGAACAACTCATTCAAGTTTTCTGCAAAGAAACTGAAATGAGTTTCTTATTAGATGAAAATTGGTTCATTGACAACTTCAAATCAAACATGGACCAATTTATTCTATGTATAATGGAGGGGATAGCTCAAGGTAAAGATTTTGATGAAGATGATAAAAATGATAAAATTGTTGGAGTTGAAGAAAAAGAAGTAGAAAAAAATGGAGTTGAAAAGGAGACCGAAGACAAAGAATAAGTAGAAAAAGAAAATGTTGTTGTTAAGGAGGAAGTAGAAGAAAAAGAAGAAGAAAATGAAGAGGAGAAAAAGAAGAAAAGTATGATAAGAAGGATGATCAGGTTTATTCTGATCATGATGAGGATCAGGATGCACCTGATCAAGGATCAAATTCAGATCAACAATCACAAGCTGAAAAGGCAGACAAGCAGGGGGAGCATGCATCTGAAAAATCCCCTCCTACTGAAAAATAAGCTGCACCAGAAACACGACTGAGAATTTCCACCGGGTAGAGGCAACAGAATTTTAGCTACCCTCCAACCTAAGTGAGCTGATTCCCAATATGGTGGAAGAAGCAGAAGAAAAACTTCTGGCCTCCAAGGTTGAACCATACTTTCTATCACAGAACAGAAAAATGGAACCTCCACTTAATAAGAAGGAACATTCCCCACCACATACATCAGTCAGAATGCCCCTTGACTTTTTCCATCATCAAAATTGGGGAAATTTGTTAGAAATACTTTTTTTTGAGATTCTGATGATGTCATCCATGTATTTAAAGTTTATGTCAAATGTATGCTTAAGTACTTGGCATTATAAAAAAGAACCAAATGATTCTCTTCTATAGGCCTTTAAAAAAATAGGCTAGGTATTGATCATTGATCAGATAAAATTTTGGCTAAGTGTAGAATAGTCAAACATCAACCGAGTTTGGTCAAAGGAAAATATCAGCTGAGCTTGACCAGATAAAAATATCAATCGGGTTTTTGTCAAAGCAAATTTCAGATAAGGTTGACCAGACAAAACATCAGTCGGTTTTTCAGTCAAAACAAATATCAGCCGGGTTTGACTAGTCAGAAGTACAGCTAGGTTTTCCAAGACATGACTTTTCACCAAGTACGGAACAGACGGCATATCAGCTGACTTTTAACAAGACAAAACATCAGCCAGGTTTGAGCAAGGCAGAACATCAGCCAAGCTTTTATCAAGAAGTAATATCAATCGAATTTTTGGACAACAGCTGTGTGCACGTCAGCAAATGTTGAAAACTCAACAAAGACGGCAAATCACATGCACATGTGATTAAAGCCAATGAGAGAAAATGATTGATTCCCATAATTTAAGGATTGGAATAGTCATCTAGATTCGTTCCCTGAATACTTTCCAAATATAGTAATCAAAGAAAAATGGCGCAGCAATTCTACATCTTCAAACGGTCGGATTTGAAGAAAGAGATAAAGTCGTGCAAAGAGAAGAAAAGCTAAACAATGAATTCCACTCTCCAATGGACGGATTTGTTCTAAGATGCCAACGGAAATGAAGAGCTCAAGAATCATATTATAAATATCTTAAGAACATTGGAGCAGAAGTACGATGCGAACTACACTTACAAGTAATCAAAGCAAACGAAAGCAATATACATCTATAGCATCGTGAAGAGCAAGATCATAAAGTATTAAATACAGAGAAGCTATTAAGAAGTTTGAGAAGACAAACACAATTGTCTTAAAGTTTGAGTAGAGGGTACTTTCTTAAATGAGGGTCTTGAAAGTAAGAGGTTGTACGTGTTGGATTTTCAATGCATCGAATACATCAAACAAGGGTAAAACACAGCGGAAGAAATAATAAGAAAACCCAATTTAGGATCTCATGCAGTGTTTTCTAAATTAACAGGTATATTTATAATAGGTCGTAGTAGTTTGACTTTAGCGAATAAAGCAGATTCCATTTCAACGGTTTTCAATCCTGTTGGATAAGTGTTGAAGATCTCAACACTTACAGCTTGTTTGTTGTATCCAACCTAATGCTGTAGCTGCAGGATCCACGATGTAGGCTATCTTAGGGTTGCTGTATGGAAAGATGCTGTATGAATATTTCAGGACAGCTTCCATACTTGGTATCATACCAACTGATGAGCTTCTTGCTGTACAGCGACACTTTATCAAAACTCATATCTTTCTATATGTTTGTCTTCGGGACAGCAACTTGCTGTATGTTGACACTTCATCTTTTTGCTGTATGAAGGCAGCGTGAAGACTTGCTCTATGTTGGCACTTTATCAAAACTCGATACAGGATTGTTTATCCCAACAATAGGTACAGGATTGTTTATCCCAACAATTTCCCCCTTTTTACAATTGCCAAATATTCTTGATGATGCCAAAACCATGATGCCAAAACCTTTGAAACATCTTTGTTTCGAGAGGCTTTCTTCTTGATCTTCTGTCGAATGTTCTGGCCTTCAGCAAATTAAAGAAATGTGAACTGCTCGCAGGCAATTTCTAAAAAGGTAGTATCTAACAGCAAAGTGTTTTTACAACTTAAACTTATGATTGGCGCGCAGACACAATATTACAGTGTAATCTAGTTGAATACAACTTAACCTATGAACTGTTCGCAGACAAGTTCTTACAGCTTATATACTTAACAAGTTTCCATACTTGTTTGATTTCAGCACATGGATTAATTTTTGTAATCACATAGTAACACAGCAGATTACTTGTTGTAATCTTTCGCACAAAAATAGATTTTATTGATGAAGATCAAAGGTTACAAGGTTGGGCAAAAAAAAATAAAGATACAAAATTTTTTGCTGTTTCTAAAATAAGATACAGGAAGGATTATCCAAGCTAACTCCTGTAGTTAGCATGTCTTTAAGGCCTTCTTGGATCATTCTCGGTTCCCTTCCACCAGTTTTGTAGGGCATCCTTGTTTTGATTTAAATAGATCGCTCTTCCTTCAGCCGATTTGTCGAAAACAAGGATCTAATCTTCAGGGTGGGTAACCGGATCGCCTTTCCTGTGTTTAGATTTCATGTGGAGCTGTAGGGGGAGCTTTCCTTCGTCCAGCCTCTTTGCAAATTCCACGGCAGCTTCCTACAGTGTTTTACAATTGTTGAATATGGGGGATTCCCTAATAAGAACTACGAAGTATCTTAACAGTTCGTTTCTCCTCCAATCCTTTATCTCATCGGCTGTTGGCTGTCGGCGAGCCGAGAGATTTATCATTGGCGGCTTCTGCACAAGGTTTTTCCAAGGAACTTTTGGATCTTGGAATTCAGGGAGAGCACCTTGTATCCTAACAGTATGAGAAGGAGCTGACAATAGAGTAATTGTAGCAGTAATACTGTCTTCCAAAGCAGCGTCAAACTCCTTTTCCTGCTCCAGTCTTTGTTAATCAGATCAAATACCTTATGTACTATGTATTCTCATACGGGTAGATACACCAGCATCAATATTTCCTATGATCAACTCCTGTGGGTGATCTCTCAACCATCTTCTGTCGGGTTCTAATTCGGCAATCCGTAATGTATCTTGAGCTGCTGTAGTTTCAGCTTCAGCTTGTATAGCATCAACTTTATCTACTTCTATTCTTACAGCTGCGGGGTTGATTTCCATGTCAATGACAGGCCCTATAGGAGTTGTAGGATCATCAATGGTGAGTTGTTGGATACTCTAAGTAACATCTTCTACTCCTATAGAATCATGGTGTGGATCGTCGAACACTACATGAACTGATTCCTCAATTGTCAGCTTATGTTTATTAAAGATCCTGTAAGCTTTGCTGACAGAAGAATATCCTACAAATACCCCTTCACCCGACTTCTCATCGAAGGTTTTATGTTGATCCTTCCCGTCGTTCATAACATAACACCTGCATCCAAATATGTGAAAGTACGAAACTAATGGAGTTTTGTTGTTCCATACCTCGTATGCTGTTTTGTTGTGGTGTTTGTTGACGATACGACGGTTTTGTGTATAGCATGATGTATTGGTGGCTTCACCCCAGAAACGCTGTGGCAACTTGCTTGCGGAAATCATGGTCCTTGTTGCTTCCTTGAGTGTCCTGTTCTTTTGCTTGGCAACACCATTTTGTTGAGGTGTGCGGGCAACTGAGTATTCGTGTTGTATCCCATTTTCCGAACAGTAGTGTTCTATAAAGCGGTTAGTAAATTCAGTACCTCTGTCGAAACAAATGGACACAATACTCAACCCTTTCTCATTTTGAAGCTTTCTCAGGTGCTCGGGCAGCTTTGATGTTGTTTCCTTCTTCTTACTTAGGAAGATTGTCCAAGCATACCTGGAATAATCATCAACAATAACGAGACAATATTTCTTACCTCCCAAACTTACCGGGTCTACAGGACCGTAGAGATCCATGTGTAGCATTTCTGGAACTCTGTGAGTGGAAAGGTAGGATTTGCTCTTTAGGGTGGTCTTGATTTGCTTGCCTTTCTGACAGGGTCCACAGACGCTGTCTTTTTGGAATGACACATTGGGCAAACCTCTGACCATTTCTTATCTAGTAAGCTTGTTGATCATCTTGAAATTGACGTCAGACATCCTCTTGTGCCATAACCAGCTTAGATCTGCAGTGCCTTTGGCAACAAAACAAGAAATTGTGGAGCTCGTAGGCATCCAGTCAGCAATATACATATTACCTGATCTGCTTCCTGTTAGCACAACTTCTTTGGTCAGGACATTCTTAACTCTACAGTGATCTATATAGAATTTCACCGAGAACTGTTTGTCACAGTGGCTAATACTAAGTAGATTATACTGTAAGCCTTCAACATAAGCTACATTTGTGACTTTGAATTTTCCTACAATCAGGGTTCCTTTCCCTCTTGTTCTTCCTTTTGATTTATCACCGAAGAGCACTTTTGGACCGTGACCTTCTATGAAATATGACAGCTTGCTTTTGTCTCCTGTCATATGCCGAGAACATCCGCTGCCGAATAACAGATGTCCTTCTCTAAGATGTCCTGTAGGCAAAGAAATTAAGTAGATTTAGGTCCCATTTGACTGTTTGGTCCATGGATGTTAGTGACTTTAGGTACCTAGATTTTCCTGACAACAATTGGTTTACTGTAGGTTACTTTAGGTACATTGTTGCGGTATCTACGTGGGGCAGATACGTGGTCGTTGTAACCATGATAATTATTATGCATGAAAAATTCAGAGTTATTATTATTAATCCAGTACGAATGCCGTCTTGGAGGTGGAGCCATTTTCTTCGGACTTACAGCTTGCCTTCTGGGTCTCCAGTTGGATTCCCAAAGCTGTTGCTGATACTGTGCGCCAACCTGCTTTCGCTATGGATAACTAGGCTCCTGTATCCAATATCTAGGTGCGCTGTACTGTTGGAAGTACTGTTGTGCGGGCCTTTGATATTTGGGTACAACCTTCTTTCTGAATGGCTGCTGGCGCTTTGATATGCTCGGGGATCATGCTGTTGGTTACGCCTTGCAGGTCTGAATGGCTGATGATTCCGCTGTCTGGAATATGACGGTGGTGGCAGATGTAACACCCCCAGATCCGACCGGGAATATTACAGCGCCGTGGGCCCCGAGATGGAACCCACAAGGCTGAAGGAAATTTTCGCAAACATTTACAAACGCCCAAGAGGCTAACGACGGTATTATCTATTAAAAACATTCGAAGATTTATAAAGCTCATTTATCAAACCGTCGTAAAAACTCATTTGAAACCACAAGGCCCAAAATGCCAAAACTCAACAGTTTAAAAACATACGTTAAGCTATAAACACAAGTACAAACGAGAATAGATTTAGAAAATGATTGCCAAAGTAACCGAAGTTACCGGATACCAAAAAGGTCATTTAAAAATACTCACGCAGCGGATAAAGACAAACAATTAAAATACTCTAGCAGCGGAATACAATAACTGATCAGAAACTCAAAACACAAATACATGCCCTTGCCAGTATCCTCCGGGAAGTTCATCTCTCCACGACCGCTACAAGCTTGACAATCCAAGAACCTAAAAAGAAAGCCCACGACGGGGTCAGTCATAATATCCAACAATGATAACCATCACATCTCGTCAATAATTACATATCAATGGAAATACTAAGTAAGAATACGACCAATGTAATCTTACCGTCGTAACTTTACGAGAATCCACGATTCGTATCCTTAACAACACATTAAAATAATACCGAAATATCTGTACGGTATCTCAAAAATACTCAAGGTTCTCAAAACATTATCATAATTCGCGATACGGAAATTATACCAACTCTGGCCAATTAAATCCATCGGATAACATCGACAATTCCAATACGATAATCGATTGTCCATCAAAGACAAGTACCAAGGAAATACAGAACATACCTCAAGATACGAAATACCATGACAATCACGTCAGTCTAATCCGAGATCAGATCAACATAACATACGGACATGGTCCTAACACAAGACCTACAAATGCATACTCATATGACAACGTCAATATGATCACAACAATAACGACAATGTATACTTATGGCAAACCCATAATATACATATGCACAACAACAATACATGGCAATCCGATGATCCAGCGTTCACTGCCTAGATCCCTCGATGATCCCGTCAGACCAACCCGAGGTGGAAAACCCGTCCGTTGATCCGGTATGCGCTAGCATAGATCCCCGATGATCCGTCGGACCAACCCGAGTGGACATACAACAAAAATGCACAAATGAATATAAAAAAGATACACAATGCATCACAACAACGATACACGCATGTATCAAAACATGATCGACATGAAATGACAAAAAAAATGATTAGAGTACTTGCCCGAGTCCTTCGAGAGCAATCTCGATGTCGACCATCACGAACCATTATTACGAATATTCGACGATCCGAAATGTCACGGATGGTAAATAATTCACGCCTTTGTCTATACCATGATGTATCCTCGATACCAAGTATGCTAACAAGAATGTAAATCATATACATTATGATTTAATTCCCAAAACTCAAATACAACCTATAATCTCAACTCTCCTGTGATTACGATTTATAAACATTGCTATACGAATTATAAACGAATGAAACTGAAACCATTCATTAAATATTATAAACTGAGCAAGTAATAACTTGCCTCGATACCAATGAAGCCGTTACCAATTCCTTGCCGTCGTCTACATGTCCCTCGGCCTGATCAAAGCAATCTACGAACATTCTTGAATACGACCGCAAAGCATGGTTCTAAACATCGATCAATAATCTCAACCTATTACAATAATCGATTTAACATACATTCGATAACAATCAACAATCGATATAACTAATCCACAAACCCAACGATTCCAAAATATCTCGATTAAACACAAGTCCGAACAATCTAACTCAAACAATTACGAATTCATTCCCATGATTCCACAAAGCCCACATATCGATTCGATAAGGCGAGTATACAAACTTAACCGAAATATTCCAATCAATTTCTCTTTCAAAACTTCAATCAAACACCTTGAAGGCGGAATTCAAAGGTATATTTGAATCATCAATCAACAAACACCAACCACATCAAGAACACGAAGAACATAATCACAAACATATATATCCTTCAACATTACATGATTCTAGCCATCGATACGAACTAAACCACCAAAATATATCAAGAATCTCAAACATCCCAAAATATTAGAGTTCAAGCCAATTACCTTCAATCCGGCGAAAGAATCAATAATGATGTTATAATCCTTGTTCCAAGCTTTCCTAGATGTTATCACTTGATAAACCAACTCAAAAGCTGAGGTTTAGGGGTTAAAAACCGAGTTTGGATGATTTGGGACGAAAGGGGATCGTGTAGGATGGGTTGGGAAATAAAATTCCCGACTGATTTACGTTTTTATACGCCCAGGCATGTTAGCGTACGCTAACTTCATCAATAGCGTGCGCTACCTGTTCCCAGAATACAAACAGTATAGTTTTTGCCATTTTGAGCATAACTCACTCATCCGGACTCCGATTAACTCACCGTTTGAACCATTAGAAAGCTAACTCGATGCTCTATTATACTGTTATGTTTCAGAATTTTTGGAGTTTTCAAGAATCGGTGGTGATTTTCCAAAGTCGAATCTTATACACATTACTTTCCAAACAAGTGTCCAAATCTTATTTCCACTAACATTTCAACATATAGTCTTCTTAATCATATCATATACACCAAGAATCAGAATCACTTGCATGTTCATCATCATACGAAGTAAACAATAACAACAACATTAAAAACCCGAAATGAAGGGAGATATTAACCAACATATCTCTTGAAGAAAAACAACACCGTTCAAAACCACACGGATCATATCAATATCCGCATATCAACCATATTATCAACATAACTCGGTAATCCATCTCATAACCATACTCATCAACTCATAAACATGACGATCATCAACTCAAGAACATCATATTCAATCCAAAATGAAATCCCAAAGTGGAGAGTAATTACCTCTTTGAAGGAATGGATTGAAACCCAAGGTTGAATCCGTTTTCAATCACTTCCAAGCTTCAAATGTTGTTAGGAATGATCAACTCAAGTGTTTGGAACCTCAACTTCTCTCTAAGACCTCTCTCTATCGGTTCACATGAAGAAATGGACGAAAATGACGAATAATGGCCAACTGCACTTATATATATTGTACATTATTAACGTACGCTAACATCTTTAATTAACGTACGTTACAAGCTTAGCGTGCGCTAACTGTCCTTTGTTAGCGTGCGCTATCGCGATCGAGGCGATCGCTTTTGCTTCGTAAACTAGCTTGCGTACGTAATGCCCATGTATTAACGTACGTAAGACATCCTGTCTAGCGTACGCAAGTCCTTAACCTTAGCGTGCGCTATACGCAGTTGACTCGTTTGTCTATATGCTCCGAAGACTGGTCCACACGCCGAAAGTCTTGTGAGGATAAGATTCCTTTTTGTCCGATATATCATTAGCGTGCGCTAACCTTTAGGGTTTAGCGTGCGCTAGTACTACATTACAAACATCCGTTGACTTATCAGAACGTGCGCCGAAAGTGGCCTGGTCCACACGTAGATTCCCTCTGATCTGCCTGCACTAGCGCGCGCTATTATTTTACCTTTAGCGTGCGCTACACCTGCACGTTAGTGTGCGCTATGAATGAGTATTAGCGTGCGCTAATAAGGCTATGTTTAGCCATTATCATCTACTCTTCTCCAACGTCTCGACATGCAGAATACGAACATACGGCATACTGAATACATATACATATACCAACAACATTCCCATACGATAAGCCCGACACACAATGTCTTCCAATACAACTGTCAACCAAGTGCGGTAATAATACTAATACAGGTGTCTTAGTCCTTCATTTATTTTATCCATACTGTACAGATTCCACGTTGTACAACATAACTTGGATAAAATAATATTAAACAACAGTAGTAGAAATTCCGGATATTACATACTACACCACTTAAAATAAGTTTCGTCCTCGAAACTTGCAAGCCATCATAGAAAAACAAACAAACTATTCAACTGAAATATTCCGTCACCATCATAACAACGATCAATACAGAACCCCAAAGACAGATATACGGACGAATAAAATTCTCAAAACTTTACACAAATCACATACAGTGGATCTCAAAGAAACGCACCCGAATGTTGAACATACCCTTCGGCATACGAACAACCAATCACAAACCGACGAACATACCCAATCATACCTGGAGTGGGAACGACCAATCAATATCCAAAACAACCATCCTGGAGTCATCATCCCCAAATCTACACTTAAAATAAAATCATTCAAAAATCACTATGGTAAAATCGCACTACTACCACACCAATAGAGTCACATAGCACATATGCTCCAGTTTCACAAAACTCAAAATTCCAAAATCATATTATGTACCGAACCTACATTACGTGGCATATTTCTCTTATCGGCTCAACCAACCGGTCATCTCTGGATAATCAAACTACCATACTGAAGTTTGAATCCTATTTATCGTACCATACTGATGTCTTATCCAGTTTGTGAGTCATACTCATAACTTCACCATAATATGCATTATGCACTAAATGCGTATGTATATCAATCAAATTTTCAAAACCTGTTTGAAATCATATAGTCTCGTCAAGAAGACAATTTTCGAAAGTTCTTTCAAAAATTTCAAAACTCAAAACATAATTTTGGTAAGACCACAAAATCAATTTCCAAAAAATTGAATCGGCTCTCTGGTGCCAAGTATTCGATAATAATTCTTTTCGAATACGCATGATTAAATAAAATGAAATTATGCAGATGATTAACCACATCCATACTCTTGTATACTAATTCGGCTCGTCACCAATATCCACTGATATTCTATCGGAAGACCACACGATAGAGTTCCGAAATTTTCAATATATAAACTCCGAATAAAAACTCTTTTTCCACATATGACTTGCAACGTCAATCATTTTCTATCCTGGATCACCTCAATTATGCTATGACAATGCATTGAAACAAATCAACACAGCGAAAGACTTCCCGAGAAGTTTCTTTTGAACAAGTAATCCGAGAACCCGAAGGCGAGGCGACATAGATAAACGATTGATAAAGTGTTTTACAAGTCTCGGGAGTTTTTAAGAAAACAGAAAAGTCTTTTGAAATATTAGGGTCTCAGCCCGTATCTCGTTCCGCATTATAAGAAGTTTAAAAAGTAGGAAACTCTTTTTTTTTTTCGGACCCCAAGTCCTGAGTTATAAAACAATTTCAAAAAATCTATTGGGTCTCGGCCCAAAAATCATTTACGGTAAAACATCCGTAAAACATTCATTTTGAAAAGTATCATTTTCAAATGCTCAAAAGCGATTCATATATCTCAAAATGAACTAACATGACTACATGTTCTCTGAACAATCCACAATATTTCTCCCAAATGCACAAATCTGTTCCAAAACTTAATCGACATATTGATTTCCAAAATCATAACTTCTCAAGATCATCAATCTGTCCCAACTCTGTCATCTTATCGTAACGCATAATATCTTTCTGAACCTCAGAACATATCAACTTAGAACGACAATAAATCTCAATGCAATTCAAAAATCCAATACTTACAGATCGTGAAGCCGACGATTCCCCGTGATACTAGCACATGTCTCGACTCAAGAAAATATTCGACACAGATATTTTCAAAACACACATTTTGCAACTCAGTTCAACTCGAGAAAACAACACAGCTCTATCTGAAGAAACACGTTAATCATATTTGAAAAAGTTTATAACAAGACCAGTACTACACTGGCAAATCGCACAACGCATAAGCCCGAGTGAACAACAAAAACTCACGGCTCCAATATTTTTCAATCGACAACTCAAATGACGCGACAGAAACACGACCCAACTGAACCCGACTGCCTAGGTTTTCTCAACCTAAGCTCCGATACCATATTCTGTAACACCCCCAGATCCGACCGGGAATATTACAGCGCCGTGGGCCCCGAGATGGAACCCACAAGGCTGAAGGAAATTTTCGCAAACATTTACAAACGCCCAAGAGGCTAACGACGGTATTATCTATTAAAAACATTCGAAGATTTATAAAGCTCATTTATCAAACCGTCGTAAAAACTCATTTGAAACCACAAGGCCCAAAATGCCAAAACTCAACAGTTTAAAAACATACGTTAAGCTATCGCTACACGCATCGGCAGAATAGATTTAGAAAATGATTGCCAAAGTAACCGAAGTTACCGGATACCAAAAAGGTCATTTAAAAATACTCACGCAATGGATAAAGACAAACAATTAAAATACTCTAGCAATGGAATACAATAAGCGATCGAAACTCAAAACACAAATACATGCCCTTGCCGGTATCCTCAGGAAGTTCATCTCTCCACGACCGCTACAAGCTTGACAATCCAAGAACCTAAAAGAAAGCCCACGGGTCATCCATAATATCCAACAATGATAACCATCACATCTCGTCAATAATTACATATCAATGGAAATACTAAGTAAGAATACGACCAATGTAATCTTACCGTCGTAACTTTACGAGAATCCACGATTCGTATCCTTAACAACACATTAAAATAATACCGAAATATCTGTACGGTATCTCAACAATACTCAAGGTTCTCAAAACATTATCATAATTCGCGATACGGAAATTATACCAACTCTGGCCAATTAAATCCATCGGATAACATCGACAATTCCAATACGATAATCGATTGTCCATCAAAGACAAGTACCAAGGAAATACAGAACATACCTCAAGATACGAAATACCATGACAATCACGTCAGTCTAATCCGAGATCAGATCAACATAACATACGGACATGGTCCTAACACAAGACCTACAAATGCATACTCATATGACAACGTCAATATGATCACAACAATAACGACAATGTATACTTATGGCAAACCCATAATATACATATGCACAACAACAATACATGGCAATCCGATGATCCAGCGTTCACTGCCTAGATCCCTCGATGATCCCGTCAGACCAACCCGAGGTGGAAAACCCGTCCGTTGATCCAGCGCACGCTAGCATAGATCCCCCGATGATCCCGTCGGACCAACCCGAGGTGGACATACAACAACAATGCACAAATGCATATAACAATGATACACAATGCATGACAACAACGATACACGCATGTATCACAACATGATCGACATGAAATGACAAAAAAAATGATTAGAGTACTTGCCTCGAGTCCTTCGAGAGCAATCTCGATGTCCAGACCATCACGAACCATTATTCTGAATATTCGACGATCCGAAATGTCACGGATGGTAAATAATTCACGCCTTTGTCTATACCATGATGTATCCTCGATACCAAGTATGCCAACAAGAATGTAAATCATATACATTATGATTTAATTCCCAAAACTCAAATACAACCTATAATCTCAACTCTCCTGTGATTACGATTTATAAACATTGCTATACGAATTATAAACGAATGATACCGAAACCATTCATTAAATATTATAAACTGAGCAAGTAATAACTTGCCTCGATACCAATGAAGCCGTTACCAATTCCTTGCCGTCGTCTACATGTCCCTCGGCCCTCATCAAAGCAATCTACGAACATTCTTGAATACGACCGCAAAGCATGGTTCTAAACATCGATCAATAATCTCAACCTGTTACAATAATCGATTTAACATACATTCGATAACAATCAACAATCGATATAACTAATCCACAAACCCAACGATTCCAAAATATCTCGATTAAACACAAGTCCGAACAATCTAACTCAAACAATTACGAATTCATTCCCATGATTCCACAAAGCCCACATATCGATTCGATAAGGCGAGTATACAAACTTAACCGAAATATTCCAATCAATTTCTCTTTCAAAACTTCAATCAAACACCTTGAAGGCGGAATTCAAAGGTATATTTGAATCATCAATCAACAAACACCAACCACATCAAGAACACGAAGAACATAATCACAAACATATATATCCTTCAACATTACATGATTCTAGCCATCGATACGAACTAAACCACCAAAATATATCAAGAATCTCAAACATCCCAAAATATTAGAGTTCAAGCCAATTACCTTCAATCCGGCGAAAGAATCAATAATGATGTTATAATCCTTGTTCCAAGCTTTCCTAGATGTTATCACTTGATAAACCAACTCAAAAGCTGAGGTTTAGGGGTTAAAAACCGTGTTTGGATGATTTGGGACGAAAGGGGATCGTGTAGGATGGGTTGGGAAATAAAATTCCCGACTGATTTACGTTTTTATACGCCCAGGCATGTTAGCGTATGCTAACTTCATCAATAGCGTGCGCTACCTGTTCCCAGAATACAAACAGTATAGTTTTTGCCATTTTGAGCATAACTCACTCATCCGGACTCCGATTAACTCACCGTTTGAACCATTAGAAAGCTAACTCGATGGTCTATTATACTGTTATGTTTCAGAATTTTTGGAGTTTTCAAGAATCGGTGGTGATTTTCCAAAGTCGAATCTTATACACATTACTTTCCAAACAAGTGTCCAAATCTTATTTCCACTAACATTTCAACATATAGTCTTCTTAATCATATCATATACACCAAGAATCATAATCACTTGCATGTTCATCATCATACGAAGTAAACAATAACAACAACATTAAAAACCCGAAATGAAGGGAGATATTAACCAACATATCTCTTGAAGAAAAACAACACCGTTCAAAACCACACGAATCATATCAATATCCGCATATCAACCATATTATCAACATAACTCGGTAATCCATCTCATAACCATACTCATCAACTCATAAACATGACGATCATCAACTCAAGAACATCATATACAATCCAAAATGAAATCCCAAAGTGGAGAGTAATTACCTCTTTGAAGGAATGGATTGAAACCCAAGGTTGAATCCGTTTTCAATCACTTCCAAGCTTCAAATGTTGTTAGGAATGATCAACTCAAGTGTTTGGAACCTCAACTTCTCTCTAAGACCTCTCTCTATCGGTTCACATGAAGAAATGAACGAAAATGACGAATAATGGCCAACTGCACTTATATATATACTGTACATTATTAACGTACGCTAACATCTTTAATTAACGTACGTTACAAGCTTAGCGTGCGCTAACTGTCCTTTGTTAGCGTGCGCTATCGCGATCAGGAGGCGATTGTTTTGCTTCGTAAACTAGCTTGCGACGTAATGCCCATGTATTAACGCACGTAAAACATCTGTCTAGCGTACGCAAGTTCTTAACCTTAGCGTGCGCTATACGCGATTGACTCGTTTGTCTATATGCTCAAGATCGGTCCACACGCCGAAAGTCTTGTGAGGATAAGATTCCATTTTGTCCGATATATCATTAGCGTGCGCTAACCTTTAGGGTTTAGCGTGCGCTAGTACTACATTACAAACATCCGTTGACTTATCAGAACGTGCGCCGAAAGTGGCCTGGTCCACACGTAGATTCCTCGATCCGCTGCACTAGCGCGCGCTATTATTTTACCTTTAGCGTGCGCTACACCTGCACGTTAGCGTGCGCTATGAATGAGTATTAGCGTGCGCTAATAAGGCTATGTTTAGCCATTATCATCTACTCTTCTCCAACGTCTCGACATGCAGAATACGAACTTACGGCATACTGAATACATATACATATACCAACAACATTCCCATACGATAAGCCCAACACACAATGTCTTCCAATACAACTGTCAACCAAGTGCGGTAATAATACTAATACAGGTGTCTTAGTCCTTCATTTATTTTATCCATACTGTACAGATTCCACGTTGTACAACATAACTTGGATAAAATAATATTAAACAACAGTAGTAGAAATTCCGGATATTACAGCAGAATGGCAGCCTTTGCTGTTCGCGGTGCAACATGTGCCTTCATAGGACTCGGGATTTCTTACGATACTGGAATGGGTTCCACACCCCTGATGAACACGGTACTAGTTTTTCCTTTATTGGAGAATGAGCTGTATCCTAAGCCACTTTTATCATGAGCATGTTGCCCAGTGCTTAGAATTTCTTCCATCCTTTTAGATGATTTCTCGAAAGATTTCAAGATGGTCTCAAGTTCTCCTTCTTATTTTTCGAGAGTTTTTATTTTGTCTTGGAGCAGAACAAAATCATTTGTCTTGCTTTCACTGTGAGACTTAGCCTCATTTAGTTCGTGAGAAAGTTGATGATTTCTCTCCATGAGTGATCGACTTTGCCGTTTTCACAATCAACAGACATATTTTCACAATTTACTTTCAGCAAGTCATTTTCTTCCCTCAGCTCTAGGTTAGAAATTTGGAGCTGTATGTTTTCATTTTTCAATGTTTTCATGGGCCTTCTGAATCTTTTTAAATTCATTCATCATATTTTCGAAGGTATGAGATGCATTTCCAGGAGTAATTGAGGTTGAGCTTACCTCATCATCGCAATCTTCATCTTCCGGTATGTCTTTGGCCATGAAGCACATATATGCTTTATCTTCAAATTCATCATCTGACGAGTCACTGTCAGTGACTGCCTGTAGATATTCTTCAGACTTTGTTGGTGCGGGGGAGGCTTCTGAATCGCCAATCAGGGCCTTGAGCTTGTTTTTCCAAGTAGGTCTTCTTTCATCTTTTTCTTGTTGCTCGGCTTCCGGCAACCTTTGAACTTTAAGATGAGGACATTTATTTGCATAATGTCCTGGTTTCCTGCAATTGTAACACAGGTTAGCATCACCAGAGGAAGATTCGGTATTTACCTTGTGAACAAGCTTGGGCCTGTAGGGAGTCTTTCCAGACTGCTTGATAAATTTCTCGAATTTATGCATGAGGAGCGCCATTTCATCTTGACAGGATATCGTCGTCACTGTCATTATTCTTGTGGGCAGACTTTGATGTACTGGGCATGCTATGCCTTTTGTTGGATACAGCGGCTAGCGCTGTAGTCCTCGCAAGTGATTCTTCACCTTTCTCTCTCCTGTCAATAACATACTCAAATGTTTTGAGGTCAGAGAAGAGGTCAAAAGTATATATGTCATTAAGATTGCATGACACACGCATAGCTGTTGTCTTAATGTCCTATCGCGCAGGGAGAGATCTGAAAATTTTTAAATTCTTCTCCTTTTGGGTGTAAAGTTTGCCCAACGCTTCAAGTTCACCGACAATGCCAGTGAATCTGAGGTCAAGTTCCTCAAGAGTTTCAGTTGGTTTCATTTCAAAAGATTCGAATTGCTGAGTTAGTTTTGAAATTTTGTTTTCTTTTGAGAGCTCATTACCCTCGCAAATCATCTTGAGTTTTTCCCAGATTTCTTTGGCTGTCTTACAGCTCTTCACCTTCGAGAACGTGCCTTTGTCAAGAGCGATAAATAGCGCGTTCTTATCAACATTGTCGAGGATGGCGCATTTTCGATCATCTGTGGTCCATTGTTCGTGCTCTTTATTTGAGCATCTCGTCATGAGCTTGGCCTTAAATCCTCACGGCCGTATTCACCTTCATGATTTTTATGGGGCCTTCTTGGATGACATAAATCATCTCTTCATGCATGGCAGCAAGATGAGCCTCCATCCTGATTCTCCAGTCCTCAAACTCGTTAATAGAAAACATTGGTACCTTGTTAATTAGTGAGGTATCCATGTCTAAGATTTGGAAAGATAAAGAAGTTTTCAAAAATAAAGAGATTATAATGATCTGATTCGGTTAAAAATATGACTGATTCTTTTTAGAATCAACTTCTCCGATACCACTTGTTGGCCACTAAGTATACAGAATACAGCTTGGAAAGTGTTTAAGCAACAAGCTGTATGATTTTCAAATAGGAGTGCATAGTGAAAGTCTTGAAACAGTAAGTTACTGTAAATACAGCAACTAGGTTTTCTCCTGTTTGCTTGGTGCGTACAGGGTATGCAGTGTATACTTGGAAAATAATCACAGTAATGAACACAGTAAGTTGCAGAAGGTAAACGACACAATATTTAAAGTGGTTCGAGGTAAACCCCTCTACGTCCACTGGTCCTCCACACAGGAGTAAAACGTTTTATTATAAACACTGCATACACAACTACGTGACTATAATCAAACCTATCCTTGTATCGTTCACACAGATTGATACAAAGACCATCGCTTTCAACTATTCACACAAATTGGTCAAGGATTTCACTTGACTAACTTCTTCACACACAGTTCCGGAGCTTCGTCTCTTCAATGCAGATCCATCACATAGTTCAGGAAAAGCAAGGCTTTCTCAGTCCACACAGGGCTGATGGTTTTGTTCAATGTAAGAACAATGGTTGAACAACAGCTTGACTTTCTTGAGCTTTGAGCTGATGATGTGTTGTTCAAGGATGAGCACTTGTGTATTTCTTCTCTCAGGATTGGCAGTATGCTTGAAGAAATATGGATGCTCTTGATATACTGTTCTTGAGATGTTCACGAATGTATTTCAGTATATCTCAGTTTGCTCAGTTCTCAGATCTTGAATATTCGTATAAGTTCGTGTATATTCGTGTGTTTCTAGTCTTCAAACTTCGGGGTATATATAGCCTTTGGAATAGATCCATTGGAAATAGATCCGTTGAGCCCATAGTCCGTTTCAACGTGTTGATTGATTTGAGTAAAAACACGATCCGGTTTTTGCTCCTTGATTGAAGATCTCTGTCGGCTAATATTTAAATACTTTATCCAGTCAGTATTTAAATAATTATTTTCAAATAGTAGTTTGACTTTAGCGAATAAAGCAGATTCCATTTCAACGGTCTTCAGTCCTGTTGGATAAGTGTTGAAGATCTCAACACTTACAGGTTGCTTGCTGTATCCAACCTAATGTTGTAGTTGTAGGATCCACGTTGTAGGCTATCTTAGGGTTGCTGTATGGAAAAATGTTGTATGAATATTTCAGGACAGCTTCCATACTTGGTATCATACCGACTGATGAGCTTCTTGCTATATGACAACACTTTATCAAAACTCATATCTTGCTGTATGTTTGTCTTCGGGACAGCAACTTGCTGTATGTTGACACTTCATCTTTTTGCTGTATGAAGGCAGCGTGAAGACTTGCTGTATGTTGGCACTTTATCAAAACTCGATACAGGATTTTTTATCCCAACAATAGGTACAGGATTGTTTATCCTAGCAATACCTCTCCCCAGAAAGTACTCGTCACGCCTCCCTGGTTGTACAAACCCTGCCAAGTGGACCGCAGAAGCCTCAGTCTACGGAACCCAGGGGACCCTTGCTGGTTTTACTTGTCACACGACTACAAGTCGCACTTTCAGAAATCATCACTTTCCACAACATACTTTCCCAAATTCATTCCCCCGAAGTACATCAAATGTAAATCAAGGTACTTGTTAGAAATGACAACTATATCCGACACATACTCACATCACACAACATCACATACTCATCAATAACACACATGTCCACACTCACACACACACCCTCTTGCCAAAAAGACATAACCTTAAGTCCACTATCGACATATCACACACAACGGTACCATACGCAAAGAAGATATTCCAATGCACAACACTAATACATATTCTCATAACAACACATTCGTTCACAAACACACAAGTAGATTTTAAAGAGAGCCTTTATCAAGAATATACCGATTCATTTATAAGTTTATTAAAAATATTATAATCGCTCACATAGTCAATTACCAACTATTACTGCATGAAGTGTATAGGCAAGATACTTGCCTTGAGTATTTTGACGATTAAATGAGGTTGGTAAAACTCGAACAGGAGCTATCAATACCCAATTTCCGAACCTAAAGTGATCAATATAACAAGACTTGTATCAGGGCTACTGATTCAAATCACAATAACACGGATAATTTGAATCCATACTCTAAGGGGATTTTTATTGAGCACCTAGCGGGCATTTTGAGTATAAGAAACAATATAGTTGAAGAATTCGATCTCTACCCCGCTAGAATCGATGAAAACCACTCAAGAACATCTATGAACCCAAGAACACCTAAGAATCATCCTAGAAACAAGAACTAATAAGAATCTTTTGAAAGAACTTGAAGAACTTCAAACCACATACCTTGATTCAACCAAGAAATGGATGATTCTTCAAGAACAACCTTCATATCTTGATTCTATAATGTTAGGAACATGTTTATGGCTTGATTTTGGAGTTCAAGATAGAGGATTTTAGGTGGAGAATGAAGAAAACTCGAAGGAATGCCCTAGAACACTTCAGAAATGAGAGAGAGGGATATTTATACTCATCCGGATGAATTTTCAGCAGTCCAGCACTTTCTGGTCATGTCATGGGTCGTGTCACCTATACAGAAAGTTTTTGCTTTCTAAAATAGTACGACACGACCCGTGTCACTATACCAGGCTGAAAGTATAGTCTTCTATTTCGACCATAACTCCTTCGTCCAGACTCCGATTGACTCTACGTTTGAGCCATTGGAAAGCTAACTCAATTCTCTACAATGTTGTAAAATTTCAGAATTTTTGGATTTTTCTGGAATTTATGGTGAATGTACAAAGTCGAACCTAAATGTGGAAAGGTCGACATAGTATGCCGTTTAATCCAAAGAAATATCAAAACTCACTTGTTTGACAAAAAGTGCTGAACAAACATGTCCGAAATGTGTCAATGAACACAAGCGAGCCACTAGAATCGAAAAAACGTAAAATTGAAAAATACGAGTATTACATTCTACCCCCTTAAAAGAAGTTTCATCCCCAAAACTTAAAACATGAAACAATAGACGCAAGGCAATCTCAGATAACACACGTTATCGCCTGCTGAAAATCCACACGAACCACATGTTGTACGTGACTGCTACCATCCATATTGCTACACCGTAATGAACAAAAATCAATATGGTTGACCAACCCAATCAGCACAGCAATCAAAACACGAGTTTATCACTGAACAAATACGAAATTCCAACAACCCAAAGGTTTGGAAGACCAAATACGAGGACAATTTCCTGAACTTAAGGAAATTACAAAGTGATCCGAACGCTCCAAAAAAATCACGATACAAAATCAAATGATAACAATCGGATAATAACGATCGAGCAACAACAGTCGAACAACAATGATTGAACGCCAACGATCAAATCTGCCACAATCGAACAACTATGATCGAACAAAAAAACAACAACAACAATCAAACAACAAATCCGAAGTTCACACCTTAACTCAAGGCATTAAAACTTGTAGGAACCACGAGGTGTTAATTTCACACAAGGTTTACAGGAAACCGAACCGAACTTGGAAAGGTCACAACGATAAATAGATCAGTCTGGAACAATATTAAAACTCGCTCGAATGACAAAGGAGAAAAACAACACAAGGTCAAAAGTATCAACGATCACAAACGAGTCGATAGAGTCGAGCAATACGGAAGCGAAAAAAAATATAGGCATTACACCATATCACCTTTAAAAGAGGTTTCGACCCCGAAACCTAAACAACAAGAACGGAGTGCTAGAATAGCAACCTTCCCGGCAATATTCTCTTGGTCCCGCATCTGATCTCCATGATCATCTGTACCGCGGTCACGACCGCGTCCTCTGCCCCTCGGCATACTAAGCGGATACTCACTCAATACGATGGCACAAGATATCGACATAAGGTATCTAATAGAAACACGATAAGAGTGCCCATTCTGGATAATTACACAAATATAAAATTTATATTCGAGAGGCTTTCTTCTTGATCTTTTGTCGAATGTTCTGGCCTTCAGCAAATTAAATAAATGTGAACTGCTCGCAGGCAAGTTCTAAAAAGGTAGTATCTAACAGAAAAGTGTTTTTACAACTTTAACTTATGATCGGCGCGCAGGCACAATCTTACAGTGTAATATAGTTGAATACAACTTAACCTATGAACTGTTCGCAGACAAGTTCTTACAGCTTATATACTTACAAAGTTTTCATACTTGTTTGATTTCAGAACATGGATTAATTTTCGTAATCACATAGTAACACAGTAGATTACGAGTTGTAATTTTCGCAACAAAAAATAGATTTTATTGATGAAGAGCAATGGTTACAAGGTTGGGCAAAAAAAAATAAAGATACAAAATTTTTTGCTGTTTCTAAAATAAGATACAGGAAGGATTATCCAAGCTAACTCCTGTAGTTAGCATGTCTCTAAGGCCATCTTGGATCATTCTCGGTTCCCTTCCACCAGTTTTGTAGGGCATCCTTGTTTTGATTTAAATAGATCGCTCTTCCTTCAGCCGATTTGTTGAAAACAAGGATCCAATCTTCAGGGTGGGTAACCGGATCGCCTTTCCTGTGTTTAGATTTCATCTGGAGCTGTAGGGGGAGCTTTCCTTCGTCCAGCCTCTTTCCAAATTCCACGGCAGCTTCCTATAGTGTTTTACAATTGTTGAATATGGGGGATTCCCTAATAAGAACTACGAAGTATCTTAACAGTTCGTTTCTCCTCCAATCCTTTATCTCATCGGCTATTGGCTGTCGGTTAGCTGGGAGATTTATCATTGGCGGCTTCTGCACAAGGTTTTTCCAAGGAACTTTTGGATCTTGGAATTTAATGAGAAGGAGCTGACAATAGAGTAATTGTAGCAGTAATACTGTCTTCCAAAGCAGCGTCAAACTCCTTTTCTTGCTCCAGTCTCTGTTGCTTGGCAGCTTCTCTGTCTTCTTCCCCTTTTTGGCCTCATCAAGATAAGAGACCTTCTCATCTAGGCATTCCAGGATCTTCATTGCATCATCCTATTTGGTCTCCATACATGACATTTTATCAACTAGTGATTTAAGCACTAGTGACCTATCATCTATTTTTTTTATCATGGCCTCTAAGGTGGGAGCCTGTTTCCTGTAGAACAAAAGTAGTATTGGCTTCAGAGATACGTAGCTTTGCTTGTTCCTCCAAGAGAATCTGCTCCTGGCGCTGTTGAAGTTGATTGAGAGCTTGCCAAGACGGTGGGCAAAATGCGGAAGGCTTCTTCCACTTGGGAGATTTCTTGCTTAACACCCATCATTTCGTCTATGGCAGTCTCATGCAACCAATTGGTTTCTTTTTCAACAGTGTGCAGGGCATTCACAGCATCCTGTAGGAAAATAGAGAGCTTGAAGTTTCTCGTGCCTAGCTGGAGAGCTTGGATTTTCTTCATCAGCTCCATTGAGCTGTCTGACGACCACATGAGAGCGTGGCCGTTGTGGTTATCCTCAGGTAAGAAACCGTCGTCGGATTCCACAGATGGAGATGCGGGGGCATCAGTTGTTGTTGCAGTTGTTAGTTGTTAGGCCTCGGAGACAGGTGGGACTGATCCCTCCTGTTCCGCAATGATTTCTGTAGACATAGGTACAGGAGGGACTGAATCCTCCTATTGTCTCTCAGCTTCCGCCTACTCCTGCAGAGGGATTGATTCCTCGTGCGGGATGGCACGGGCTTGGTCGTCAGGTTGGGCGGCGATAGGCTCGGGTGCCTGTTGTGAAACTGTTGGATCTTCCGCGACAGGAGGGACTGATTCCTCGCTGTCTAGAACAGTTCCTTGCTGCCGGGGAGGGGACTGTTGGCTCGAGGTCCCTTAACCTTGTTGATGTTGCATTCTGTAGAATTCTTGTTCCCTTGCTTCCTCACGGCTCATCCTCAGACCAGCCTGAAAGGCGTCGTCGTCGTCGTCTAAGTCATGGTAAGATTTGGGAGCGATAGGAATTGTTTCTTCGGACACAACTTTTCCTTTCTTTCGAGCATCAACATTGTCCATGAAGTAGCTTGAGATCAGCTCGTTGCAGAAGATATTATCTCATTGGATTAGGACTTCAATAGGAGGATATGTCACTTCCAGAACAAACAACTCTTCCTCCCTACACTCGCTCCAGTTAAACAAAGTGTCATACGGAGCGACCCTGTATGATTTCCATTGAACAAAATGTTCGTAAGCTTGTTCAATTTGAACTGATAGCAAAGTTTTTTGGATTATAGTGTCGGAGGAGGGGCTGCGATAGTACATGGGTCTACTATAGGCAAGGGTTCCACTATAGGTGTGGGACACTGTATCGGAGAGGGATCCCGTACAGGGGTTGGTACCCTGAAGGGAGATGGATCCCTTACGGGTGTGGGTTCCCGTGCAGGAGATGTGGCTATTGGCTCCAAAGGGGCAGCCGACTCCCCAGAGTCTTCAACGTTGGCAGATGGTTGTATATCCTTCGTTGCCGCCAATGGCTCGGGATCTACTGTTTGCACAGTAGCAGCTATCTCTTCTACAGGGATTGTGCCCTGGGGCTTCGATACAGTGGGTTGGGCTGTCGAAGGAGCATCTACAGAGATCGTTGTAATCTCTGCAACCTTGACTTTGGTAAGCCTCCTTAGCTTCGTTTTCGGCTTATCAGCAGCAAGGGGAGTTTTGCTGTGAGATCTCTTCCTTTTCCGAGAAGTCACCTCACTTCTGGACTTCGAAGCAATGTCCCTTGGGTCGGCAGAAAGTGGCATATACCAGACAAAGGGTCTTTCCCCGATTAGTCTGTCTTTGTTGAACACAGAGGGCCTGCTCCCTCCAATGTATTTCCGTTGATTTATCTTCTTGGCTCCTTTGGCTTGCGGCACACCGCACTTGGTCAGAATATGATTGAGAATCAGACCAAAGGATTTTTGCTGTGAAGCAGTCTTAGAAGCCTCTTCTTGCAGTCTTTTCAGGACAATCTAGCACCAATTTACCTTTTCACCGGACATGATGGCGACCATCATCATGAATCTCAAATTGGTGCACATCTCGAAAGCTCCAGTTCTGTTTTCCACAACGCGACAATAGAAATCATGTAAATAAACAAAAGGCAGACAGAAATTTTTCTTCTAGCAAGATACATGAACAATCTGGTTCGATGCAGAGCCAGTGAACAATCCCCAATAAGCAGTGAGGATTTCTTGAGACCCAAAAGTCTCAAGTTCTTCCATAGACAGCCCGTCAGCAGGAAGTCTATACAAAGTCTGCAGAAGTTCTTTGTCAACACGGATCTCTACTCCGCGGACGGTGGCAGTGATGTCAACAACATTTCCTCCTTGTGCAAGAGATAAGAAACGGATAGATGCCTTGATATAAAATTCCTCAACCATTTTATCATCGTAGCGCTCAGCAGTGTGGCTACCAAGGTGATAGAGGCCTTGTTGACGAATCCTGGAAACGACCATCTCCATTGATTCAACGTCGTCTCCTTCAGCGTGAACACGTTCGATGACAACATATCTGGTGAAAATTCGCCCGTCAATGATGGTGGCACTCTTATTGAGAGTTTAGGATGAAGTCTGTGAGGACGCCATCGTAAGATCCAAAGAGAAAGTAAGAGATATGTAGAGAAAGTGTAGAAAAATTACAGTGAGAAATGTAGGTTGTTTGCTCAAAGACTCTTCAATTTTGCAGAAAGCATAAAGAGTCAAAGGAGCAATAAACAGTCCTTTTATAGTGGGCGGGGGAAGATTAGGGTTTCCAGACAGTGAACGGTCAAATTTAAGGGATGGGAACCGTCGTTTTAAATAAACATACAGGATGAATCGAGCGTAACTAGTACATCTTATCCATCCGATTTTGAAATGATAACTGGTCCCACTTCTGCCGCATCAACTTCCCTTATTGCCCGAAACGGCGGTTTGAAATTATTAAATAATTTGAAAAATCGCGGTGTTTGAGATAAAATAGTCCAGATGTCGTGCAAAGCATTTAATGACGTTTGATTTAAAACAGGGCATGTGGACTTAAAGCTGTTTTAAAATGAAAAAAATAATTGAATAACATTAATTAAATTCCATAGTATGTGCTGTATCCACGAAGATACAGCGTTCCCCCTTAAAAGGTACACACGGGATTCTATTCTTACAATAATTTTTGGATTGATACAGTATTCATGGGTCATACTGTATTCCCCCTGAATTATTGCACACGTTAGCTGTAGGATGAATTGATGTCTTTTTATTCCTAAGTGCTGTCGAATTGTCTGAGTGTACAGATAATTAATGGTGGATACTATATTCTTGGGTCTTACAGTATTCCCCCTCAATTGTTGAGTAAAAGCATTAAAACTTACAGGGAGTCGGGATGTAGCAATCCCAATTCTTGTCGAAGCATACAGAATCTTGATGTGCTGAGAGGTTTGGTAAAGATGTCGGCTAACTGGATATCTGTATGAACTTTCTCGAGCCGAACATCCTTGTTCTCAACATGATTCCTAATGAAGTGATGCTTCATATGAATGTGCTTAGTGTGCGAGTGCAATACATGATTGTGCGTTATTGCAATTGCACTCGTGCTATCGCACATATAGGTGTTTCCTTGATAGTGATTCCATAATCTGACAGCTGTTGTTGCATCCAAAGGATCTGCATACAGCAACTACCAGCAGCATAGTATTCTGATTTTGCTGTGGAAAGGGAGTTTGCCAATTGCTTCTTACTCAACCAAGATACAAGTCTAGGACCAAGAAATTGACAAGTACCACTTGTACTCTTCCTATCTAGCTTTCAGCCTCTGAGATCCGAGTCGTTGTAGCCAACCAAATCGAATCCGCCTTCTTTAGGATACCACAGTCCTACATTGATTGTTCCTTTGACGTACTTCAGGATTCGTTTGGCTGTTGTGAAGTGTGATTCTTTAGGTGCTACTTGATATCGAGCACACACTCCTACAGCAAACTGGATATCGGGCCTGCTAGATGTTAGGTACATGAGTGAGCCAATAAGCTTCCTGTAGAGTGATTGATCAACCGGCTTTCCAGCTTCGTCAGCACTAATTTGCACGGAAGTTCTCATGGGGGTTGACGATGATTTGGAGTTGTTCATCCCGAATTTGTTGAGAAGCTCCTTGCTGTACTTTTCCTGGTTGATGAAGATTTCTGTAGGTTGCAATCCTAAGAAATAACTAAGTTCTCCCATCATACTCATTTCAAATTTACTTTGCATGAGATGAGAGAACCTTTGACATAGATCAAGGTTAGTTGAACCAAATATAATATCATCTATGTATATTTGAACCATCAGGAGGTCATCACCTTTATGTATTTTAAATAAGGTCTTCTCCAGAGCACCTTTCTCGAATCCATTATTGCTAAGGTACAGGGACAGGGTCTCATACCATGCTCTAGGTGCTTGCTTAAGTCCATACAGTGCTTTCCGTAGCATGTATACAAGGTCTCCGCCTTCTGTGTTGACAAACCCTGGTGGTTGTTCAACATAGACTTCTTCGGCAAGGTCTCCATTCAGGAATGCGCTCTTGACGTCCATTTGATATACAATAAAGCTCTTATGGGCGGCAAAGGCTAAAAATATCCTAATGGCTTCTAGTCTGGCAACAGGGGCAAAAGTTTCATCGTAGTCTATGCCTTCTTCCTATCTGTAGCCTTGTGCAACTAGACGTGATTTGTTTATGATAATAAGTCCATTTCCATCGTTCTTGTTTCTAAATACCCATTTTGTTCCAATTACTGCTTGATGTGTTGGTCTGGGTACTAGATACCATACATTATTTCTTTCGAAACCATTAAGCTCTTCTTCCATAGAGGTAATCCAGTGAGAATTATCTAGAGCTTCTTTGGTGGAAACAGGTTCGGATTCAGCTAAGAATACAGCGATAGTTCACATATTAAGTCTTCTAACTTCAGCTAGAGACTTCCCTACAAGAAATGGATATATCTCAGATTCGGGTTCTTCTTGTGCACATAGTACATTTCCTTGTGTACTCTGTATTCTCCTACGGGTAGATACACCAACATCAATATTTCCTGTGGGTGATCTCTCAACCATCTTCTATCGGGTTCTAATTCGGCGTCCCGTAATGTATCTTGAGTTGTTGTAGTTTCAGCTTCAGCTTGTATAGCATCAACTTCATCTACTTCTGTTCTTACAGCTGCGGGGTTGATTTCTAAGTCAACGACAGGCTCTATATGAGTTGTAGGATCATCAATGGTGAGTTGTTGGATATTCTGAGTAACTTCTTCTACTCCTGTAGGATCATGGTGAGGTTCGTCGAACACTACATGAACTGATTCCTCAATTGTCAGCTTCCGTTTATTAAAGATCCTGTAAGCTTTACTGACAGAGGAATATCTTACAAATATCCCTTCATCCGACTTCTCATCGAAGGTTTTAAGTTGATCCTTCCCGTTGTTCAAAACTAATGGACTTGTCACTTTCTTGGACCAATACTTGTGTCATGGTTCAGTAATAAGCAATTGGCCAACTGCTTTCTACAGCTGAGTTGGGATATTGTGCTGCTGGAAGTTGTTGTATGCAGATTCTCTGGATGCAACAGCACTTACAAGACTATGGCATCAATGCAAGAGAGACTTCAATCATGTGCGATAGCATGAGTACATTCGCAATCACACACAATCCTGTATTGTAATGGCGAACTAAGCATATTGATATCTAGCATCATTTCATATGGATTCATGTTGAGAAGAAAGATGTTCAGATCGAGAATATTTATGCAGATTTCCAGCTAGTCGACATCTTTACAAAAACTCTCTGCATCACCAGATTCTGCATGCATCGCCAAGAATTGGCAATGCTACAACCCGACTCCATGTATGTTTTTACATTTTACTCATCAATTGAGGGGGAATGTTGTAAGACCCATGAATACAGTATCCACTTAATCAAATGTATACTCACAACTCCAAGTCATATCCTTATTATAGGAAGAAGAAGGCATTATGACCATCATACGGATGACATGTGCATTAGTTAAGGGGTATACTTTACGTACATTAAGGAGCTAACATACGTTAGCACTTACTGTTTTACGTTCATTAGCGGACGCGGGTTTAAATACCCAGGGGTTGACCGAGATCGTCCATTTTTCTTCCTGCTTCCACTCTTCCGCGGTCTGGGCGATTCTTAGCGACTTTGGGCTATTTTTTGACTCTTCAACACTCAAGCTATCATCTTCCTTGGAGTTTTGGTGTAGATTAACAACACCAATCCGTCTTCTTCGTCTTTGAATCGAGGTAACTTTCTAGAACCCTAGGTTTTCTGGTATTTGGGGGTTTCTTCATAAATTCTGCGACTTAGTCATATTTATGGTGGAATTGTGTCGAGTATGGATTATCTACTTCTGATATGTGTTTTTCCTATGAGATTATTAGTGTATTCTTGGAATTGTTGAGAATCGAGAGGATTTTGGTAGCGATCCGCCCTCGTTGAATATATTGTAGGATTACATGTATCGTAGATGGGGTTTTTGGGCATGTTTCAATCTAAATTCCAGTCGTGTTGTTTTTTATAGTCGTTTTACGAATCGTCTAGGTTCGAAGCTTCAGAGTTCCTTCAACGGTGGTCGTTTACCATTTCAAAACAATCCATCATGTCTCAAAGGCAAGTAATTGTTACGAACTTACAATCTTAAATGTACAAAGTGATATATATGAGTGTTAGAGTGTATATGTTCACTCTGGGATGGTCCGACGGGGCCTCGGAGGGATCCACGTTTGGTTAGGTCCACGAACTTTTGGGTTAACCACTTCGGGAGGGTCTAACGGGCCTCAGATTGTTGGGTCCACGCACATGGTTGGGTCCATGGTTAATCGGGAGGATTTTTTTTGTGGTACATTTATAGATATTGCATTTTCGGAAATCATTATCTTATTTGTTTTCGAAAATCACTGATCCATGTGCTTTGATATTGTAAGATGTAAGAGTTTGTTTGTGTTACTTGTACCAGCTATTCCACGACTAACCCAATTAGGGGGAAATGCGTTTCATGTATTTCAGGTTCAAAGAATGTGACTGGATGAGCACCGGGGCAGTATGACGATGGAGGCCAGGCGTGATACTGTGAAATGTCTTGGTGTTTATTTTCTTTGAGTCTGGTTGTTGAGTTTTTGTTTGTCACAAACTGATAGTTGGTACTCGAGTACTATAGGGGTTATTTTTCTTCTTGTTGATTATGTCGAATTTGTTTTATTTTATGGATCGAGTTTGGTCTTTAAAGTTTCATCGGTAAATCCGATAAATGTTTTAGTGAGTCTGGATATTGTTGGAAAATTTATTGAAGTTCTTTGGTTATGGATTTGTGTGAATTTAGCCTTGTAGGTTCCGGATGGAATTCACGGCGCTGTGACATACCCTGAATATCTTGGGGGTGTTACACCTTTAACGTACGTAAACTTTGTTTAGTGTACACTATATTGGATGTCTGATTTCAATTGATAGCGGCTGCAATGCATAGTGTATAGCGGTTGTTAGGTTGACCAAATGAACAGTGAGAATCTTCTATATATATATATAATGCAAACTAAAAATGATCAATATGTCCCATTCCTAAATTTATTCTTATAAAATTAAATGAATCTACGGGTAATGGTTTTGTAAAAATATCTGCCGATTGTTCATTTGTTTCTACAAATTAGAGACGAACATTCCCATTCTGGACATGATCACGAATAAAGTGATGACGAATTTCGATGTGTTTTGTCCTACTATGTAAAATAGAATTTTTACTCAAATTTATAGCACTTGTATTTTCACAAAAAAATAGGTGAATTTTTAAGATTGATGATACAGAACTTGTGCACATGCACTTTCCGCAGCCACATTCGGCTTCAGCTGTGGAAGTAGCCACGCTATTCTGTTTCTTACTACCCCAAGATATTAAATAAGAACTTATTGAATAAAAAGTTTCATTGGTACTTTTTCTTTCAATTTTGAATCCACCAAAATCAGCATCACTATACGCAAATAATTTAAATCAATGCTTGATGGATACCATAATACTAATCCAGTTATTCCTTTTAAGTATCTAAAAATACATTTGCAAGCAATTAAATGTGATTCTTTTGGGTTAGCTTGAAATCTAGCACATAAGTAGGTTGCAAACATAATATCGGGTCTAAAGGCAATTAAATAAAGTAAAGATCTGATAATACCTCGATAATATTTCTGGTCGACATGTTTACCCTTATCATCATTATCATGTTTTATGACATAGGTGTCGAAATTTCCTTACATCCTTACATCTCGAATTTCTTTAACAGCTCGTTGACGTACTTGGATTGATAAATGAAAATTCCATCTTGAAGGTGATTTATTTGAAGTTTGAGAAAAAATTTCAATTCCCCATCATGCTCATTTCAAATTCTCCTTTCATTAGATTTGCAAATTCCTGGGACAGAAAATCGTTAGTAGAACCAAATACAATATCATCGACATATTTGATATATAAAAATATCACTACCGAGATTTTTGATAAATAAAGTATTATCTACGTGACCATCATTATATCCATTAGAAATAAGAAAAGTGACGAGTCTTTCATACCATGCTCTCGTTGCTTGTTTTAATCCATAGAGAGCTTTATGAAGCTTGTGTAACACCCCCAGAGCCATCCAGGAATATTACAGCGCCGTGGGCCCCGAGATGGAACCCACAAGGATGAAGAAAATTTTCGCAAACATTTACAAACGTCCAAGAGGCTAACGACGGTATAATCTATTTAAAACATTCGAAGACTTTATAAAATCCGTATATCAAAACCGTCGTGAAATCTCATTTGAAACCACAAGGCCCGAAACGCCAAAACTCAACAGTTTAAAAAAAACATACGTTAAGCTATCGCTTACACGTACCGACAGAATAGATTTAGAAAACGTTTGCCAAAGTGACCTAAGTTACCAGATACCTAAAGGCCATTTAAAAATACTCGCGCAGCGGATAAAGACAAACAATTAAAATACTCTAGCAGCGGAATACAACAACTGATCAGAAACTCAATACACAAATACATGTCCTAGCCAGTATCCTCCGGGAAGCTCATCTCTTCACGACCGCTACAAGCTTGATAATCCAAGAACCTAAAAAGAAAGCCCACGACGGGGTCAGCCATAATATCCAATAATGATAACCATCACATCACGTCAATAATTACATATCAATAGAAATACTAAGTAAGAATATGACCAATGTAATCTTACCGTCGTAACTTTACGAAAATCCACGATTCGTATCCTTAACAACACAATAAGATAATACCGAAATATCTGTACGGTATCTCAACAATACCCAAGGTTCGAAAAATATTATCATAACTCGCGATATAGAAATTATACCAACTCTGGCCAATTCAATCCATCGGATAACGTCGACAATTCCAATACGATAATCGATTGTCCATCAAAGACAAGTACCAAGGAAATACGTAACATACCTCAAGATACGAAAACCATTACAATCACGTCAGTATAATCTGAGATCAGATCAACACAACATACGGATATGGTCCTAACACAAGACCTACAAATGCATACCCATATGACAACGTCGATATGATCACAATAATAACGACAATGTATACTTATGGCAAACCCATAATATACATATGCACAACAACAATACATGGCAATCCGATGATCCAGCGTTCACTGCCTAGATCCCCCGATGATCCCGTCAGACCAACCCGAGGTGGAAAACCTGTCCGATGATCCAGCGCACGCTAGCATAGATTTCCCTATGATCCCGTCGGACCAACACGAGGTGGACATATGACAACAATGCACAACTGCACAAAACAACAGTACACAATACACGACAACAACAATGCACAAATGCATGACAACAACGATACACGAATGTATCACGACATGATCGACACAAATTATAAAAATTAATAGAGTACTTGCCCTTAGTCCTTCGAGAACGATCTCAATGTCTAAACCATCACGAATCATTATCCTCAATACTCGACGGTCCAAAATATCACAGATTGCAGATAATTCATAACTTCGTCTTTATCATAATATATATCCTCGATATACAAGTATACCAATAACAAAAGTAAATCATATACCTTATGATTTTAATTCCCAAAACTCGAATGCAACCTATAATCCCAAACCTCCTGTGATTACGATTATAAACATTGCTATACGAATTATAAACAAATGAAACTGAAACCATTCATTAAATATTATAAACTGAGCAAGTAATAACTTGCCTCGATACTGATACAATGACGAGGAAGCTGTTACCAAATACATTGCCGTCATCTACAAGTTCCTCGGTCCTGACCAATGAAATTCACGAACATACTCGAACACGGCCGCAACATACGGTTATAATCACCGATCAATAATCTCAACCTATTGAAGTAATCAATTAACACATATCCGATAATAATCAACAACTGATATAACCAATCAACAAACTCAACGGTTCTACAATATCTCGGTAAAACATAGCCTGTACAATCCAACTTAAACGATCACAAATCCATAACCACAACACGAAAATACTGCACCGTCTGCCTACTTAGCGCACGTTAAATGCATAACGTAGCGTGCGCTAAGTCTCTCCCGTTAGCGTGCGCTAGACAGTAAGCTTTGTGTGCGCTAATGTTGTACATTGGCATGCGTTCTAAGCATCGACTAACACCTTATGACTACGAATCCAAATGAAAAGGAAATCATACTCCAAGATTAACAATAACTTTTCCAACTTCAATCTCATCATCATGATCCACATCTTATCACGAACATACGAAACTAAAATCATAATGTTAGTTTTTAATCATCTTATCTATATTTATAATCAAAACCTTTATATATCCTTATATCCATCAACAATCAAACCAACTCGATAACAAGGATCATATCATACTCAAGCCGGAATTAAACCTCATCTCATGATCAACCAGTGAAATTATCATGATTCAGAAACCCATGATTCAACTTCATCGAGTTTAACGAATCACCATTAACATGAAGAATCTTACATAACATCTGAAAACCCTTATCATAATCCCATTAGGTCTCATAAAAATCACCACATGATTATCCAACATGTTCTCTCATAAGTAATCGTCCTTAAAAATGAACTACTATCAAAGGGATACGAAAATTACCTGGATTAGACGAACTAAGAGGAAGAACACTTGAACTTCATTCCAAGAACCATGAATAACTTGAAGAACAAGGCTTTAATCCATGCTCTCTATCTTAATCTTGATAAAGATCATCATCTCGGAGTGTTTCTGGACCTCAAGTACCTCCCAGAGCTCTCTCTATCGAGTGAAAGGAAAGAAGTGGACGAAATGCTTCATAACACCCTTCTATCCCTTTTTATAAAGTATATTACTAGCGTGCGCTAAACCTTATGTTTAGTGTGCGCTACGGCCTTAGCGTGCGCTAACCGACTTTTGTTAGCGTGCGCTATCGCAATCCAGAGGCCACTGTCTGGCTTCGTATATGTTCTTACGTACATAACGCCCATGCATTAGCGTACGTAACTTACACTCTCTAGCGTACGCAAGTCCTTTCGTTTAGCATGCGCTAATATCAGTTGACTCGTTTGTCTGTATGCTCCGAAGACTGGTCCACACGCCGAAAGTGATGACGAGGATAAGATTCCATTTTGTCCAATATACCATTAGCGTGCGCTAACCATTAGGGTTTAGCATGCGCTAGTACTACATTACAAACATCCGTTGACTTATTAGAACATGCGCCGAAAGTGGCTTGGTCCACATGCAGATTCCTTCCGATCTGACTGCATTAGCATGCGCTACATTCTGCCTCTAGCGTTCGCTAACTATGAACGATAGCGTGCGCTATACTTGAACATTAGTGCATGCTAATCAGGCTATACTTAGCCATTTCCAACTCTTCTCATCCGTCTCGACATACTGGATACGTATACATGACGCACTATATCCTCTAATACAATTGTCGACCAAGTACGACAATTATACCGATACTGACATCTCAGTCCTTCATTTATTTTATCTATACTGTACAGATTCCACACTGTACAATATAACTGTAATACCCGGTCGTAATTCAGTTATTTTTTTTATTCAGTAATTATCAGTCAGTAATTTTCACTCATTAATGATCATTCATCATTCATACTCATTCAATTGTGTTTCACCGTACGGCGTAATATTTGTAATTCTCGTGTTTTTGTCCCTGTACTTCTCGAATTCTGTGATTTTTGTGCTCGGTTCATCGTTTTGGGCAGAACTGCTTGTCGAGCACGGCCGCACGAGCAGGCCGCACGAGCATCTAGTCATGCGCGGCGCTCGTGCGTTGCGGCTGGACTGGGCAGGAGGCCCAGCGGCCGAGTCGTTGCCGCACGAGCAGGCCGCACGAGCACCTGGTCGTGCGCGGCGCTCGTGTGTGCGGCTGGATTGGGCAGGAGGCCCAGTGGCCGAGACATTGCCGCACGAGCAGGCCACACAAGCACCTGGTCGTGCGCGGCGCTCGTGTGTGCGGCTGGATTGGGCAGGAGGCCCAGTGGCCGAGACATTGACAGCAGGCCGCACGAGCACCTGGTCGTGCGCGGCGCTCGTGTGTGCGGCTGGATTTGGGTAGGAGGCCCAGTGGTCGAGTTAGTGCCGCACGAGCAGGCCACACGAGCAACTGCTCGGGCGTGGTGCTCATGTGTTGCGGCTGTACTGGACAGGAGGCCCAGCGTTCGAGCAGGGCCGCACGAGCAGGCCGCACGAGTTGCTGCTCGTGCGCGGCGCTCGTGCGCTTTGAACAACAACCGACAGTAGACTCACGCATGACCGGACGCACGGACACTTGGTCGTGCGGATTGGTCGTGCGTCCTTGGGCTTTATATAGGTGGACCGACGGGATTTTCCTCATTTCCACCTTTTCTCCATCCTTGGTCCGAGAGAGAGGGTTGTGGGAGAGAATTTTCATCATCTATCACTTGAGTGTTAGATTTTCATCATCTTCATTCGTTTTGGAAGCTTGGATACTCGATTTAACTCGTGCTCATCGGATCGAAGTGGTTGGATCTTCAAGAGGTAATTTCTTCAACATCTTAGATTTCGATTTTGTTTTGAGACATGATGTTTTGGACGTTAAAATCATGTTGTATGTAGTGAAGTACGCATGATTATGGATATGTATGATTATTCAATGGATTATTGAAGGATTATCCAGGAACACTTTGAATATTGAGTTGGATTTGGGGGTTTTCGATTAATCATTATTGTAATCACAAATTTGGATATTCATTTTGGATTATTGATCGTATTGAAGATGTTTTGTTGGTTTGAATCACTTCTTGAGGATTTGATATTGGTATAATTGAGGTTTGTTTGTAAACAATCGGAGATTGGCCACAACGTGTTTGATATAATGCCCTAATGATCTTGGTTTAGTCGTATCGATGTTTTGAGTTCGTTATATTCGTGTTTGATACGTATGTTGAACGGATTGTTGGTAATTGTGTTATTCAAGGTTGTTCGAGCGACCGACATCTCATTTAGGACATTTGTTCGTGGAAGGATAATTGTCACCGGTGTTGAGTAAGTTAATTCTTACTCGGTTAAAAGGATATTCATTCCTTTTGTTGTTGTTCATTCATAATCATAACTCATTCATCATTGTATTAATCGTATTGAGACTTGTAATTGTCGAATAAATCACTTCATTCACGAGGAACGACGGTTCCAATCATTTCATTGAGTTATCAATCACTTCACTATTATTTTTATCTCGGTGAGTCATTCTTGACTTTGTCGGATTATTATCCATTGATATTCATTATGGTCATTCTCGTTCATATGACCTTCTGGGTTCATATTGCATGGACGGGTGTGGATGTGTGGAATTTTTAGTCGAGCATGCGATGGTCATGTATTGGGATCGATACATTGGACTGTGCACACGGTAACGATTACCTCCGTGAGACTAATTAGGTACAAGGACGGGTGTATCCAGTCATTCATCTTGTACACTTGCACAGAACATTACGGGCGTACTATGATGCTCCTCTTCAGCGTAATTCATAACTAAGGATATTTCATAACTAAAGATATATTATGATTGTTTATTTTCAACCCTTGAGGATTGTTGTTCTTTGTAACTGACCCCGTTGGGGGATTTTGTTTTCAGGTCACGGCAAGGCAAAGGCATGGGAAGAGCATGTTGACGGCGAGAAGTCCCAGTGATACTAGTAGGGGGCCCTAGTCATTTCAGTCATTCTTTTTTCTCTTCATTTGTAATTCCGCTGCAAATTCTATTTGATATATTTATTTATTCAGGGTGGTAAATTTTATCTTCATATAAAATATATTAGTATTCTGTATTGTCCTGGTGTATTGTACTTAAGATCCTCATCGGAGTATATGGTAATATAATGTGGTTCGGTACTACAAGTATATTATTTAATTCATCAGTTTTCATTCGCCTGGTGGGTCCCAGTCGGGGGTCCACGAGACTGTAATATCCGCCTAGTTTGGGGTGTTACAGAGTTGGTATCGGAGAGTGGTTTTGAATGCTACCTTCCGAGTCATGTCTCATTTGAAATCATCGTCATCGAACTAGTATCATGGGACTTTCGCGTCACGTGTGACCTGTGCAAATGCCGAGCCAATCAGACCAAGAACTGTAAGATTTCTAACGCCATGGTATAATTTCTGGCAATAAGAATCATTCATTCATAATTTATCAGTTAACAATCCTCAATAATCATCATTCATTTTGATCAGTACGATCATGTTAACTCATTAATCACTCAGTTCATTTCACAGTTTAGTTGTTGATCTTGAGGATCATATCATTGATCTTGTTAACTTGTTCAAGATAATCATTTCAAGAATTTCATGAGATAATCATGTCACCTCAGTTAATCATTCATGTAATCATTGTGTTAGAGCGCGTATGCTCATTTTTATTATCTCATGACGTAATCATAATGTGATAATCATGCGAGAGATATAATCATCATGTGACTTTCCTACTTCAGTATGGAGAGAGCAGGCAGAAGACGCGGAGGACGAGGCCGTGGTGCGGACCGAGTTCCGAGAGCTCGTGTGAATACACGTGCGAACGCGAGGAATAATGCTAACTCATCAAGCAGCGACGCTGCCACTCATTCACCTGGGCGTGATCATTCACTATCGGGGAGTCGTACCCGGGACACAGCTCAGTCAGAAGGTGTTCGGATTGACCCACTCGCTTTTATGCAGGGCATGATGGCCCAAATGACTCAGATGACACAACTGATGGAGACGATGCATAACTCAGCTAATCAAAATCAACAGGCTCCTCCGCCGCCACCTCAGAGGCAAGAGAGGAGTGTGGGCAGTATCATCGGCGACATCTCTCGCCAAAGGCCACCCACATTTGAGGGCTCATCTGAGCCGGCGGATATTGTTCATTGGATCGAGCATTTCGAGAAGTTATTTGCTATGGTAGAGTGTCTCGAAGGACACAAAGTTTCAGTTGCGGCTTACTATCTGGGTAAGAGCGCTCATTCTTGGTGGTTGTCGTTGAAGCCCACCGACGGATTATGTACTTGGGATCAATTCAAGACTCTCATGATGGAGAGGTATTATCCGGCCCCACTCAGGGAGGCCAAGCTATCAGAATTACTCATTCCCGACCCCTCAGCAGACGAGGATGTTCTCACCATTGCCAAGAAATTTCAGGAACTTCTTCCGTTCGCCTCATCTATCATTCACTCCGAGGCAGATAAAATTAAGTATTTCAGCAAGAGGCTGAAACCCCGGATGCGGATGCAGTTACTTAATCATAATTGCACCACTCTGGCCGAATTCATCGAGAAGGCTCTTACTTATGAGCTCACTGCTAAAGAGATTGCTAAGCAGCAACCTTCATCTGCTAGCAAGAAATTGAAGAATCGTAATCAGTCTGAAGGCGGTCGGACAACCTTCAAGAAGCCTCTTGCGGGCACTACTTTCTTTGAGCGACCTCTTGTGGCGCCCAGACCGGCGGAATCGTAGTCCAGAGCGGCCAGTTCGGCCATCACCTGTTTTAACTGTGGGGATCTTGGTCATGTCAGCATCAAGTGCCCGAGGCAGACTGTCACGTGTCATAATTGTGGGATTGCTGGGCATAAGGCCCGTTTTTGCCGAAGGGACCCCAAACCTACTCCGGCGTCATCTCAGGCCCCAAAGCAGTCAGCTGTTAATAATCAGGCCACTCAGTCTGTGTCGTTCAATACGACAGGAGCGAATAAAGGTGGAGCCTTTAGCCATCAGACGGGAGCATCCGGTGCCGGGACTAGCAAGCCCCGAATTTATGAGATGAAGAAGACCGACGATCCAGAGGCCCGGATGATCTCAGGTACACCTGATATTCTATCTCAACTTGTGTGTACCCTTTTTGATACTGGTGCATCGCATTCATTCATTTCCGAGTCATGTTTGAGTAGACTATGTCTGGGTAGTGCTACTAGTTGTGAGCCTTATGTCATTGGTCTACCTGATGGTAGAAGAATTATCGGTAATCATGAGATTCAGAATTGTCCGATTCAGCTTCATGTCCGTGTGTGGCTAGCGGACCTAATTGTAGTAGATTTGCTAAGAGACGACGTCATCTTGGGTATTGATTGGATGGATCGTCATGATGCCATCATTAGTGTCCGTAAGCGTATGGTCACTATCATTTCTGACGATGGGGTCGAATGTGTTTTTCAGGGAGGAAATCCCGGCTATTCTGGTAAGGTCATTAACTTGATGAAAACAGTGAAATTTCTCAGTCAGGGGTGTGTTGGTTATTGGTGCTATATGACCAAAACCGAGAAATCACCAATAATGTTGACGGATATTCCGGTAGTGAGAGAATATGCCGATGTATTTCCAGACGAGTTACCTGGTTTGCCTCCACAGAGAGATGTGAAATTCTCGATTGAGTTGGAGCCTGGTACATCTTCATTATCGAAGGCACTGTACCGGATGGCTCCGACCGAAATGCAGGAATTAAAGAATCAACTTGAGGAGTTGTTTGAGAAAGGTTATATCCGACCGAGTGCGTCCCCGTGGGGAGCACCAGTGTTGTTCGTCAAGAAGAAGGATGGTTCTTTTCGCTTGTGTATTGGTTATCGGGAGTTGATCAGGGTGACGATCAAGAATAAGTATCCTCTACCCCGTATTGATGATCTCTTAGATCAACTTCAGGGAGCTTCAATATTTTCCAAGATCGACCTAAGATCTGGATATCATCAGTTGCGAATTCGAGAGTCGGATATCGCAAGGACAGCATTTCGTACATGCTATGGTCATTACGAGTTCGTGGTAATGCCGTTCGGGTTAACTAATGCACCTGCGGTATTTATGGAGTTAATGAATCGGGTTTTCATCGAATTTTTTGATCAATTTGTTGTTGTCTTCATCGATGATATTTTGATTTATTCTTGTGACCGAGAGGAGCATGAGTTTCACCTTCATCAGGTGCTCGACGTGTTGAGGCGAGAGCAACTTTATGGAAAGTTTTCCAAATGTGAGTTCTGGATGTCCAAAGTGACGTTTCTCGGGCATGTAATTTCATCATATGGAGTGCGTGTTGATCCTCAGAAAATGGAGGCTATCCACGATTGGTTACCTCCGAAGAATGTTAAGGAAATCCGAAGTTTTCTCGGATTAGTCGGTTATTATCGACAGTTTGTGGAAGGATTTTATAAAATCGCTCAACCAAAGACGAACCTTTTGCAAAAGGATAAGAAATACACGTGGTCCGACGCGTGTCAGTGGAGTTTTGAGGAACTCAAGAGCCGATTAATTTCAGCACCTGTACTTTCCTTGCCAAAAGGGATGGAAGGATTCGTGGTTTATAGTGACGCGTCCGGACACGGTCTCGGATGTGTATTAATGCAGAATGGGAAGGTTATTGCCTATGCTTCACAGCAATTGCGACCTTACGAGGTTAATTATCCGACCCATGACCTGGAGCTAGTAGCCGTGGTTTTCGCGTTGAAGATTTGGCGTCATTACCTTTATGGCGTCACCTGTCAGATTTTCACCGATCACAAGAGTTTGAAGTATATATTTACTCAGAAGGAGTTAAATATGCGACAGAGGCGGTGGTTGGAACTAATCAAAGATTATGATATCGAGATCCTGTACCACCCGGGTAAGGCAAACGTGGTTGCCGATGCCTTGGGTCGTAAGTCCGTTCAGGAACAAATGCTTGCTCGTTCAACAGTTCAGAAGGAGCTTCAGCAGGAATTACTTAGACCCGAGATCGAAGTCTGGCTTCAGCGAGTGCAAGGGCAACTTTGCATGTTAGAGATTGCATCGCCACTTGAAGAGGCAATCGGAGAGAATCAGGGTTCAGACCCATCATTGTTGCGCATCCGTGAGGATGTGGCTCAGGGGAAAGCCCTTGGATTCGTGGTCCACGAGGATGAACTTTTGAGATTTAAGAATCGGTTGTGCGTACCGGCGAATGACGAGTTAAACTCGATTTTGAGAGAAGCTCATGCTACCCCTTATTCCGTTCATACGGGGTGTAGCAAGATGTATAAGGACTTGAAACAAAATTACTAGTGGAGTAATATGAAGCGAGAAGTCGCAGAATTTGTTTCGAGATGATTAACCTGTCAGCAAGTCAAGATTGAACATCAGCGACCGGCGGGTATGCTGAAACCTCTCCCTATTCCAGAGTGGAAGTGGGAAGACATTTCTATGGATTTCATCACGAGTTTGCCGATGAGTCATCGTGGCATGAATACAATCTGGGTAATTGTAGACCGTTTGACTAAATCGGCTCATTTCCTTGAGATTAAGGATACGTGGGGTCCCGAGAGGCTTGCCCAGTTGTTCATCAAAGAGATAGTGAGCTTGCATGGTACTCCTAAGAGTATCGTTTCCGATTATGACGGATGATTCGTGTCACATTTTTGGAAATCAGTTCATCGTGTTATGGGAACTCAGCTTTTCTCTCAGTGCCGCTTTTCATCCTCAGTCCGACGGACAATCAGAGAGGACTATTCAGACATTGGAGGACATATTGAGGGCATGCGTCCTCGATTGGAAAGATGATTGGGAAGCTCAACTACCATTGATTGAGTTCACGTACAATAATAGTTGGCACGCTTCGATTATGATGGCACCTTACGAGGCCTTGTACGGTCGTCGTTGTCGATCTCCTTTGTGTTGGGATGACCTATCAGAATCAATCGGCACCAAGCCCGATATGCTTATAGTCGCCCGGGAGAAGGTAGCTTTGATTAGGAGTCGTATGTTGACAGCTCAGAGTCGACAGAAATCATACACAGATAATCATCGTCGACCACTAGAGTTCGAGATGGGTGACCACGTGTTGGTCAAGGTATCCCCGAGTCGGGGCATTTTCCGTTTCGAAAAACGGGGAAAGCTGAGTCCGAGATTCATTGGGCCATTTGAGATTTTAGATCGAGTAGGCGAGTTAGCTTATCGATTGGCTTTACCTCCGGCGTTGAGCCGAATTCATAATGTGTTTCACGTCTCTCAATTGCGGAAGTATGTTGCCGACCCGAGCCACATACTTCAGTTCGACGAAATCGAGATCGCCGATGATCATTCATATGAGGAGCGTCCTATACGAGTATTAGGGCGGCGAATCAAACAGAGGAACAAGATGATTCCTTTAGTAAAGATCCAGTGGTCTAGACACGGAGTCGAAGAGGCTACTTGGGAAACCGAAGATAGTATGTGGAAGGGTTATCCCGAGTTGTTTGACCCTTAGTTTCGAGGATGAAACTCTTTTTAAGGGGGAGTATGTAATACCCGGTTGTAATTCAGTCATTTTTTTATTCATTAATTATCAGTCAGTAATTGTCACTCAGTAATTTTCACTCATTAATGATCATTCATCATTCATACTCATTCAATTGTGTTTCGCCGTTCGGCATAATATTTGTAATTTTCGTGTTTTTGTCCCCGTACTTCTCGAATTCTGTGATTTTTGTGCTTGGTTCATCGTTTTGGGCAGAACTGCATGTCGAGCAGGGCCGCACGAGCAGGCCGCACGAGCATCTAGTCGTGCGTAGCGCTCATGCATTGCGGCTGGACTGGGCAGGAGGCACAGCGGCCGAGTCATTGCCGCATGAGCAAGCCGCACGAGCACCTGGTCGTGCGCGGTGCTCGTGTGTGCGGCTGGATTGGGCAGGAGGCCCAGTGGCCGAGACATTGCCACACGAGCAGGCCGCACGAGCACCTGGTCGTGCGCGGCGCTCGTGTGTGCGGCTGGATTGGGCAGGAGGCCCAGTGGCTGAGACATTGCCGCACGAGCAGGCCGCACGAGCACCTGGTCGTGCGCGGCGCTCGTGTGTGCGGCTGGATTTGGGCAGGAGGCCCAGTGGTCGAGTTAGTGCCACACGAGCAACTGCTCGGGCGTGGTGCTCGTGTGTTGCGGCTGTACTGGACAGGAGGCCCAGCGTTCGAGCAGGGCCGCACGAGCAGGCCGAACGAGCTGCTGCTCGTGCGCGGCGCTCGTGCGCTTTGAACAATAGTCGACAGTGGACTCACGTACGACCGGACGCACGGACACATGGTCGTGCGGATTGGTCGTGCGTCCTTGGGCTTTATATAGGTGGACCGACGGGATTTTCCTCATTTCCACCTTTTCTCCATCCTTGGTCCGAGAGAGAGGGTTGTGGGAGAGAATTTTCATCATCTATCACTTGAGTGTTAGATTTTCATCATCTTCATTCGTTTTGGAAGCTTGGAAACTCGATTTAACTCGTGTTCATCGGATCGAAGTGGTTGGATCTTCAAGAGGTAATTTCTTCAACATCTTGAATTTCGATTTTGTTTTGAGAGATGATGTTTTGGACGTTAAAATCATGTTGTATGTAGTGAAGTACGCATGATTATGGATATGTATGATTATTCAATGGATTATTGAAGGATTATCCAAGAACACTTTGAATATTGATTTGGATTTGGGGGGTTTTCGATTAATCGTTGTTGTAATCACGAATTTGGATATTCATTTTGGATTATTGATCGTATTGAATATGTTTTGTTGGTTTGAATCACTTCTTGAGGATTTGATATTGGTATAATTGAGGTTTGTTTGTAAACAATCGGAGATTGGCCACAACGTGTTTGATATAATGCCCCAATGATCTTGGTTTAGTCGTATCGACGTTTTGAGTTCGTTATATTCGTGTTTGATACGTATGTTGAACGGATTGTTGGTAATTGTGTTATTCAAGGTTGTTCAAGCGACCGACATCTCATTTAGGACATTTGTTCGTGGAAGGATAATTGTCACCGGTGTTGAGTAAGTTAATTCATACTCGGTTAAAAGGATATTCATTCCTTTTGTTGTTGTTCATTCATAATCATAACTCATTCATCATTGTATTAATCATATTGAGACTTGTAATTGTCGAATAAATCACTTCATTCACGAGGAACGACGGTTCCAATCATTTCATTGAGTTATCAATCACTTCACTATTATTTTCATCTCGGTGAGTCATTCTTGACTTGTCGGATTATTATCCATTGATATTCATTATGGTCATTCTCGTTCATATGACCTTCTGGGTTCATATTGCGTGGCCGGGTGCGGATGTGTGGAATTTTTAGTCGAGCACGCGATGGTCATGTATTGGGATCGATACATTGGACTGTGCACATGGTAACGATTACCTCCGTGAGACTAATTAGGTACAAGGACGGGTGTGTCCGGTCATTCGTCTTGTACACTTGCACAGAACATTACGGGTGTACATACCCAATCATATATGGAGTGGGAACGACCAATCAATATCCAAAACAATCATCCCGGGGTCACCATCCCCAAATCTACACTTACAAAGAAATCATTCAAAAATCACTATGGTAAAATTGCGCTACTACCGTACCAATGGAATCACATAGCACATATGTCCCGGTTTCACAAAATCCAAAGTTCCAAAATTACATCGTGTGAATGAATCTACAACACGCAGCATATTTCTCTTATCCGATAAATCTATCGATCATCCCTAGATAACCAAACTACCATACTAAAGTTCAAATCTCTTTTCCTCGTACCATCGATATGATATCCAGTTTATGAGTCACACTCATAACTTCACCATGATATGCACCATGCACTAAATGCGTATGTATATCAATCACATTTTCAAAACCAGTTTGGAAATCATATAGTCTTGTCAAGAAGACAAATTTTCGAAAGTTCTTTCAAGAATTTCAAAACTCAAAACATAAATTTTGGTAAGACCACAAAATCAATTTCCGAAAAATTAATTCGGCTCGCTGGTGCCAAGTATTCGTAATAATTCTTTTCGAATCCGCATGATTAAATAAAATGAAATTATGCAAATGGTTAACCACATCCATACTCCTATGTACCAATTCGGCTCGTCAACAATATCCACTGATATTCCATCGAAATACCACACGATAGAGTTCCAAAATCTCAATATATAAACTCCGACCCAAAAACTCCCTTTCCACCTATGACTCGCAATGTCAACCATTAACCCATCCTGGATTACTTCAAATATGCTATGACAAAACATTGAAACAAATCAACACAGCGAAAGACTTCCCGAGAGGTTTCATTTGAACAAGTAAATCAAAACCTCAGAAGGTAGTAATAAAATAGGTAAACAATTGGTAGAGTGTTTTACAAATCTCGAGAGTTTTTAGAAACTATGAAAAAGCCTTTTGAAACATTAGGGTCTCAGCCCGTATCTCGTTCCGCATTACAAGAAGTTTAAAAAGTAGAAAATCCTTTTTCGGACCCCAAGTCCTGAGTTATAAAACCATTTCAAAATCGATTGGGTCTCGGCCCAAAAATCATTTTCCGTAAAACATCCATAAAACATTCATTTTGAAAAGTATCATTTTCAAATGCTCAAAAACAGTTCGTATATCTCAAAATGAACTAACATGACTACATGTTCTCCTGAACAATCGACAATATTTCTCCCAAATGCACAACTCCATTTCAAAATTAATCGACATATTGATTTCCAAAATCATAACTTCTCAAGATCATCAATCCTGTCCCAAATCTGTCACCTTATACTGTAATGCATAATATTATGCTGAATCTCAAAGCATATCAACTTAGAACGGCAATAAATCTTGATGAAATTCAAAAATCCAAATACTTACAGATCGTGAAGCTGACGATTCCCCGTGATACTGGCACATGTCTCGACTCAAGAAAATACTCGACACAGACATTTATAAAACCCACATTTTGCAAACTTAGTTCAACTCGAGAACACAACACAGCTCTATCTTAAGAAACACGTTAACACCATTTGGAAAAGTTTACAACAACCCCAGTACTACACTGGTAAATCACATAGCATACAAGCCCGAGTGAACAACAAAAACCCAGAGCTCAAACACTTGTTAACTGACAACTCGAATGACACGACAAAAGTACGACCCAACTCGACCCGACTGCCTAGGTTTTCACAACCTAAGCTCCGATACCATATTCTGTAACACCCCCAGAGCCATCCAGGAATATTACAGCGCCGTGGGCCCCGAGATGGAACCCACAAGGCTGAAGAAAATTTTCGCAAACATTTACAAATGCCCAAGAGGCTAACGACGGTATTATCTATTTAAAACATTCGAAGACTTTCCAAAATCCGTATATCAAAACCGTCGTGAAATCTCATTTGAAACCACATGGCCCGAAACGCCAAAACTCAACAGTTTAAAAAAAACATACGTTAAGCTATCGCTTACACGTACCGACAAAATAGATTTAGAAAATGATTGCCAAAGTGACCTAAGTTACCAGATACCTAAAGGCCATTTAAAAATACTCGCGCAGCGGATAAAGACAAACAATTAAAATACTCTAGCAGCGGAATACAACAACTGATCAGAAACTCAATACACAAATACATGTCCTAGCCAGTATCCTCCGGGAAGCTCATCTCTTCACGACCGCTACAAGCTTTATAATCTAAGAACCTAAAAAGAAAGCCCACGACGGGGTCAGCCATAATATCCAATAATGATAACCATCACATCACGTCAATAATTACATATCAATAGAAATACTAAGTAAGAATATGACGAATGTAATCTTACCGTCGTAACTTTACGAAAATCCACGATTCGTATCCCTAACAACATTATAACATAATACCGAAATATCTGTACGGTATCTCAACAATACCCAAGGTTCTCAAAACATTATCATAACTCGCGATATAGAAATTATGCCAACTCTGGCCAATTCAATCCATCGGATAACGTCGACAATTCCAATACGATGATCGATTGTCCATCAAAGACAAGTACCAAGGAAATAGGGAACATACCTCAAGATACGAAAACCATTACAATCACGTCAGTCTAATCCGAGATCAGATCAACACAACATACGGACATGGTCCTAACACAAGACCTACAAATGCATACCCATATGACAACGTCAATATGATCACAATAATAACGACAATGTACACTTATGGCAAACCCATAATATACATATGCACAACAACAATACACGGCAATCCGATGATCCAGCGTTCACTGCCTAGATCCCCCGATGATCCCGTCAGACCAACCCGAGGTGGAAAACCCATCCGATGATCCAACACACGCTAGCATAGATCCCCGGATGATCCCGTCGGACCAACACGAGGTGGACATATGACAACAATGCACAAATGCACACAACAACAGTACACAATACATGACAACAACAATGCACAAATGCATGACAACAACGACACACGAATGTATCACGACATGATCGACACAAATGATAAAAATTATTAGAGTACTTGCCCCGAGTCCTTTGAGAACGATCTCAATGTCTAAACCATCACGAATCATTATCCTCAATACTCGACGGTCCAAAATATCACGGATTGCAGATAATTCATAACTTCGTCTTTCTCATAATATATATCCTCGATATACAAGTATACCAATAACAAAAATAAATCATATACCTTATGATTTTAATTCCCAAAACTCGAATACAACCTATAATCCCAAACCTCCTGTGATTACGATTATAAACATTGCTATACGAATTATAAACGAATGAAACTGAAACCATTCATTAAATATTGTAAACTGAGCAAGTAATAACTTGCCTCGATACCGATAAAACGACGAGGAAGCTGTTACCAAATCCATTGCCGTCATCTACAAGTTCTTCGGTCCTGACTAATGAAATCCATGAACATACTCGAACACGGCCGCAACATACGGTTATAATCACCGATCAATAATCTCAACCTATTGAAGTAATCAATTAATGCATATCCGGTAATAATCAACAACTGATATAACCAATCAACAAACTCAACGGTTCTACAATATCTCGGTAAAACATAGTCTGTATAATCCAACTTAAACGATCACGAATTCATAACCACAACACGAAAATACTGCACCGTATGCCTACTTAGCGCACGTTAAATGCATAATGTAGCGTGCGCTAAGTCGCTCCTGTTAGCGTGCGCTAGACAGTAAGCTTAGCGTGCACTAATGCTGTACAGTGGCATGCGTTCTAAGCATCGACTAACACCTTACGACTATGAATCTGAATGAAAAGGAAATCATACTCCAAGATTAACAATAACTTTTCCAACTGTAATCTCATCATCATGATCCACATCTTATCACGAACATATGAAACTAAAATCATAATGTTGGTTTTTAATCATCTTATCCATATTTATAATCAAAACCATTATATATCCTTATATCCATCAACAATCAAACCAACTCGATAACAAGGATCATATCATACTCAAGCCGGAATTAAACCACATCTCATGATCGACCACTGAAATTATCATGATTCAGAAACCCATGATTCAACCTCATCAAGTTTAACGAATCACCATTAATATGAAGAATCTTACATAACATCTGAAAACCCTTATCATAATCCCATTAGGTCTCATAAAAATCACCACATTATCCAACATGTTCTCTCACAAGTAATCGTCCTTAAAAAAGAACTACTATCAAAGGGATATGAAAATTACCTGGATTAGACAAACCAAGAGGAAGAAAACTTGAACTTCATTCCAAGAGCCATGAATAACTTGAAGAACAAGGCTTTAATCCATGCTCTCTATCTTAATCTTGATAAATATCATCATCTCGGAGTGTTTCTGGACCTCAAGTACCTCCAGAGCTCTCTCTATCGAGTGAAAGGAAAGAAGTGGACGAAATGCTTCATAACACCCTTCTGTCCCTTTTTATAAAGTATATTACTAGCATGCGCTAAACCTTATGTTTAGCAAGTGCTACGGCCTTAGCGTGCGCTAACCGACTTTTGTGAGCGTGCGCTATCGCAATCCATAGGCCACTGTTTGGCTTCGTATATGTTCTTACGTACGTAATGCCCATGCATTAGCGTACGTAACTTACACTCTCTAGCACGCAAGTCCTTTCATTTAGCGTGCGCTAATATCAGTTGACTCATTTGTCTGTATGCTCCGAAGACTGGTCCACACGCCGAAAGTGCTGACGAGGATAAGATTCCTTTTTGTCCAATATACCATTAGCGTGCGCTAACCTTTAGGGTTTATCGTGCGCTAGTACTACATTACAAACATCTATTGACTTATCAGAACATGCGCCGAAAGTAGCCTGTTCCACACGCGTATTCCTTCCCATCTGACTGCATTAGCGTGAGCTACATTCTGCCTCTAACATTCGCTAACTATGAACGATAGCGTGCGCTATACTTGAACATTAGCGCGCGCTAATCAGGCTATACTTAGCCATTTCCAACTCTTCTCGTCCGTCTCGACATACTAGATACGTATACATGACTCACTATATCCTCTAATACAATTGTCGACCAAGTACGACAATTATACCGATACTGACATCTCAGTCCTTCATTTATTTTATCTATACTGTATAGATTCCACGCTGTACAATAAAACTCGGATAAAATAATATTAACCAATGGTAGTAGAAATTCCGGAGATTAGAGCTTGTACACATAATTCGGATGATCATAATCTTCAAAATCCGGAGGTTGCTTGATATATACTTCTCCTTGAATAACTCCATTTAGAAAGGCACTTTTTACATCCATTTGATGAAGTTTGATCTTTTTATACGAGGTAAATGCTCAAGATGAGCAACCGTTGCAAAAGTTTCTTCGTGGTGTTGTCCTTCTTCTTGATTGTACCCTTGAGCGACTTGTCTCGATTTGTTTTTGACCAGAAGACCATTATCATCTATCTTACTTTATGAACCCATTTAGTTCCGGTGATCATTTTATCTACGGGTGCCAGAACCAATTCCCAAACTTTGTTTCTTTCAAACTGATTAAGTTCTTCTTACATAGCAATGACCCAACTTTCCATTTTTATTGCTTTGCCAATATTCTTTGGTCATATAAGAGAAATAAAAGAAAAATTTATTAGAAAATCATTTATATTTCTCCTAGTTCGTACACCTTCACTGATTTCACCGAGAACTTATTCTATATGATGATATTTCACATTTTTCCACTCCTTAGGAAGATTGTATGGCTTTTCTTCAGGATTTTCAGAATTTATGTCAAGCTTCTCTAACTCTCTTGATGCTTCTGGGACCTCGTTTGCTGGAATCATACCTGTTGCATCATCAAACACAACCTTTCTTGGGGGTAAAACTGTATCATCAAATTTTACATGAATATATTCTTCTACTGAACCTCTTATACAGTTGAAAACTCAATACGCTGTGCTATTTAGAGAATATCCAAGAAATATGCCAATATCGGATTTAGAATCGAATTTATCCAAATTATCTTTACCATTATTATGAATGAAAATGTTACAACCAAATGGATGAAAATAAGATAAATTAGGCTTTTACCTTTGAATATTTCATATGGTGTCAACATCTTATTTCTCTGAATGTGGACTCAATTTATGACATAGCATGCAGTGTTGACGGCTTCGGCCAAGAAATATTTTGGAGGGATGTATTCATTAAGTATTGTTCGGCTCATTTCTTCAAGGGAACGATTCTTTCTCTCGACAACTCCATTTTGTTGAGGTGTGCGAGGTGCCGAAAAATTATGACCAATCCCATACTTGTAACACCATTCTTCAAAGTCATTTGAGTCGAATTCACCACCATGATCTGTTCTAATAGCAATAATTGGCAAGCCCCCTTCTCTTTTTGTGTTAGTTTACACCACTTAACAAATTCACTAAATGCATTGCTTTTGTTAGCAACAAATATTACCCAAGTAAATCGGGAAAAATCATCAACAATCACTAAAGTATAAAGCTTACTACTCAAGCTAGTATGTCGATATAGACCTTTAAATCTATATGAATTAATTCAGGAATTTGGCTAGTGGATATTTCCATTTTTGGTTTAAATGATCCCTAAGCATCTTTACTTTTAATACAAGCCTCACAAATGAGGTCCTTCAAAAATTTAATTTTGGTAGACAGCGAACAATATCATTTTTCTACTAATTTTGATAGTAAAGGTAGAGAGGCGTGGCCAAATTTTCGATGCCAAACAATTGCATTTTCGTCGTATGAGATTAAACATTATTCATTAAAAGATGATTCATCTTGAAGATCCACAATATATATATATATATATATCCATATCTTAATCCAATAAACACTATTTTATCGTTTCTCATTGCAGTACAATGAGTGGCTTCAAAGATTAATTGTAATCATGTATTGTAACGCCCCAAAAATTACAATAAATTTGAACTTTTTTATAAATGCCATTTTATTATATAAAACCATAAGTGTTGAGAGCCAAATAAACGTTTCATCACAACCGTTAAGTTTAACAACCAATCCCAAATAAAACAGCGGAAAATGTAATAATTCTAAACTTGAGTCTCAAAATAAATAATAACAAAGATCTTCTCAACGCGCCAGTGTATAGCGTCACGCCTTACTGCCACTCGCACCTGAAACAGTCATTTATAGGAAAAGGGTAAGCACGAAGCTTAGTGAATTCAAACACCACATAGGATAGCAATCATATGAACACTACCCCTAACAACTGATAGGTACAAATAATACACACATGCCAGTTTGACAACATATCCTAAACAGGCAATCTCATGCAAGAACAGTTGTTTATATATCCATCGGTCTCCCCGAATTCATACAACACCGTGTACGTGTTTGTCGGTCTCCCCAAGTTTATACAACACCCGTATACTTATTTCTCGGTCTCACGACACCAAAGGTCCATACTAGGCACTATACACATTAGTACCACATACAACAGAATTATCTAGCACACACACGAGCTACAGTAATGCACATATAACCCCTAACCTACGCAGTGAGAGAACTCATCTCGATTAGAAGCGTATCACCATGAAACTATATAAAGTTCTAGGAAAGGTCACCACCTCCCTTTCTTCCCTAAAGTGAGATTATATTGCATAAATAAACATTTGTAGCTAAAAACATATAACAATAATCCAACTATACAATTCCATATTTTACCCCAAATCTGTAGGTCTGTTTGGAACCTATTGTGCCTTCCATAAAATCAATAAATTACCAAGGTTATTCCATCTTAAGGTGCTTCAACACTAGACCTTTCCAAGAACATATTATACAAGGTCTAAGTATTTTTCTAAGATTTATGGTGAATTTTCGAAAATAACATATCAAGGCTGTTAAATTATGGACAGACCTTGGAAATGACCAATTCCACCCAGTTTCGTAATAAAATCAGGTCCTGAATTTTTTTGGAACTTAATTCACTCAAAATGTGAACTTTTTCAATTGGTCTTGCCTCAAAATAATTCTCCAATGATTTTATACAAATAAATGAAAACGGCATCTCAAAGCTGTCAATCTCGGGATAGCCTGTGAAAATTGCACTTTTCTGCCTAGATAAGACCATTACCAGGCTTAGCTCTCTTCTATGGAAACGTACCCCATTCAAATACCAAACTATTGGCATAGATCTTGCCTTAATCCAAATTCCATAAAATTAATTACGAATTAATGAATTTCTGTACAGAACAACACTATCACATCAGTCCATTTTAGACCAGTCAACAAATATTGCATTTTTCACCATGGATATGATCCAATTCCAGCTTAGCGACCTTCTAAAGAAAGAAATTAGACACAATTCCAGAACTTTGGGCACTGGCCTTGCCCTAGTCTGATTTTCGTAGAATTAACAATGATTTTATGAAAACCCAGACAGATTAGGGTTTATAGGGTTGATGTTATTGACGCAGAATCGAACCCACAAGGAAGAAAAGATTAGGGTTTCATGTGATTACCTCTAGAATCGGTCTCAGCCCTTCCAAAGCCCTAATCCGATCTTCCTTTTGTAGCCCTTCTTTCTCGATCGTCTCTCTCTTAATCTCCCTCTATCTCTCGGCCACAAACACACCACACACAAAACACGCAATTAGGGTTTGAGGTGTTTTCTCGTTGGTGTGCGCCGCAAAAAGAGAACGAGAGTTTTAAAAAAGGAGGGGATCGGTTCCCGGATGACCCATGCACAATATTTTGCCAAAAATATCTATTTAGTCCCTAAGTTTTTAAAATACTCTCCTTACCACCTACAATAGATAAAATTTAACAATTTAGGCCAACTAACACGACTTAAATCACTTTTGGCATTTCCCGTTAATCCCGTTTAACAACATTTAATTAAGGAAAACATTAATCAACATACACATAATCCACACCGGGACACGGGCTTTACAACTCTTCCCCGCTTGAATTAGACTTCGTCCTCGAAGTCTCCGCCCGCGAATAGATCTAGGTAGTTCTCTCGCATCTCAACCTCGGGTTCCCAAGTCCACTCGGAACCATTTTGGTGTTGCCACTGGACTTTCACTGAACCGATCACCTTTTTACGCGAGATCCTCGTCCTCCTGTCGAGAATGGCAACCAGATTTTCCACGTAATTAAGCCACTTGTCGATCTGAATTTCCTTGAGGGGAATCACTGCGGACTCATCCACTACGCACTCCCGCAACTGCGACACGTGGAAAGTGTTTTCGATCAAACTCAGCTCGTCCGGTACAGTAAAACCTCGATAAATTAATATGGTCGGGACGGGAGAAAAATATTCATTTAACGAAATTATTCATTTGTCGAGAGAAAATTTGAACATGTTATAAAGAGTTGGGACCGGAGAAAATTATTCATTTGAAGAGGTTATTCATTTATCGAATATTTATTTATTGAGATTTTACTATAACTCTAAGCGATAAGATACCTTTCCCACTCGAGCGATGACCTTGTAAGGTCCAATGTAACGGGGCCCTAACTTTCCTCGTTTACAGAACCTAATTACCCCTTTCCAGGGTGACACCTTCAACAACACATAATCTCCCACCTGAAACTTCAAATCCGATCGTCTCTTGTCGGCGTAACTCTTCTGCCGACTTTGAACAGTAACTAAACGGTCCTTCACCATATGTATCATCTCAGTCATCTTAAGCACAATATCGGTGCTCCCCAATACCCGCTGACCAACCTCGCCACAACAAATGGGTGTCCTGCACTTCCTACCATATAGCATTTTGGACGGCGGCATGCCGATACTAGAATGGAAGCTGTTGTTGTAGGAAAACTCCACCAAAGGAAGGTACTGATCCCAAATACCTCCAAAGTCAATAGCACATGCCCGAAGCATATCCTCAAGGGTCTGAATAGTATGCTCACTCTGCCCATCGGTCTGTGGATGAAAAGACGTGTTAAAATGCAACCGCGTACCAATCTCCTCTTGAAACCTCTCACAAAATCGGGAGGTAAAACGGGTGTCCCTATCAGAGACAATCAAAACTAGCACCCCGTGCCTGGCTACAATCTCTCGCACAAACATCTCTGCGAGCTTCTCCACTGAGGAGCTCTCTCTAATGGCCAAAAAGTGAGCACTCTTGGTCAGACGATCGACAGTCACCCAAATAGCATCATTCCCACGCGGAGTCCTTGGGAGTTTCGTAATGAAATCCATCGTGATCTGCTCCCATTTCCATACCGGAATCTCTAAAGGCTGCAATTCTCCATACAGTTGCTGATGTTCATCCTTGACTTTACGACAAGTCAACCACACCTCTACACACTTGGCGACATCCTGCTTCATGTCGGGCCACCAATAACTCTCTCGCAAGTCGCGGTACATCTTTGTAGCTCTGGGATGAATAGAAAACTTGGTCTTATGCGCCTCGTCCAATAATATCTTCCTGTTCCCGCCAGTGAAAGGAACCCAAACTCTACCATACCGATCAGTAAACCTCGACTATCACCGACAAAATTCGGAATTTCACCCGAAACTCTCTCACGCCTGGCATTCTCGTCCAGAACTGCCACTTCTTGAGCACTACCTATCGACTCAAGGAGAGGCGCAACTACTGTTAACCGCTGACACAAACCCTGCAATGGTTAACCAACCGGATGTTGACTAAGTGTGTCCGCAACAACATTTGCTTTACCCGGGTGGTAAAGTATCTCACAATCATAATCCTTGACTACGTCAAGCCACCTCCTCTGACGCATATTGAGGTTTTGCTAGTCCATCAAGTATTTGAGGCTTTTATGGTCAGTGTATATCATACACTTGACGCCATACAAGTAATGTCTCCAAATCTTGAGGGCAAACACCACTGCTCCCAACTATAGGTCATGAGTCGGGTAGTTCACCTCATGAGGCTTCAACTGTCTCGAAGCATAAGCTATGACCTTACTGCGCTGCATGAGAACGACGCCCAAACCCTGGTGAGAATCATCACAATACACTACTAGATCCTTCGTACCCTCGGGCAAAGTCAACACCGGAGCCTCGCATAAACGTCTGCATAACTCCTCAAAAGCCCTTTATTGTTCCTCACCCCAACTAAAAGCCACAGATTTCTTCGTCAATCGGGTCATAGGTAAAGCAATCTTAGAGAAGTCCTGAATAAATCTCCGGTAGTACCTTGCTAACCCAAGAAAACTCCGTACTTTAGTGGGAGTCTTCGGCACTTCCCACCGCATCACTACAGTAATCTTGGCCGGATCTACCATAATACCATTCTGGTTCACGATATGTCTTAGGAATTGGACCTTTCGTAACCAAAACTCACACTTGGAGAACTTAGCATAAAGTTTATCTCACCTCAAAACTTACAAAACTTCTCGCAAATGCATCTCATGCTCTTCCTTCAACATCGAATACACAAGAATATCGCCGATGAACACAATCACCGGCCGATCCAGCATCGGCCTGCACACCCTGTTCATAAGGTCCATGAGTGCTGCTGGTGCATTGGTGTGCCCGAAAGGCATCACCAAAAACTCATAACTCCGTATCCTCATTCCTCACCCGCATCTGATGATACCTCGATCTCAAATCAATCTTAGAGAACCACGAGGCTCCCTGTAGCTGGTCGAACAAGTCATCGATTCTTGGCAGAGGATACCGATTCTTCACCATAAGCCTATTCAACTCGTGGTAGTCTATACACATCCGCTGGGCCCCGTCCTTCTTTTTCACAAACAGAATCGGGGCTCCCCACGGTGAACAACTCGGCTTGATGAACTCCTTCTCGAGAAGTTCTTGCAACTGAATGTACAACTCTTTCATTTCCGGCGGAGCCAAGCGATAAGGTACCTTGGCCACTGGAGCAGCACCCAGAATCAAGTCAATGTGTAACTCCACCTGTCGCTCGGGAGGTATCCCCGGTAGATCGTCGAGAAATACATCAGAAAACTCCCGTACAACTGACACATCCTCCGCAGTCTTCTTTTCTTCATCACCGCATATATCTATCACATACGTTAAATACCCCTGGCCACTGTGCTATAAATACCTCCGCGCTCTCGCGACTGAACATATCGACGAGGCCCGCCTGGGTGAGTCTCCCTGAACCAGCAGTTCTCCCCTGCTTGGGGTTCGAACTCATACTTGTTTGCGATGACAAACAATCTCAGCATCAAAAGCATCCAACCAATCCATGCCCACAATCACGCACAACTCATGCATAGCAATCGGAATCAAAACTATAGGAAACCTCGCCCCAGAGATTTCCAAAGTGCATCCCCAATACACGTCCGTAACAGTCAAGGTCCTGACATTAGCAACCTCAACCACAAGTTGATAACCTAACCGACCTGCAACTCGGCCTAAACATTCGCTAAAAGTGTGAGAATCAAACGAATGAGTAGCCCCGCTATCAAACATCACTACAGCAGGCACAGAGTTAACTAAGAATTTACCTATCACCACTTCAGGCGTAGCCTGTGCCTACTCCACTTTCAGCCGGTGCACTCTACCTGGGGCCGCCTCGGGTCTAGCCTGACCGATGCTGCCATCAGTAATACGCAAGGGGGCAGCCGCAGCGTCTCTTTGTGCCCCACCCCCGTCAGCAACCCTTGGATTCGGGCAATTGTCCTTTATGTGGCCCGTCTGTTTGCAGTTAAAATAGACCATTAGTGGTACCCTACAATCACGGCTAAAGTGTCCTACCCATCCACACTTGAAACACATGTTGTCTCTATTTCCGTTACCATCCCTGGGCTTAAACCCACTGCTCCTTTGCTCGAGCGCTAGTCCGAGAACTTCTTCTTTGGAACAGCCGATATTGGTGCCACGGTCTGTACTGCATTCCTCTTCTTGGCCTGTGTCTCTAGCTCAAGTTCCTGTCTCCGGGCAGCCTCCATCATCGCATCAAGTGAAGCATAATACGCAGTACTCGCGAACTCCCTGATCTCTGTACGTAACATATCCTTGTACCGCGTCATCTTCATGTCCTCAGAAGCTGCATACTGAGGGCAAAACAGCGCCATCTCGGTGAACTTTCGATTCATCTCCTTCACGGTCTCCGTAGTCTGTGTGAGCTGTAATAATTCTTTAACAATCCTCTCCATCAATACTAGAGGCATATACTCCGAACGAAAACTGTTAGGAGTTTGCCCTCAAATGCCACTCAGAGGATGTTGAGTGAGGGCATTGTACTTGTAATTATGTAAATCATTAATATAAGACAATAGAAGTTTCTTTATTTACTGGTAGTTACTGGCATTCCTAACTAGTAAATATACATATAGAAACTAGTTTGTGTATTAACGTTCCACTCCTTAGTGGATAAGGGGGTCGGCACTGGAAAGGTTTATACCTCAAATACTTAATCGTTCGCAAGTCGATGAAACTTGACTAGGCGTTAAGTTTATGTGAAGACTTGTCGAACGCTAATGGTTAGTGGGAGCACACGTTGTAGGTATGCTAATTGTATTAGTGTACTCGAACTGACTCACCCTTGATTCGTCACTCGGATTTCACTCCAGGACAGTCAATGACGGAATCGAAAGGTTGTGATAGGTATTCGTGAACCTTTGACTTGAGGATTTAGTAGGGATGTGCTTGTGACGTCAATATTTACATTAGAGTAGTTCGACCCTGTAAGCCGGGAGGCAGGGTTCAACCTCGACGTGCATCTTGGAGGGCAAGTAGCAGGTCCTACTGAATACCAAGATAGAATTCTTTTTCCCATTAGTAAGCGGGTTATATGTCCTATACGGTTATTGGCAGATGAGATCATAAGTCTTTGGCCAAATCATTGGAGCTAGTTGTATTGGATACACGAGAGCTCGATGATCTTGATTTGCATTAATGCATGCATAGCGTCAAGTACAAATAGGGTTTGACTGACCGTGACCCTATAACTTGATCGGGACATTTGAAAGAAGGGTTTATACGTATACTGGTATTCACGATATAATGGTTCTTGAATGATCCCATCATTCGTTCTCAGTTGGGGTACAGTGTAGGCCGCCAGGCTGGCTAGGTGGTGCTACTACTCTTTGGTTCCTCCCATTGCTGACTGAGACGAACCAACCGAGTTGCGCAATAGGATTGATGATGGAATGAATCAAGCTAATTCTCTCATTATGAATATTAGATATTGGATATCTAAATTTGGGACATTAGATGTTTAAATCGATTTATTGGATAAATTGATTTACGGCCTAATGAATTAAATATATCACTGGGTGATTATTTTAATTCATGAATATAATTATTTCTTGGAGAAATTAATTATGTTATTTTTTATTTGATATGTTTAATTAATTGGATTAATTAATGATATAAATACATCAGAACGGAATTGGAGATTATCTATTTGGACTCTCGGGAGTCCGAAACGGACCGAACTCGTCCGTTTTTGCATGGTGGCTGCCCCCTTAGTTCCACCCATCTTTTTGCATGTTGGCCGCCCCCTTAGTTCCACCCATCTTCCTCTTGTCTTGTTGTTTTATTTTATATGAAAGAACATGACTTTGTGGGGTTGGTATTCATGTGACATGAGTTGTTCACACGAGGGTAGAATTTGAATAAAGTAGGAAGACTTATCATCACTCCACTCATTCATTTCCAACGTGAGAAAGGGTAGAGAGAAAGAATAATATTTTTCTTCAAGTCTTCTTCTTGTTCATCACATTGTTCTTGAAAGTTTTCTTGGAGAAAATATCAAGACATAAAGAGAGAAAGTGAGGTATACACAGTGTTGTAATCACAAATCAATAGCTTCATCACCTAGCTCTAGCCATATCCTTGGAGGATAGCAAGGTGATCGTCATCCCGTTCGTTTCTCCGGCGCGTGGCAAGTAGAGGCGTTGTTTTTCGACGTTGGATTATCCAATGGCTTGGAGCATGTTAGATCGTAGGGATATACAAGTAAAGATTGGGGAATAGCTCAAGAGAAGGAATCCATTTAATCAACGGGCTACAAGGGTGAGTTTCTTACATCTCTTGTGTTTTCGTTTATATATTCATATATACGTAGCTCGACCGATCCTCGTAGGGATTCTGATCGAATTAATTTTCATTTTACTACTTCCACTGGGCCTTCGTTTTAGGCACCAAATCCCAACAGTGGTATCGGAGCGTAGGTCTTGCGATCGTATATATGATATTGGCATTTGGAATGCTTGATTAGATGGTGAATGATTTGGAATCATTTATAGTCATAATCGTGGTGTATGTTTTCCGTTGGTTGTAGTTGTATTTTTCGTAAGTTTACGTATAAATCTTTAATTTCTGGGAAATATGATTTATATTGAAGATATGAATGCTGGAAAATATAGATATTGAATATCCGGTCGAAAAACTAGCCCCACATTACCGTTGGACGGTCCGGAAGGAGGGGGCTGCGACCTAGGGCTCGGGGGCCGCGACCCAGGGCTGTTGCAGCCCGCTTATAAGACTACTGGACTGGGGGCCGCGGCCCAGGGCTCAGGGGGCTGCGGCCCAGGGCTGCTGGGCAGCCCTACTTGCTGCCAGGTTGGTTTTCGAGCGCGGTCCAGCCCTTTTCGGACCCGTTTTGGGATTGTTTTCTTCATGTATTCCTAAAAATGATTTCCTATATTTCAAATTGGATTTAATATGATTAAAACTGATTTATGGTATTTCATTTTATAAAGGAAAATTGATTAATTGGAATACTTGTGATCGACCAAATTATTTTGAGCGTTTTCATATTACCGATTATGTAAATCGATTGGATCGGTTCGTATTGTTGATTGGATCAATATATCTCTACGCTTTCCATTTATATAGTATTTATTGGATGAATGCTTTTGAATGGGGATGTGGTTCGTGGACTTAGTTTTTGAATCGTTCATTTTATTCGATTGGGTTGTAAAGGCTGTTTTGAGCCTATTTATTTTACTAGGAATTTTTGTATCTAGGATGCAATTTTAAATGTAAAATTTATATGTAATGACGAAGACCAGAGGGAGATCCGTTTCGAGAAGACGAAGATTCAAGATGAAGACTTGTAATTAGATTACGGAGTTTTTGTTTTCTAGGAACGGTCCATGAACCACATGTTGGTAGCAACTAGGTTGTGAATGGTTGTTTCATATTGTATGAATGCCTCAAACGCGCTTAAATGAATTAATGTGCAAAGTATAACATTAATCGCGATAATTCTCCCACAACAAATTATTAAGTTTATAAGGTTTCAAGGTTTTCCTTCCCTCCAACGAGCTTTTGGGAAATTGAAATCCAAACCGGATGTGCTATGCTTCCGAGTTATCGTGGTAGTCGTTCTGGGAGGACGGATAAATTAATGGGAGCGCATTGGATGCCTTCGGTTGGAGCAAATTTTATCCCTAGAAACCTGAGAGGTTGCCGGATAAGATTCAATTGTGAAACTGATTTGCGTCGATGATATAAACTTAACTTGTTCACGAACTATAGAAACCGTATAGGTTGAGGGGAGTGAACAAGGGGAAAAAGAAGATCGAATCATCCATTATATGGGTTGGTGTTGGAGACCACTTTATGAAAATTAATAGACTAGAAACCTGTTCGGTTGCCCTCTATTAAGATTTATAAAGAATTCAATCACCACTATGAAGTAGAGCGACGATACTTCCGGATTTCACATGGGAGTGTGTTATTCCGATAAATAGTGGGAGATGGGTAACAAGAATAGAAAAGACCTTAATTCTATACTCAGATCATAATATAACAAGTCACTAAATAATCTGTTATACTTAATGTAGACATAACTCTCAATATGACTATGAATCCACTCGCAATTGTACTCGAGAAGAACACCCTGATTGGACCTAACTTTGTGGACTGGCTCCGCAATCTGATGATTGTCCTCAGTATAGAGGCACTGGGATACGTCTTGGAGACGGACATTCCGATGCCTCCTGTGCGGACTAGAGCCAATCAGGAAGAGATTGAAAACCACGAAAAGTGGGTTAAGCATGGCATAAAAGTCCGTGCATACATGATGGCTTCTATGTCTAATGACCTTCAGAGAGCTCATGAGAAAATGACTTTTGCTAGGCAGATTCTATCTCACTTAACCGAACTTTATGGTGAGCACAGCAGAACTGCTAGATATGAGATATCCAAGCAACTGTTCGGTGCAAGGATGAAGGAAGGTGATAAGGTTGGGGAACACGTCCTCAAAATGATATCCATGGTCGAGAGATTGGAGGCTCTTGATTTTAAAATGGACACTTCTCTTCAAACTGACCTTATCCTTCAGTCTCTCCATGATTCCTTCTCATAGTTTGTTATAAACTTTAACTACAATGAGATTGCATGTAATTTAGCTGGTCTAATGAACAAACTTGTGACCGCTCAGTCTCAGATAAAGACTCTGCGGATTAAGGAGTCTGCTCTTGTGATTTCTTATGGACCTCGAAGGTCTAAGAACAAGAAGAAAAAGACCAAGAAGCAGAATGGACCACATGTCAAGGACTTCAAGGGCAAGGACAAGGCCCCAACGGTTCCGAAGAACAAGAAGAATAAGGATGCTTGTCTCAAGTGTGGTGAGCTGGGCCACTGGGCTATAAACTATCCGATTCTTCATGGCACTTCAGGTACAGAACTTTTAGTTTTGGAAACAAATTGTTACCTCGTATTTTCTACTTCTGAATCTTTGGATTCTGGTGATAGTTCTCATATTTGTACCGTGAATCTGGATCTGGAACAAAGTAGGAAGCTTGGAGATGGATAAGTTATGATCACTGTCGGAAGCGGGCATAGTGTCAAGGCAACCGACATAGGATCACTTCTTTTGGGTTTGGAATCCGGCTTTATTTTCACTTTAGAAGATGTACTTGTCTTGCCCTAGGGGTACAAAAACATTGTATCCATTCCGGTCATGGACCGAAAAGGCTTTTCATTTTTCATTGGTAATGGTTCCTGCAAAATTTATTTCAGAAATAAACTAGTAGTTACTGCTACATTATCAAATGAATTGTATCATCTAAATCTCAGCAACAAAGTAGTTGTGAATACTATGACTAGAAAACGTGGTAGGGATTAAACCAATCAAGTTTTGAAATGGCATCTTAGAATTAGTCATGTTGGTCAGACCAAGGTTTACAAGATGCATACGTATGCATGTTTTGATACGTCTAAGTTATCCCGGTTCCAATTATTAAGATCGTTCCCATTTCCACATTTGTTTTCTCACCGAAGTACGTAGGTGCATGTGCATGCAACGTGGTATCGTCACCTACGTCAATTCTTAATTCGTTTGGAGATGTCACAATCATATCAAGCCAAGTTCTCATAGAGTTCCGACTCGAAAACATGTTATGTGGTCTTATATCCTATTAACAAGACTTAATCAAGAAGTAAATACTTAATCCGAGCTATTGTAGCGAATCCTTGCTACAAGAGGACTTAATCAAGAAGTAAAAGATTAATCGGAGCTGTTATAGCCAATTCTGAGTACAAAAGGCTCGAGTCTAATTAATAAACCCGAGTTTTCGTAGAGTTCCAACTCGAATGCATGCAACGTGGTCTTATCTCCTATTAACAAGACGTAATCAAAAAGTAAAGGCTTATTCGGAGCTATTATAGCGAATCTTTGCTACAACAAGACTTAATCAAGAAAGAAAAGATTAATCGGAGCTGTTAAAGCCAATTCTTAGTATAAAAGGCTGGAAACTAATCAATAAACCTGAGTTTTCGTTGAGTTCTGATTCAAATGCATGTAACGTGGTCATATCACCTATTAACAAGACTTAATCAAAAGGCTTAATCCGAGCTATTATATCCAATCCTTGCTACAACATGACTTAATCAAGAAGTAAAATATTAATCGGAGCTCTTATAGCCAATTCTGAGTACAAAAGGCTCGAATCTAATCAATAAACCCGAGTTTTCATAGAGATCCGACTCGAATGCATGTAGCATGGTCTTATCTCCTATTAACAAGACGTAATCTAGAATTAAAGGCTTAATTTGAGCTATTATAGCCAATCCTTGCTACAACAAGACTTATTCAAGAAAGAGAAGATTAATCGGAGCTGTTATAGCTAATTCTTTGTACAAAAGGCTCGAATCTGAGTTCCAGCTCGAATGCATGTAACGTGGTCTTATCTCATATTAACAAGACTTAATCAAGAAGTAAAGGCTTAATCGGGGCTATTATATCCAATCCTTGCTACAACAAGACTTAAGCCGAAGTAAAAGATTAATGGGAGCTGTTATAGCCAATTCTCGGTACAAAAGGCTCGAATCTAATCAATAAACCTGAGTTTCCATAGATTTCTGACTCGAATGCATGTTGCTGCCCGCTTATAATTACCAGCCTGCTTCAGCACCTGCCTACATCACCTGCGCGCTTGCTGAAGCACGCTGGTAGTTATAAGCAGGCAGCTCCCAGCTGCTGCTATACGTTATCCTCGACGGCCGAAGGCCTACCCACCCACCTTATATTAGGATCCTAGGCTTTAGGGTTTGAACCCTAGGGTTCAGGGTTCGACCGAAAGCTAGAGTTCCGACTCTGAATATGAAAGGCTCGAATCTAATCAATAAACCCGAATTTTCATAGAGTTCCGACTCGAATGCATGTAACGTGGTCTTATCTCATATTAACAAGACTTAATCAAGAAGTAAAAGCTTAATCGGGGCTATTATATCCAATCCTTGCTACAACAAGACTTAATCAAGAAGTAAAAGATTAATCTAAGCTGTTATAGCCAATTCTGAGTACAAACAGCACGAATCTAATCAATAAAGCCGAGTTTTCATGGAGTTCCGACTCGAAAGCATGTTACGTGGTCTTATATCCTATTAACAAGACTTAATCAAGAAGTAAATACTTAATTAGAGCTATTGTAGCGAATCCTCGCTACAACAGGACTTAATCAAGAAGTAAAAGATTAATCGTAGCTGTTATAGCCAATTCTGAGTGCAAAAGGCTCAAATCTAATCAATAAACCTGAGTTTTGGTAGAGTTCCGACTCGAATGCATGTATCGTGGTCTTATCTCCTATTAACAAGACATAATCAAGAAGTAAAGGCTTATTCGGAGCTATTATAGCGAATATTTGCTACAACAAGACTTAATAAAGAAAGAAAACATTAATCGGAGCTGTTAAAGTTAATTCTTAGTATAAAAGGCTGGAAACTAATCAATAAACCCGAGTTTTCATAGAATTCTGACTCGAATGCATGTACCGTGGTCGTATCTCCTATTAACAAGACTTAATCAAAAGGCTGAATCCGAGCTATTATAGCGAATTCATGCTACAACAAGACTTAATCAAGAAAGAAAAGATTAATCGGAGCTGTTTAGCCCATTCTGAGTGCAAAAGACTCGAAACTAATCAATAAACCTGAGTTTCATAGAGTTCCAACTCGAATGCATGTAACGTGGTCGTATCTCCTATTAACAAGACTTAGTCAAGAAGTAAAGGTTTAATCAGAGCTATTATATCCAATCCTTGCTACAACAGGACTTAATCAAGAAAGAAAAGACTAATCGGAGTTGTTATAGCCAATTCTTAGTACAAAAGGCTCAAAACTAATCAATAAACCCGAATTTTCATAGAGTTCCGATTCGAATGCATGTAACGTGGTCATATCTCCTATTAACAAGACTTAATCAATAAGTAAAGGCTTAATCCGGGCTATTATAACGATTCCCTGCTACAACAGGACTTAATCAAGAAAGAAAAGATTAATTGGAACTGTTATAGCCAATTCTGAGTATAAAAGGCTCGAAACTAATCAATAAACCCTAGTTTCCATAGAGTTCCAACTCGAGTGCATTTAACGTGGTCGTATCTCCTATTAACAAGACTTAATCAAAAATTAAAGGCTTAATCGGAGCTATTATATCCAATCCTTGCTACAACATGACTTAATCAAGAAGTAAAAGACTAATCGGAGCTCTTACAGCCAATTTTGAGTACAAAAGGCTCGAATATAATCAATAAACTCGAGTTTTCATAGAGTTCCGACTCGAATGCTTGCAACGTGGTCTTATCTCCTATTAACAAGATGTAATCAAGAATTAAAGGCTTAATTTGAGCTATTATAGCGAATCTTTGCTACAACAAGACTTAATCAAGAAAGAAAAGATTAATCGGAGTTGTTATAGTCAATTCTTAGTACAAAAGGCTCGAATCTAATTAATAAAACCGAGCTTTTATAGAGTTCTGACTCGAATGCTTGCAACGTGGTCTTATCTCCTATTAACAAGACGTAATCAAGAAGTAAAGGCTTAATTTGAGCTATTATAGCGAATCCTTGCTACAACAAGACTTAATCAAGAAATAAAAGATTAATCGGAGTTGTTATAGCCAATTCTGAGTGCAAAAGGCTCGAATCTAATCAATAAAGCCGAGTTTTCATAGAGTTTCGACTCGAATGCTTGCAACGTGGTCTTATCTCCTATTAACAAGACGTAATCAAGAAGTAAAGACTTAATTTGAGCTATTATAGCGAATCCTTGCTACAACAAGACTTAATCAAGAAAGAAAAGATTGATCGGAGCTGTTATAGCCAATTCTTAGTACAAAAGGCTCGAATCTAATCAATAAAACCGGGTTTTCATAGAGTTCCCACTCGAAAGCATGTAACGTGGTATTATCTCATATTAACAAGACTTAATCAAGAAGTAAAGGCTTAATCGGGGCTATTATGTCCAATTCTTGCTACAACAAGACTTAATCAAGAAGTAAAAGATTAATCTAAGCTGTTATAGCCAATTCTTAGTACAAACAGCACGAATCTAATCAATAAAGCCAAGTTTTCATAGAGTTTCGACTCGAAAGCATGTTACGTGGTCTTATATCCTATTAACAAGACTTAATCAAGAAGTAAATACTTAATCCGAGCTATTGTAGCGAATCCTCGCTACAACATGACTTAATCAAGAAGTAAAAGATTAATCGGAGCTGTTATAGCCAATTCTGAGTACAAAAGGCTCAAATCTAATCAATAAACCTGAGTTTTCGTAGAGTTCCGACTCGAATGCATGTAAGGTGGTCTTATCTCCTATTAACAAGACATAATCAAGAAGTAAAGGCTTATTCGGAGCTATTATAGCGAATCTTTGCTACAACAAGACTTAATAAAGAAAGAAAAAATTAATCGGAGCTGTTAAAGTTAATTCTTAGTATAAAAGGCTGGAAACTAATCAATAAACCCGAGTTTTCATAGAATTCTAACTCGAATGCATGTAACGTGGTCGTATCTCCTATTAACAAGACTTAATCAAAAGGCTGAATCCGAGCTATTATAGCGAATTCTTGCTACAACAAGACTTAATCAAGAAAGAAAAGATTAATCGGAGCTGTTTAGCCAATTTTGAGTGCAAAAGGCTCGAAACTAATCAATAAACCTGAGTTTCATAGAGTTCCAACTCGAATGCATGTAACGTGGTCGTATCTCCTATTAACAAGACTTAATCAAGAAGTAAAGGTTTAATCAGAGCTATTATATCCAATCCTTGCTTCAAGAGGACTTAATCAAGAAAGAAAAGATTAATCGGAGTTGTTATAGCCAATTCTTAGTACAAAAGGCTCAAAACTAATCAATAAACCCGAATTTTCATAGAGTTCCGATTCGAATGCATGTAACGTGGTCATATCTCCTATTAACAAGACTTAATCAATAAGTAAAGGCTTAATCCGGGCTATTATAGCAAATCCCTGCTACAACACGACTTAATCAAGAAAGAAAAGATTAATCGGAACTGTTATAGCCAATTCTGAGTATAAAAGGCTCGAAACTAATCAATAAACCCGAGTTTCCATAGAGTTCCAACTCGAGTGCATTTAACGTGGTCGTATCTCCTATTAATAAGACTTAATCAAGAAGTAAAGGCTTAATCGGAGCTATTATATCCAATCCTTGCTACAACATGACTTAATCAAGAAGTAAAAGATTAATCAGAGCTCTTACAGCCAATTCTGAGTACAAAAGGCTCGAATATAATCAATAAACTCGAGTTTTCATAGAGTTCGGACTCGAATGCTTGCAACGTGTTCTTATCTCCTATTAACAAGATGTAATCAAGAAGTAAAGGCTTAATTTGAGCTATTATAGCGAATCTTTGCTACAACAAGACTTAATCAAGAAAGAAAAGATTAATCGGAGTTGTTATAGTCAATTCTTAGTACAAAAGGCTCGAATCTAATCAATAAAACCGAGCTTTTATAGAGTTCTGACTCGAATGCTTGCAACGTGGTCTTATCTCCTATTAACAAGACGTAATCAAGAAGTAAAGGCTTAATTTGAGCTATTATAGTGAATCCTTGCTATAACAAGACTTAATCAAGAAATAAAAGATTAATCGGAGTTGTTATAGCCAATTCTGAGTGCAAAAGGCTCGAATCTAATCAATAAAGCCGAGTTTTCATAGAGTTCCGACTCGAATGCTTGCAACGTGGTCTTATCTCCTATTAACAAGACGTAATCAAGAAGTAAAGACTTAATTTGAGCTATTATAGCGAATCCTTGCTACAACAAGACTTAATCAAGAAAGAAAAGATTAATCGGAGCTGTTATAGCCAATTCTTAGTACAAAAGGCTCGAATCTAATCAATAAAACCGAGTTTTCATAGAGTTCCGACTCGAATGCATGTAACGTGGTATTATCTCATATTAACAAGACTTAATAAAGAAGTAAAGGCTTAATCGGGGCTATTATACCCAATCTTTGCTACAACAAGACTTAATCAAGAAGTAAAAGATTAATCTGAGTTGTTATAGCGAATTCTGAGTACAAACAGCATGAATCTAATCAATAAAGCCAAGTTTTCATAGAGTTCCGACTCGAAAGCATGTTACGTGGTCTTATATCCTATTAACAAGACTTAATCAAGAAGTAAATACTTAACCGAGCTATTGTAGCGAATCCTTGCTACAACAGGACTTAATCAAGAAGTAAAGGATTAATCGGAGCTGTTATAGCCAATTCTGAGTACAAAAGGCTCGAGTCTAATCAATAAACCCGAGTTTTCGTAGAGTTCCGACTCGAATGCATGCAACGTGGTCTTATCTCCTATTAACAAGACGTAATCAAAAAGTAAAGGCTTATTCGGAGCTATTATAGCGAATCTTTGCTACAACAAGACTTAATCAAGAAAGAAAAGATTAATTGGAGCTGTTAAAGCCAATTCTTAGTATAAAATGCTGGAAACTAATCAATAAACCCGAGTTTTCGTTGAGTTCTAACTCGAATGCATGTAGTCGTATCACCTATTAACCAGACTTAATCAAAAGGCTTAATCCGAGCTATTATATCCAATCCTTGCTACAACATGACTTAATCAAGAAGTAAAATATTAATCGGAGCTCTTATAGCCAATTCTGAGTACAAAAGGCTCGAATATAATCAATAAATCTGAGTTTTCATAGAGCTCCGACTCGAATGCATGCAACATGGTCTTATCTCCTTTTAACAAGACGTAATCTAGAATTAAAGGCTTAATTTGAGCTATTATAGCGAATCCTTGCTACAACAAGACTTAATCAAGAAAGAGAAGATTAATCAGAGCTGTTATAGCCAATTCTTTGTACAAAAGGCTCGAATCTAATCAATAAAACCGAGTTTTCATTGAGTTCCAGCTCGAATGCATGTAACGTGGTCTTATCTCATATTAACAAGACTTAATAAAGAAGTAAAGGCTTAATCGGGGCTATTATATCCAATCCTTGCTACAACAAGACTTAAGCCGAAGTAAAAGATTAATGGGAGCTGTTATAGCCAATTCTGAGTACAAAAGGCTCGAATCTAATCAATAAACCCGAGTTTCCATAGATTTCTGACTCGAATGCATGTTGCTGCCCGCTTATAATTACCAGCCTGCTTCAGCACCTGCCTGCATCACCTGCGTGCTTGCTGAAGCACGATGGTAATTATAAGCAGGCAACTCCCAGCTGTTGCTATACGCTATCCTCGCCGGCCGAAGGCCCACCCACCCACCTTATATTAGGACCCTAGGCTTTAGGGTTCGAACCCTAGGGTTCAGGGTTCGACCGAAGCCTAGAGTTCCGACTCTGAATATGAAAGGCTCGAATCTAATCAATAAGCCCGAGTTTTCATAGAGTTTCGACTAGAATGCTTGAAACGTGGTCTTATCTCCTATTAACAAGACGTAATCAAGAAGTAAAGGCTTAATTTGAGCTATTATATCCAATCCTTGCTCCAACAAAACTTAATCAAGAAAGAAAAGATTAATCGGAGCTGTTATAGCCAATTCTTAGTACAAAAGGCTTAAATTTAATCAATAAAACAGAGTTTTCGTATAGTTCCGACTCGAATGCATGTAACGTGGTCTTATATCCTATTAACAAGACTTAATCAAGAAGTAAATACTTAATCCGAGCTATTGTAGCGAATCCTCGCTACAACAGGACTTAATCAAGAAGTAAAAGATTAATCGGAGCTGTTATAGCCAATTCTGAGTACAAAAGGCTCAAATCTAATCAATAAACCTGAGTTTTCGTAGAGTTCCGACTCGAATGCATGTAACGTGGTCTTATCTCCTATTAACAAGACATAATCAAGAAGTAAAGGCTTATTCGGAGCTATTATAGCGAATCTTTGCTACAACAAGACTTAATAAAGAAAGAAAAGATTAATCGGAGCTGTTAAAGTTAATTCTTAGTATAAAAGGCTGGAAACTAATCAATAAACCCGAGTTTTCATAGAATTCTGACTCGAATGCATGTAACGTGGTCGTATCTCCTATTAACAAGACTTAATCAAAAGGCTGAATCCGAGCTATTATAGCGAATTCTTGCTACAACAAGACTTCATCAAGAAAAAAAGATTAATCGGAGCTGTTTAGCCAATTCTGAGTACAAAAGGCTCGAACCTAATCAATAAACCTGAGTTTCATAGAGTTCCAACTCGAATGCATGTAACGTGGTCGTATCTCCTATTAACAAGACTTAATCAAGAAGTAAAGGCTTAATCAGAGCTATTATATGCAATCCTTGCTACAACAGGACTTAATCAAGAAAGAAAAGATTAATCGGAGTTGTTATAGCCAATTCTTAGTACAAAAAGCTCGAAACTAATCAATAAACCCGAATTTTCAAAGAGTTCCGATTCGAATGCATGTAACGTGGTCATATCTCCTATTAACAAGACTTAATCAATAAGTAAAGGCTTAATCCGGGCTATTATAGCGAATCCCTGCTACAACATGACTTAATCAAGAAAGAAAAGATTAATCGGAACTGTTATAGCCAATTCTGAGTATAAAAGGCTCGAAACTAATCAATAAACCCGAGTTTCCATAGAGTTCCAACTCGAGTGCATTTAACGTGGTCGTATCTCCTATTAACAAGACTTAATCAAGAAGTAAAGGCTTAATCGGAGCTATTATATCCAATCATTGCTACAAGATGACTTAATCAAGAAGTAAAAGATTAATCGGAGCTCTTACAGCCAATTATGAGTACAAAAGGCTCAAATATAATCAATAAAGTCGAGTTTTCATAGAATTCCGACTCGAATGCTTGCAACGTGGTCTTATCTCCTATTAACAAGATGTAATCAAGAAGTAAAGACTTAATTTGAGCTATTATAGCGAATCCTTGCTACAACAAGACTTAATCAAGAAAGAAAAGATTATCCGGACTTGTTATAGTCAATTCTTAGTACAAAAAGCTCGAATCTAATCAATAAAACCGAGCTTTTATAGAGTTCTGACTCGAATGCTTGCAATGTGGTCCTATCTCCTATTTACAAGACGTAATCAAAAAGTAAAGGCTTAATCGGAGCTATTATAGCAAATCCTTGCTACAACAAGACTTAATCAAGAAAGAAAAGATTAATCGGAGTTGTTATAGCCAATTCTGAGTACAAAAGGCTCGAATCTAATCAATAAAGCCGAGTTTTCATAGAGTTCCGACTCGAATGCTTGCAACGTGGTCTTATCTCCTATTAACAAGACGTAATCAAGAAGTAAAGGCTTAATTTGAGCTATTATAGCGAATCCTTGCTACAACAAGACTTAATCAAGAAAGAAAAGATTAATCGGAGCTGTTATAGCTAATTCTTAGTACAAAAGGCTCGAATCTAATCAATAAAACCGAGTTTTCATAGAGTTCCGACTCGAATGCATGTAACGTGGTATTATCTCATATTAACAAGACTTAATAAAGAAGTAAAGGCTTAACCGGGGCTATTATACCCAATCTTTGCTACAACAAGACTTAATCAAGAAGTAAAAGATTAATCTGAGCTGTTATAGCTAATTCTGAATACAAACGGCACGAATCTAATCAATAAAGCCAAGTTTTCATAGAGTTCCGACTCGAAAGCATGTTACGTGGTCTTATATCCTATTAACAAGACTTAATAAAGAAGTAAATACTTAACCGAGCTATTGTAGCGAATCCTTGCTACAACAGGACTTAATCAAGAAGTAAAAGATTAATCGGAGCTATTATAGCTAATTCTGAGTACAAAAGGCTCGAGTCTAATCAATAAACCCGAGTTTTCGTAGAGTTCCGACTCGAATGCATGCAACGTGGTCTTAATCACTATTAACAAGACGTAATCAAAAAGTAAAGGCTTATTCGGAGCTATTATAGTGAATCTTTGCTACAACAAGACTTAATCAAGAAAGAAAAGATTAATCGGAGCTGTTAAAGCCAATTCTTAGTATAAAAGGCTGGAAACTAATCAATAAACCCGAGTTTTCGTTGAGTTCTGACTCGAATGCATGTAACGTGGTCGTATCACCTATTAACAATACTTAATCAAAAGGCTTAATCTGAGCTATTACATCCAATCCTTGCTACAACATGACTTAATCAAGAAGTAAAAGATTAATCGGAGCTCTTATAGCCAATTCTGAGTACAAAAGTCTCGAATCTAATCAATAAACCCGAGTTTTCATAAAGCCCCGACTCGAATGCTTGCAGCATGGTCTTATCTCCTATTAACAAGATGTAATCTAGAATTAAAGGCTTAATTTGAGCTATTATAGCGAATCCTTGCTACAACAAGACTTAATCAAGAAAGAGAAGATTAATCAGAGGTGTTATAGCTAATTCTTTGTATAAAAGGCTCAAATCTAATCAATAAAACCGAGTTTTCATAGAGTTCCGACTCGAATGCATGTAACGTGGTATTATCTCATATTAACAAGACTTAATAAAGAAGTAAAGGCTTAATCGGGGCTATTATACCCAATCTTTGCTACAACAAGACTTAATCAAAAAGTAAAAGATTAATCTGAGCTCTTATAGCCAATTCTGAGTACAAACAGCATGAATCTAATCAATAAAGCCAAGTTTTCATAGAGTTCCGACTCGAAAGCATGTTTCGTGGTCTTATATCCTATTAACAAGACTTAATCAAGAAGTAAATACTTAACCGAGCTATTGTAGCGAATCCTTGCTACAACAGGACTTAATCAAGAAGTAAAAGATTAATCGGAGCTGTTATAGCCAATTCTGAGTACAAAAGGCTCGAGTCTAATCAATAAACCCGAGTTTTCGTAGAGTTCCGACTCGAATGCATGCAACGTGGTCTTATCTCCTATTAACAAGACGTAATCAAAAAGTAAAGGCTTATTCGGAGCTATTATAGCGAATCTTTGCTACAACAAGACTTAATCAAGAAAGAAAAGATTAATCGGAGCTGTTAAAGCCAATTCTTAGTATAAAAGGCTCGAAACTAATCAATAAACCCGAGTTTTCGTTGAGTTCTAACTCGAATGCATGTAACGTGGTCGTATCACCTATTAACCAGACTTAATCAAAAGGCATAATCCGAGCTATTATATCCAATCCTTGCTACAACATGACTTAATCAAGAAGTAAAATATTAATCGGAGCTCTTATAGCCAATTCTGAGTACAAAAGGCTCGAATCTAATCAATAAAGCCGAGTTTTCATAGAGTTCCGACTCGAATGCTTGCAACGTGGTCTTATCTCCTATTAACAAGACGTAATCAAGAAGTAAAGGCTTAATTTGAGCTATTATAGTGAATCCTTGCTACAACAAGACTTAATCAAGTAAGAAAAGATTAATCGGAGCTGTTATAGCTAATTCTTAGTACAAAAGGCTCGAATCTAATCAATAAAACCGAGTTTTCATAGAGTTCCGACTCGAATGCATGTAACGTGGTATTATCTCATATTAACAAGACTTAATAAAGAAGTAAAGGCTTAATCGGGGCTATTATACCCAATCTTTGCTACAACAAGACTTAATCAAAAAGTAAAAGATTAATCTGAGCTGTTATAGCCAATTCTGAGTACAAACAGCATGAATCTAATCAATAAAGCCAAGTTTTCATAGAGTTCCGACTCGAAAGCATGTTACGTGGTCTTATATCCTATTAACAAGACTTAATCAAGAAGTAAATACTTAACCGAGCTATTGTAGCGAATCCTTGCTACAACATGACTTAATCAAGAAGTAAAAGATTAATCGGAGCTGTTATAGCCAATTCTGAGTACAAAAGGCTCGAGTCTAATCAATAAACCCGAGTTTTCGTAGAGTTCCGACTCGAATGCATGCAACGTGGTCTTATCTCCTATTAACAAGACGTAATCAAAAAGTAAAGGCTTATTCGGAGCTATTATAGCGAATCTTAGCTACAACAAGACTTAATCAAGAAATAAAATATTAATCGGAGCTGTTAAAGCCAATTCTTAGTATAAAAGGCTCGAAACTAATCAATAAACCCGAGTTTTCGTTGAGTTCTAACTCGAATGCATGTAACGTGGTCGTATCACCTATTAACCAGACTTAATCAAAAGGCTTAATCCGAGCTATTATATCCAATCCTTGCTACAACATGACTTAATCAAGAAGTAAAATATTAATCGGAGCTCTTATATCCAATTCTGAGTACAAAAGGCTCGAATCTAATCAATAAACCTGAGTTTTTATAGAGCTCCGACTCGAATGCATGCAGCATGGTCTTATCTCCTTTTAACAAGACGTAATCTAGAATTAAAGGCTTAATTTGAGCTATTATAGCGAATCCTTGCTACAACAAGACTTAATCAAGAAAGAGAAGATTAATCAGAGCTGTTATAGCCAATTCTTTGTACAAAAGGCTCGAATCTAATCAATAAAACCGAGTTTTCATTGAGTTCCAGCTCGAATGCATGTAACGTGGTCTTATCCCATATTAACAAGACTTAATAAAGAAGTAAAGGCTTAATCGGGGCTATTATATCCAATCCTTGCTACAACAAGACTTAAGCCGAAGTAAAAGATTAATGGGAGCTGTTATAGCCAATTCTGAGTACAAAAGGCTCGAATCTAATCAATAAACCCGAGTTTCCATAGATTTCTAACTCGAATGCATGTTGCTGCCCGCTTATAATTACCAGCCTGCTTCAGCACCTGCCTGCATCACCTGCGCGCTTGCTGAAGCACGATGGTAATTATAAGCAGGCAACTCCCAGCTCTTGCTATACGTTATCCTCGCCGGCCGAAGGCCCACCCACCCACCTTATATTAGGACCCTAGGCTTTAGGGTTCAAACCCTAGGGTTCAGGGTTCGACCGAAGCCTAGAGTTCCGACTCTGAATATGAAAGGCTCGAATCTAATCAATAAGCCCGAGTTTTCATAGAGTTTCGACTCGAATGCTTGAAACGTGGTCTTATCTCCTATTAACAAGACGTAATCAAGAAGTAAAGGCTTAATTTGAGCTATTATATCCAATCCTTGCTACAACATAACTTAATCAAGAAAGAAAAGATTAATCGGAGCTGTTATAGCCAATTCTTAGTACAAAAGGCTCAAATTTAATCAATAAAACAGAGTTTTCGTATAGTTCCGACTCGAATGCATGTAACGTGGTCTTATATCCTATTAACAAGACTTAATCAAGAAGTAAATACTTAATCCGAGCTATTGTAGCGAATCCTCGCTACAACAGGACTTAATCAAGAAGTAAAAGATTAATCGGAGCTGTTATAGCCAATTCTGAGTACAAAAGGCTCAAATCTAATCAATAAACCTGAGTTTTCGTAGAGTTCCGACTCGAATGCATGTAACGTGGTCTTATCTCCTATTAACAAGACATAATCAAGAAGTAAAGGCTTATTCGGAGCTATTATAGCGAATCTTTGCTACAACAAGACTTAATAAAGAAAGAAAAGATTAATCGAATGTTAAAGTTAATTCTTAGTATAAAAGGCTGGAAACTAATCAATAAACCCGAGTTTTCATAGAATTCTGACTCGAATGCATGTAACGTGGTCGTATCTCATATTAACAAGACTTAATCAAAAGGCTGAATCCGAGCTATTATAGCGAATTCTTGCTACAACAAGACTTCATCAAGAAAAAAAGATTAATCGGAGCTGTTTAGCCAATTCTGAGTACAAAAGGCTCGAACCTAATCAATAAACCTGAGTTTCATAGAGTTCCAACTCGAATGCATGTAACGTGGTCGTATCTCCTATTAACAAGACTTAATCAAGAAGTAAAGGCTTAATCAGAGCTATTATATCCAATCCTTGCTACAACAGAACTTAATCAAGAAAGAAAAGATTAATCGGAGTTGTTATAGCCAATTCTTAGTACAAAAAGCTCGAAACTAATCAATAAACCCGAATTTTCAAAGAGTTCCGATTCGAATGCATGTAACGTGGTCATATCTCCTATTAACAAGACTTAATCAATAAGTAAAGGCTTAATCCGGGCTATTATAGCGAATCCCTGCTACAACATGACTTAATCAAGAAAGAAAAGATTAATCGGAACTGTTATAGCCAATTCTGAGTATAAAAGGCTCGAAACTAATCAATAAACCCGAGTTTCCATAGAGTTCCAACTCGAGTGCATTTAACGTGGTCGTATCTCCTATTAACAAGACTTAATCAAGAAGTAAAGGCTTAATCGGAGCTATTATATCCAATCCTTGCTACAAGATGACTTAATCAAGAAGTAAAAGATTAATCGGAGCTCTTACAGCCAATTCTGAGTACAAAAGGCTCAAATATAATCAATAAACTCGAGTTTTCATAGAGTTCCGACTCGAATGCTTGCAACGTGGTCTTATCTCCTATTAACAAGATGTAATCAAGAAGTAAAGACTTAATTTGAGCTATTATAGCGAATCCTTGCTACAACAAGACTTAATCAAGAAAGAAAAGATTAACCGGACTTGTTATAGTCAATTCTTAGTACAAAAAGCTCGAATCTAATCAATAAAACCGAGCTTTTATAGAGTTCTGACTCGAATGCTTGCAACGTGGTCTTATCTCCTATTTACAAGACGTAATCAAGAAGTAAAGGCTTAATTTGAGCTATTATAGCGAATCCTTGCTACAACAAGACTTAATCAAGAAATAAAAGATTAATCGGAGCTGTTATAGCTAATTCTTAGTACAAAAGGCTCGTCTAATCAATAAAACCGAGTTTTCATAGAGTTCCGACTCGAATGCATGTAACATGGTATTATCTCATATTAACAAGACTTAATAAAGAAGTAAAGGCTTAACCGGGGCTATTATACCCAAGCTTTGCTACAACAAGACTTAATCAAGAAGTAAAAGATTAATCTGAGCTGTTATAGCCAATTCTGAGTACAAACGGCACGAATCTAATCAATAAAGCCAAGTTTTCATAGAGTTCCGACTCGAAAGCATGTTACGTGGTCTTATATCCTATTACTAAGACTTAATAAAGAAGTAAATACTTAACCGAGCTATTGTAGCGAATCCTTGCTACAACAGGACTTAATCAAGAAGTAAAAGATTAATCGGAGCTATTATAGCTAATTCTGAGTACAAAAGGCTCGAGTCTAATCAATAAACCCGAGTTTTCGTAGAGTTCCGACTCGAATGCATGCAACGTGGTCTTAATCACTATTAACAAGACGTAATCAAAAAGTAAATGCTTATTCGGAGCTATTATAGTGAATCTTTGCTACAACAAGACTTAATCAAGAAAGAAAAGATTAATCGGAGCTGTTAAAGCCAATTCTTAGTATAAAAGGCTGGAAACTAATCAATAAACCCGAGTTTTCGTTGAGTTTTGACTCGAATGCATGTAACGTGGTCGTATCACCTATTAACAAGACTTAATCTGTAACACCCCAAACTAGGCGGATATTACAGTGCCGTGGACCCCCGACTGGGACCCACCAGGCGAATGAAAAAGGATGAATTACACAGGGTAAATGTAGTACCGAACCACATTACAACATCAATTACTCCGATTAGGAGTTTCATACAACACACCCAGGATAAAATAGAATACATGTGTATCTTATGTGACGATAAAATACACAACACTGAATGAAACGAGTATTCAAACGGAAAGTCTGCAGCGGAATAAATAAAGGAAACATAAATGATCGAATAAGACTGGGCCCCTACTAGTATCACTGGACTCCTCGCCGTCACCGTGCTCTCCCGTGCCTTAGCCTTACCAAGACACGAAAAAGATCCCCAACGGCCGGGATACATGAACAACAAACCTCAACGGTACAAAATACACAATCATGATATATACGAAATTATGAATTATCCTTGCCGAAACATACGCAATCAAACATGCTATATGAATCGACTATCAAGACGGCTCAAAGGAATGGCGCCACACTACGTCCGGATGGAAATGTGTCCGCACAAGCCACCAACGAGTATCGATCGAATACACGTGTGGTCTTGTACCTAATCGATCTCACGAAGCCATCAACTCGTGTGCACACCCAATGTGAGGCCACCAACCAACACACGACTATAATGTGCGCGACATGAAAATCCTACACATACCAACTGCACGCCAAGATGACCGGAATGCCACAATATGACAAAAGTGACAACGAAAATGAATAATGACTCACCAAGATTAAATGATGGTGAAATGAATGATAGCTCAATGAAATGATTGGAACCGTCGTTCCTTATGACTGAGGTGATTAATTGACAATGACAAGTTTTGATACGATTAAGACAATGATGAATGAGTTACGATTATGAATGAACAACAACAAAAGGAATGAATATCCTTTTAACCGAGTAAGAATTAACTTACACAATACCGGTGACAATTATCCTTCCACGAACAACGTCCTAATTGAGATATCGGTCGCTCGAACAACCTTGAATTATAAAATATCCAACAACTCGTTCAATATACGAATCAAACACGAATATAACGAACTCAAAACGTCGATACGATTAAACTAAGTTCATTGGGGCATTATATCGAATACGTTGTGGCCAAATTCCGATTGTTTACAATTAAATCTCAATAAACCACTATCAAATCCCCCAAGAGGTGTTTCAAACCAATAAACACCTTCCAAATGATCAATAATCCGAAATGAATATCCGAAAACGTGATTATAACGACAATTAATCGAAAACCCCCAATTTCAACTCGATAATCAAAGTGTTCTTGAATAATCATTCGATAATCCAATGAATCCTTATACAAACTCATAATCATATACATATCCCTTCATATAACATGATTAAAACGTCCAAAACATCATATCTCAACACAAAATCGAAGTCCAAAGTGTCGAAGAAATTACCTCTTGAATATCCAATCACTTCGATCCGAAGAACACGAGTTTAATCGAGTATCCAAGCTTCCCAAATGATTGAAGGTGATGAAAAATACACACTCAAATGATAATTGATGAAGAAAACTCTCCCTCAAGCCTCTCTCTCTCGTAAAAGGTGGAAAAAACTGGAAGGAATGAGCTGAAATGCTCAAAAAATGAATTTATAGGGGTTGACTACCCTGTCGGACACGGCCGTGCCGATCGGCACGGTCGTGTCGCACACCGCCGACAGTGGCCGACAGGACTCGACCGTGTCCGGCTTGACACGGTCGCGGCGCGAGGGCCTCGACAGCTGACCCGTCCGACGACTTCGGCATGACTCGAGCGTGCCAGACGACACGGTCGGGCGTGCTGGGCAGACGATTCTGGCCTATCCGGAAGGGTTCGACTCGGCCGTGCCAAGCGACACGGTCGAGTCCTGTGGGCAGATACTTCGGCACTTTCCGGACGAGTACGGCACGGGCCGTGTCGGACGACACGACCGAGTCCGGTCGGCAGTGATCGCCAAAAGTGAAAAATGAGCGGGTGAGCTAAAGCGACCATAACTCTCTCGTCCAGGACTCGATTGACTCACCGTTTGAACCATTGGAAAGCTAACTCGATGCTCTATAATATTGCAAAGATTTAGAATTTTTAGAGTTACCAAAAATTAATGGTGATCTAACAAAGTCGAACTCATATGAGGAAAGTTGAAACAATGAACAATAACGATACACAACTCGAAGTTTTTTCGAACGGTGAACACGGTGAAATAACATGATTGATGAATGATTATAATTGAGTGAATATACACTGAGTGACAATTACAGGTGATAATTCTTGAATGAAAATGAATGAATTACAACCGGGTATTACATACACCCCCCCTTAAAAGAGTTTCGTCCCCGAAACTAAGGGTCAAACAACTCGGGATAACTCTCCCGCATATTCTTCTCGGTTTCCCAAGTGGCCTCTTCGACTCCGTGTCTAGACCACTGAATCTTAACCAAAGGAATCGTCTTATTTCTCAACTGTTTGATTCGCCGCTCTAAGACTCGTATAGGACGCTCCTCATATGAGTGGTCATCGGCGATTTCGATTTCGTCGAACTGCAGTATGTGACTCGGGTCGGCAACATACTTACGCAAATGAGAGACATGAAACACATTATGAATTCGGCTCAATGCCGGAGGTAAAGCCAATCGATAAGCTAACTCGCCTACTCGATCCAAAATCTCAAACGGTCCAATGAATCTCGGACTCAACTTTCCCCTCTTCCCAAAACGGAAGATACCACGACTCGGGGATACCTTGACCAACACATGGTCACCAGCCTCGAACTCTAATGGTCGACGGTTATACGCATATGATTTCGCCGACTCGAGCGGTCAACAAGCGACTCTTGATCAAAGCTACCTTTTCCCGGGCGGCTATAAGCATATCGGGCTCGGTGCCGATTGATTCTGACAAGTCATCCCAACACAAAGGAGAGCGACAACGACGACCGTACAAGGCCTCGTAAGGTGCCATCTTAATGGAAGCATGCCAACTATTATTATACGTGAACTCGATCAATGGTAGTTGGGCTTCCCAATCATCCTTCCAATCGAGGACGCAAGCTCTCAACATGTCCTCTAATGTCTGAATAGTCCTCTCGATTGTCCAGTTGATCGAGGATGAAAGGCGATCGAGATTAAGCCGAGTTCCCATAGCACGATGAATCGATTTCCAAAATGTGACACAAACCGTCCGTCACGATCGGAAACGATACTTTTAGGAGTACCGTGCGGTCTCACAATCTCTTTGATGAATAGTGGGCAAGTCTCTCGGGACCCCAAGTATCCTTAATCTCAAGAAAATGAGCTGATTTAGTTAAGCGGTCCACAATCACCCAGATCGTATTCATGCCACGACGACTCGTCGGCAAACTCGTGATGAAATCCATAGAAATGTCTTCCCATTTTCACTGGAATAGGAGAGGTTTGACATACCCGTCGGTCGCCGATGTTCAATCTTGACTTGCTGGCAAGTTAAGCATCTCGAAACAAATTCCGCGACTTCTCGCTTCATATTACTCCACCAGTAATTTTGTTTCAAGTCTTTATACATCTTGCTAGACCCCGGGTGAACAGAATAAGGGGTAGCATGAGCTTCTCTCAAAATCGAGTTTTTCAACTCTTCATTCGCCGGTACGCACAACCGGTTCTTAAACCTCAAAAGTCCGTCCTCGTGGACCACGAATCCAGGGGCTTTCCCCTGAGTCACATCCTCACGGAGACGCAACAATGAAGGGTCTGAACTCTGATTCTCTCTGATTACCTCCTCAAGTGACGATGAAATATCTAACATACAAAGTTGTCCCTGAATTCGCTGAAGCCAGACCTCGATCTCGGGTCTAAGGAATTCCCGCCAAGCTCCTTCGAATCTGTTAATCGAGCATGCATCTTCTCCTGAACTGACTTACGTATCAAGGCGTCGGCGACAACGTTAGCCTTGCCCGGGTGGTAAAGGATCTCAATATCATAATCCTTGATTAGTTTTAACCACCGCCTCTGTCGCATATTTAACTCCTTCTGAGTAAATATATACTTTAAACTTTTATGATCGGTGAATATCTGACAAGTAACGCCATAAAGATAATGACGCCAAATTTTCAAAGCAAACACCACTACTGCTAGCTCAAGGTCGTGGGTCGGATAATTAATCTCGTAAGGTCTCAATTGTCGTGAAGCATAAGCAATAACCTTCCCATTCTGCATGAGTACACATCCGAGACCTGTCTGGACGCATCACTATAAACCACAAATCCCTCCGTCCCTGTGGCAAGGAAAGTACAGTCTTGACATTAATCGGCTCTTGAGTTCCTCAAAACTCCGTTGACACGCGTCGGACCACGTGTATTTCTTATCCTTCCGCAAAAGGTTCGTCAAGGGTTGAGCGATTTTAGAAAATCCCTCCACAAATCGCCGATAATAGCCCGCTAATCCGAGAAAACTTTGGATCTCCTTAACATTCTTCGGAGGTAACCAGTCTCGGATAGCCTCCGTCTTCTGAGGGTCGACACGAACTCCGTCCGATGAAATTACATGTCCGAGAAAAGTCACTTCAGACATCCAGAACTCGCATTTGGAAAACTTTCCATAGAGTTGCTCTCGTCTCAACACGTCGAGAACCTGATGAAGATGAATCTCGTGTTCCTCTCGGTTACGAGAATAAATCAAAATGTCATCGATGAAGACAACAACAAATCGATCCAAAATGTCGATGAAGACCCGATTCATTAGTTCCATGAATACCGCAGGTGCATTAGTTAGTCCGAACGGCATAACTACGAACTCAAAATGACCATAGCGTGTTCGAAACGCCGTCCTCGCGATATCCTACTATCGAATCGCGGTGATGATATCCAGATCTTAAGTTGATCTTGGAAAATACGAAGCTCCTGAAGTTGATCCAAAAGGTCATCGATACGGGGTAAAGGATACTTATTCTTGATTGTCACCCTATTCAACTCCGATAATCGATACACAAGCGAAAAGAACCATCCTTCTTTTTGACAAGCGGACTGGTGCTCCCCACGGAGACGCACTCGGTCGGATATAACCTTTCTCGAACAATTCTTCAAGTTGATTCTTCAACTCCTGCATTTCGGTCGGGGCCATCGATGCGGTGCCTTCGATATCGGAGGCGTACCAGGCTCCAACTCGATCGTGAATTCCACATCTCTCTGTGGAGGTAAACCGGGTAACTCGTCTGGAAATACATCGGCATATTCTCTCACAACCGGAATATCCGACAACAATCTCGATGATTTTCGGTTTTGGTCATATAGCACCAATAACCAACACATCCCCGATCGAGTAACCGCATCGCTTTCATCAAATTAATGACTTTACGAGCAGTAGGATTACCTCCTGAAAAACACATTCGACCCCATAAATGCGAAATGATAGTGACCATATGCTTACGGACACTAATGATGGCATCATGACGATCCATCGATCAATACCCAAGATGGCGTCGTCCCTCGGCAAATCTACTACGATTAGGTCCGCCGGCCATACACGACCATGAAACCAATCGACGATTACGAATCTCACGACACGATAATTCGTCTACCATCGGGTAGGCCAATGACATAAGGCTCACAACTAGTAGCACTACCCGCACGTAGTCTACTCAAACATGACTCGGAAATGAATGAATGAGATGCACCAAGATCAAAAAGGGTACACGAGGTTGAGATAGAATATCGAGTGTACACGAGATCATTCGGGCCTCGGGATCATCGGTCTTCTTCATCTCATAAATTCGGGCTTGCTGCCCCGAACCGGACGCTCCGTCGATAGCTCTTAGCTCCGCCTTTAGCTCCTGTCGTCTTGAGCGACCCTGACCGAGTGGCCTGATTACGCACCACCGAATGACACAGGGCTTGAGATGACGCCGGAGTGGGTTTAGAGTCCCTACGGCAAAACGGGCCCTATGCCCGGCATTCCCACAGTTGTGGCACGTGATGATTGTTTCGGACACTTAGTCTTGAAATGACCTGTTCCTCACAGTTGAAGCAGTGATGGCAGGCGCCGCTCGTGGCCGAGATTCCGCGGGTTTAGGCGTCGTGGGAGGTCGCTCGGAAAAGTAGAGCCCGCACGTGGTTTCTTGAAAGTGGCGACTCTGTCGGGCCGATTACGGTTCTTGGACTTCTTGCTAGCAGACGAAGGTTGCCGCTTAGCAATTTCCTTAGCCGTAAGCTCGTAAGTAAGAGCCTTCTCAATGAACTCGGCCGAGTGGCACGGTTATGATTAAGTGGCGAAGTCTCATACGGGTTTGACCTCTTCTTTGAAATACTTGATCTTGTCCGCTTCGAGTGAATGATAGATGAGGCGAACGGAAGAAGTTCTGAAATTTTTCGGCGATGGCGAGAACATCATCATTCGCGAAAGGTCGGGAGTGAGTAATTGACAACTTGGCCTCCACGAGTGGGGTCGGATAGTACCTCTCCATCATGAGAGTCTTGAACTGATCCCAAGTACATGTTCCGTCTGTGGGCTTCAACGACAAACACCATGAATGAGCGCTCTTACCGAGATAGTAAGCCGCAGCTGAAACTTTATGCCCTTCAGGGCAATCCACCATAGCAAATAACTTCTCAAAATGCTCAAGCCAATGAACAATATCCGCCGGCTCAGATGAGCCCTCAAAAGTAGGTGGTCATTTGGCGAGAGATATCGCTAATGATATTGCTTACACCCCTCTCTTGCCTCGAGGTGGCGGCGGAGGAGCTGCTGATTTTGATTGACGGAGTTATGCATCGTCTCCATCAATCGAGCCATCCGGTCATTTGGGCCATCATGCCACGCATAAATGCGAGTGGGTCAACCGGACACCCTCTGACCGAGCCGTGTCCGGTCACGACTCCCGACAGTGAATGATCGCGTCGGTGAATGAGTGGCGCGTCGCCGCTTGATGAATTAGCATTATTCTGGCATTTGCAGTATTTGCACGAGTTCTCGGATTCGGCCCGCTCCACGGCCTCGTCCTCCACGTCCTCTGCCACCCTTTCCATCTCAAGTGGAAAGTCATATGATGATTATATATCTCGCATGAGTATCACATTATGATTACGTCATTAAATGATGAAAATGAGCATACGCTCTAACAGTGTTTACATGAGCGATTAATCGAGGTGACATGATGTACGATGAAATTATTGAAATGATTATCTTGAACAAGTTAACAAGATTAATTATATGATCTTCGGATCAACAACCGAGTAATGAAATGAGTTGAGTGATTAATGAGTTAAAATGACCGTCTTGGTCAAAATGAAAATGATGTTTGAGGATTGTTAACTGATAAATTATGAATGAATGATAATTGCCAGAAATTATACCATGGCGTTAGAAATCTTACAGTTCTTTCGGTCTGATTGGCTCGGCATCTGCACAGGTCACACGTGACGCGAAAGTCCAATGATACTAGTCTAATGACGATGATTTCAAATGAGACATGACTCGGAAGGTAGTATTCAAAACCACGCTCCGATACCAACTCTGTAACACCCCAAACTAGGCGGATATTACAGTGCCGTGGACCCCCGACTGGGACCCACCAGGCGAATGAAAAAGGATGAATTACACAGGGTAAATGTAGTACCGAACCACATTACAATATCAATTACTCCGATTAGGAGTTTCATACAACACACCCAGGATAAAATAGAATACATGTGTATCTTATGTGACAATAAAATACACAACACTCAATGAAACGAGTATTCAAACGGAAAGTCTGCAGCGGAATAAATAAAGGAAACATAAATGACTGAATAAGACTGGGGCCCCCTACTAGTATCACTGGGACTCCTCGCCGTCACCGTGCTCTCCCCGTGCATTAGCCTTACCATGACAAAGCAGATCCCCAACCCGGGCATACTGAACAACAAACCTCAAGGGTTGAAAATACACAAACATGATATAAATGAAATTATGAATTATCTGCCGAAACATACGCAATCAAACATGCTATATGAATCGACTATCGACGGCTCAAAGGAATGGCGCCACACTACGTCCGGATGGAATGTGTCCGTGCACAAGCCACCAACGAGTATCGATCGAATACACGTGTGGTCTTGTACCTAATCGATCTCACGAAGCCATCAACTCGTGCACACCCAATGTGAGGCCACCAACCAACACACGACTATAATGTGCCCGACATGAAAATCCTACACATACCAACCGCACGCCAAGATGACCGGAATGCCACAATATGACAAAAGTGACAACGAAAATGAATAATGACTCACCAAGATTAAATGATGGTGAAATGAATGATAGCTCAATGAAATGATTGGAACCGCTGCTCCTTATGACCGAGGTGATTAATTGACAATGACAAGTTTTGATACGATTAAGACAATGATGAATGAGTTACGATTATGAATGAACAACAACAAAAGGAATGAATATCCTTTTAACCGAGTAAGAATTAACTTACACAATATCGGTGACAATTATCCTTCCACGAACAACGTCCTAATTGAGATATCGGTCGCTCGAACAACCTTGAATTATACAATATCCAACAACTCGTTCAATATACGAATCAAACACGAATATAACGAACTCAAAACGTCGATACGATTAAACTAAGTTCATTGGGGCATTATATCGAATACGTTGTGGCCAAATTCAGATTGTTTTCAATCTAATCTCAATGTTCCACTATCTTATCCCCAATGTGGTGTTTCAAACCTATAAACACCTTCCAAATGATCAATAATCCGAAATGAATATCCGAAAACGTGATTATAACGACAATTAATCGAAAACCCCCAATTTCAACTCGATAATCAAAGTGTTCTTGAATAATCATTCGATAATCCAATGAATCCTTATACAAACTCATAATCATATACATATCCCTTCATATAACATGATTAAAACGTCCAAAACATCATATCTCAACACAAAATCGAAGTCCAAAGTGTCGAAGAAATTACCTCTTGAATATCCAATCACTTCGATCCGAAGAACACGAGTTTAATCGAGTATCCAAGCTTCCCAAATGATTGAAGGTGATGAAAAATACACACTCAAATGATAATTGATGAAGAAAACTCTCCCTCAAGCCTCTCCCTCTCGTAAAAGGTGGAAAAAACTGGAAGGAATGAGCTGAAATGCTCAAAAAATGAATTTATAGGGGTTGACTACCCTGCCGGACACGGCCCGTGCCGATCGGCACGGTCGTGTCGCCGCATACCGGCCGACAGTGGCCGACAGGACTCGACCGTGTCCGGCTTGACACGGTCGCCGCGGAGGGCCTACCGACGATGACCCGTCCGGCCGACTTCGGCATGACTCGGCCGTGCGCTGCACGACACGGTCGGGCGTCGGGCGATTTATCCAGCCTATCCGGAAGGGTTCGACTCGGCCGTGCCAAACGACACGGTCGAGTCCTGTGGGCAGATACTTCGCACTTTCCGGACGAGTGCGGCACGGGCCGTGTCAGACGACACGACCGAGTCCGGTCGGCGATGATCGCCAAAAGCTGAAAAATGAGCGGGTGAGCTAAAACGACCATAACTCTCTCGTCCGGACTCCGATTGACTCACCGTTTGAACCATTGGAAAGCTAACTCGATGCTCTATAATATTGAAAAGATTTAGAATTTTTAGAGTTACCAAAAATTAATGGTGATCTAACAAAGTCGAACTCATATGAGGAAAGTTGAAACAATGAACAATAACGATACACAACTCGAAGTTTTTCCGAACGGTGAACACGGTGAAATAACATGATTGATGAATGATTATAATTGAGTGAAAATACACTGAGTGACAATTACAGACTGATAATTACTGAATGAAAATGAATGAATTACAATCGGGTATTACATAATCAAAAGGCTTAATCCGAGCTATTACATCCAATCCTTGCTACAACATGACTTAATCAAGAAGTAAAAGATTAATCGGAGCTCTTATAGCCAATTCTGAGTACAAAAGGCTCGAATCTAATCAATAAACCCGAGTTTTCATAGAGCCCCGACTCGAATGCTTGCAGCATGGTCTTATCTCCTATTAACAAGATGTAATCTAGAATTAAAGGCTTAATTTGAGCTATTATAGCGAATCCTTGCTACAACAAGACTTAATCAAGAAAGAGAAGATTAATCAGAGGTGTTATAGCCAATTCTTTGTACAAAAGGCTCGAATCTAATCAATAAAACCGAATTTTCTTTGAGTTCCAGCTCGAATGCATGTAACGTGGTCTTATCTCATATTAACAAGACTTAATCAAGAAGTAAAGTCTTAATTGGGGCTATTATATCCAATCTTTGCTACAATAAGACTTAATCAAGAAGTAAAAGATTAATCTAAGCTGTTATAGCCAATTCTGTGTACAAACAGCACGAATCTAATCAATAAAGCCGAGTTTTCATAGACTTCCGACTCGAAAGCATGTTACGTGGTCTTATATCCTATTAACAAGACTTAATCAAGAAGTAAATACTTAATCCGAGCTATTGTAGCGAATCCTCACTACAACAGGACTTAATCAAGAAGTAAAAGATTAATCGGAGCTGTTATAGCCAATTCTGAGTACAAAAGGCTCAAATCTAATAAATAAACCTGAGTTTTCGTAGAGTTCCGACTCGAATGCATGTAACGTGGTCTTATCTCCTATTAACAAGACATAATCAAGAAGTAAAGGCTTATTCAGAGCTATTATAGCGAATCTTTGCTACAACAAGACTTAATAAAGAAAGAAAAGATTAATCGGAGCTGTTAAAGTTAATTCTTAGTATAAAAGGCTGGAAACTAATCAATAAACCCGAGTTTTCATAGAATTCTGACTCGAATGCATGTAACGTGGTCGTATCTCCTATTAACAAGACTTAATCAAAAGGCTGAATCCGAGTTATTATAGCGAATTCTTGCTACAACAAGACTTAATCAGGAAAAAAAAGATTAATCGGAGCTGTTTAGCCAATTCTGAGTGCAAAAGGCTCGAAACTAATCAATAAACCCGAGTTTCGTAGAGTTCCAACTCGAATGCATGTAATGTGGTCGTATATCCTATTAACAAGACTTTTTTTTTAAAAAAAACGGGCAGATTTTATAACATTGCGAAAAAACGAGGGTGGACGAGTCCATCTACACGCCCCAACGGATGAAATACAAAAGAAATTTGAGGAGTCGACCCCAACACAAGGCAAATGCAAATGTTGATGGGATTTGCCCCGTCAAAACTAAGAAAAAACTTTTCTGCTCCTAATATAAGGATATGCCAATTTATCAAGTTTGATAAGGCCTCGGATTTTCCCTTTAGGATTGGAGATATCATGAAAATGGAAATCTTGACGTTCACATCCTTGATTGGCCAAAAAATCAGCAACGACATTTCCTTCACGGAAAATATGGGAGAAACGAATGTCGAATTTGTCCACAATATCCCGAATTTTACAAATCAGGCCTTGGAGATGCCAATGACATGAAGAGGATTTCTCGATCAAATGAAGTGCAACCTTCGAGTCGACCTCCACCCACACTTTGGTGAAATTGTGTTCGATGCATAAATCGATCCCCCTCCAAATGGCGTAGATTTCAGCGTAATTGTTGGTTTTAGCCCTAATAAATTCCGAAAACATGAAAAGTGGATTCCCGAAGTGATCCCGAGCAATACCCCCCGCAGCCGCACCGCCCGGGTTGCCTTTCGCAGCACCATCCGTATTGAGTTTCCACCATCCCATATCCGGCTTAATCCAACGAACCGTCCGAATTTTATATTTCGGTCCCGGGCTCGGTTTGACGCCCATGAAACCGGCAATTGTATCATCCCCTTTCCAAAAGTTTCTTTTAATTTTGCCTCGAACTATAATATTGTTAATGTAGTTCCAAATACGCTTGCAAACAAGTTTCGACGTAAATGGAATATTATCAACCCTCTTGTCGTTCCTACAGCACCAAAGAAACCATAGAATGAGGATCGGAATGATGTGAAAAATGTGAATAGTGCCCTTCGTTTTACCAAACCAATTGGCAATGAGAAGATTAAAGTTAGAGGACACGAGAATTTTAATACCCGCAAGGTTATGAAAAAACTTCCACACATCTTTAGCAACCGGGCCATGAAAAAATAGGTGTGGAAGATTTTCAACACCATTACAACAATAACAATTATTGGTAGCAACAATGCCCCTCCGCAAGAGACCATCCGGCGTTGAAATCCATTTATTAAGCACCTTAACCATAAAAAGATAAATGGTAGGTGTGATAAGTGGATTCCAACAATACCGCAGAATATTATGCGGAGGGTTATTTTTACGAACCAGCCCCCAAGCAGTTTTGAAAGAGAAAATCCCATTAGGGGAGAGAGTCCATGAAGGCTTGATGTCGGATGGAAAAGTAGGTAGGGAGCAAATATGATCACAAATGCCAGGAGGTAGCTTGCGACTAATTTTATCCCTATCCCACTCCCCATTTTTCCAATAAAAACTAATTTTATCTTTGGATTTAGTAAGGTAAGAGTTGGTGAGAGGGCTGAATTCACAACAAATGTCATGCCAAAAAGACACATCATTATTGCCACTATGCCAAAAAAATTTATCATTCGCGATCAATCTAATACCACAAAGGTTTTTCCAAGTAGGAGAACTTTTGGGGTTAAGTTTAATAATCATGGAGTGGGTGCGAGAACAATATTTTTGAAGTAAGAAATTGGACCAAATGTTATTAGATGTTCTCAATCTCCACATTTTAACATGGGCAGCCCGAATAATGTCATTGAGATCCCGACAGCCAAGGCCGCCCTCATCCTTGGGGAAACAAAGTCGACTCCATGCTGCCCAATGTAACTTATGTTTGTTGTCGTTAGTTCCCCAAAGAAATTTGTTGAATAATCTTTCTATGCAAAGAATAACATTCCCAGGGGGTTTAAGTACTTGTAAGTTATAAAAAGCAATGGAGTTTAAAACCGAATTAATTAATTCAAGGCGCCCCCCTGTCGAAAGCAAATGATGGTTCCAAGTATTGATTTTATTTTTAATTTTCGAGAGAAGAGGACCATACATATCAAAGGATTGAAACCCTTTCCATAGGGGGACGCCAAGATACATAATCGGTAAATCAACTTTATTAAACCCCGATATTCTTTGCACCCAACTAGCAATTTGAGGGGTCGGTTTGTTCGTAATAAAATTACTTTTGTGGTTGTTGATCTTATGCCCGGAAACATTCTCATAGTGAGTAATGCAATTATTAAGAATGTGGAGACTCCTTTTGGACGCATTAAGAAAAATGAGAATATCATCGGCATACGCAAGATGCGTGATTTTCACATTTTTCTTAATCTTATAGTACATCGAAGGGTTATTGGAAAACATACGATCAATACTCCTGGAGAAATATTCCGTGGCAATCACAAAAATAAGAGGGGAAAGAGGATCCCCTTGTCGAATACCTCTACCGCTTTTGAAAAACCCACTTGGCTGCCCATTCACAAGGACCGAGAACCAGCAATTCGAAATGCACGATTTGATAAAACCAATCAAAACATTAGAAAAACCAAAGCTAGACATCACTTGAAAAATAAAATTCCAATTGATCCTATCATATGCTTTTTCCAAATCAAGTTTAATAATGGTATTGGTAACCTTTTGAGAAATATCATGTATAACTTCGTGAGCCGTCAAAATATTATCCGTAATATTCCTACCTTTGATGAAGCCCGACTGGGCCGGATTGATAATGGATGGGAGAATTTTGCCAAGTCTCCTACTAAGAATTTTCGAGATGATTTTATAAGAAGTGTTGCATAAGCTTATCGGGCGAAAATCTTTCCATGATTGAGGGTTATTATTTTTAGGGATGAGTGTAATGGTGGTTGAAGTGAAGGCCCGAGGCAAAGGAGAACCACCAAAAAAATCCAAAACGGCATCCAAAACATCCCAACAAACAATATCCCAACATATTTGAAAAAATTTAGCATTAAATCCGTCCGGCCCAGCAACACTATCACCATCCATGTCAAAAACACAACTTCTAACTTCATCAATAGTAGGAATACTACAAAGACTATTATTAACATCATTGGAAACGTTATTGGCAACCACCCGGGGGTCGATGTCGTCTAAGAACGAGTTTTGCTCCATAAAACAATTGGAGAAATAAGAAACTGCGGACTCACTTATCTCCTCGGGGTTCGTGATCCTGCGACCATTATCCCGAATCGAGTGAATAAAATTATTATGTCTTTTTTTTTCACAATGGAGTGAAAAATTTTGCTATTCCTTTCCCCTTCAATTATCCATTTCACATTAGATTTTTATTTCCAAAAATAAGAAATCGAACACCCTGCTGCGTTTAAACGCACCTATGGTTGTCATTGCCATGTTTTTGCATCAACACTTATGCCATTGGATATGGTCTCAACCTTGTTTTCTCACTAAACTTGGGAAATACTAAAGCAGCCAATTAAAACATGCACTGTGATCTGAGTTTAATGATCCGTGTGGTTCACAATATACGGATAGAAATATGCGGAAGTCTAGTTTCCAGAACATCTGACCGTTCGTCCATAGCCTTCCTAACAAGGGCATTATCGCTGTTTTAGTGAACAAAGGTCAAGCTGCGCGGAATTTTATTTCCAGCGATTGTGCTAACTTTTGTCCCAACCAACTTGGTTCCCATCTTGAATTTGCAAGTGGTCTTATGACATATATTTTTCAACCTCTTTTTGGCCGAATTTGCCATAGATGATGCAGTTTTTTGGTATGTATTGTACGCTAAACTATCATCTTTCAAATGTTGAAAAACAGTTTTCTTGGGGAAGCCCAAAATATGCACCCTTATAAGAAGGTCGAGCGTGTGCATGGTAGTGTTACACCATGATTGTGTCGTAATTTTGCCCCTTAGGCATATAACCTTGCCATGTTATGTACTCAATATGATAGATCATTTTAATCGTATCTGGTATAAAATCTCTATGTTGTTAGAGTGTTCGCTATGCTCATGTTTGTAAAATTTTGCAAGCGAAATTGAGTGCGTATTAAGCTATTTTCAAGGAACACGATATTTTTGGATTTTGGTTTATAAATCCATTGTGACTATGATGACTAGGTCATCACAATTAATGAGTGGAATAATGCTCAAGTTGTTGAATGCCGAATGGTGTTTTCTAGTCACATATGTTCCGTAACAATTGAACCATGTTATGACTCGATGATACATATGCCAAAGTGTATCACTCATAGCATCTCATTATGATTTGTGAGAAATAAAATCTTATGCATCACTTGTATTGGATATGTGAAAGGAAAAATATTTATGAGTCAATATGGTCCGGCTTGCATCGGTTTGTGTAACCAGAAGATGTATTGGGACATTGACACATTTAGGCTTTAATATTCCGGAGTTTAGACAGTTTGATGATCCATATACCACGGTATTGCCATGGACATCATTTTTTTTCTTTGAACAAAGAAGCTAGTTGGATCAAAGACACCAAAGTACGTTGGAGTCGTGAGCAGGGCTCATGACCGATGATGATATTTATATCATCCGCGTCTTGTTTTCATAAACATGTATGACACCAAAGACCCCCCAATGATCCTTCTTAGCCATGTTCATTGATTTAAGCCTATTCTTTGGCACGATTAGGAGATGACACCCTCCTATGCTAAAGAGAATAATGTAACGACTCGCATAAGCATGGTGCTGAGTCCCCCCTTTTCATCGAGTCCTTATACATACATGATCATAAGTATTAGTCTGGGTGGCTTATGATGCTATGATGGTGTTCATAAATGGTCGTACTCAAATAATAATATTTATATGTTATGTGGTTCCTTTGACAATGATTGATAAGTTGATGAAACCTGAGTTTATGGTTGTCCAACTTGCGGACCAGTCATTGTAAAGGTCGGTTCACCCACTTTTAGACCAGATCTTAAAGTGAAATTTTAACGAATACTTCCTAACATCCAGGGCTACCTTCTCACAAATTTTGGTGCCATTTGGAGACTTGGAAGGAGGTGAACCACTAAATGAAGTTTTCACATACCACCAGCTGCCCTATCAACTAGTTCGATGTCATTTCGACCGATTTCTGACCACAAGGTTGATGGTTTTGGAATCCTAAACACCCGTTTATACATGCTCATGAAATTTTGAGGTATTTGGGGCTGGTTAAGGGAGTGAACTCTTCAAGAAATCACTAGAGGTTCGATAAAACCAACGGCCCATCATCGGTTCAATCGTTTCTTTATGTTCGATCCCGATGGTGCATGGTGGCGGTTTTGTTGGATTCTCAAGACCAGTGGCTACGGTTATGTATCACAGGTCAACATGTCATATTCACATATATCTATCATCATTCAAATGCTTAGTTACGAGTGTAACCGTATGCATTTTGTTAACTGGATTGTGTTAACACTGAAAACCTTTATCGTCCACATGTTCATGTGCCAAAGTGCGTCACCACAACGCATTATGACGGGTTATAAATGATGAATATGACATGCACTTTCACTCATAGTCCGCTTAAAATATACCTTGGCAGACGATCTCGTAAGTCACTTTGATGAGCCAGTCTTCCCATCATTAGGGGGAGATGCGAACGATCATGTTCGAGTAGAACGACTTGGAATTGTCGTAGTTTGTCCCTACTGTGTCTCACCAAGTTCCCTAAAGTGACGAGATTAAATACATGCTGCAAACATGTCTGCAAGGATTGTGTCCAGTCATGGACGTTCGTCACCTATAAATGGTGATATGGTAACACCACAAATTGTGGTAGACGGTGTTACTAGGCCGTGGATCTCATAGAGTATTGGGATGCCACTTGGTTCGATAAATACTCTCGCTAAGAATGTATGCGAGTTTGGTACATGAAACTTGATCATCTGATCAAATGAACTCATCCGCCTCATGTGATTCTGGATTATAGTCATCATTGGGGGACGCCTCAATGAATGCCAATCCATAAAGAGTACTCTATGAATAAAGCCGGTTCATGAGGACGTGGAATGTGAGTTTAATCGAACCATACTTCGTTGAAAATCTACAACATTGTAGCCTTGGCCTAAAATGGAAATATATGCGATTTCAGTATAAACAAAGTGATAGCCCTTTGTTGAAGTGGTGCCGACACTCCAAAGATAAGATCTATCCGTATACTTTGTTAAAGCGAGTGAGAGAAGGAGTTAGACTCACCTCATGGCGCGAGGTTTCTCATGAACGCACTGGAATCGACTACGATGACACGAAACTAAGTTGTGCTATCGTAATGGATGTTATAGCATCCACTATCTTTTCAGTTAGATAGTTTCTCAAAAACTGACGTGCAGCTTGTGGTTAAATATTATTTTAGTGGGGAACTAAGTTAAGTGATGGAAGGATCTCTTGGTGGATCAAACTCAAATCAAGTGCCTCCTGACCACGGAGCGCTTCGATAAGTGATTGTCGGGAACACATACTAAGTATATACTTGATTTGGAAGCGATATGAAGCTTTTGCGTGTAAAACTAAGGGTTTATAGTGATGTACTCTTATGAGACTAAGAGGTTCCGCTAAATCCAAAGTTAAGAATGAAAGGATCTTGGGGACACTTGATGATGCATATTCATCAATCGGTTTAAGGCAATTTAAGGGACGGTTTCCCTAAGAGACGATAAAGTAATGCATATATGATTCCCAATGACTAGTCGAAGTCATAATAAGACTTGGCTCACTAAGTGATGATGCAGTCTTAAGAGAAAAGTATGGTATTATGTACTCATGTTTGACTCGATGTACTCATTCGTAATAATCCGGTAAAGCCACTATGATGATGGCCTAGGATGCGCTCACGCAATGTCTGTGATTGACAAGAAGCTTGAAGCTCGCTCTATCTCGATAAAAAGGACACTTGATAATTGATACCCGAATCTTCCCAGAATGTGTTGGTCTATCTCCCATATGACCTACAGGACAACTCACTTGTTGGAAAATGGTAAAATTGGTACCATTGGAAATGTTTGTGTCTACTTTCCAAGGAAACCAACCATTTGATCACATCCATCATGTTGAGTGACATATGACTATTGTTGCAAAGTAGGACAGGATATGTCCGGTAATTTGCTGAGTCAACTTCGATAGAGCTTTGTGATCTGCTCAGGTCGATCTAGGTTACGTACTGTATGTGAACGAAAAGCTATGGGTGTCTAGTTTTCATAAGTTCTTACAGTTTCGTTGATACTTATTGAATCGAAGAAGTTATGACTGATTTAGTGCATGGAGGTCAAGACTTTAGAAAATTTGATAAGTCTTTAGTGACTCTGCACTTTGGATGTGTCGCGCTCTTTTTGTCCTTAGACCAAGGTTTGTTTTTTTCCCATTGGGTTTTCACTTGGTAAGGTTTTTAACGAGGCGACCTATGAGAACATCCATACAATGATGCGTTCTACTTCTGTTCAACTTAGACCAAGAGGTATTTTTCCCACTGGGTTTTTCCTTGGTATAGTTGTGAGGGCAACTTGGCATCTGACTCCTATGATTTGAGGTACTCATCAGGGGGAGTCGTTATGTATACATCAGGGGGATTATACATGACATGTTATATTGGTGCGTTGCAATCTTTTCCTCATCAAGCCTTTATTTTTCCCATGGGTTTTGTTTTGGCTTGGAATAGGTTTTTACGAAGGCAACATCTTCTGCACCATTGTTGTATTAGTGCTCGACACAGGGGGAGTGTTCCGGGAATTATTATTCCCGTGATGTGTCTTACGTAATACTGGTTGTAGATACATAAATGGAAGATTCTAGATCCTTCTAGAGGTAGTAGGATTCTATTAGATAACTTACCTTATCTAGGAATCCTATGTATGGAAGGACTCTCATAATGCCTATATAAAGTCCTCTCTATCATTGTTATGAATACAATTGATTGACTCTATTTATAGTCTTTTTACTTTCTCTTGAAACACATATGTATAAATCACAAAAGATGGTAAATAATAAAAAATGGAGGAAGTATATCCAAACCAACGAGCCCTCTCTGTGCGCTATCCGCCTTCCTCTGCGGTCGCCTTCGGCCTGCAATCTTCCTTTTGCCCCTCCTCGAATCACATGGCGTCTTTATAGTCAATTAAGTCGCAAGTTTCACAGAGGGATAACGGAGTTTTTGCTTGTTTTCTGAATTAATGGCAGCAGTTCTTCTCTCAAACCCTACCCTTTCCTCGTCTTTGTATGGTCGGCCACTGTAAGCTTCTGCTTAGTTTTCATCTTCACGTAACCGCGTCGATTTGTAATGACTTTGTGTCTGGCTAATGGTTTTTCTTGTTTACTAATACTTGGGCTCTCTTTCTTTTCTTTTTTTTTTGTTTCTTTTTATTGGTGCGAATTTGGTGTTCTGAGTACAGCTCAATTCGAGGCAATTCGAAAAAATGCATGCCTTACTGCTTCAGTTTTCGGAGCCCCATATGTTCGGTGGATACGCCATATGAAGGTGAACTTATTGTAGAAAAGAATTTGAAGGATAGTGAATTAAAAGTGCTGGATAATTCCTTCTTCATGGTTATCTTTTCAAGTTGTAAACACAATTATTTGCCTACCCCCAATATAATAAATCCAATTGATTGTTATGTAAATTGGTCTACCAGTTTGTTTTTATCATGTTTATGGACTAGATGTGTGTTACTTTTTGTTATGTGCTGAAGTAAGCCTCATGTAAATTTTGATCGAGTGTAAGTGACAATGGCTGGTGCCTCTTACCATCTGTCAAGTCAAATTTTAGCTAGGTGCGACTTACTCTGTTTGGATTAAAAAGTTATGAGGACTCATGTTTTTTAGTTTCTGTAGGGGGCATTTCAAAATTTCCTCGAATAAGGATGTGGAATCCTTATAAGTGCCTGGGTATAACTACTGATGCATCCGAGGAAGAAATTTGGGGTGCTCGGAACTTTTTGTTGAACCAATATGCAGGTCGTGAGAGAAGTGCAGAGTCAATAGAGGCTTCTTTTGAGAGACTACTGATGACCAGTTTCAAAAATAGGAAGAGAACAAAGATTAACTTAAAAACCAAGCTGAAGAAGAAAGTTGAGGAATCTCCACCATGGGTTAAGAACTTGCTCAGTTTTGTAGAAGTTCCCCCTCCTGTGATCATTTTAAGAAGGTTGTTCCTATTTGCTTTCATGGCATGCTGGAGTGTGATGAACCCTGCTGAAGCTGGACCTGCTTTCCAGGTTTGCTTTATTTCTGATCCATTCACATATACTTTTAGGGTTTCCTTTCATACCAATTTTACATCAATGTGCAGTTGTTGGCGAGCACAATATAATAACCGTGGTTGAACATGTGCATTGGTTTTTGTAGGATGGTTTTTAACTAGAACAATATTACCGCTATCCATATTTTGAATGAAACAATCGAGAGAAGGCTAGGTGTAGTTAGTGCACTAGAGAGCACATAGCTAAAACCTTTGCTTGAAGATGTTTGGATATTGAATAGCAAAGATGATAGGAATCGATTTTGGTCAAAAGATTATTTTAGGAGAAATCCTAGACAATATGATTAGTATTTTAAATATTATTATTTAGTTTCCTTTTAGGAGTAGTATTTTAATATCTTTGATTTTGTTTCCTTAACCTAGTTAGTTTCATTGAGTCATGTTCCATGATATACGTGATGATTTTGTAATATCAATCACGTAATGTGACATGACTATAACAATTATCTTGACTCATCACCATGTCATGATATTTTCCATGTAACTGGAAAAGCCTAAGGTTTTGATGGTTTTGGAATTTCATCTCATTTCTCCTTCTCTCCTTCATATGAAGGTCGCGACAGGAAGGGCATCTGGCGTAAAATTTTGCCATTTTGTCTTTTGCATGAATTGTAGTGTTGACTAATTTTCGACAATTAATTGGCACTATAATTTAAATGCCACCGAGCCCAACATAGTTGGGATTAAGGTGATGATGATGATGATGAACCTAGTTAGTTTTCTAGTCTAATTAGGATTTTTGTTTCCTCGTCTAATTATGACTCAGCCTATAAATAAAGGCTTAGGAGTTGCGTTTTTATTCACCTTTAGTACTATTAACATTGAAATATTGATATTGAAATTTTCGCTCAAATCTTGTTCTTGTTACTTCAATTTCTCTATTAATTAAATCTCGTTCGCTATCAACTCGGCATCGGAGAAAGGTATCTTTTACGTCCTCTTTATTTCCGCTGCAACCAAATTCGTCCTTAAGTTTTTGAACATCCGTTTCAGTTTCTGATATTCTCCAAGAAAAATCGAAAAATAGAAACCTTAAATTTGATTTCTTCGATTTTCAAAAAAAAAAAAAATCAGAAACGTCTTCAACAAACCCTAGCTCACACCATCCATAGCAACCATTTCTATATCCAGCCTCCACCACCCCCAAATCCGATCGTCGGGCCGCCTGCCTAAGCACCTCAAATCGCGACCTTTACGCGAACTTTCTACATCATTTTATCCGCAAAGTGATGGCAAACTGAGGTTGTCAATCGTAGTTTAAGCTCTTTAATTAGGTGTCTTGTAGGAGAAAAGCCTATAATCGGGATTTGGTGTTCCTTATAGCTGAATTTGCTTATAATAATTCTGTTAACAAGTCCATTGGAAAGAGTCCACCTGAAATTGTTAATGGTATCAGTCCTCGACTTCCTACTGAGTTAGTCTCATTGCCTGCTGAATTTGCTAAAACATTTGCACAACATATCATGATTTGCATGCCGATATTAGACAGAAGTTTGCACAAAATAATGAATATTATAGACTGGCTGTCAATGTTCATCGTAGGAAGTTAAGAGTTTAAAGAAGATGATTATGTGCTTGTTCGTATTTGCCTGAACGATTGCCGAAAAATTGTTTTAAAAAGCTCTTTGCAAGAGCTTCATGACCTTTTCATATTATCAAACACCTTGGCCTTAATGCTTACTTATTGGACATACCTTCTTATTATCGATTAGTCCTATTTTCGATATTGAGGACTTGATGCCTTACCAAGGTACTTTTGAGCCTTCCACTTTCTCCGCTAGTATTACAGGTGAGTGTGCTACTTCTTCAGTCTCGGTATCAAAGCTTCCTACTACTTTACCTTTAGCCAAGGAAGAGATTGAGACCATTATCGATGATGAGATCCTTAGTACCAATGATGGAGGATTCCAGCGTTTCCTTGTAATTGGAAGGGTCTTCCACCTTCAGATGACTCGTGGATGCTTGAAGAAGAGTTGCGTTCTTTAGCTTCAGATTTGGTTGATGAGTATCTTGCTGCTAACTCTCTGGAGGCGAGTTCTTTCTAGTCGGGGAGAGATGACAGGGATCGATTTTGGTCAAAAGTTTATTTTAGGAGAAATCCTAGACAATAGGATTAGTATTTTAAATAGTATTATTAGTTTCATTTTAGGAGTAAATATCTATAACTTTGTTTCCTTAACCTAGTTAGTTTCCTAGTCTAATAAGGATTATTGCTTCCTAGTTTAATTATGACTCTTAGCCTATAAATAAAGACTTGAGAGCTGCGTTTTTATTCACTTCTGTTATTATTGACATTGAAATATTGATATTTAATTTTTCTCTCTCTTGTTCTTGTAACTTCAATTTCTCTCTTAATTAAATCCCGTTCGCTGTCAAAAGAGAGATGAAATTGTGAAGGTTGTGGGGCAATTGTGGGAGTTCATAACTACATATGGTGATGATTTTTGTTGAAGCCCTATCTTAGTGCATCCTACATGTCGGACTCGAGGAGGGCTGATAAAGGTATTATGGTGTTAGTCAAATGAAGATTTATATTTTGAACCAAATTTACAGTATGTACCTAAAACCAAAACCAAAACCACCATCCCGCTTCATTTCGATCCCCAAAACCAAAACCACCATGAACACTCTCGAACCCGTCTCGTTCAATCCCCCCATGACCATTGAGATCCCCACCAATGATCAATTTATCCCCAATAGGGACTCGTTCGACAACCTCCTCTAAGTGCTGCCAAAATTCTTGTCTCACCAATTCACTCAATCCTACTTGAGGTGCATAAGCACTTATGATAGTTAGAATCTCATCCCCACAAGTTTAATACTCATAATCCTATCACTCTTTCTAAACACCTCTACCACGTCGTCTATGAAGTCCTTTTCCATGAAGATACCCACTCCATTTTTTCCTCTCTCTTTTCCCGAATACCATAGTTTATAACCCCACGGAGCCAAGACCTTTGCTTTTCCCCCAACCCACTTAGTCTCTTGTAGGCACATAATGTGAATCCTTCTCCTTTTGATAACTTCCACCACTTCCGCTGATCTTCCCGTCAAAGAGCCAGTGTTCCAAGTTCCAAACCACATCTTACTACCCTTTGTGGACTATCTTCTTTGCACGCCTCTGTGATGATCCTTGCATATTTGACGCCACACCCATACTTCGAGGTGGCGCACCGCTTCTGGGCGATGATCTATCAACCCTTGCAAATTTTTCACCACATCCGGGTCTAAGAAGTGTAGCACATTCTTGCTTATTTGACACCATCCCTAGGCGTAAAGATGGCGCGCCGATCCTAGGCGACGACCTAGCAACCCTCGCAAATTTTTCACTACACCGGGCCTGGAAATTGTAGCGCGTTGCTTATGAGGAAACGCCCCAACGATATTCAAATTATGATTCATGTCCATCAAAAAGTATAAATTAGATTCTTACAATATTGTAGTATTGAGGCGTAAGCCTCAGTTTTATTTTATTTTTCTCTAGTAAAGATTAAAAACTATATCAACATTAGGTTACCTTTTTTTCAGTAAATTAAATTGCATTCTCTACCAAAATTTCCACTATATTTTAATATTTAATTACTATTTATTAATTTCAGAAGATTTCATAAAAAATAATTTCATATGTTTTTATGTTTTTAAAGAAAAGAAAACAACTCATAAATTTAATATATCAAATTGTGATTCTATATTTATGAGGTCTAATAATACTTGATACAAAGTAGGGATCGTTAGGTATTTAACCACTTATAATAAAATCTTTCTTTGACTTATCTCATTTCTCATCAATCAGCCATAGGCCCGCTGGTGAGTTTTTTTTTTTTTTTTTAAAGAAAAAGGCCGAATGCCTCACAGATTTGAGGCGTTCAAACGCGCCTCAAGTGCGCCTCACAAGATCGAGGCGACGGCCTCAGCAAAGGTGGAAGAGGCGACGCCTCGGAGGCGCTTTTCTGTCGCCTCGCCTCAAGGCGCGCCTCGTGGGGTGCGTCTCATTTATTATGAATAAAGTAAAAAAAGTAAACTACTTTACCCGGAGTCTATAACATTCTTGTTTTTTTCGCCATCAAGGTCCCAAGTTATCCTTTGGCTTTGTTATACAAGTCCAATTGGATGTCGGCTTTAAGACGATCTTTGGAAGACATCATCTTGTCCATGCAACCATACAACCCGTCTCTCGCTTCATCATAATCCGAAAAAGTTTCCGTATAACGTTATTGTGGGTTAAAATAATAACGGGCATGGATTTCCTCCAAATTGGCCTATGCTTTCTTTCAATGTCCCCACAGTTGAATTTGATTGTCTCCTTTGCTTTGTCCATAAGTTCATAAATATATGTCGTTGCCGGATGGTATACCTATTGGAGGATGGAGGTGTTTGGGAGAGAGGGGAATCGAATGGTTGACTATACTTTTCAACAAGATTTGGAAATACAACAAGATGGCACTGGCATGGAGGAAAAGCACTTTAGTCCCTGTATATAAGAACAAAGGCGATGTCCGAGAGTGCTCTAATTATCGGGGGATTAAGTTGATGAGTCATACCATGAAATTATGAGAACGAGTGATTGGGCAATGTCTTAGAAAGTGTATTGAGATATCAGAAAATCAATTTGAATTTATGCCCGGGAGATCGACTGTGGAAGCAATATTTCTGATGAGACGGATGATGGGACACTATCGTGATAAGAAAAAAGACTTGCATATGGTTAATGATTTAGAGAAGGCTTATGATAAGGTACCAAGGGAGGTACTTTGGTGAGCATTAGCCAAAAAGGGCGTGTCTAAGAAGTATATTGACATAATTAGAGACATGTACGAATGAGCTGGTACAAGTGTACGTACAACCGTGGGAAGGACCGAAGAACTCCCTATTATTATGATTGGGGTGCATCAAGGCTTGACTCCTAGTCCTTTCCTCTTTGCCATAGTTATGGACGAATTGACAAGGTTAATTCAGGACGATATTCCTTGGTGCATGATGTTTGCAGATGATATAGTATTGGTTGATGAAACGAAGGACGAAGTTGAAAGAAAGTTGGAACTCTGGAGAAATACGGTAGAAACTCGTGGTTTTAGGCTGAGCAGAAGTAAGACTGAATATTTAGAGTGTAGCTTTAGTGGAAATGGAAGTAGAGTGGCAGGTACAATCACTTTTGATGAGAATGTTATACAAGGATTAGAGTTTTTTCGTTATCTTGTTTCTATTCTTCAAAAGGATGGAGAATTAGATGGTGACGTGGCCCATAGAATTAAGGCGGGATGGTTGAAACGGAAGAGCCCAACGGGGTTACTATGTGAGCAAGGTGTACCTTACAGATTAAAGGGAAAATTTTACCGAACAACAATTAGGCCTGCACTTTTATATGGCACTGAATGTTGGGCTGTAAAGCATAGTCATGTGCATAAGATGAATGTGGCGGAAATGCGTAATCGTATGCTAAGATAGATGTGTGGCCATACCAATGTTTTAAAAGGTGTGAGGCGTGTTTGAGGCGTTTTCAGAAAATGAGGCGAGACGTAAGCCTCGAGGCGTGCCAAGGCGTAAGCCTCAGTTTTTATAAAAAATAATAATTTATATATAATAGAAGCTTCATCATTAACAAAGGAACATAGTGAAATAGTAATGTTTTGAATTACTTAGCAATTACATCAATGTAACGAACATAAAAACGCATAAAATAGAGTTTATCATCTCAAAAAAAAAAGATTATAATATCACGGTGAATTTAAAATTGGATCATCGGTATCTAGTGGTTTGAAAAACGGATCAAAACCACTAGTATTTCCACCACCATCATCGTCATCGTCGTCGTCGTCATCATCATCATCATCAAATAACTCATCCATAGCATCATCTTCTTGCGGATCATCGGATTCGATAAACTCGATTTCATCTTCTTCATCCAATAATTGTAGCCTCTTTCCTTTATCTATTAAGAATATTATAAAAAAGAGTTAAGTGACAATACACGAAATTATAGCAAATACTATATAAAAAAGAGTTCAGTGACACTAACCTAGAGCATCTCTCTTTCTTTTTTCTCTTCCTTGCCTTCGACCACGACCCCACCCAATACCACGACCACGAGTACGACCACCAACTCGGCCATGACCACCATCTTCATTGACCTCACGAACATGTTCATTGTCTCCACTGTCCACTTCTACTACTTCATCACCAATATTATCCGTCAAAACGGATCCGGAATTATTCGAACCATTTTCATCAACCATCCACTCATCATCTGATGGAATCTCATCTAATATTAAAGGATCCTCATCCTCTTTGAGGGACGTCTTCTTCAACCATCTAGACTTCAACCTTTTATTATACATAACAAAGACTAACTTGTTCAAAGTCTTTGTATGTAAACGATTCCCTCTTCTTCGTAAGTAGCTAGAAAAAATTCAAACAATATATAAATGATGATTTCTAATATGTAAATAATAGTTGCAAGATAATAATTTTTTTAAGTACATAAAAATAATACCTGATTGAAAGTACTCCAATTACGTTCACATGCAGATGATGAACATGTTAAACTCAATACTTTCACCGCAAAAGTCGTGAGTTCTGGTGTCTCATCTCCGTATTGAATCCACCAATCAACTACAACAATTTAAAATAAATGTATTTTTTGACAGTAAGCATTTGAAAAGGAGAACATGAAAGATGTATATCTGTAGCTACAATAATTTAAACTAAATGTACCTAGACGACGCTTATTGGTAGTGCTTTTCGCAGCCGCAAAACCAAATAACCCCTTTTGCAGATGAAAATGGTCCATTTGCAAATCGATTTTCTCTTGTACCTTCGGGTCGGGAAAAGTTTGGCCAAACAAGTGAACAAGCCTAATTTTTTCTCCGGATGAGTGGACACATCCGCCTCATAATGATAATGTGGATTGAGATAATATGCCGCGGCATGCAAGTGGCGATGCATTTGAAATTCCCACTTTCTATCTATTATATCCCAAATCTCTTTATATGATGCTTCTTCTCCTCCTAAAGCTTTTGCAATTGCTTCCTTAGCTTCATCCATAGAACCATAAATGAATCCCATCCCAGGCATCTTCTCCGAGTCCGTCATCCTCAACACACTAACCAAAGGCTTAGTCGTCTTAATTGTATAAGCCACGCTCGGCCAAAAATATTTGTCTCTCAATACTATATTTTTCACATTTTTCGCTTCATCCGACCGGGAAAAATAATGCTTTGACCAAGCATGTGACGTAAACATTCGCTCCAATTCGTCTTTTAAACTGTACATGCTTTGTAATGTTAAATAAGATGTAGCAAATCTTGTGGCGGCGGGCCGAATGAGCTCTCTATTAGTATGTTCTCTCATCAACGCCAATGCCCATCCATGATTATATATAAAGTGACTAACCTATAAAATTAAATGCATTAATAAAATTAAAATATGCAACATTTCATCTTCAGTACATCATTTCCAACAAGAAAAGAATAAACAAAAGAGCATTTCAATTAAAGTTACCTTCTTCGATTTAATCAAGGCATTTTTGTGTTGAGGAAGATCTCCAATTTTCTCGAGCATCAAATCTATGCAATGAGCTGCACATGGTGTCCACCAAAGACGTGGCCTCCTTTTCATTAACAACTCTCCTGCCGCCTTATAGTTTGACGCATTATCAGTAACCACTTGAACTACAATATCTTCACCAACCTATTGCACAACACTATCAAGAAGATCACACAACATCTTTGCATCTTTTACGGCATTAGATGCGATGCGTCAACGGATTTCAAGAAGACCGTCCCATGAGGGTTATTAATAAGAAAGTTAATCAATTGTCTCCCTCGTATATCTTTCCATCCGTCGGATAATATTGACACCCCCGTTTGCGTCCACGTTTTCTTCACATCATCGATAATTTCTTGAGTCGTTTGCACTTCTTTTTCTAGTATCCAATGACTAAGTTCATGAGATGTTGGTGGCTTCAAACCACGTCCGTAATTCCCGATAGATCGACACATGCTAATGAAGGAAGGAGAGCTAGCAACGTTGAAAGAAATTCCGTTTCCATAAAAAAATCTACCAATATTCAAACAACAACGATTGCGAGCTTCCTTATCATTCCCCGGGATTGGATTTTCATCCCCATTATCAATGTCGGCAACAAATCTATCCATCGGACCCCTAATTCCCCTTTGAGAAACACTCCCCCAGCTAGACCCTCCAAAAGATGGATTTTGACTTTGATAATATGACCCGCTATCGATCAGTTCATCCTTGTTTCTTTGCATTTCCACTTTTGCCTTCTCGGTCGATTTCAAATAATTTTGCATATCTTTCTTTACATCGTCAGAAACCTTAGTGCATGGGGCAACATCTTTTTTTGTGCCCGCGAGATGATGTTTTTGTCGATATAATCCTCCTTTTATTATTTTTTGGCAAAAATTACATTTAACGTATTTGTACCCTTTTCCTTCCATTCCGTTTTCCTCCACGCAATATTTCCATGCAGGGTCCTTCCGCTTGCCTCATGTCATGTTCCTACACAATCAAGTAAACAATATATGAAGAAGTGCTGCCTAAAAAAGGAAAAAAATAAAATAAAAATCACGCTAAAGAAAATAAAGCAAAAACATCACGCTAAAAAGGAAAAATTAAAATAAAAATCACGCTAAAGAAAATAAAGCAAAAACACTGTTGCCTAAGATTTCACAAGAAAACAAAAACCGTTTGCCTAAGAATCAGATAACGGGGGAGGCAAAATAAACAAAATAATGCAAAAAAAACTGCTGAAAAAAAAACAGAATAAAAAAAAGGTCGTTGGAAACGTACGTGGTAAGCCGGAGGTCACTGGAAGTCGGAGCCTCGGAGGTCGCTGGAGGTCGGACTTGCTGTCGGAGTTGATGTCGGACTGGAGGTCCGAGTCGCCGGTCGGTGGAAGTCGGAGGCGAAAGTCGCGATGGAGGCTGAAAGGAATTAGGGCTGAAAGTTGCGATGGAGGCTGAAAGTCGCGATTTCCGTTTTTCTCTATTTTTTTGCCTGGACCGTCTCTTTATACTTTTTCATTTATTTAAAAAAAAAGAAATACGCCTCAAACGCCTTACGCGAACGCCTTGGAGGCGTGCGCCTTTCGTACGCCTCAACCGGAGAAGGCGTCCGCCTTCATTTTTACTCCTTGAAACAACGCCATGGGACGTTTTCCCGGCGCCTCGCCTCGAGGCGGCGCCTCAAGGCGCGCCTCTTTCCGCCTTTTAAAACATTGGGCCATACGAGAAAGGATCAACTTAGAAATGATGTGATTAGGAAAAAAGTTCGAGTGGCTCTTATAGAGGATAAGTTATTGGAGAATTGGTTAAGATGGTTCAGGTATGTGAGACGGAGGTCGATTGATGCACTGGTGCGAAGCCTTGAAGAATGGGGAGCGCATAGGCCGGTGAAGGACAGAGGAAGACTTAAGGAGACATGGATAAGAGTGATTGAGAATGATACGAGGTTTCTTGAGATTGGAGAAGTTATGGCGTTTAGAGCTATAATTCGGGCCGCTCGGCCCGAGCCCATTTAACTGGGCTTGACTCGGCTCGTTTAGTTAAACGACCCGAGTTCGGGCAGAGGTTCCGGCTCGTTTAATTAAACGAACCGGCTCGGCTCGACTCGTGAAATTAAACGAGCCGAGTTCGGGCAGAGGTTTGGGCTCGGTTAAGTGTTAAATAAAACGACCGACTGGCCCGACTCGTTAAAACCCGTTCGTTTAGCTAAACGAGCCGTCTCGACTCAACTCGTGAAATTAAACGAGTCGAGTTCGGGCAGAGGTTTGGGCTTGATTAAGTGTAAAATTAAACGAGCCGGCTGGCCCGACTCGTTAAAACCGGCTCGGTTAGCTAAACGAGCCGTCTCGACTCAACTCGTGAAATTAAACGAGTCGAGTTCGGGCAGAGGTTTGGGCTCGATTAGTTAAACGAGCCGGATCCACTCGACTAGATTAACCTTGGATCTTTTAGTGCCCGACTCGAAACTCGGCTTGCTCGGCCCGAATTACAGCCCTAATGGCATTGGGTAGGACGATGTGGGAGGAAAGAATTCGGGCGGTTGATTATATTTGAGGTTTTTTTTTTCTTTTTTTTTTCTTCAATGATTATTACTATTTTTTATTTACTTTTTATTATTTATTTATTTATTTTTGCATAGTTATTTTTACTTTTTTTTAACTACTACTTTTTATTACGTACTAAACTATTCACCTTTCACTTTTGCCTTTTTCATATGACTGTTCTATTGGAGACGACGTGATGTTTTTAGAGATTGATTCATGTTACCCGACCCCAAATCATTTTGGGACTAAGGCTATGATGTTGCCGGCCCTCCTCCTAATCAACTTCTCTCAAGACACAAACAAGAGGAACAACACTCTTGACACAAAATGCAACGTGTGGCCAAAAGTTGGGATCATTGATGACAATCCTTATTACAACTTTTCCTTGGATTGTCTGAGATAAACGAGAATTAACCCACTCATCCGAAGAGAATATTTATTCGAGTTGCCATTTTTGATAGACACCGATGCATCAATAAATTTCAAAAAGACAGTACCGGCGGGACTATTGATTAAAAAATTGATCAAACTTCTTCACTTTCCATTGTGTATTGCACACCTTCTTATGTTCTTCAAGTATAACACTAATGTCATCAACCTCGGCCTTCAAAATCCAAGTATGCAATTCGTGCATAGAAGGAAGCTTGAACCCTTTCCCATACTGGGCAATCCCCTCATCCATAGGCAACCAATGAGGATCATTTACAACATTGAAAGGAAGTGCAGTGGAGAAAATATACTGACCGACTCTACGCTTAACATCAACAAGCAAATCTTTTTTAAATGTGGTATTAAGGGTCGATTGCCTAGGTTCAGAAGCCAATTGAACTACCCCCCTCACTTGTAAATTTTGATGATTGCATATTACTCAGGGGTCCTTCACCAAGCTCTTTCAACTATTCATTTATCCAACAATTCATTTATCTTGTTTTTAGTATCTTTAGTGTTGTTTAATGATTCTTCGATCTGTTTCTTGACATCATCCAATACACCAACACAAGGAGAAACACCTATCCAGTTTCGAGCTAAGTGATGCTTCAAGTTTCGAGCTAAGTGATGCTTCAAACAAGTTATATCCCCATTGGTTACATGTTGACAAAATCTACACACAATAGACTTTTCTCCTTCATTTTGTGATCCATACTCCCAACCAACATCTTTTTTGGATGATTTTTTCGACATTTGAACCTATTAAAAGCTGCCCAGATTTTCAAAAAAAAAAAAATGCTAAAACATACATTAAAAAATAAATAAACTCCACACTGAAAATCTCAACCAGAAGTCGTAACTTCTTAAAAAGAAAAAGAATCTATAGTAAAGAAAATACCTATTTGATAGCGAGCAGTCGCGGTGGATTTTCAAAAGTAAATCACAGCACAATCAATTTTTGCGCAGCTGAGGATCGCGATGCAGTCGCGATGGAGAGTCGATCTGAAAGGTAGGGCTTTGGGGAGTCGATGATCTGAAAGATAGGGTTTTGGAGAGTCGATTATCGCAGATTTTCTTTTTTGGAGTTTTGAAAGGTAGGGTTTTGGAATTTTGAAGTGTCGTGATGGAGTTCTGTATACCTGCGATTCTAAATTACCATCTTACCCTCCAGTATTTTGGCAGTTTTTTTATTCATATTCACGTAATAGCGTACGCTATTTACGCTATTACCTGTGCCACAGTTATTTAGCGTTGGGTATCCGAGCATTAAGTTAAAAAAAACGTGCTATGTAGCGCTTCGCCCTGTAGCGCTCGATCGCCCGAGTTTGAAAACATTGGATATGGTACAAAACTTGTGAAAAACTTAAAAATACCTTCCTTAGTATGTCATTTGTAATTGTACTATTTTAATGGATCTCTTGTACTCGCATCAGGTAATACATGCAATTCTAAATTGTTTTAATTGGATATTGAGATTGAAATGTTGATATTGTGTACTACTAGCTAACGGTATTATTTACCAAAAGGATTAGTTCTGTTTCTTCCGGAAACAGCCTCTCTGTGTTAAGACGGGGGTAAGGCTGCGTACATCCGATCCCCCCTTACCCCACTTTTTGCGGGAGCCGTTGAGGCATTGGGGTAATGTTGTTGTATTAGTTCTGTTTCTCCGGGATATTTGCAATCTTAAAAGTGCAAGGAATATGCATCCATGTTTGATTATCTTAAATCCTGTGAGATACAAGATAAAACATTTTTTTGGTGCTACAGTTTTTTAGTTATTGGAATATGACCTCGTGCTTTTTAGGTCTATGAAATAATGATGCTTTTTAGTTAACCAAGTAGATAGTGAATTAAAATTCAGCTGAAAGATTTGTAAAATAAAATATATATTAAAGCTAAAATCATGCTATGCATTGAAGAAAATTCTATTATTGCTCTATGAAAAGTTTTTATTTTCCACAAGTTAGATGGTTCCGGTGAAATTCATTTAGCTGAAGACTGGATGTTTATTGCATTTTAAGCAAGCAATAATGTGCTGCGTGTCAAAATATACTATGGTGTAAGCATGATTTTGGTTGAATCCACTTGTTGGTTGTTTGACTGTCTTGTAAAGCATCTCATGTCACTGGGAACTGAAAATAAAAACGACAAAGAGACATTTTTCTTTAAGCATAAAAGGATATCTATAAACTTGCTCGAATGAGAGAGAAGAAGACGCGAGATATTGGAAAAGATAAATGTGTGAAAGATACTGACCAAAAAGTTTTGGTTCAAGATAAAGAGATAAAAGAGAGATGGAGGTCATACTTTGATACCCTATTCAATTGCCATCAAGAACAAGAAATTGGGAATTTAAACATCCCCTCAAGTATTGTTAACCGAGAGTTTAAGAGGAGAATTCAAAAGGGTGAAGTGACAATGACATTGAAGAAGATGGGGTCAAAGAAAGCAGAAGGATTAGATGGTATACCTATTGAAGTTTGGAGGTGTTTGGGGGAGAGAGGGATCGAATGGGTAACTATGCTTTTCAATAAGATTTGGAGAAGCAATAAGATGCCATCAGCATGGAGGAAAAGTATTCTCGTCTCTTTGTATAAGAACAAAGCTGATGTTCAAGATTGTTCTAATTATCGCGGAATTAAACTAATGAGTCATACCATGAAGTTGTGGGAACGAGTGGTTGAACAAAGGGTCAGGAAATGTGTGAAGATAACAGAAAATCAGTTTGAATTTATGGTTGGAATATCGACCATGGAAGCAATTTATCTTATCCGGCAGTTTATGGAACATTATCGAGATAAAAAGAAAGATCTACATATGATTTTTATTGATTTAGAGAAGGCATATGATAAAGTACCAAGGGAAGTACTTTGGTGGGCCTTAGCAAAGAAGGGTGTATCGCGGAAATATACTGACATTATAAAGGACATTTATGATGGAGCTAGTACAAGTGTACGTATTAATGTTGGGAGGACCGAAAAATTTACTATTACGATTGGGGTGCATCAATGATCTGCTTAGTCCTTTTCTCTTTGCCATGGTCATGGACGAATTGACAAGAGAAATTCAAAATGACGTTTCGTGGTGTGTTCGCAGATGATATTGTGTTGATTGATGAAACGAAGGTTGGAGTGCAACAGAAATTGGAACTTTGGAGGGATACTTTGGAAGCTCGAGGCTTTAGGCTGAGCAGAAGTAAGACTGAATCTACGGAGTGTTGGTTTAACGAAAACAGTGATAGAGAGGCGGGGATGATCACATTTGATGGGAAAGTTGTTCATGAATCCACTTTCTTTCGGTATCTTGGATATATTATCCAAAAGGATGGAGAGCTAGATGACGATGTGACTTACAGAATAAAGGCAGGGTGGCTGAAGTGGAAGAGTGCCACAGGGGTTTTATGTGATCCTGACATGCCTCATAGATTAAAGGGTAAATTTTACCGCACGGCAATTAGGCCTGCACTGATATATGACACCGAGTGTTGGGTTGTAAAACAGTGTCACGTTCAAACGATGAATGTGGCGGAGATGCGTATGCTACGATGGATGTGTGGTCTTACAAAAAAGGATCGACTCAGAAATGAGGTGATTAGAGAGAAGGTAAGAGTTTATAGAAGATAAGATGATGGAGAATCGATTACGATGGTTTGATCATGTGAGAAGAAGACCTGTTGATGCTCCAGTGAGGAGGCTAGAAAGTTGGGGAAAAGTAATATTGTGAAAGGTAGAGGAAGACCCAAGAAAACTTTGGATGATATGCGGTTTCTTGGAATTGGAGAAAGTATGGCGATGGAGAGGCAAATGTGGCGGGGAAAGAATATGGATGGTGGATGGAACCTATTCTTTTTTTTCTAATTCCTATTTTCTTTTATTTCATGTTATCTTTTAATTTATTTTTTCAGGATTTTTCATTTTTTTTTCTTTTTTTTATTAACATTCATTCTCCTTTTTTTTTTTCTTCTTTTTTCTCTACTTTTTTCTCTCTTTTTTTTTTTTTTTTCCTTTTATGTTATTTATGTAACTATCATTGACGGTTTCAAAGTTTGATTCATGTTAGCCGACCCCAAATCATTTTGGGACTAAGGCTTAGATGATGTTGTATAAAATAAATTAATTTCTGGATTATGTGACTGTTTACCCAAAATTGGGGAATTTATCAGCCATGATTATGTTATTTAAAATGATTTGAAAAAAGACAATAGAAGTGAGCGAATTGCAATATTTGCTCAGACTTAGCATACATTGTTTTTGCATCTATGTGAACCTTTTTAATTTCCCAATAATAATATTATGCAAACTGCACATATGATCTTCAGTACAATTCCTTTTTTCTTATTTTTTTCTACAGGTGGCATTATCTGTTGCAGCTTGCATATTCTTCCTCAATGACAAGAACAAAAGCTTGCCAAGAGCTACCATTATTGGGTGAGTCTTGTTGGCATAAGAGTTTCACCTGCCTAGTCTTCCAGTCTTTGTTGGAGCTTGATTTATTAACTAATAAATACTTTGTGATGTTATTGCAGCTTTGGAGCTCTTGTAATCGGTTGGATATGTGGTTCTCTTTTGGTTCCATCATTTTTGTTGCCGCCCAGTTGGACTCTTGAACTTCTTACATCCCTGGTAGCTTATGTTTTCATGTTTTTAGCGTGTACTTTTCTCAAATGAAACCTGAACAACTGACTATGTTATCCTTGTGAAATCTAGAAGTTGCAATAGATGGTTCAGAAACTATATTTTGTTTGAGTTGTGATTCAATCTGCATGCCTCTGTATCTGAAATAACGGTTAATCATCATAGAGGTCTTTTTAACTTGCTCGTTGTAGGGACTTTTTTGTTTTTGGTTTGAAGTACTACATGGGCAATTCTGGACTATATTATAATCTCCCTCATTTTCCTTTATTTTTTAGTTAATCTGTCTTGCCTTCATTTATTTATAATTTTAATGGAGTCCTTTAGTAGAGATTCTATTAGTCTTTGTAGTATCAAAATCACTTTTTTTCCACTACGAATGATGCATCCGGCAGTGGCATCTTCTGGCAGTTAGTTGCTAAGTTTCCATTATAGGGGGTATGTGATTGGTGAAGGGGGAATATGGGTGACAGAAACAAGTAACATTTTGGGGATTCTTAGAGGCACTTGAGGGAGTATGTGATAGAGATTAGTTTGATGGTGTGATAACAGAAAGCAGTCAGACTTGTTGATCTATTCCTACCAAGTTTTTCTTGTGCATTCATGTGGCGAAAAGGTATGGCCAGAATCTGTTTAGCATCCAACTTCCAGAACACTTTTGCATTTATTATTATTATTATTGTTATTTTTTATTATTATTATTATTATTATTATTATTATTTTTTTATTAATAAGAAACTCATAGGGTTTACAAGAAATTAGTGGGGAGCCTAGAAACAATCTGAGCCTCCACTCCTCTAGCTATAGCGAAGCTAACCCTACTAAAAATATGAGCAGCAGCACGTGCTCCAATGTCTTGAGTCACCGAGAATCTTCGGATACGTTTTAGTAAGGTCACCGCATCCTTCTCAAGTTCTCCAAAAGAAGAGAATGAAAAGAGGAGAAACCCATATCCCATATCAGAGCATTTAGCCTCATACTTGACGCGTTTACGTTGTGCGGCTTCAATCACCGCACGACCCGGTGAAACCATATCCCATTGTTATTGTTATTATTATTATTGTTATTATTATTATTGTACTCAGCAGGATTGTTGATCATTTAGAGTTTCTACTTTTGCATCAGTAGATACTAGATAGAAAGTTTCTTCTCAGACCCCGGTTAAACAGGGATTAGAGCCTTTAAAGAAAAAATCCGTGGGGAAATAATTGGTTTTGCCAAAAGTGCTAGCTGAAGACTTCGAAATTTCTAAAACCAAGTCCTCCGTTAATTTGGATGAGGTGGGTTTGCCTAGTGTTAAAGGCATCCACTACCTAGCACTAAAGTCCTGGGTTCTAGTCATCGTCCACTCATTATTATAAAGGAGTAACCTTTGCAACTGACTTGATATGCAGACCTCTTTTGCCACTCTAGAAGTTAGACCTTTCATTAATTCCATTCTGAATTTAAATATATTTCTCCAACGAATAACTCTTTCCTCGATCTCCCACCTGCAGAAGTTAGGTCCAAGTACCTATCATACTTGTCCCCCATACTGATACTGAGGGTTCTAAGAAAATTTCCTTACATTTTTTAGAGTAGTTATAGGCATATTGACACAAAAGAGTTGGTGAATCGTGGTTCTATAGGTCGAGATGGGCTAGTCCCTTGACTCGAGATATATGATTACAATGTGGAGTAGATTCAGCTTAGTAAAATAGTGAACTTGCCTTCACTGCTAGATAAAGTTGAGTGATCCGTTGTCTCTGTTAGTTTCTTTAGTTTTAATGAACAAAATAAAATTTAGTAGGTTAAATATAGATTGGCGACCTGTATAGTATTCAGTGTTTTCAATTGCGTTTTTCATGTGCGTAGTGTTTTTATTCCACCATAGCGTAGCGTATATAACGTGGCGCATAGCGTAAGCTATTCGAGCATGTCAATTAATTATTTATAATATATATATAATATATATTTATATTAGCAAATATATGAGATAAATAACCATACAACCATAATAGTTAATCATTGCATTTTAAAATAACTCTCTAATTATCCAAAAACACCAATATGAAATGTTTTACATCACTACTAGAGATAATCACTATCTTCCAATATTATATCACTATCATCATCATCATCAATAGTATCAATAATTGGAAAATTCCCGCTATCAAAGTTTGTTGGAGCTTTGAAAATTTGATCAAAATCACGAGTCTCCTCTTCCTCATCAACAAGATTCAATGGACATTTTTTCTCTTTGCCTTTGGCTCCACCTAATTTTACAAGATAGTTGATACTTAAAAACGCATGATTATGTGAAATAAAATACAAACAGAAATTTCCATATACTTACCTGAACTTTCACCCACTCTCTTTTTTGAAATAAGGTAGTCATCCTCGTTCACATGTTCAACAATTTCGACTTGTTTACTGGAGTCCAAAAGATTTTCAAACTCATCTCCAGTCACACTAATGATTGGATCACTCTCAAATAACTCATCATTTTCCAGCCACTTTGTGCCTTCGGGGAGGACGGGGTCTTTTTTTCAGTAATCCATTCGTCATCCGCTTCAATTTCGTCAACTATTATGGGATCAACTTTGTTTCTCCTCCTTATACTTCTCTCTCGAAGCTTCAAGTTATACTTCACAAACACCAATGCATTCAACTTGGCATGTTCGAGTCTATTCCTCTTTTTGGTATGAATCTAATATTATAGAAAATAGTTGCATATAAACAAAAAATTAATGTGCAAAGCATTAAAAATATTGGTATGCATATTTACCGATTCAAAGGTGCTCCAATTTCTTTCACATGCATCGATTTTCCTTCAAATTTGCCTATACTTTCTTTCAACGCCCCCGCAATTGAATTTGATTGTCTCCTTTGCTTTGTCCATAAGTTCATAAATATATCCCATTGCCGGACGCTCCTTTGAATCAACTTCTCTCAAGACACAACCAAGCGGAACAACACTCTTGACATAAAATGCAACGTGTGGCCAAAAGTTGGGATCGTTGATGACAATCCTCTTTACAACATTTCCTTGGATTGTTTGAGATAAATGAGAATTAACCCACTCATCCGAAGAGAACATTTGTTCGAGTTGCCTTTTGATCTTATACATGCTTTGAAGAGTGAGGAAACATGTAGCAAATCGAGTAATCGTCGGACAAAGAATTTCTTTATCATTTGTATATTTTCTCATTAAAGAGAGTATAGTCCCATGACCATAGATGAACTTCACAACCGTCTTAGCAAGCTCTATAGTGTTCGCAAATATCTTCAACTTTGCAATATCTTCCAACATTAAATTTATGCAATGTGCCGCACACGGTGTCCACCAAATTCTCTTTCATTTCTCCTCAATTCTTTTCCCCACATTAACATAATTTGAAGCATTATATGTGATAATTTGAATCACATTTTCCTCTCCTACCTCATCAACAACATCATCGAGATATTTAAAAAGCAACTCACCATTTTTGATAGACGTCGATGCATCAATAGATTTAAAAGAGAAAGTACCGGCGGGACTTGATTAAAAAATTGATCAAACTTCTACTCTTTTCATCGGTCCAACCATCGAACATAATCGTACATCTATGTGTATTCCACACCTTCTTATGTTCTTCAAGTATAACACTAATGTCATCAACCTCGGCCTTCAAAATCCAAGTACGCAATTCGTGCATAGAAGGAGGTTCGAACCCTTTCCCATACTCGGCAATCCCCTCAACCATAGGCAACCAATGAGGATCATTTACAACATTGAAAGGAAGTGCAGCGGAAAAAATAAACCGACCGACTCTACGCTTAACATCAACAAGCAAATCTTTTTTAAATGCGGTGTTAAGGGTCGACTGCCTAGGTTCGGAGCTAATAAAGCTATCAAAAGTGCCTCTAGATTTGCTATTATCACCGAAGCCAATTGAGCTACCCCCCTCACTTCTAAATTTTGATGATTTCATATTACCCCGGGGTCCTTCACCAATCTCTTTCAACAATTCATTTCTCTTGTTTTTTGTATCTTTAGTGTTGTTCAATGATTCTTCAATCTCTTTCCTAACATCATCCGATACACTAACACAAGGAGAAACACCTATCCGGGTTCGAGCTAAGTGATGCTTCAAACGAGTTATACCTCCATTGGTTACATGTTGACAAAATTTACATACAACAAACTTTTCTCCTTTATTTTGTGATCCATACTTCCAAGCAACATTTTTTTTGGATGAATTTTTCGACATTTGAACATAATAAAATTTGCCCAGACTTTTCAAAAAAAAAAATGCTCAGAAAAAAAAACATGTCAAAAAAAAAACCTGCTAAAAAAACTGCTAAAAAAAAAAGCTCAAAAAACCTGCGACTGAATAATAGAGGCGGAGGCGACTGGCGATTGCGGCTTGTGCTACTGGAGGCGACTGGTGATTTGCGGCCTGTGCTAATGGAGGCGACTGGCTTTTGCGGTGGCTACTGGAGGCGACTGGGGATTGCGTTGGAAACTGGACTGAACAATCGAAGGTTTAGACTGAAGAAGGGACGCGAACTATACCTGAAGATGGTTTTATTTTGCTGGGGTTGGGATTTTTACAGAATTGCCCTCCAAAATTTTAACAGGTTTCACAAGCGCACAGAAAGCGGACGCTTTACCTACTTTAGCGTAATAGCGTACGCTATTTATGCTATGACGCATGCTACGTCTAAAAGGCGTAAGCAAACCGAACATCGAGTAAAAACAGCAACGCTATGTAGTGTTGCGGCCCTGTAGCGCGCGATAGCGCGAGTTTTAAAACACTGATAGTATTTGGTACTTGTATAACGACTATCGCGCGAGTTTTAAAACACTGATAGTATTTGGTACTTGCATAACGGCGACCCGATGTTCTCATATATTTTGTTTTCTCGTGACCATTTTTTACCTTTACAGTCAAAAGGCGATTTGCACCAAACCCTTTACCTTCTTCAAAGTCATTGTAAGACCAATATTATTTTAATTGTTTATTTACCCGGAGGATGCTTTGGCGGCAACGGATCTCTTCATCGCTCATTCTCACTTGAAATACAAGCCAAAAGTATGGGATGATCAATAGTGTAAAAATGATAAGTTGTATATATATTGCAAATAGTGTCAATATGGGTAGGCAGTGTACATTGTAGCAGTTGCTAATAATGAAGACGGAGAACCCAGATGAATATGAAGTTAAAGATTTCAAATCCTTAAAAATTTTCCATTGAGATTGTTTGGATGAATTTCAAATTCTTTTTGTAAGCTTTATGTGGCGTTATTCTGAAGGATTTAAATTCATCCTATCCCTATGTGGATGCATTTGAAATTATTTCCAAGCCAAATCTTCCAACCCGAAGGCTTAGATTGGCAACTAGGATAATTTATTATTGGAGGCAAAGTGTTATAATATGTAAACAAGGTTGCTGGAATCTGTAGGCGCTACTTTGGGACGTAGTCTAGCACCTAGAATATATATATATTGGGTTGATACCACTTAGGTTGGTGCCCTTGCTCGATTTTTGGACGCCTAGGTGGTGACACGACCCGATTTTTGCCAGTAACTTTTATATAATAATCTCGGCTTAGCAGCATCCTAGGTTGATTTTTACAAGAATGAATGTAAATTAAAAAAGTAAAAGTTAAATAATCATTTATTTTTGGAAAATTAATATGTGGTGAAATTTTGAAATAAAGTGTCATTTGCCATATTGTTTCCTCCTCATATAAAATATTCGTACTCTGATACGAATCCTGTATCGAGACGAAGCGGAAGCAGTATTCACGAATGAAAAACGAACAACAATCGGCCAAATGGAATCGAAATAGCAACCACCCTTCGCTACAGCAACAACCCATCACTACAGCAGTACCGAACAGCAACAATCCTCAACCAAACAGCGACCGGTCGGTCGTGAACAAACAGCGGCACACAATGCCAACAATAGTAACCGACAGCAGCAAGTACGCGAACAGTGATTGGTCGAACGGAACAAACAGCAACGAAGAATCACAAACTACAGTAGCAAACAACGATAATCGGATGCGGTGGAAACAGGAACCACGCTCGGTCACCGGACAGTAACTTCGAACAAGTCAATCCCACGTATGAGGACAGATATGATATGAATCACACTCAGTTGTGAATCACGATTTATACGAACAACAACAGGCGAACTGATATGAATCTCGATCAGATATGAGTCACGATCAGATGAGAATTGTGAATAAACTAAACGTAAGTAGGCTTCACGAATAAGAATCCGGTCTAGACCTATAACTCGTCAAAGAAGATCTCTTCCCAAGACTTATTGAGAATTGATCAGATTAGAATTCGAAAACGCGTCGAATAATAATCAAGAATTTGTGTTTGAAACACGTCAAACAATTAGAACTCAAAGAGAGCAAAAATCAACTTCCGTATTCAATGATCAAATCGACCGAGCTATATGATGTATATATAGCCGCCAAACCCTAGCAACATAAATAAAGGTTACTCCCTAAAAAGCCCTTGAACAAGTTTGGGCTACTATCGATTAAGGAAAATACTAAACGAACAACGCAAAGCAACATAGGGCTGCACATGTCGCACCCTTTATTAACTAAATAATACAAAAAAATGAGAAACTAAGTTATCCCGAGCCCGACCACCAAAGTCACTCCAAGCCTCGTGTCCATCTTCTCGCCCAAGTATGTAGCCGCATGTGCATCACGGGCTGCATGGCTGCTTACATCGATCATCACCTCGTCTTCTTCCTTTGGACTCGTCAATCCCGTATCATCCCCTCCCCCTTTAAAAGGAATTGTCCTCAATTCTGCAATCCCGTCGTCATCAAGATAAGGAGAGAGATCTCCTACATTAAAAGTAGCATGCACTCCACAATCCCCCAGAAGTTCTACCTTGTATGCATTATCGTTCACTTTAGCAACTATCTTGAAAGGGCCTCGGCTCGCGGCATTAACTTATTCTTACGCTTACTCGGAAATCGTTCCTTCCTCAAATGTACCCAAACCAAATCTCCAACTTCAAATAATCTCGGCTTCCTTTGTTTGTTAGACTTTCGCTTGTAAGCCTCGTTTACTTCTTTAATTCGAGCACGTACTTGCTTATGTAACTTCATCATTCACTTCAGCTTCGACTCCGCATCCTTATGCACCAACTCGTCACTCGGCAATGGAATTAGATCTAACGGCATGTAAGGATTCAGCCCGTAAACTACTTCAAACGGAGAGTGTGTCGTAGCATGAGTAGGAGAACGATTATAAGCAAACTCCGCATGTGCAAGCTTCAAATCCCAATCCTTTTGTGTCTTGCTCACAAGACCACGTAGTAAAGTACCCAAGGTTCGATTGGTTATCTTGGTTTGGCCGTCCGTTTGCGGATGATGCGACGTGCTAAATAGAAGCTTGGTTCCCACCTTTCTCCACAAGGTGTTCCAAAAATAGCTAAGGAATTTTGACCCGATCCGAAACAATCGTCTTCGGGACCCCATGCAATCGTACAATCTCTCGGAAATACAAATCGGCGATGTTACTCGCGTCGTCCGTCTTATGACAAGCCACAAAGTGAGCCATCTTCGAAAATCGATCTATAACAACCATAATAGCATCCCTCCCTCGTTGAGTACGAGGTAAAGCAACAATGAAGTCCATCGATACATCTTCCCACGGCCTTTCCGGAATCAGCAAAGGCATGTATACTCCCGGCTTGAACGAACTCTTCGCAATATGGCATGTCACACACTTGCTAATTATGTCATTCACATCCCCTTGCATCTTCGGCCAATAAAAATGTTCCTTAAGTACCTCCAATGTCTTAGCCGAACCAAAGTGGCCAGCCAAGCCTCCACCGTGAGCTTCCAGAACCAACAAATCCCGAACCGCATGTTTGGGCAAGCAAACACGATTTCCTTTGAAGAGGAAGCCTTCTTGTATCACAAATTCTCCAAACGGACCAGATTTGCAACTAGTGAAAGTCTCACCAAAATCCGCATCACCATCATAATATTCCTTCAATGTCTCGAAGCCAATCAAATGAACATCAAGAGTAGAAAGCAAGGCATACCGTCTAGACAACGCATCCGCTAGAATGTTGCTCTTGCCATCCTTATACTTCGATAAAAAGTGGAACGATTGCAAGAACTCCACCCACTTAGCATGTCTCGGACTCAACTTCTGTTGCCCATTAATATACTTCAAAGACTCATGATCTGAATGTAGAATAAAGTGTTTCGGCCGAAGGTAATGACTCAAATGATCAAGAGCTCTCACAACGGCATAGAACTCTTTGTCATAAGTACAATAGTGGAGTCGTGCCCCACTCAATTTCTCCGAGAAGTATGCGATCGGCCGTCTCCCTTGGACCAGAACCGCCCCAATACCCACTCCACTCGCATCACATTCTACCTCGAACGGTTGTGAAAAATCGGGTAACGCCAAGATAGGTGCCTCACACAGTTTTGTTTTCAACTTTTCAAACGCCCCTTGGGCAGCCCCGCTCCATACAAATGGACCCTTCTTCAAACACTCCGTTATCTGACTCGTAATGGTGCTAAAGTCTCGAATTAACCTCCGATAAAAAGAGGCCAGCCCGTGAAATGATCTAACCTCCGTCACGGACTTAGGCGTCGGCCATGCCTTGATCGCTTCGATTTTGGTTTGATCAACCGACACTCCGTCCCTTGAAACTACATAGCCAAGAAAAGTTATGCTCTCGACTAGAAACGCACACTTTTCTTTCTTTCCATAAAGCCTTTGAGACCTAAGAGTCTCGAATACTTGCCGTAGATGACTGAGATGCTCCTCCACCGACCGGCTATAAACCAAAATATCATCCAAGTAAACCACTACAAATCGTCCAAAAAATGGGTTAAGTACCTCGTTCATCAAGCGCATGAAGGTACTCGGAGCGTTCGTAAGGCCGAATGGCATGACGAACCATTCGTACAACCCATGCTTGGTTTTAAACGTCGTCTTCCACTCATCTCCTTCTTGCATGCGAATCTGATGATAACCGCTTCGCAAGTCGATTTTCGAAAAGACCACTGAGCCGTGTAGCTCGTCCACCATGTCATCCAGTCTCGAAATCGGGAACCGATACTTAACGATAATATTATTCACGGCCCTGCTATCGATACACATCCGCCAAGACCCATCCTTCTTAGGAACAAGCAAAACCGGAACCGCACAAGGACTTAAACTTTCTCGAACATACCCGCAGCTCATTAATTCTTCAATTTGTTTCTGAAGTTCCTTCATTTCCTCGGGATTACACCTATAGGCAGCCTTATTCGGAAAAGGCTCACCCGGTATAAGGTCGATTTGATGCTCAATTCCACGAATTGGCGGCAAACCCGATGGCAATTCTTCGGGGAAGACGTCCGCGAACTCATGTAATAAATCGGCCACTCCACCCTTCTTTTTCTCTACCACGAAATCATCTCGAGTATCTTTTATCACCAACACGTAAACATGCTCACCACCCTCAATAGCGTGTTCAATTTCCTCTCGCTAGCGAACATGGTTAGGTTCGGCTTTCCCCCTCGTTTGGCACTCATAGAACGAACAACTTGAGGTGACATCGGCTTCAACACGATCTTCTTGCCCTTATCTCGCAACTCGTATTCATTACTCCTACCCCGATGCAAAACATCCCTATCAAATAACCAAGGACGTCCCAAAAGTACTTGACAAGCATCCATCGGAATCACATCACATAATATCTCATCACGATACGAACCCATTGCCAACCTGATCCGAACTTGCTTCGAAACCCTCACCTTACTCCCATCATCAAGCCAATGTCAAGCATGTGGTTTAGGGTGAGCCGTGGTGGTCAGCCCAAGCTTTGTCACCATCTCACTCGAAGCTACGTTGGTGCAACTCCCTCCGTCAATAATCAAACTACACCACTTATCTCCAACTTGACACTTCGTATGGAATATTTGGTCCCGTTGTTCCGACTCACTCGGAACCGACTTAGCTTGCAAAGTGCGAAGGACCAAGGTTGTATCATAATTCGGAGCATCGTAAGCCTCACAATCTTCCTCTTGTTCGCCTCCCAAATCAAATACATCACCCAACCTCTCTACTTTTTCCTCGTCTAACAATTCCTCTTGGGCCGCGAGAGCCTCTCTCAATGTCACAACTCGCTTATTTGGACAAGCGTTTTGATAATGGCCAAAACCTTGACATTTAAAACAGCACACCTTCGATAGACTCGTCTCTTTATTCACGTTGGGAGCCTTAGGAACCGGATTAGGGGCTGGAGTTGGCACGATTTTGGTAGCCGAACTAGAGCCGCTACTCGTGGTTCTGAATTTTGAGGGAAACTCGGGTTTAGCCCACCCCCTTGACTTGTAATGTTCCATATTCGAACCTCCAATCTTTGGTCTATTTTGAGCCTCAACCTTCAAACACAATCCACACAAGGTGTCAAAATCGGCGTAGGGATACAAGTCCACCAAATTAGCTATGTTTCGATTTAAACCACGCAAAAAACGCGCCATCTTTTGTTCTTCATTCTCCTTCAATTCTCCCATCAAGGCCAAGTTCTCGAACTCATCAATATATTCACTAACACTCATCTTTCCTTGCATGCAATCGGCCATCTTGCGATACAAGGTCAGCCTATGTGACGTGGGTGCATATCTCTTGCGAAGTTTCTGTTTCAATGAATCCCAAGAATTAATCTTTGTTTTTTCATCACAAGCTCTTTTTGATTTAACTCCTTCGAACCAAAGAGAAGCGCCCCTACTTAGTTTGAGGACCGCATATTTGCACCTTTTCTCATCATCAAGGTCCTTGAAATCGAACATGCGATCGATTTTTCCGTTCCCACTCCAAGTATGCTTCTGGATCGGTACCCCCAACGAACTCCAGAAGTTCGTTCACCTTGAACTCGTCGGATTGACATGTAGGACGATCGTAATCTCCTCGTCTCGGGTGCCAGCACTGATCGCGCTGCTCCGACAAGTCCCATAGTGCGTCGCGTAGTTTGGCCAAAAAATCATCGTTGAACTCCATCCCGCTGAAGGATCAAAATCTCGCTTCGATGCCACTAATGATACGAATCCTGTATCGAGACGAAGCGGAAGCAATATTCACGAATGAAAAACGAACAACAATCAGCCAAATGGAATCGAAACAGCAACCACCCTTCGCTACAACAGTAACGGACATCAACAATCCTCAACCAAACAGCGACTGGCCGGTCGTGAACAAACAGCCGCACACAATGCCAACAGTAGTAACCGACAGCAACAAGTACGCGAACAGTGATCGGTCGAACGGAACAAACATCAACAAAGAATCACAAACTACAGTAGCGAACAGCGATTTGTGATCGGATGCGGTGGAAACAGGAACCACGCTCGGGCACCGGACAGTAACTTCGAACAAGTCAATCCAAACGTATGAGGACAGATATGATATGAATCACACTCAGTTGTGAATCACGATTTATACGAACAACAACAGGCGAACTAATATGAATCTCGATCAGATATGAGTCACGATCAGATGAGATTGCGATTTAACTAAATGTAAGTAGGCTTCACGAACAAGAATCCGGTCAACACTCCGATGAACACCACCACGAACGAATCCAAAGATTCCGGCCAAGCAAGAACAGCTTCCGATTGGACGAACAGAAAACAATGAAAGATTTTAACGAGCTAGACCTATAACTCGTCAAAGAAGATCTCTTCCCAAGACCTATTGAGAATTGATCAGATTAGAATTCGAAAACGCGTCGAATATTAATCAAGAATTTGTGTTTGAAACACGTCAAACAACTAGAACTCAAAGAGAGCAAAAATCAACTTCTGTATTTAATGATCAAATCGGCCGAGCTATATGATGTATATATAGCCGCCAAACCCTAGCAACATAAATAAAGGTTACTCCGTAAAACGCCCTTGAACAAGTTTGGGCTACTACCGATTAAGAAAAATACTAAACGAACAACGCAAAGCAACATAGGGCTGCACATATCGCACCCTTTATTAACTAAATAATACAAAAAAATGATAAACTAAGTTATCCCGAGCCCGACCACCAAAGTCACTCCAAGCCTCGTGTCCATCTTCTCGCCCAAGTATGTAGCCGCATGTCCATCACAGGCTGCATGGCCGCTTACGTCGATCATCACCTCGTCTTCTTCCCTCGGACTCGTCAATCCCGTATCATACTCTCTCCGTCCCGCTCAAAATTTTGCATTTACTTTTTTTCTGTCCCTTTAAAATTGTTACATTTATCACATTTACACAAGTAATATCAAACAACCACCTTTTACTTTTTAATCTCCACCACATACTCACCATCCATACTTTTTATTTTGTACTCCACCATACATTTATCATCACTATTTACACCAATTATTATTTAAAGAATATTAAAAAATACACTCTCTGTCAAGTTTTGAGGGGCCATAGGGAGTATTTTGGTACTACACAATAAGAAAAAATTAAATAAAAGAAAAAGAAGGGAGAAAAAACAAGAACATAAGCAAATACAAAATCTTAAAAACAAAGTGATTATACCAACTTTTACACATACATTATGATCGCCACATAGCTATAGCTAGTCTAAGTACACAAGTGAATGAATACCAAGGCATACGATCTAGCTATGCTTACACACAAAACAACTTCACTCCAGAGATAGAGACTAAAGAGAGCTGTTCAGTGACAATAAAACTTGTATTCTCAAGTTTTGCCCGGGGTTCGATCTTGTGTAGGTTGTGAAACCAACTAATAACCAACATGTGTGGGCGGTGTTAGCTGTGGGAGTTGGACACTGGCCTGTGTGGGAGAGTGTTGACTCAGGTCTAGTTGAACACCAATCTGTGTGACCGGTGTTGCAGTGCATACAAGTGTGTATCAATCCGTGTGAACGATATAGCTTACTCGTATTCCTAATTTCATATAGTTGTGTGCACCTTGATTCTAGTGTGTTTCTTCTTGTGTGGAGCAGAGTGGATGTAGAAGGATTACCCCACCTTCAAATCATTATAAATTTTGTCTTGCTTCATTTATTATCTCATGCATGTCCATTTCTACAATACAACAATGCTCTAAAGAAAACCCTTTAGGAAACATCAGTTTGACAAATTTTGTACTATTGCTGTAGGCATTTAAACTACAACACCTTAAGCAGCTTGTTGTATGCAACATCTTTAAAATGCAAATATTTTACTTACTAAAACCTTCCGCCATTAACTCATTCTTGAGGTATCAGAGCTTTCTGTCCAGTCTGGTGACACGGGCCATGTCCGTGATCCCAATTCATCGCCAGTGGACCCGACCGTGTCGGCGACATCGCCATGTCGGCCGAGCGTTTTCGAAGTGACTCGACCGTGTCGAGCGACACGGCCGAGTCTGGCGGTAGGTCTAGGTCATCGCCGAACGACCGACGTGCCATTCGGCACGGGCCGTGTCCGGCCGGCAGGCTGCCGGCAATGACTCGGCCATGGCAGGCCATTTTCGCCCCGGCTCGATTTTTTCGTGTATTCTTGAAAATTAATCTCCTGCATGTTAAATTGGATTTAATATGATTAAAATGATTTATGGTACTTCATTTTATAAGGGAAATTTGATTAATTGGAATACTTGTGATCGACGGAATTATTTTGAACGTTTTCATATTACCGATTGTGTGAATCGATTGGATCGGTTCGTATTGTTGATTGGATCAATGTATCTCTTCCGTTTCCATTTATATAGTATTTATTGTATGAATGCTTTTGAGTGGGGATGTGGTTCGTGGACTTAGTTTTGAATCGTTCGTTTTATTCGATTGGGTTGTAAAGGCCGTTTTGAGCCTATTTATTTTACTAGAAATGTTTGTATCTAGGATGCAATTTTCAATGTCAAATTTATATGTAATGACGAAGACCAGAGGAAGATACGTTTCGAGAAGACGAAGATTCAAGACGAAGACTTGTAATTAGATTACGGAGTTTTTATTTTCTAGGAACGGTCCATGAACCACATGTTGGTAGCAACTAGGTTGTGAATGGTTGTTTCATATTGTATGAATGCCACAAACGCGCTTAAATGATTAATGTGCAAAGTGTAACGTTAATCGCGATAATTCTCCCACAACAAATTATTAAGTTTATAAGGTTTCAAGGTTTTCCTTCCCTCCATCGAGTTTTCGGAAAATTGAAACCCAAACCGGATGTGCTATGCTTCTGAGATATCGGGGTAGTCGTTCGGGGAGGATGGATAAATTACCGGGAGCGTATTGGATGCCTTCGGTTGGAGCAAATTTTATCCCTAGAAACCTGATAGGTTGCCGAATAAGATTCAATTGTGAAACTGATTTGCGTCGATGGTATAAACTTAACTTGTTCACGAACCATAGAAACCGTATAGGTTGAGGGGAGTGAACAAGGGGAAAAAGAAGATCGAATCATCCATTAGATGGGTTGGTGTTGGACACCACTTTATGAAAATTAATAGACTAGAAACCTGTAATACCCGGTTGTAATTCATTCATTTTCATTCGGTAATTATCAGTCTGTAATGGTCACTCAGTAATTTTCACTCGTTGTTAATCACTCGTCATTCATGATTCAGTCATTTGCGCTCACTGTTGGCATGTTGTAATCGTGATCGTCATTTCATCTCTGTTTTTAGATTGAGACGGGAGTATTATCATTTTCACCGTGTTTGGTAGTTTTGTACTGGGAGTATCATCTTTGGCTTGTGTTGGACTTGTTCACTTTCACATTCGTATGATATGTCGGATCATTCATCACTCGTAGCGAAGAATCGGAATTATCGGATTTTTCACCTTGTCCAACATTGAGTTACGGCCGTAAGGATTTTAGGTTACGGCCGTAACAAGGGTTCGTTGTTTTCAGGCCATTTTGGACGAATGGGACTTACGGCCGTAAGGTCTTGTAATATGGCCGTAAGTTGAGCAGGTACGGCCGTAAGGCTTGGCGATTCTGGCCGTACGTGTCAGCAGTCGCCTGTGCATTTTGGCCGAAGGCGAGTTACGGCCGTAAGAAGGAGAGGATACGGCCGTAAGTGGTATTCGTAAATTTCAGGTGTTGTCGGACAAGGGGGACTTACGGCCGTAAGGGTTGCGGCATACGGCCGTAAGTCGAGGAAGGTACGGCCGTAAGGCTTGGCCGGATCTGGCCGTCTGGCTGAGCAAGGTGCCCGGTCATTTTCGACGAAGGGCTTACGCCGTAAGTTTGGCGGATACGGCCGTATCATCCGAGTTACGCCTGTAAGGTGTGCGGGTACGGCCGTAAGGACATCGGCAGATGTTTTTGACGAAGGCAGTTACGCCTGTAACTCGGGAGCGGTTCTGGCCGTAAGTCTGCGGCGAGCTTTTGGACGAAGCCGAGTTACGGCCGTCTGGTGGCCGGATTCTGACCGTAAGGCCGTTGACCTGGGATGTTATGGCCGTATGAAGGCCGAGTTACGGCCGTAACTTCCGGCAGTATTTAAGAACCCGGCCGGGACTTTTTCTTCACTTTCACCCCTTTTCTTCACTTTGTTCCGAGAGAGAGACTTGAGGGAGGGATTTTTCCATCATCAATCATTTGAGTGTGTAATTTCATCATCTCCATTCATTTGGGAAGCTTGGATACTCGATTTAATGCGTGCTCATCGGATCGAAGTGGTTGAATCTTCAAGAGGTAATTTCTTCAACATCTTGGATTTCGATTTTGTGATGAGATATGATGTTTTGGACGTGATAATCATGTTATATGAAGGGATATGCATATGATTATTTGTTTGTATATAAATTCATTGGATTATTGGGGGATTATTCAAGAACACTTTGAATATCGAGTAGGATTTGGGGATTTTCGGTTAATTGTTGTTATAATCACGTATTTGGATATTCATAACGGATTATTGATCGTATTGAAGATGTTTTGTTGGTTTGAAACACTTCGTGGGGATTTGATGTTAGTATTATTGAGGTTTGGTTGTAATCAATCGAAGTTGGCCACAAAGTGTTCGATATAATGCCTCAATGAACTTGGTTTAATCGTATCGACGTTTTGAGTTCGTTATATTCGTGTTTGATTTGTATATGGAAAGGATTGTTGGTAATTGTATTGATTCAAGGTTGTTCGAGCGACCGACATTTCATTTAGGACGTTGTTCGTGGACGGACATTCTTCTTCGGTGTTGTGTAAGTTAACTCTTACTCGGTTAAAAGGACGTTCATTCCTTTTGTTGTTGATTACTCATAATCATAACTTATTCATCATGGTATTAATCACATTGAGACTTGTAATTGTCGAATAATCATTTCATTCACGAGGAACGACGGTTCCAAATCATTTCATTGGGTTATCAATCACGTCACTATTATTTTCATCTCGGTGAGTCATCTTGGCCTTGTCGAATTATTATTCATTGATATTCATTGTGGTCATTCTAGTTCATATGACCTTCTGGGTTCATATTGCATGGCCGGGTGTGGCTGTGGAATTTTTAGTCGGGCACGCGATGGTCATGTAATAAGTTCACCGATATATTGGACCGTGCACACGGTAAAGCTTAACTCCGTGAGACTAATTAGGTACAAGGACGTGTGTGTCCGGTCATTCGTCTTGTACACTTGCACAGAACATTACGGGCGTACTATGATACTCCTCTTCAGTGTAATTCATAATTAAGGATATTTCATAAATTCAGTTAAATCATGATTGTGTATTTTCAACCTTTGAGGATTGTTGTTCTGTGTAACTGACCCCGTTGGGGGATTTTGGTTTTCAGGTCACGGCAAGGCAAAGGCACGGGAAGAGCATGCTGACGGCGAGGAGTCCCAGTGATACTAGTAGGGGGCCCAGTCATTCCGTTTGTTTCAGTCATTTCAGCCATTTCCGTCATTTGTATTTTTCGCTGCAAATTCCGTTTGAGATGTTTAATTGTTCAGGGTGGTGTATTTTATCTACATATAAAATATACTAGTATTCGGTTTTCCTGGTGTGTTGTACTTAAACTCCTCATCGGAGTACTTGGTAATATAATGTGGTTTGGTACTACAATTATATTATTTAATTCATCATTTTCATTTGCCTGGTGGGTCCCAGTCGGGGATTCACGGCACTGTAATATCCGTCTAGTTTGGGGTGTTACAGAGTTGGTATCGGAGAACGGTTTTGAATACTACCCTCCAAGTCATGTCTCGTTTGAAATCATCGTCATCGGACTAGTACCATTGGACTTTCGCATCACGTGTGACCTGTGCAAATGCCGAGCCAATCAGACCAAGAACTGTAAGATTTATAATGCCATGGTATAATTCCTCGCAACAATCATTCATTCATAATTCATCAGTTAACAATCCTCAATCATCATTTTCATTTTGACCAGGACGGTCATGTTAACTCATTGATCACTCAATTCATTTCATTACTCGGTTGTTGATCTGGAAGATCATATCATTAATCTTGTTAATTTGTTCAAGATAATCATTTCAATAATTTCATCAGATAATCATGTCACCTCAGTTAGTCATTCATGTAATCACTGTGTTAGAGCGTATGCTCATTTTCATCATCTCATGTCATGATCATAACGTGATATTCATGCGGGAAATATAATCATCATGTGACTTTCCTACTTCAGTATGGAGAGAGCAAGAAGAGGACGAGGAGGACGAGGCCGTGGTGCGGGCCGAATCCCGAGAGCTCGTGTGAATACACATGCGAATGCGAGAAATAATGCTAATTCATCGAGCAGCGATGCTGCCACTCATTCACCTGGACGTGATCATTCACTATCGGGGAGTCGTACCCGGGACACGGCTCAGTCAGAAGGTGTTAGGGTTGACCCACTTGCTTTTATGCAGGGCATGATGGCCCAAATGACGCAGATGGCACAACTTATGGAGACGATGCACAACTCAGTCAATCAAAATCAACAGGCTCCTCCGCCGCCACCTCAGAGGCAAGAGAGGAATGTGAGCAGTATCATCGGCGACATCTCTCGCCAAAGGCCACCTACTTTTGAAGGCTCATCTGAGCCGGTGGATATTGTTCATTGGCTCGAACACTTCGAGAAGTTATTTGCGATGGTAGAATGTCCCGAAGGACATAAAGTTTCAGTTGCGGCTTACTATCTGGGTAAGAGCGCTCATTCTTGGTGGTTATCGTTGAAGCCCACCGAAGGATCATGTACTTGGGATCAATCAAGACTCTCATGATGAATAGGTATTATCCGGCCCCACTCAGAGAGGCCAAGCTGTCAGAGTTACTCACTCCCGACCCCTCATCAGACGAGGATGTTCTCGCCATTGCCGAGAAATTTCAGGAACTTCTTCCGTTCGCCTCATCTATCATTCATTCTGAGGCGGATAAAATTAAGTATTTCAGCAAGAGGCTGAAACCACGTATGAGATTACAGTTGCTTAATCATAATTTCACCACGTTGGCCGAATTCATTGAGAAAGCTCTTACCTATGAGCTTACTGCTAAAGAGATTGCTAAGCAGCAACCTTCGTCTGCTAGCAAGAAATCGAAGAATCGTAATCAGTCCGACGGCAGTTAGGCCACTTTCAAGAAACCTCGTGCGGGCTCTGCTTTTTATGAGCGACCTCCTGTGACGTCTAAACCCACGGAATCTCAGTCTCGAGCGGCCAGTTCGGCCATCACCTGTTTTAACTGTGGGGATCTTGGTCATCTCAGTACTAAGTGTCCGAGACAGACTATCACGTGTCATAATTGTGGGATTGCTGGGCATAAGGCCCGTTTTTGCCGTAGGGACTCCAAACCTACTCAGACGTCATCTCAAGCCCCTAAGCAGTCAGCCGTTCAGAATCAGGCCACTCAATCAGCGTCGTTTAAAACGACAGGAGCGACTAAAGGTGGAGCCTATAGCCAGCAGACGGGAGCGTCCGGTGCCGGGACTAGCAAGCCCCGGATTTATGAGATGAAGAAGATCGATGATCCAGAGGCCCGAATGATCTCAGGTACACTCGATATTCTATCTCAACCTGTGTGTACCCTTTTTGATACTGGTGCATCACATTCATTCATTTCCGAGTCATGTTTGAGTAGACTACGTCTGGGTAGTGCTACTAGTTGTGAGCCTTATGTCATTGGCCTACATGATGGTAGACGAATTATCGGTAATCGTGAGATTTAGAATTGTCCAATTCAGTTTCATGGTCGTGTATGGCCAGCGGACCTAATCGTAGTAGATTTGCCGAGGGACGACGTCATCTTGGGTATTGATTGGATGGATCGTCATGATGCCATCATTAGTGTCCGTAAGCATATGATCACTATCATTTCAGACGATTGGGTTGAATGTGTGTTTCAGGGAGGTAATCCCGGCTGTTCTGGTAAGGTCATTAATTTGATGAAAGCAGTGAGATTACTCAATCAGGGGTGTGTTGGTTATTGGTGCTATATGACCAAAACCGAGAAATCATCAGTAATGTTGACGGACATTCCGGTAGTGAGGGAATATGCCGATGTTTTTCCAGACAAGTTACCTGGTTTGCCTCCACAGAGGGATGTGGAATTCACGATTGAGTTGGAGCCTGGTACGTCTCCGATATCGAAGGCACCGTACCGGATGGCCCCGACCGAAATGCAGGAATTAAAGAACCAACTTGAGGAGTTGTTCGAGAAAGGTTATATTCGACCGAGTGCGTCCCCGTGGGGAGCACCAGTGTTATTTGTCAAGAAGAAGGATGGTTCTTTTCGCTTGTGTATTGATTATCGGGAGTTGAACAGGGTGACAATCAAGAATAAGTATCCCTTACCCCGTATTGATGATCTCTTAGATCAACTTCAGGGAGCTTCAGTATTTTCCAAGATCGACTTAAGATCTGGATATCATCAGTTGCGGATTCGAGAGTCGGACATCGCGAGGACGGCGTTTCGAACACGCTATGGTCTTTGTGAGTTTGTGGTTATGCCGTTTGGATTGACTAATGCACCTGCGGTATTCATGGAGTTAATGAATCGGGTTTTCATCGACTTTTTGGATCAGTTTGTTGTTGTCTTCATCGATGACATTTTGATTTATTCTCGTGACCGAGAGGAACACGAGGTTCACCTTCATCAAGTGCTCGACGTGTTGAGACGAGAGCAACTTTATGGGAAGTTTTCCAAATGCGAGTTCTGGATGTCCGAAGTGACTTTTCTCGGACATGTAATTTCATCAGATGGAGTGCGTGTTGATCCTCAGAATACGGAGGCTATCAAGGATTGGTTACCTCCGAAGAATGTTAAGGAAATCCAAAGCTTTCTCGGATTAGCCGGTTATTATCGGCGGTTTGTGGAAGGATTTTCTAAAATAGCTCAACCCTTGACGAACCTTTTGCGAAAGGATAAGAAATACACGTGGTCCGACGCGTGTCAACGGAGTTTTGAGGAACTCAAGAGCCGGTTAATGTCAGCACCTGTACTTTTCTTGCCGCAGGGGACGGAGGGATTTGTGGTTTATAGTGATGCGTCCGGACAGGGTCTCGGATGTGTGCTCATGTAGAATGGAAAGGTTATTGCCTATGCTTCACGGCAATTGAGGCCTTACGAGGTTAATTATCCGACCCATGATCTGGAGCTAGCAGCCGTAGTGTTCGCTTTGAAGATTTGGCGTCATTATCTTTATGGCGTTACCTGTCAGATATTCACCGATCATAAGAGTTTAAAGTATATATTTACTCAGAAGGAGTTAAATATGCGACAGAGACGGTGGTTGGAATTAATCAAAGATTATGATATCGAGATCCTTTACCACCCGGGCAAGGCGAATGTGGTCGCCGACGCCTTGAGTCGTAAGTCCGTTCAGGAGCAGATGCTTACCCGTTTAACAGTTCAGAAGGAGCTTCAGCAGGAATTCCTTAGACCCGAGATCGAGGTCTGGCTTCAGCGAGTTCAGGGACAGCTTTGTATGTTGGAGATCTCATCATCACTTGAGGAGGCAATCAGGGAGAATCAGGGTTCGGACCCATCATTGTTATGCATCCGTGAGGATGTGGTTCAGGGGAGGGCCCCTGGATTCGTGGTCCACGAGGATGGACTTTTGAGATTTAAGAATCGGTTGTGCGTACCGGAGAATGACGAGTTGAAAAACTTGATTTTGAAAGAAGCTCATGCTACCCCTTATTCTGTTCATCCGGGGTCCAGCAAGATGTACAAGGACTTGAAACAAAATTACTGGTGGAGTAATATGAAGCGAGAAGTCGCAGAATTTGTTTCGAGATGCTTAACCTGTCAACAAGTTAAGATTGAACATCAGCGACCATCGGGTATGCTAAAACCTCTTCTTATTCCAGAGTGGAAGTGGGAAGACATTTCTATGGATTTCATCACGAGTTTGCCGAAAAGTCGTCGTGGCATGAATACGATCTGGGTGATTGTGGACCGCTTAACTAAATCAGCTCATTTTCTTGAGATTAAGGATACTTGGGGTCCCGAGAGACTTGCCCAGTTATTCATCAAAGAGATAGTGAGACTACACGGTACTCCTAAGAGTATCGTATCCGATCGTGACGGACGGTTTGTGTCTCATTTTTGGAAATCAGTCCATCGTGCTATGGGAACTCAACTTAATCTCAGTACCGCTTTTCATCCTCAGTCCGACGGACAATCAGAGAGAACCATTCAGACATTAGAGGACATGTTGAGGGCATGCGTCCTCGATTGGAAGGACGATTAGGAAGCCCAACTACCATTGATCGAGTTCACGTATAACAATAGTTGGCATGCTTCGATCAAGATGGCACCTTACGAGGCCTTGTACGGTCGTCGTTGTCGATCTCCTTTGTGTTGGGATGATTTATCAGAATCAATCGGCATCGAGCCCGATATGCTTATAGCCACCCGTGAGAAGGTAGCTTTGATCAAGAGTCATTTGTTGACTGCTCAGAGTCGACACAAATCTTATGCAGACAATCGTCGTCGACCACTAGAGTTTGAGACGGGTGACCACGTTTTGGTCAAGGTATCCCCGAGTCGAGGTATTTTCCGTTTCGGAAAATGGGGAAAGTTGAGTCCGAGATTTATTGGACCGTTTGAGATTTTGGATCGAGTAGGCGAGTTAGCTTATCGATTGGCTTTACCTCCGGCATTGAGCCGAATTCATAATGTGTTTCACGTCTCTCAGTTGCGGAAGTATGTTTCCGACCCGAGTCACATACTTCAGTTCGACGAAATCGAGATCGCGGATGATCATTCGTACGAGGAGCGTCCCGTACGAATTTTAGAGCGGCGAATCAAACAATTGAGGAACAAGACGATCCTTTTGGTCAAGATTCAGTGGTCTAGACACGGAGTCGAAGAGGCCACTTGGGAAACCGAGGAGAGTATGCGGGAGAGTTATCCCGAGTTGTTTGGCCCTTAGTTTCGAGGACGAAACTCTTTTTAAGGGGGGGAGTATGTAATACCCGATTGTAATTCATTCATTTTCATTCGGTAATTATCATTCTGTAATGGTCACTCAGTAATTTTCACTCATTGTTAATCACTCGTCATTCATGATTCAGTCATTTGCGCTCACTGTTGGCATGTTGTAATCGTGATCGTCATTTCATCTCTGTTTTTAGATCAAGACGGGAGTATTATCATTTTAACCGTGTTTGGTAGTTTTTTACTGGGAGTATCATCTTTGACTTGTGTTGGACTTGTTCACTTTCACATTCGTATGATATGTCGGATCATTCATCAGTCGTAGCGAAGAATCGGAATTATCGGATTTTTCACCTTGTCCAACATTGAGTTACGGCCGTAAGGATTTTAGGTTACGGCCGTAACAAGGGTTCGTTGTTTTCAGGACATTTTGGACGAATGGAACTTACGGCCGTAAGGTCTTGTAATACGGCCGTAAGTTGAGCAGGTACGGCCGTAAGGCTTGGCCGGTTACGGACGTACGTGTCCAGCAGGCTGCCCAGGCATTTTTGGCCGAAGGTGAGTTACGGCCGTAAGAAGGAGAGGATACGGCCGTAAGTGGTATTCGTAAATTTCAGGTGTTGTCGGGCAAGGGGGACTTACGGCCGTAAGGGTTGCGGCATACGGCCGTAAGTCGAGGAAGGTACGGCCGTAAGGCTTGGCCGGATACGGCCGTACGCTGCAGGCAAGGTGCCTGGTCATTTTCGATGAAGGGGGCTTACGCCCGTAAGTTTGGCCGGATACGGCCGTATCATCCGAGTTACGCCCGTAAGGTGTGCGGGTACGGCCGTAAGGACATCGGCAGATGTTTTTGACGAAGGCGAGTTACGCCCGTAACTCAGGAGCGGTTACGGCCGTAAGTCTGTCGGCAGGCTTTTGGACGAAGCCGAGTTACGGCCGTACGAGCTGGCCGGTTATGGCCGTAAGGCCGTTGACCTGGGATGTTACGGCCGTATGAAGGCCGAGTTACGGCCGTAACTTCCGGCAGTATTTAAGGACCCGGCCGGGACTTTTTCTTCACTTTCACCCCTTTTCTTCACTTTGTTCCGAGAGAGAGACTTGAGGGAGGGATTTTTCCATCATCAATCATTTGAGTGTGTAATTTCATCATCTTCATTCATTTGGGAAGCTTGGATACTCGATTTAACGCGTGTTCATCGGATCGAAGTGGTTGAATCTTCAAGAGGTAATTTCTTCAACATCTTGGATTTCGATTTTGTGATGAGATATGATGTTTTGGACGTGATAATCATGTTATATGAAGGGATATGCATATGATTATGAGTTTGTATATAGATTCATTGGATTATTGGGGGATTATTCAAGAACACTTTGAATATCGAGTTGGATTTGGGGATTTTCGGTTAATTGTTGTTATAATCACGTATTTGGATATTCATAACGGATTATTGATCGTATTGAAGATGTTTTGTTGGTTTGAAACACTTCTTGGGGATTTGATGTTAGTATTATTGAGGTTTGGTTGTAATCAATCGAAGTTGCCCACAAAGTGTTCGATATAATGCCCCAATGAACTTGGTTTAATCGTATCGACGTTTTGAGTTTGTTATATTCGTGTTTGATTCGTATATGGAACGGATTGTTGGTAATTGTATTGATTCAAGGTTGTTCGAGCGACCGACATTTCATTTAGGATGTTGTTCGTGGACGGACATTCTTCTTCGGTGTTGTGTAAGTTAACTCTTACTCGGTTAAAAGGACGTTCATTCCTTTTGTTGTTGATTACTCATAATCATAACTCATTCATCATGGTATTAATCACATTGAGACTTGTAATTGTCGAATAATCATTTCATTCACGAGGAACGACGGTTCCAAATCATTTCATTGGGTTATCAATCACGTCACTATTATTTTCATCTCGGTGAGTCATCTTGGCCTTGTCGAATTATTATTCATTGTTATTCATTGTGGTCATTCTCGTTCATATGACCTTCTGGGTTCACATTGCGTGGCCGGGTGTGGCTGTGTGGAATTTTTCGTCGGGCACGCGATGGTCATGTATTGGGTTCACCCATATATTGGACCGTGCACACGGTAAAGCTTAACTCCGTGAGACTAATTAGGTACAAGGATGTGTGTCCGGTCATTCGTCTTGTACACTTGCACAGAACATTACGGGCGTACTATGATACTCCTCTTCAGTGTAATTCATAACTAAGGATATTTCATAAATTCAGTTAAATCATGATTGTGTATTTTCAACCCTTGAGGATTGTTGTTCTGTGTAACTGACCCCGTTGGGGGATTTTCAGGTCAGGGCAAGGCAAAGGCACGGGAAGAGCATGCTGACGGCGAGGAGTCCCAGTGATACTAGTAGGGGGCCCAGTCATTCCGTTTGTTTCAGTCATTTCAGTCATTTCCGTCATTTGTATTTTCCGCTGCAAATTCCGTTTGAGATGTTTAATTGTTCAGGGTGGAGTATTTTATCTCCATATAAAATATAGGCTAAAATGTTCCTGCGGTCCCTTAACTTAATTTTAGGTAACGATTTAGTCCTTTATCTTTTTTTTGTACCAACTAAGTCCTTTATCTTTCAAATTTAAAGCAAAGTCAGCCTTTTCCGTTGGTCTCCGTTAGAATAGTCAATGAGACGTTGATTTTTAACCTACGTGGCCATAACCATTCCTACGTGGCAAATCCCTAACGTACCTGTCCATTTTCTTGCCTATGTGGATTATTGTAAAATCAAATAGCCCCAATTTCCTGAAATTAGGTTAAGTTCTCAGAGAACGAAGAGAGAAGGGAGGTGAACGGTGAGAAGTAGGGTTTCGCATAGAGCAGAAGAAAAAGAAAGAAGGTGACTTTAATCGAGAGAATAGGAAGAAAAAAACGCGAGCAAAGCAGCAGCAGAAGAATAAGAAAAATCGCGAAGCAAACCGAGATAAGAGGAAGAAAAAAACGCGAAGCAAATCGAAAAGGTCAGTGTAATCTTCTTTTTGTTTGTTTGGTTGTTGAAACAAATTATGCATTTTTCTATTTCCAGGTGTTTTGCTTCTATTTCTAGGTTTAGGGAAAAGATTGAATGTGGGGTTTTGGCATGTGTTCCATTATACTATTCCTTTCCATGTGGATGTCAGTATATGTAACTTTTGTTGTTGATTCATGTGTTATTGTCTTTGTTTGGCACTACATTTAACTGAAAATGACAGAAACTGAAGGTTATTTGTTTAATTCTTCATTTTATAGGTCATAATGGATAGTTTTATAGTTGATGTTCACCATTGTGGTCATTTTGTGGACACACAAATGACTACATATGAAGGTGAGGTGGCTACTTGGAAATGTGATGCTGATAGGTGGTCCTACTTTGAGATTCTAGGGATTTGTAATATACCTGTTCTTAAAGGTAAATGAGGCAGCTTACCAGGATTTATTAAAAATCCCATCAAGATTTTGGAGCAAGTCAGGGTTTACTTATCACCCCAAATGTGATGTGCTAGTGAACAACATGTCTGAGACATTCAACTCAGTGATTATTGGTCTGGCGAAGCCTATAGTCACCATGTTAGAGGAAATAAGGGGATATTTAATGGATAGATGGGAAACAAATAGGAGGAAAATTGAAGCTTACCAAGGATCAGTCCTTCCCAAAATAAAGAAGAGGCTGGAAAAGGAGAAAGAGCTTTCTAGGCATTGGTTTTGTAGGTGTGTTATGTTTATGTTTCTGCTTAATGTATATGTTGCTCTTTGTAATTTCTTTCTGATTAATGTAAATGTTGATGTTTTGCAAGGCCTGCTGGTGATTACATTTATGAAGTCAGATGCATCTATCCTAGTGGAGAGAAATTCACTGTCAACATGAATGAAGGTTTCGTTCCTGTAGAAGATGGATGTTAACCGGCATACCTGTTGCCATGTTACATGCTCTAATGAGAGAAAAAGAGATCCCGAAGAGTTGATACTGGACTATTACGTAAAAGAGGCTTACACCAACTGCTACAGTTCAATGATCTACCCCACAAATGGTCCAAACCTATGGGAGAAAACACCATATATGGACATCTTGCCTCCTCCATTTAGAAGAGCTCCAGGCAGGCCCAAGAAAGCAAGAAGGAAAGATGCAGATGAGAAGAAAGATTCTACAAAACTAAGTAGAAGGGGGATGCCACATAAGTGTAGTAGATGCAAACAAGGGGGTCATAACAGGGCCTCTTGCCCTTTGCCACCATCTCAAACTGAAGAAACAATTGCACCAACACAAACCTCCCAATCAAATGCACAAACTGAACCTTCACAACTAAGGAGGAAGGGAAGACCAAAAAAATCAGTCTGCACTGCTTCAACTGAACCCACTGCTTCAACTCAACCCACTGCTTCAACTCAACCCACTTCTTCACCTCAACCCACTGCTTCAACTCAACCCACTGCTGCAACTCAACTCAATTCCACACCCAGAAGAAGCCCTAGAGGACTGTCCAAAGGTCCTTTCAAAGTGAAGCTACCAACAAGGAGGGCTACTCAGATTTAGTGTTTATGTTTAGTGTTTAGTGTTTATGTTTAGTGTTTATTGTTTATGTTTAACTTCTGCCCTTTTGTTGGTGCATGTATCTTGCTTTAATATCTGCCCTTTTGGAACAATAGTGAATGCATGGGCAAAAGATTTAGTGTTTAATGACTGCCCTTTTGGGTGTTTAATGTATGCCCTTTTTGGAACAATGTTGGTAGATTTAATGAATGGCAGGTTTAATGACTACGTTTATGTGTATTGGCAAGTTTAATGTGAATGGTAGGTTTAATGTGAATGGCAGGTTTAACAACTTTTATTTTACTTTGGTCTAAATTATTGAAACAATACATATGTTGGTTTCAAACAAATCAAACATCATTTTCAACGACCAATTCAAACTTCAAATTGAACCATTACATATAGCTTTTCAGTTAAAGCCTAATTTCAAATGATGTGCTCCACAATTCGGAGGTTTGAATAACAACATTGCACAAGTTACTCCTAAAATAATGCATATAACAACAACAAACTTCATCTTCATCTTCATCGATTTCTTCTCCTCATTCATAGTCATCAATGTCCTCCTCACCATTGTTAACTCTATATCCTTCTCTAACATTGTAAACATTCATCGTCGTCCTCATCAACATACTTTTCAAGCCAATCTGAGTACCACAGAAAAAATCCACAACCACAATCTATGCCACTAGCCTACAATATCAAAGAGGACAAAATTGTTTTAGGTTAAATAAAATAAAGGACTTAGTTAATATTACAAAATAAGATAAGGGACCGAATCGTTAATGAAAAAATATGCAGAAACCAAATCACCATGGCAGAAGCCACGAGCTTACCACAAAGTGCCTGCAACCCCAAAATGTTTTGCCATTGTTGGGTCCAACTTTGATGACGGTGCGAACAACGGCTTTGGTTCCACATCTGCACTTTGGTGGTTTTGTAGGCGCACGTTTCCCACTTGAAGCGACTGAAACAAAATGGGAACTTCTGGATTGTGACCCATTGGAGCGATAAGACGCCATTGTTATGGTGTTTCAAGATTTCACAAGCTTTCAGATTTTCAAACCTTTAGAACTCAACAATGGTGAAAGATGAGATCTAGGGTTTAAATGAAGAAGATGATACTCAGAATCTGATTTGGAATCCACGTGAGCAACTTGATAGCCAACTAGACTACAGTTAACGCCGTCAACGGAAAAGCATAACCAAGGCTGACTTTGCTTTAAATTTGAAAGATAAAGGACTTAGTTGGTACAAAAAAAAGATAAAGGACTAAATCGTTGCCTAAAATTAAGTTAAGGGACCGCAGGAACATTTTAGCCTAAAATATACTAGTATTCGGTTTTGTCCTGGTGTGTTGTACTTAAACTCCTCATCGGAGTACTTGGTAATATAATGTGGTTCGGTACTACAATTATATTATTTAATTCATCATTTTCATTTGCCTGGTGGGTCCCAGTCGGGGATTCACGGCACTGTAATATCCGCCTAGTTTGGGGTGTTACAAAACCTGTTCGGTTGCCCTCTATTAAGATTTATAAAGAACTCGATCACCACTATGAAGTAGAGCGACGACACTTCCGAATTTCACATGGGAGTGTGTTGTTCCGATAAAAATAGTGGGAGATAGGTAACAAGAATAGAAAAGACCTTAATTCTATACTCAAAACATAATTGAATGAGTCACTAATTAATCTATCGTACTTAATGCAGACTCAAATCTCAATATGACAATGAATACACTCGCAATTCTGCTCGAAAAGAACACCTTAATGGGACCTAACTTTGTGGATTGGCTCCATGTCGATGATTGTCCTCAGTATAGAGGCACTGGGATACGTCTTGGAGACGGACATTCCGGCGCCTCCTGTGCGGACCCGAGCCAATCAGGAAGAGATTGAAAACCACGAAAAGTGGGTTAAGGATGACGTGAAAGTCCGTGCTTATATGATGGCTTCCATGTCTAATGAGCTTCAGAGAGCTCATGAGAAAATGACTTCTGCTAGGCAGATTCTATCTCACTTAACCGAGCTTTATGGTGAGCATAGTAGAACTGCTAGATATGAGATATCCAAGCAACTTTTTGGTGCAAGGATGAAGGAAGGTGAGAAGGTTGGGGAACACGTTTTCAAAATGATATCCATGATCGAGAGATTGGATGCTCTTGATTTTAAAATGGATACCTCTTTCCAAACTGACCTTATCCTACAGTCTCTCCCTGATTCCTTCTCACAGTTTGTTATGAACTTCAACTGCAATGAGATTGCTTGTAATTTAGCTGGGCTAATGAACAAACTTGTGACCGCTCAGTCTCAGATGAAGACTCCGCGGATGAAGGAGTCTGCTCTTGTGATTTCTTCTGGACCTCGGAGGTCTAAGAATAAGAAGAAAAAGACCAAGAAGCGGACTGGACCGCAAGCTAAGGACCTTAAGGGAAAGGGCAAGGCCCCGATGGTTCCGAAGAACAAGAAGAAGAAGGATGCTTGTCTCAAGTGCGGTGAGCTGGGCCACTGGGCTAGAGACTGTCCGATTCTTCATGGCACTTCGTCTGTAACTTTTAGTTTTGGAAACAAATTGTTCTGCTACTGTATTTTCTACTTCCTGGATACTTGATTCTGGTGCTAGCTCTCATATTTGTACCGTGAATCAGGATCTGGAACAAAGTAGGAAGCTTGGAGCTGGAGAAGTTATGATCATAGTCGGAAGCGGGCATAGTGTCGAGGCGACCGACATAGGATCACTTCTTTTGGGTTTAGAATCCGGTTTTGTTTTGACTTTAGAAGATGTACTTGTTTGGTCCAAGGGGCACAAAAACATTGTATCCATTCCGGTCATGGACCGAAAGGGATTTTCATTTTTCATTGGTGATGGTTCCTGCAAAATTTATTTTAGAAATAAACTAGTGGGTACTGCTACATTGTTGAATGGATTGTATCATCTAAATCTCAGCAACAAAGTAGTTGTGAATACTATGACAAGAAAACGTGGTAGGGATGAAACCAATCAAGTTTTGAAATGGCATCTTAGACTTGGTCATATTGGTCAGACCAAAGTTTACAAGATGGAAAAAGATGGACTTATGGGTCCATTGGGATCGGATCCCTTTCCTACTTGTGAATCTTGCCTTAAAGGCAAAATGACTAAGTCCCCCTTCACAGGGACTTTTGTAAGAGCCGCTGATAAACTGGGATTAATTCATACCGACGTATGTGGTGCTTTGGAAGCAGCACGTGATGGATATCAATATTTCATTACGTTTACAGATGATCATACTAGGTATGGTTATGTATACTTAATGAAACATAAATTCGAGGCCTTTGAGAAATTCCAGGAATTCAAGGCCCTAGTCGAGAAACAAACTGGTAATCATATCAAAGCACTTCGGTCGGACCGAGGTGGCGAGTATATGAGTACGGAGTTTGACGACTTCCTTAAAGAACATGGAATAGTTTCACAACTAGCACCTCCAGGTACTCCTCAGTTAAATGGTGTGTCAGAAAGAAGGAACCGGACCCTGTTGAACATGGTCCGTTCCATGCTGGGCTATACTGACTTGCCGATTTACCTGTGGGGGTATGCACTCCTGACTGCCGCTTATATCTTAAACAGATGTCCTTCCAAATCCATTCCTAAAACTCCACATGAGATGTGGGAGGGAAGGAAACCAAGTCTTAATCATATTAGGATTTGGGGATGTCCCGCCTATGTCAAGAAGACTAAGGTGGAAAAGCTGGAAGCTAGGTCTGCGAAGGGACGTTTCATTGGATTCCCGTCTGGGATGATGGGATATCTATTCTACATGCCTGAAGATCGAAAGATCGTTGTTGCTTTACAATCGCACTTCCTGGAAGATGAATTCATTCAGGAAGGCGGAGCTGGTAGAAGTATTTCTTTAGAATAATACAATGAAACTCCTCGGGAGACACCTGTGCAAGAAACTGGAACCGAACTTTCTGAAACACAAGTACAACCACCTCGTAGGTCTAGTAGGGTGTCTCATTTACCTGAGAGGTATGGGCTTGTGCACTTGGAGGAGTTGGGTCTCCATGAGGTTCCAAGTGATAGCCAAGAGACCGACCCGACGACCTATGACCAAGCGATGGTGGATGTAGACTCCGCGAAATGGCGTGAAGCTATGGAAGCTGAGATAGACTCGATGCATGTCAATCAGGTCTGGACTCTAGTAGACCGCACCAAGGGCATAGTGCCTATTGGGAACAAGTGGTGGTGATGGCAAGGTTGACGCCTATAAGGACAGGCTTGTGGCAAAGGGACTATACCCAGAAGGAAGGGATCGATTACCACGATACCTTCTCGCCCGTAGCCATGATCAAGTCTATTCGCATGATGCTTGCTATAGCCGCCTACCACGATTATGAGATATGGCAAATGGACGTAAAGACGGCTTTCCTTAATGGATTCCTCAAGGAGGAAATCTATATGGAGCAGCCTAAAGGCTTTGTGTCCGAAGTCGATATTCAGAAAGTGTGCAAGCTTTAGCGTTCCATTTATGGACTGAAGCAACCGTCGCGTAGTTGGAACCTTCGTTTTGACGAGGCAATCAAAGAGTTTGATTTCGTGAAAAATGAGGAGGAACCTTGTGTATACAAGAGGGTTAGTGGGAGCAAGATCGCATTCTTAGTACTATATGTAGATGACATTCTACTAATAGGAAATGATGTGGGAATGCTCAGTTCTGTGAAAGCTTGGCTTTCGAGTAATTTCTCCATGAATTACTTGGGAGAAGCAACCTATATTCTTGGTATTCGACTCTACCGGGATAGAGCGAAGAGAACTGATACGAAATTGAGTAGTCCAACTAAAGAAAACGAAGCACGGATCGACATAAATGGCCTTACAACACGTCATGCACGTACGACGACATTTTTAGGCGAGAAAACGGACATAAGACGTAAAAAGAATGTCCAACCTACCGGAAATGTCCACCCGGCCGGAAAATATCCAGCCTGCCAGAAAAAGTCACGCGTGCCGGAAAATGCCGAGCACTGCCGGACGGACTCGACCGTATCGTCCGGAACGGTCGAGTCTTGCTCGTCCTAATGACCAAGGTCATTGTCGGCCGAACCCGACCGTGCGGGAGACACGGCCGAGTCCTACTCGCCCACAACTACCGGAACCCATCGCCCGACGCCCGACCGTGTTCCAGGACACGATCGAGTCCCGCCAACGTCCTTGTCACGCCGCACGGCCGAAGCCGCCGGTCCTTGTTGCGCGCCGTGCCGAGTCCGCCAAACGTCCCTATCGCGCCGAGTCATCGCCGGACGATCCAGCATCGGACGCCCTGTCGTGCCGCGGCCGTGTCGATCGGACACGGTCGACTCCCATCCGGCCGGATCTGCGCGCAAGGCCGTGTCAAGCGACACAGCCCGTGTCCGGCAGCCAGCCTACTTTTTTTAATTGCTGATTTTTGTGTGTTTTGTCTTCTCTTTTCCTTTATTTACTTATTTTAGGGTTTGTGTTCCCATGTTTTGTGATGTATATTTCTTTTTCTTATTTTATTTGATTTGTTTTGATTATTCAAAGATTTTGTAATCTTTGAATTATTTTCTTTAACTTTTAGGTAGACTTGAGGTTTGCTATATATAGCTTGTATAAGCATTGTAATATAGAGAGTATTATGAATGTTGAATGTGAAAGAATACACTTTGTGTTTCTATCATTGGTAAATGATTTTTACCGAACCTTGATTTTTATTCGACGCGTTTTCGAGTATTAATCCGATTGATTCTCAATAGGTCTTGGGAAGAAATCACCTTATCGAGTTATAGGTCTAATTCGATAAACTCTTGTTCTTGATCGTTCAAGTCTTCTTGTTCGATATTTTTATTGTTATATCCGATATTATTCCCATAAAATACATCCAAACACACCCATACTCGTAAAAAGACTTCCGCTACGATATTCCTACGCGCACTCCGACCGATACGCATCCGTCTCTCCCGGAGAATTCGTATCATAAGTGGTATCGGAGCCCAAGGTCATCTCCTTGGACGAGGTATTCAACAATTTCTTGTGAAGAACTATCTCTTGACTCTAGCCATACCGATTCTGGAACTAAAATGGAGGAATTTGATTTCTTCTGGTCTCACTTGGCTACCGCCATTGATGGAGTTTTTGACAGTTCTTGTCAATGGGATGACGAAAATTTACCTGTGCCGCCACCGCCGTCTTCCCCAGTTTTGGCAGCCCTGATTGTCGCTAGTACAGCAGTACCGGATCAAGATCCAGCTACCCATGTCTCACAACCACCACGCCACACGACCGCCGCCACGATGGACCACCAGTCATCCACCATAATCCACATCCCCACGACCATACTTCCTGAAATCCATGATTATGATGGGTCACCTATTTTCGATAAAGATGAAGAACAGTGCTATATTTATCCAGTGGTTCCTGTTTATGATACCGAGCCTAAAGACGAGCCTTTCCAATATTTTGATGTGAAAGACGATTACGAGGCAATTTTCTTCATTTTTGAAATTACATCCGGTGAGTTCAACCACGATGATAAAGGCTTTGCCTCGCAAAATAATTATCATTTTTATGTTAATCATGATAGTTATTTTGTCGGTTGCGCTTTGAAATATCCATTCGTTTATCACCTCAAAGTTCTGCGCCACACTCGAACGTCCGATATTTTTGGGCTTATTATCTGTTTGGTGACTTTCTTTTATCCCTTTGGAGATGAGATCAATGCCGATTCGAGGATGAATCGCTTTAAATGGGGAGGGAATGATACGAAATTGAGTAGTCCAAATAAAGAAAACGAAGCACGGATCGACATAAATGGCCTTACAACACGTCATGCACGTACGACGACATTTTTAGGCGAGAAAACGGACATAAGACATAAAAAAAATGTCCAACCTATCGGAAATGTCCACCCGGCCGGAAAATATCCAACCTGCCGGAAAAAGTCACGCCTGCCGGAAAATGCCGAGCACTACCTGACGGACTCGACCGTATCGTCCGGAACGGTCGAGTCTTGCTCGTCCGGAACAGCCAAGGTCGGCCGAACGGCCGTGCCGGAGACACGGTCGAGTCCTACTCGCCCACAACTACGGAACCCACGCCTGGCCCGACCGTGTTCCAGGACACGATCGAGTCCTGCCAAATGTCCTTGTCACGCCGCACGGTCGAGTCGCTGCCGGTCCTTGTCGCGCCGCGCCCGTGCCGAGTCCGGCCAAACGTCCCTATCGCGCCGAGTCATCGCCGGACGATCGGCCGCCGGACGTCCACTGTCGCCGCAGCCGTGTCGATCGGACCGCGGTCGAGTCACTTGCCGGCAGGATGCGCGCGCGGCCCGTGTCAGCGACACGGCCGTGTCCGACAAACGGCTTACTTTTTTAATTGCTGATTTTTGTGTGTTTTGTCTTCTCTTTTCCTTTCTTTACTTATTTTAGGGATTGTGTTCCCATGTTTTGTGATGTATGTTTCTTTTTCTTATTTTATTTGATTTGTTTTGATTATTCAAAGATTTTGTAATCTTTGAATTATTTTCTTTAACTTTTAGGTAGACTTGAGGTTTGCTATATATAGCTTGTATAAGCATTGTAATATAGAGAGTATTACGAATGTTGAATGTGAAAGAATACACTTTGTGTTTCTATCATTGGTAAATGATTTTTACCGAACCTTGATTTTTATTCGACGCGTTTTCGAGTATTAATCCGATTGATTCTCAATAGGTCTTGGGAAGAAATCACCTTATCGAGTTATAGGTCTAATTCGATAAACTCTTGTTCTTGATTGTTCAAGTCTTCTTGTTCGATATTTTTATTGTTATATCCGATATTATTCCCATAAAATACATCCAAACACACCCATACTCGTAAAAAGACTTCCGCTACGATATTCCTACGCGCACTCCGACCGATACGCATCCGTCTCTCCCGGAGAATTCGTATCAAGAACAATAGGTCTTTCCCAAGCCCTCTATATAGATAAAATCATAAAGCGATTTAAGATGGATGATTCTAAAAGAGGGTTCCTACCGATGCAACATGGAATAAAACTCTCCTTGAAGATGTGTCCTCAAAGTGAGGAACAACGAAAGGAAATGAGTAATATACCATATGCTTCGGCCGTAGGTAGCCTTATGTATGCTATGTTGTGTACAAGACCTGACATCGCGCATGCTGTAAGCGTGGTGAGTAGGTTTCAGGCAAACCCAGGTAGGGAACATTGGACTGCCGTAAAGAACGTTCTCAAGTACTTAAGAAGGACTAAAGATATGGTTCTGATGTATGGCGGTGGAGAATTGGATGTGGTGGGATACACTGAATCGGACTTCCAAGGACTGAAGGATGACTCGATGTCTACTTCTGGCTACATATTTACTCTTAATGGAGGAGCAGTATCTTGGCGTAGCGCCAAGCAAACCGTGACTGCTGATTCCACCTATCAGGCTGAGTATCAAGCAGCCTCGGAGGCTTCCAAGGAAGGGTTCTAGATTAAGAAGTTTCTGGGAGAACTTCAAGTGATACCATGTGCCGAATCACTGTTCCATGTCTTTGCGACAACGACGGAGCTGTAGCGCAGGCCAAGGAGCCGAGGTTTCACAACAGCACCAAACATATTGAGAGGAAGTATCATCTCGTAAGAGAATTTGTTCGCAAGGGATACATTGTGCTGCACAGAGTAGACTCGGTTGACAACGTCGCCGATCCACTGACCAAGCCACTTTCTCAGACTAGCTTGGAGCGTCATCTGGAGAACATGGGTATTAGATACCATAGTGTATGGCATTGAATGCAAGTGGGATATTGTTAGGAGTATGCCCTCGAATGCCACTCAGAGGAGGTTGAGTGAGAGCATTGCACTTGTAATTATGTAAATCATTTATATAAGGCAAATGAATGTTTCTTTATTTACTGGTAGTTACTGGCATTCCTAACTCGTAAATAAACATATAGAAACTAGTCCGTGTATTTGAGAGCAAAACGTTCCAATCCTTATAGGATAAGGGGGTCGGCACTGATAGGTTATAGCTCAAATACTTAATCGTTCGCAAGTCGATGAAACTTGACTGGGCATTAAGTTTATGTGAAGACTTGTATGACATGTTATTTGACATGGAGAGTGCATGTCGAACACTAATGGTTAGTGGGAGCACACGTTATAGGTATACTAATTGGATTAGTATACTAACCGACTCACCCTTGATTCGTCACACGGATTTCACTCCGGGACAGTCAATGACGGAATCGAAAGGTTGTGATAGGTATTCGTGAACCTTCGACTTGAGGATTTAGTAGGGATGTGCTTGTGACGTCAAGATTTTTATTAGAGTAGTTCGACCCTATAAACCGGAAGGCGGGGGTCAACCTCGACGTGCATCTTGATGGGCAAGTAGCAGGTCCTACTGAAAAACAAGATAGAATTCTTTCTCCCGTTAGTGAGCGAGTTATATGTCCTATGCGGTTATTGGCAGATGAGATCATAAGTCTTTGGCCAAAGCATTGGAGCTAGTTGTATTAGATACACGACAACTCGATGATCTCGATTTGCATTAACGCATGCATAGCATCAAGTACAAATAAGGTTTGACTGACCGTGACCCTATAACTTGATCGGGACATTTGAAAGAAGGGTTTATACGTATACTGGCATTCACGACAGAATGGTTCTTGAATGATCCCAATCATTCGTTCTCAGTTGGGGTACAGTGTAGGCCGCCAGGCTGGCTAGGTGGTGCTACTACTCTTTGGTTCCTCCCATTGCTGACTGAGACGAACCTACCGAGTCGCGCAATAGGGTTGACGACGGAATGAATCGAGCTTGTTCTCTCATTATAAATATTAGATATTGGATATCTAATTTATTGGACATTGGATGTCTAATTGATTTTGGGACATTGGATGTCTAAATTAATTTATTGGATAAATTAATTTACGGCCTAATGAATTAAATATATTACTGGATGATTAATTTAATTCATGAATATAATTATTTCTTGGAGAAATTAATTATGTTATTTTATATTTGATATGATTAATTAATTAGATTAATTAAACGACACAAATACATCGGAACGGAATAGGAGTTTATCTGTTTGGACTCACGGGAGTCCGAAACGAACCGAACTCGTCCCGGCTCCTTCTAGATGACCATCCCATTTTTCCTCCTCTTTCCTTTGGTCATAGTCTTCACCTTAGTTGGTGGATGACTTGCATTATCAAGGGAACAAGTTCTTTTAATTAATTCATTTTAATTATTTGGTCTTGATTTGGGAGGATTTGATGGGGAATAAAATGAAGACTCTCATCACTTGTTTGAACAAGCTTCCAAACGTGAGGATAGCGAGAGAGAGATAGACTTTGAGTTTAACACTCATCTCCATCTTCTTCACTCACTTCTTCTTCATTTTTCTTGGAGAAAAATTGAGAGAAAATTATTGAGAGATATATTATACACTTAGTGTGTAGTAATAAAAGCTTCATCACTTGATTCTAGCCGTAACCTTAGAGGTTAATCGAGTGTTGTTGTTCCGATCGTCTTTTCGGCGCGTGGCAAGTAGAGACGCGGTGTTTTTGGTGTTGGATTGTTCAAGGGATTGGAGCGGATTGAACTCGTAGAGATCAAACTAAAGCTTGGGGAATAGCTCAAGAGAAGGTTACCATTTAATCAACGGACTTCGAGGGTTAGTTTCTTACGACTCTTGTTTTTCGTTTACATATTCGTATATACGTAGCTCGATCGATCCTCGTAGGGATTCGGATCGAATTAATTTTTGTTTTACCGCTTCCGCTGGGCCGTCGTTTTTAGGCACCGAATCCCAACAGACTATATTTAAGAGTCAAGGTCAAACGCTCTCTCATGTCGTTATGTATCTTCCAAGAACCGTATTCGGTCATGGTTAGCTTTATGTAGCCATATCAAGAGTGAAGATCGGGAAAGACTAGAAATCTTTTGTTGCGATGAGAATTGTGTAATCATAAACAGAACAAATAGTGTAGTTTATAAAGAAGTATTACTAAATTATAATGAACGATTTACATATTATATATTTACATAAGAGTTCTTTTTTGTGTTCCCGTGTAATTACACGGGTGTTATACTAGTTAGCATATATTAGCGTATTCGGTATACGTTGAACAGGATCGAGGTGAGATAGATTCTTCTGTACTGACTATAAGAAGAACGTACATCTCGGATAATTATTATTTCTTAATTCTAGTGATTAATATTTAATTATATATATTTAATATTTATTGCTTTGATTTATCATGGGTGAGAGCCACAATGATTGACTCAATATGCTCGATATTTTGGGCAATATTATTATTTATATGATAATTAATATTATAGCTAGAAATCGTGTCCCGACCAGTCGGGTTGATCATGTCCCTTGAGGCATTCGAAAGGATTATTATATTAAAGCCTGCAGGTGGAATTAATTTTCCGATATAATAATAAAGGTCGAGTGGTATACTCATGTATAATACATTAATTAATTAAAAGCTGTCAGTAGCTTAAATTAATTAATGGACATGGAATATCTTAAACACGGGAAATAATTAATTTAAAAAGGAGCCCAGTTTCGTAATTTGGGATTTTGGTAGGAAGTGCAATATTAACTTATTAGTGGACTAAGTTGATATTAATAGAGTCTTAATATTAGGAAGAGTCCTAATATGGGAAGAAAATATCTATTAAGAGTCCTTACCATATCCTCCTTAAGGTCCCTAGAGTAGCCCAAAACACCTATAAATAGGAGACTTGGGATGGCCGATTTTCTACCATTATTATTGCCCAAGAAATCGATTTTTTTGTGTGTGTTTTAATTATGGATCTTGACTTGTGTCTTGGATTCCACAATTTGGTTAACACAATATTTTTCTAAAATACTCAAAATATTCAAGAAAAATAGAGAGAACAAAAAAATCGTGAGTTTCTTGAGAAGAAAGGTTCGGCCGATCCATATAGTGCTCCAAGTAGTCCGGTAGATTGTTGCCCACACGACATCCGGACGTAGACGGGATATACTCTAGAAGATCTTGAGGTAGAAATACAAGAAGATCGGAGAGGAACACGAAGAGGACATAAATCGATCAAGAAGGGATTTTCTACCACTTCGCGTCAAAGGTAAAAATTACCGACTCCCATGCGTAAATATGTTTATTTAATTGTTTATTAATCTGTTTAGTGAATTAGTTGACAAGCCTAAATAGATCCGGTTTTTGCGTTGGTTAGTTTATAAAACCTTTTATTAAATTATCACCAACAACTTGCTTCCGCTGCGTTTTATATTCCATCAATTGGTATCGGAGCCGGTCTTTAGGTTCTGTTCAATTTAATTAATTTGGTGATTAATATGCTAGCAATTAAATATTCGTATAATATGATTTTTTGGAATATTTTGCTAGAATTTGTCTTGCAGGAAAATATGATCCAATTATCATGGCTATGTGATGTTTTTATTTATTTACGTGTTTTGGTAATTTGGCCCGTTTTTGTGGCATGTATAAGTTTTTCCCGTGAGAAAACCAACGGGTAGAATAAGATTTATTTTTTCTTGTAATTTGATGTAAATTCGATGTATTTTATTTTGAATAAAATTGTAATCGGGTTGGAACACTCAAAGTACGAAAGAAAAAGAAGTCCAGCGTGAAGAGGAGTCCCGATCGGACGAACCAACCGGGACCAGCAAGGAGACGATCGGCGGCTCGGCCAGCAGTACAGTCCGGGCAGGTCGGTCAGTCCGGGCAGGTCGGTCAGCTCGGGCAGCTCGGGCAGCCCGGGCGTGACGGGCGGCGGCAATGGCGATTCGAGCGGCAAGAGGCCAAATTGTCCGATTCGGGTCGTTCGATTCGTTTTTCCGCGAGATGCTTGAAGCAGTGGGAGCAAACGAGCCAAAGATTTTCTCGTTATTCAGAACGAGGAATAAAAAGCCATGATAATTGGATATAATTGTCCAATTTTATTATTTGTTGGTTTTTATTGTTTTGATGTATGTCATGTATGGATGTATGCGTGATATGTTTCCTTGCATGTTAGGACTTGAAAATTAAAAACCTTAATTTTTCAAAATAACTAAGTGATTTTAAATTGATTTTTCAAAATCAAATTGGCCTCCATAATTGGTTTAAATTGTGAACATGCGCATTGACATTAGAGTCTTCCTCCACATCGGATGTGCTAATTATTGGCTCACTGGTTTTAAACTTCAAATTTGATAACAAAAAGGTGAATATTATTTTTTATGATAGGACCTCTCCATCTGTAGGACTATTATCATTAAATAATATTCTAAGGTTTGTTAAATTATGGTGTTCACTTAGGTGTATTAATTAATAAGCTCCCCATCGGAGTCTATGTTAATTAAATACATGGCAAAGAGGAACCAACTATTAATTTTACTTGTCAAAATATGTCTTGGCTAGATAGTAAAATTAAAGACGTTAAAATCTACTTGAAAAAGTATATGTAAACGTCCACACTATCGTGGCTTGCATGTGCGTTTTTTCAAGGTGTTGGTTGATTGCATATATATTGTTTTAAGGTTTTTTCAATATATTTTGCGTCAAATTATGTGATGAATGGTGTTTTTAATTTTATTCTCAGATGTCTTTCAATCCACTAGCTGTTATTTTCATAGAAAACAAACTTGATGGCACTAACTTTGCCAACTGGAAAAGAAATCTTGATATTGTCTTGACTGCCGAGGGGCATAAATTTGTTTTAACTGAGGAGAGTCCTTTGGAACCAGAACCGGATGCCACTCCTGAAGAGTTGGCTGAATTCCGGAAATGGAAAAAGTCTGATGAGATGGCTCACTGTTACATTTTGGCTCCATTGACAAATATATTGCAGCATCAGCATCAGACGATGGGCTCGACCACGGAAATGATGAAAAATATCACAGAGATGTTTGGTCATCAGAACCGGGCGGCTAGGCAAAATGCGATGAGGGTTATGATGACAACCCAAATGTCTGAAGGGACCCCAGTAAGGGATCACGTTCTTAAAATGATGTCTCATTTGAACGAACTGAGCATACTGGGGGCCACTATCGATGCGGAGTCGCAGGTCGATATTATCCTCGGCAGTTTACCAAGAAGCTTTGAGCAGTTCCGCCTCAACTACAATATGAATCATAGGACTTACACATTGGCGGAACTTCTGACAGAGCTTCAATCTGCCGAGGGTCTCTTCAAACAAGGTTATCATCAAATTCTTGCGGCAACCTGTGCTGCTTCTTCAAAACCCAAATGGGGAAAGAAGAAAGAGCAGGTTGACCAGAAGCAAGTGGCGACCTTCAAAGCTAAGGGCAAGGCTCCTCAGTCAAAAGATCCTCAGCCGGAAGCGAACAAAAAGCCGAAGGGCAAGTGTTTCAACTGCGGTCTGAAAGGACATTTCAAGAGTGACTGCCCTAAGAAAGGTACGTCTCATGCACTAGTAGTCAAAACATGTTTGGCTGCCTGTTCCATCACTTCGTGGATAGTGGATTCGGGCTCCACTGATCATGTTTGTTATGACTCGCAGGGGTTCCAAGTAAACAAGGTACTTAATAAGCTGGGGCGACTATTCCAGGCTGAAGGCTATTGCAGTGGGAGTCGTGCAGCTAAAAGTTGATGATAAGATTTTAGTTCTTAATAATGTATTATTGGTACCCAATTTTAGAATGAATTTGATTTCAGTTTCTAAATTGCGTCGTGATGGATATTCAGTTTCTTTTGAAGATAATGCAGTTATTAAAAGAAACGGTGAATATGTTTGCACGAGTACTTATAATGAAGGACTTTATATCATTAATGCTGCACCAGCTCCCTTGCATACTTATAAATCACTTAATTCTTTGACTAATCCTAATAAAAGAAAAGAGCCTTCGAGCATAAATCCAACATATTTGTGGCATTTATGATTGGGTAATATTAACCTTAGAAGGATTCAAAGATTGGTGAGCAATGGCCCATTGGATTCGCTCCAAGTTGAGTCATTTCCAACCTGCGAATCCTGTCTAGAAGGTAAAATGACTAAAAAGGCTTTTCAAAGCAAAGGAAATCGTGCACAAAAGGTGTTGGAATTGGTTCATACCGATGTATGTGGTCTAATGAACATTCAGGCTAAGGGTGGTTTCGAATACTTCATCACGTTTATAGATGATTATTCGAGATATCGATACATCTATTTGATGCGACGTAAGTCTGAATCTTTTGATAAGTTCAAAGAATTCAAGGCTGAAACGGAGAAGCGTCATGGGCAGAGTATCAAGTCACTACGATCTGATCGTGGTGGCGAATACCTTAGTGGAGAGTTTTTGGATTTCTTGGCACATGAGGGGATTACTTCCCAACTCACAGTGACTGGTACACCACAACAAAATGGTGTTGCTGAACGAAGGAATCGTACTTTATTAGAGATGGTTAGGTCAATGATGAGTTATTCTGATTTGCCTATTTCGTTTTGGGGATACGCCTTAGAAACAGCGGTGTACATTCTAAACTTGGTGCCTTCGAAATCAGTTCCAAAAACACCCACAGAACTGTGGAATGGGCGCAAGCCGAGTCTAGGACATGTTCGGATTTGGGGTTCTCCAGCACACATGCTGAATAAGGAAGCTGATAAGTTGGCATCTCGTACAGAAGTACGAGTGTTTGTAGGATATCCTAAGGGAATGAAGGGTGGCTTATTCTACAGTCCTAAAGACCAGAAGGTCATTTTTAGCACCAATGCTCGGTTCTTGGAGGAGGACTATGTGATAAGCCACAAGCCTAGGAGTGAGGTCATTCTAGAAGAACTTAGGGACGAGATTTCGACAATACCAATTGTGCAAACACCTATTGTACCACGTATCGACACTAGTGTGGATACTCAAACTAAAGACACGCCTCGTCATAGTGGGAGGGTTGTTCGTCAACCCGAATGTTTCATCGGCGTGGGAGCATCTTAGGACTAAACCCCGGACCAGGATGAAACGGATCCATGTACGTACAAACAGGCAGTTCAAGACAAGGATGCTGAATCCTGGCAAACAGCAATGGAATCCGAAATGGGATCTATGGATTCTAACCAAGTGTGGGAGCTAGTAGAGCTACCCAATGGAGTAAAACCCATTGGAAGTAAGTGGGTCTACAAGCGTAAGAGAGGATCGAAGGGAAGGTTGAAACCATCAAAGCAAGGCTTGTTGCGAAAGGTTACACTCAGAAGGAGGGCATCGACTACGATGAGACTTTTTTGCCAGTGGCCATGCTTAAATCGATTCGGATTCTCTTAGCTATAGCTGTGCATTTGGACATGGAGATTTGGCACATGAATGTCAAGACTGCGTTCTTGAACGGGAGTCTTGATAAGGAAATCTATATGCGCCAACCTGAAGGATTCATTGCTGAAGAAGAGGAGCACTTAGTGTGCAAGCTTAACAGAGCCATTTATGGTCTTAAGCAAGCATCAAGGTCTTGGAACATGCGATTTGATGAGGTCATTCAATCGTATGGTTTTGAACAGTGTCCTAGTGCGGTTTGTGTATACAAAAAGTGCGATGGAAACGTGCTGGTGTTTCTTGTACTAAACGTAGATGATATACTTCTAATTGGAAACAATGTGAAGGTATTATCAAACGTAAGGGTATGGCTGTCTGAGCAGTTTGATATGAAGGATTTGGGAGAATTTGGGCACATCCTTGGTATTAAGATCTTTCGAGATCGCAAGAAAAGGATGTTGTGCTTATCTCAGGTGTAATACCCGGTTGTAATTCAGTCATTATCATTCAGTAATTTCATTCGGTGATTGTCACTCAGTGGATTTTCACTCATTTATAATCATTCATCAATCATGTTCATTCACCGTGTTCACCGTTCGGAAAAACTTCGAGTTGTGTATCGTTATTGTTCATTGTTTCAACTTTCCTCATATGAGTTCGACTTTATTAGATCACCATTAATTTTTGGTAACTCCAAAAATTCTAAATCTTTGCAATATTATAGAGTATCGAGTTATCTTTGCAATGGTTCAAACGGTGAGTCAATCGGAGTCCGGACGAGAGAGTTATGGTCGTTTTAGCTCACCCGCTCATTTTTTAGTTATTGGCCGATCACTGCCGACCGAACTCGGCCGTGTCGTCCGACACGGCCCGTGCTGTACTCGTCCGGAAATGCCGAAGTCTCGCCACGTGACTCGACCGTGTTATGCAGCACGGCCGAGTCGAACTCTTCCGGATAAGCCAAAACCGATCGCTTGACGCCCGACCGTGTTCCAGACACGGCCGAGTCAATGCCGAAGTCCGTCGGACAGTCACTATCGGAAGGCCCTTGGCGCCGAGACCGTGTCAAGCGGGACACGGTCGAGTCCCTTCCGCCAATCAGGCGCCGCGACCGTGCCGATCGGCACGGCCGTGTCCGACAGGCGCCAACCCCTATAAATTCGTTTTTTGAGCATTTCAGCCCATTCCTTCCATTTCTTCCACCTTCATACGAGAGAGAGAGGCTTGAGGGAGAAAATTCTCTTCACCTATCACTTGAGTGTGGTTTTTAATCATTTTCATTCGGTTGTGAAGTTTGGATACTCGATTAAACTCGTGTTCTTCGGATCGAAGTGGTTGGATCTTCAAGAGGTAATTTCTTCAACACCTTGGATTTCGATTCTATGTTGAGATATGATGTTTTGGACGTTATAATCATGTTATATGAAGGGATATGTATATGATTATGAGTTTGTATAAGGATTCATTGGATTATTGAGGGATTATTCAAGAACAAAATTAATATAGAGTTGAAAATTGGGGTTTTAGATTAATTGTCGTTATAATCACGTTTTCGGATATTCATTTCGGATTATTGATCATTTGGAAGATGTTTATTGGTTTGAAACACCTCTTGGGGAATTTGATAGTGGCTCATTGAGATTTGATTGTAAACAATCGGAGTTTGGCCACAACGTATTCGATATAATGCCCCAATGAACTTAGTTTAATCGTATCGACGTTTTGAGTTCGTTATATTCGTGTTTGATTCGTATATTGAATGGGTTGTTGGATATTGTATAATTCAAGGTTGTTCGAGCGACCGATATCTCAATTAGGACGTTGTTCGTGGAAGGATAATTGTCACCGGTATTGTGTAAGTTAATTCTTACTCGGTTAAAAGGATATTCATCCCTTTTGTTGTTGTTCATTCATAATCATAACTCATTCATCATTATATTAACCGTATCAAAATTTGTTGTTGTCAATTAATCACTTGACCATAAGGAACGACGGTTCCAATCTTTTCATTGAGCTGTCATTTATTTCATTACCATTCCACCTCGGTGAGTCATTATTCATTTTCGATGTCACTTTTGTTATATCGTGGCATTCCAGGTCATACTGGCATGCCGGTTGGTATGTGTTGGATTTTCATGTCGGGCACGTTTAAGTCGTGTGTTGGTTGTTGGCCTCACATTGGACTGTGCACACGAGTCATATTGTCTCGTGAGACTGATTAGGTACAAGACCACACGGGTATTCGATCGATACTCGTTGGTGGCTTGTGCACGGACACATTTCCATCCCGGGCGTAGTGTGGTGCCACCCTTTGAGCCGTACTGTTAGTTGATTCATATAGCATGTTTGATTGCGTATGTTTCGACAGGATATTTCATAACTTCAGATATAATCATGATTGTGTATTTTCAACCCTTGAGGATTGTTGTTCTTTGTAACTGACCCCGTTTGGGGATTTTGTTTTTCAGGTCTTGGCAAGGCAAAAGTACAGGGAGAACACGCTGACGTCGAGGAGTCCCAGTGATACTAGTAGGGGGCCCCGATCTTTCAGTTATTCATGTTATTGTCCTTTATTTTCCACTGCAGACTTTCATTTGAATACTCCGTTTCATTCAGTGTTGTGTATTTTATCTTCATATAAAATACACTAGTATTCGGTATTGTCCTGGTGTGTTGTAACTAAACTCCTCATCGGAGTAATTATTGTTGTATGTAGTTCGGTACTACATTTATCTTGTGTAATTCATTCATTTTCATTTGCCTGGTGGGTCCCAGTTGGGGATCTACGGCACTGTAATATCCGCCTAGTTTGGGGTGTTACAGAGTTGGTATCGGAGAGTGGTTTTGAATACTACCTTCCGAGTCATGTCTCATTTGAAATCATCGTCATCGGACTAGTATCATTGGACTTTCGCGTCACGTGTGACCTGTGCAGATGCCGAGCCAATCAGACCGAAAGAACTGTAAGACTTCTAACGCCATGGTATAATTTCTGGCAATTATCATTCATTCATAATTCATCAATTAACAATCCTCAAACATCATCATTCATTGTGATTAGGACGATCATGTTAACTCATTAATCACTTAATCCATTCCATTACTCAGTTAATAATCAGGACGATCATGTTAACTCATTAATTACTCAATTCATTTCATTACTCAGTTGTCAATCTGGATGATCATATTATCAATCTTGTTAAGTTATTCAAGATAATCATTTTAAGAATTTCATCAGATAATCATGTAACTTCATAAATCATTCATATAATCACTAAGTTAGAGCATGTATACTCATTTTCATCATCTCATGACATAATCATAACGTGCTAATCATGCGGAAATATAATCATTATGCGACCTTCCTACTTCAAGATGGAGAGAGGCTGTCGAGGATGCACGGGGAGAGGCGCGGTGCGGACCGAAACCCGAGAAATAATCACTGTTGCCGGAAATCGTGCCTGGACTCGGCTTGATCGGAAGATGTTCGGGTTGATCCACTCACTTTTATGCAGCTATGATGACCCATGTGCGGTTGCTCAATCATCATTGCGCCACTCGACCGGATTAATCGAGAGAACTCTCTGTATGAGCCAGTGCTAAGGAAAGTGCTTGAACAACAACCTTCATTTGTCACAAGAAATCAACGAAGCGTAATCAATCCGAAGGCGGTCAGTCAACCTTCAAGAAGCCTCGTGAGTCCTATCGTTTCGAGCGACCTCCTACGGCGCATAATCGTGCGGGATCTCATTCCCGAGCGGCCTTCGGCCATCACCTGTTTCAATTGTGGAACGCCGGGTCATTTCAGCACTGAGTGTCTGAAACCGTCTATCACGTGCTATACTTGTGGGAATTTTGGGCATAAGGCCCGTTTTTGCCGAAAGGACTCCAAGTCGGCTCCGGCGGCATCTCGTGCCCAAGCAACCAGCGCTTTAATCGATCGCTTTGTCATCGTCGTTTAAGGCAATGGAAGCAAATAGAGTTGGAGCTCGTCTTTATCAGATGGGAGCGTCCGGTTCGGGGGCCGGCAAGTCCCAGATTCATATGATGAGGAGGATCGACGATCTGGTGGCCCGAATGATTTCAGATATACTCGTAATTTTATTTCAACTTGTGTGTACCTTTTGATGCTGGTACACCGCATTCTTTCATTTTCAAATCATACTTGAATAGACTTATTTCGGGATAGTTCTATTGCTTGTGGACCTCATACCATCGGTCTACCTGACGATGGAAGAATTTTCGGAATCATACCGAATTAAGCTTAATGACCGCGATTGGTTGATGGATCTAATCGTGGTGAACTTATCTTAGGACGATGTAATTTTCGGTATTAGTTGGTTTGATCCTCTTGATACTATCCTCAGTATTTGTTAGCGTTTGGTCGCTATCTTTTCGTCGTTGGTTGTCGAATGTGCGCTTCAGGGAAGTAATCCCCGTTGTTCCAGAAGAAGTATTATTATGACGAAAGCAGAGAAATTCTGCAATCGAACTATTCAATCATTCATTGTATCATTCTCATCGATTGGCCTTTCTAAGGAAATCGAGTTATTCAATCATTCCTTGTATCATTTCCATCGATTGGCTTTTCTAAGACAATCGAGTCATTCAATCATTCATTGTATCATTTTCATCGATTGGCCTTTCTAAGGCAATCGAGTTATTCAATCGTTCATTGTATCATTTTCATCGATTGGCCTTTCTAGGGCAATCGAGTTATTCAATCATTCATTGCATCATTTCCATCGATTGGCCTTTCTAAGACAATCGAGTCATTCAATCATTCATTGTATCATTTTCATCGATTGGCCTTTCAAAGGCAATCGAGTTATTCAAACATTCATTGTATCATCTTCATCGATTGGCCTTTCTAAGGCAATCGAGTTGTTCAATCATTATTGGTATCTCTTTTTATCGATTGACCATTCTAGGGCAATCGAAGTGTTCAATCATTCGTGGTATCATTGTCATCGATTGACGATGTATTTCCAGACGAGTTATCTGGTTCTGATGCGACCCCCACACGATACGCTATGGTAACCGACACCGCTAGATGAATTCGTTCCCAGGATGTTTCCAAAATAAGTAAAATGGGGCTTTACTTCCAAACCTCTACGTGACACGCCGTAGCAACTCGGAAGGGGTGAAATATAAATACTAACAAGATTGCACTTGATAAGTATATAAATCACACAAGGGATGTTTTGGAGACATACTCAACAAAACAAGAAAGCACTCACAAAGGTTTGTTAATACAAACACTCTCAAATTCATAAAATCTTTGCTGTCCTCTTACAATGAAACTTCAAGGCTATTTATAGCCAAAATCTTACACCTAACTCTAGTGTGAACAAGGAAACAACTAGAAACCTACAAAATAGAAAAATCAACATTCAAAGATCCTAAAATCTGATACAAAGTCAGTCAACATATGTTTAGGTGACAAAATATCAAAGACCAAGATTTTAAGGTGTGAAAACAAGGACAACAAGTCACCATAAATCTGATGCTGTCTGTTTTGTCATTTCTGAGCTCCAATGTCTCCGAATTTGGTCCTATGGTCTGAACAATATTTGTAGCTCTATTTCTTAACTTTCCATAGACACCTGAATCACCTGAATCGGATTTCGGACGAGTAAGTTATGGCCAAAATACGAGACTGCTGCGTGTCAGTCTTACGCGCGGGAATTTGATCCTTGTTTGTTTGTTCGTCTTTTCCGATCGTCTTCGACATTAATATTACACGACTCGATTATATACAACTCAAAATATAAAAATACAACTCAAGAAATACAATTCAAATTAAAATACACCAAGATAAAATAAACGAAAAACTTATTGTTCGACAACTTCGACACTACTCACGAATTTGTTGTCTTTGATAACATAGTTATTTTTAAACATATCAATGATGAGTGTCGATAAATTATTTTTGAACTTCTTTGATCGAGACCTCGTTATTGGTCCAGTCGGCATGCTCAAGTCCTCATCCGGGTTCTTCATAATATCTTGATTCACATCATTCCCCTCTGCTCTCAAAAGGATTCGCCTCGAATCAAATTTCAAAAGGACTTAAGTCAGCAACATTGAAAGTAGTGGAAACATTATACTCACGGGTAGATCTACTTTATAGGCATTGTCGTTAATCCGCTCTAAGATCTGGAACGGTCCATCTCCCCTTGGCATTAGCTTGGATTTTCTTTGAATGGGAAATCGTTCTTTCCTCAAATGAACCCAAACCCAATCACCTGGTTCAAAGAGTACTTGTTTGCGTCCCTTGTTCTTCATTCTTGCATTGTGTTCGTTGCGCTTCTCAATTTGTTCACGAACTTTGGCATGTAATTGCTTCACCATCTCCGCCTTTTTCTTGTCGTCAAGGTTACTCCTGTCATCTATTGGAATAGGCAACAAGTCTAAAGGAGTTATTGGATTAAAACCATACACGATTTCAAATGGCGAAAATGTCGTAGTAGAATGTACGGTTCGATTATAGGCAAACTCGATAAATGGTAAAGATGTTTCCCAATTTTTCAAATTTTTGTTAACAATAGTTCGCAACAATTGACCAAGCGTTCGGTTAACAACCTCGGTTTGACCATCAGTTTGGGGATGACATGTTGTAGAATAAAGCAATTTCGTCCCCAATTTTGCCCATAAGACTCTCCAAAAATGACTCAAAAATTTGGTGTCTCTATCGGATACGATGCTTTTGGGCATACCATGCAAACGAACAATTTCTTTGAAAAATAGATTAGCAATATGTGTGGCGTCGTCCGTTTTATGACATGCAATGAAGTGTGCCATTTTGCTAAATCTATCAACTACAACAAAAATGGAGTCACAACTGGATTTCGCCCTGGGTAATCCTAATACAAAGTCCATAGAAAGATCAACCCAAGGTTCGGAAGGTACCGAAAGTGGCATATACAAACCATGCGGCAACACTCGTGATTTTGCTTTCCTACAAACAATGCATGAATTTACAACTTTAAAAACATCATGTTTCATTTTTGGCCAAAAGAAATGTTCATGCAATATTTCGTAAGTCTTAGCAATCCCAAAATGTCCCATTAGACCTCCACTATGTGCTTCTCTTACCAATAATTCCCGTGTTGAACAAAAAGGAATGCAAAGTTTATTTTCACGGAACAAGAATCCATTATCCCGATGAAATTTTTCTACTCCTTTTTTCTCGCAAGCGACATAAATATCGTGGAAATCTTTATCCCCCTCATATGCTTTTTTCAATAAATCAAATCCCAAAAGTTTACAAGAAAGTGTATTGAGTAATATATACCTTCTTGACAAAGCGTCGGCGACAATGTTTTCCTTACCTTGTTTGTATTTGATGATGTAAGGAAAGGATTCAATTTCCTCTAACCACTTGGCATGTCTCTTGCTCAATTTACGTTGTCCTTTGAGATGCTTTAAGGATTCATGATCGGTATGAATCACGAACTCCTTAGGCCATAGGTAGTGTTGCCACGTACGTAGGGCTCGAACCAAAGCATACAATTCCTTGTCATAGGTCGGGTATTTCAATGTAGCTCCTCCAAGTTTCTCACTAAAATAGGCTATCGGCCTTTTTCCCTGCATTAATACTGCTCCTATTCCTACTCCTGAAGCATCACACTCAATTTCAAAGGTGTTAGAAAAATCAGGTAATGCTAAGACAGGTGCGGTGCACAATTTATCTTTGAGAGTGTTAAATGCTTTTTCTTGTTCATTTCCCCAATTAAACTTAGCATGTTTCTTGACAAGTTCGTTTAATGGGGCTGCAATTGTGCTAAAATCTTTTACGAAGCGTCGGTAAAACCCTGCTAGGCCATGAAAACTTCTTATCTCGGATGCGTTCGTTGGTCTAGGCCATTCTCGGATAGCCTTAACCTTTTCTTCATCAACTTTTATGCCGTCAGCACTAACGACATATCCAAGAAAAATAACTTCATTCATGCAAAAAGTACATTTCTTAAGACTAGCATATAATTGTTCCCTTCTCAAGGTAATTAAAGCTAATCTTAAATGTTCAACATGTTCTTCAACATTTTTGCTGTAAATGAGTATATCATCAAAGTATACAACAACGAATTTTCCGATGTATGCACGTAAAACATGATTCATTAATCTCATAAAAGTACTTGGTGCGTTCGTTAGTCCAAAGGGCATTACCAACCATTCGTATAATCCGTATTTAGTTTTGAAAGCCGTTTTCCATTCATCTCCTTCTTTCATACGAATTTGGTGATATCCTTTCATTAGGTCAATTTTAGTGAAAACACATGAACCATGTAATTCATCTAATATATCATCTAACCTTGGAATAGGGTGTCGATACTTAACCGTGATATTGTTTACCGCTTGGCAATCGGTGCACATTCTCCACATTCCATCTTTCTTTGGCACGACGATCACAGGAACGGCACAAGGACTTAGACTCTCCCGGATATACCCAAGACTTAACAACTCCTCGACTTGTCTTTGGATTTCATTGGTCTCTTCGGGGTTGTGTCGGTATGCCGGTCTATTTGGAATGACCGCTCCAGGCACAAAGTCTATTTGATGTTCAATCCCTCGGATTGGTGGCAACCCTGCAGGTAGTTCTTCAGGAAAAACATCAACAAATTCCTGCAATAAAGATTCAATAGAACTCGGAATTAACCGGTTCCCGGGGTTAGTAGTAGCGTAAACTTTTCGGAAAATAATCAAGTATATGGGTGCATTTTCCTTGATATCTTCTTCAAGTTCCTTTGCACTTACAAGCATGCATTTTCTCAAATTTTCTTTTTCTTTCTTTTTTTCATTTTTTTCATTTTTCTCATTTTTTTCATTTTTCTCGCTTTTTTCATTTTTTTCATTTTTCTCGCTTTTTTCATTTTTTTCATTTTTCTTTTCCTTTTCTTTTCTCGATTTTCCTTCAACTTCCTTTTCAAGACGAAGTTGATCTTCTTGTATTTGTACCTTAGTCATGGGAGCTAAGGTAATTTTTTTTCCGTCCTTCTCGAATGAGTAACGATTTTTCCTTCCGCTCAAAGTAGCATCTCGATCAAAATGCCATGGTCTTCCCAACAAGATATGGCAAGCATGCATCGGAACGACATCACATAGGATTTTGTCTTGATACCTTCCGATGGTGAGAGCCACTAGTACTGTTTATTAACTCGAACTTCCCCACAATCATTTAGCCAATGTAAACGATACGGTTTAGGGTGTCTTCTTGTTGGAAGATCGAGTTCTTCCACTAGCATAGCGCTAATGACATTAGTGCAACTCCCGTTATCTATTATCACACTACAATTTTTATTTTTAATAAAACAACGTGTGTGAAATAGATTTTCTCTTTGTTCGTTAACTTCCTCCTCTTTTGCTTGAGAACTTAACACCCTCCGAACAACAAGTGCGGGTGCATACTCATACGTCTCATCATCACTCTCCACCTCTCTTGTCTCTTCTTCTTCTTCTTTTTCGCTTTCCGTTTCAATCTCCCCATCCCGAAGTACCATCACCCGTTTGTTGGTGCATTCGGATGCTATATGTCCACGACCTGGCACTTATAGCATTGGATGTCCCGGTTTCTCCTTTGGGTGCTTTCGACGGGTTTAGGTTTCCCATCAAATTTTGGTTTGCTAGTGCTCCCAACTTCAAACTTTCCTTTCAAGACACTCCCTTCTCTTTTATCAAAATTTTTAAATTTGTCTGAACTTACTTGAGATTGTTGTTTCCAAGGGGTAGAGTATCCCGTGGAATAGTTGTTATTGCTCCCTCTTCGTAAGCTCCGCTAGATTTTTACCGCCGCATATACCATGTCCTCGAATTCAACAAAGTGTTGTTTGTCAACTTCTTTAGCTATATCGGCTCTCATCCCGTGTAAAAACCGCGCCATGGTGGCCTCTCTTGATTCTCGAACATTGGCCCGGATCATCAACATCTCCATTTCCTTTCGAAAATCTTCAATGTTTCTCGAGCCTTGTTTTAAAGTTTGTAAGCGAGAAAATAGTTCCTTAAGATAGTAATTAGGAACAAATCTTTTCCGCATAACAACCTTCAATTCTTCCCAACCGCTAACCGGTCTCTCCCGACTCCTCTTTCTCTCCGTCACAAGTTGGTCCCACCAAATGCTTGCATATTCTGAAAATTCGGTTATTGCTAACCTCATTTTCTTCTCATCGGAATAGTTGTGGCAATCGTAAATGGTCTCCAACTTCCTTTTCCAATCGAGATATGTGTCCGGATCACTTCTCCCTTCGAAAGATGGGATTTTCATTTTGATGTTTCCCATATTCCGATCCTCCTCGTTTCGGACATATCTTCCTCGTCTTCCTTCATACTCTCTCCTTCCTCCTCGTCCTTCTCGCCCTCCTCGATGTACAAACCTCGGAGTTTCCTCCTCGGAATTCATCGAATCTTCATCATCATAGCCTCCAAATCGAATGGGTTCCGGTCCCCTTAAATGCGGGCTCCTCTTCTCTACCCTTCGTGAGAGTAGCAATCGTTTCCTCTTGTTTATCTAGTCTTCCGACTATTTGAGCAAGTTGTTGTACAATATTTTGAAGGATAAGATTTTGCTCGTTTCCTTCGGTTCCTGACATTTTTTTTTTGTTTTTTTTTGCCTTTTTTTTTTTTTTTTTTTTTTTTTTTTTTTTCCTTTTTTTTCTTATTTTTTTCCTTTTTTTTCTTTTTTTTCTTTTTCTTTTTCTTTTTTCTCTTCTTTTTTTTTCTTTTTTTTTTCTCCTTTTTTTTTTCTATAAGAAAATTTCCTCACAAGATCCTCACGTGTATCGCTCGATCGCTCACACTCGCGTATCTCTCGTTTGGCTTTTTCTTAATTCCTCACAATTTTTTTTTTTTTGCATTTTTCTACACAACTTATAAGGTGATTTTTGGTGATTCAAATCAAGTTTCTTCTTGAAAGAACTCAAATCCCACGATCCCCCCAACGATTGCGAATGACGATAAGAAAAAAAAAATGGAAAGATGGGAGCAAAAGATTTTGGAATAGTTTAGAATATGGAACAGAACGAAAAGTATGATAATTATTTGATAAGATCGATCAAAATTCGTTCTTCTCTTCTTCCTTGATAATTTTTTTTTCTTTTTCTTCTTCTTCTTCTTTTTTTTTTTTGGTAATGAAATGAATGGATTGATATTTGATATTCGATCCGCAAGCTTAAAATCACCAGACGCCCGAAGGCTAAGGAACAAGTTCTTCCCCTGGCCTCGGCTTGAAGAGTTATCAAAAACAATCAAAACCTTCACGACTTATATATATTTTTTTTTAGTAATGAAATGAATGGATTGATATTTGATATTCGATCCGCAAGCTTAAAATCACCAGACGCCCGAAGGCTAAGGAACAAGTTCTTCCCCTGGCCTCAGCTTGAAGAGTTATCAAAAACAATCAAAACCTTCACCACTTATATATTTTTTCTTTTCTTTCTTTTTTTTTTTTTTTTGTGTGTGAAGAAGATGGAAGATTTAGAAGATAAAGGAAATAATAGGATGATAAGATAGGAAGATTATGGTACTGAAGGAAAATAGATGATACCACTTAGTTTTGGAATAACCGAGCTCTGATACCAACTGATGCGACCCCCACACGACACGCTATGGTAACCGACACCGCTAGATGAATTCGTTCCCAGGATGTTTCCAAAATAAGTAAAATGGGGCTTTACTTCCAAACCTCTACGTGACACGCCGTAGCAACTCGGAAGGGGTGGAATATAAATACTAACAAGATTGCACTTGATAAGTATATAAATCACAAAAGTGATGTTTTGGAGACATACTCAACAAAACAAGAAAGCACTCACAAAGGTTTGTTAATACAAACACTCTCAAATTCATAAAATCTTTGCTGTCCTCTTACAATGAAACTTCAAGGCTATTTATAGCCAAAATCTTACACCTAACTCTAGTGTGAATAAGGAAACAACTAGAAACCTACAAAATAGAAAAATCAACATTCGAAGATCCTAAAATCTGATATAAAGTCAGTCAACATATGTTTAGGTGACAAAATATCAAAGACCAAGATTTTAAGGTGTGAAAACAAGGACAACAAGTCACCATAAATCTGATGCTGTATGTTTTATCATTTCTGAGCTCCAATGTCTCCGAATTTGGTCCTATGGTCTGAACAATATTTGTAGCTCTCTTTCTTAGCTTTCCATAGACACCTGAATAACCTGAATCGGATTTCGGACGAGTAAGTTATGGCCAAAATACGAGACTGCTGCGTGTCAGTCTTACGCGCGGGAATTTGATCCTTGTTTGTTTGTTCGTCTCTTCCGATCGTCTTCGACATTAATATTACACGACTCGATTATATACAACTCAAAATATAAAAATACAACTCAAGAAATACAATTCAAATTAAAATACACCAAGATAAAATAAACGAAAAACTTATTGTTCGACAACTTCGACACTACTCACGAATTTGTTGTCTTTGATGACATAGTTATTTTTAAACATATCAATGATGAGTGTCGATAAATTATTTTTGAACTTCTTTGATCGAGACCTCGTTATTGGTCCAGTCGGGATGCTCAAGTCCTCATTCGGGTTCTTCATAATATCTTGATTCACATCAGGTTGCCTTCACATAGAGTAGGGGAATTCAGGAGTGAGTTGGAGCCGGTACGTCCCCTTTATCGAAGGCACCGTATCGGATGGCCCCGACCAGAATGCAGGAGTTGAAGATCCAACTTGAGGAGTAGTTCGAGAAAGGTTATCTCCGACCGATTGCGTCCCCGTGAGGAGCACCAGTGTGATCTGTCAAGGAGAAGGATGGCTCGTCTCGTGTGTGTATTAATTACCAGGAGTTGAATAGGGTGATGATCAAGAGTAGTATCCATTACCCCGTATTGATGATGTTTTAGATCAACTTCAGGGAGCCTCAGTGTTTTCCATGATCGACTTAAGATCTGGATATCACCAGTTGCGGATTCGAGAGTCGGATATCGCGAGGACAGCGTTTCGTACACGCTATGGTCATTATGAGTTCGTAGTTATGCCGCTTGGGCTAACTATTGCACCTGCGGTATTCATGGAGTTAATGAATCGGGTTTTCATCAACTTTTTGGATCAGTTTGTTGTTGTCTTCATCGACGACATTTTGATTTATTCTCGTAGCCGAGAGGAACACGAGGTTCATCTTCATCAGGTTCTCGACGTGTTGAGACGAGAGCAACTTTATGGAAAGTTTTCCAAATGTGAGTTCTGGAGGTCCGAAGTGACTTTCTCGGGCATGTAATTTCATCATCCCGAGTTCGTGTCGACCCTCAGAAGACGGAGACTATCCGAGATTGGCAACCTCCGAAAGATATTAAGTAAATCCGATGTTTCCTCGGATTAGCTGGTTAATTATCCAACCCACGGCCGGAGCTAGCAACCGTGGTTTTCGCGTTGGAAATTTGGCGTCGTTACCTTTATGGCATCACCTGTCAGATCTTCACCAATCACAAGAGTTGAAGTATATATTTACTTACAAGGAGTTAAATATGCGACAGAGGTGGTGGTTGGAATTAATCAAAGATTATGATATCGAGATCCTTTACCACCCGGGGAAGGCGAACGTTGTCGCCGACGCCTTGAGTCGTAAGTCCGTTTAGGAGCAGATGCTTGCTCGTTTAACAATTCAGAAGGAGCTCCAACAGGAATTCCTTAGACCCGAGATCGAGTGCAGCCCGGTAATTCGGGGACGACTTTGTATGTTAGAGATTTCATCATCTCTTGAGGATGCAATCAGGGAGAATCAGGGTTCAGACCCAGCATTGTTGCGCATTCGTGAGGATGTGGCTCAGGGGAAAGCCCCTGGATTCGTGATCCACGAGGATGGACTTTTGAGATTTAAGAATCGGATGTGTGTACCGGCGAATGATGAGTTGAAAAACTCTATTTTGAGAGAAGCTCATGCTACCCCTTATTCTGTTCATCCGGGGTCCAGCAAGATGTACAAGGGCTTGAAACAAAATTACTGGTGGAGTAATATAAAGCGAGAAGTCGCAGAATTTGTTTCGAGATGCTTAACCTGTCAACAAGTTAAGATTGAACATCAGCGACCGGCGGGTATGCTGAAACCTCTCCCTATTCCGGAGTGGAAGTGGGAAGACATTTCTATAGATTTCATCACGAATTTGCCGACGAGTCTTCGTGACATGAATGCGATCTGGGTGATTGTGGACCGCTTAACTAAATCAGCTCATTTCCTTGAGATCAAGGATACGTGGGGTCCCGAGAGACTTGCCTAGTTATTCATCAAAAAGATAGTGAGACTGCACGGTACTCCTAAAAGTATCGTTTCCGATCGTGACGGACGGTTTGTGTCTCATTTTTGGAAATCAGTTCATCGTGCTATGGGAACTCAGCTTAATATCAGTACTGCCTTTCATCCTCAGTCCGACGGACAATCAGAGAGAACTATTCAGACATTGGAGGACATGTTGAGGGCATGCGTCCTCGATTGGAAGGACGATTGGGAAGCCCAACTACCACTGATCGAGTTCACGTATAATAATAGTTGGCATGCCTCCATTAAGATGGCACCTTACGAGGCCTTGTACGGTCATCTTTGTCGATCTCCATTGTGTTGGGATGACTTGTTAGAATCAATCGGCACCAAGCCCGATATGCTTATAGCCGCTCGGGAGAAGGTAGCTTTGATCAAGAGTCGTATGTTGACAGCTCAGAGTCGACAGGAATCATATGCAGATAATCGTCGTCGACCACTAGAGTTCGAGACGGTGACCACATTTTGGTCAAGGTATCCCCTAGTCGAGGTGTTTTCCGTTTCGGAAAACGGGGGAAGTTGAGTCCTAGATTCATTGGACCGTTTGAAATTTTGGATCGAGTAGGCGAGTTAGCTTATCGATTGGCTTTGCCTCCGGCATTGAGCCGAATTAATAATGTGTTTCACGTCTCTCAGTTTCGGAAGTATGTTGCCGACCCGAGTCATATACTTCAGTTCGACGAAATCGAGATCGCGGATGATCATTCGTACGAGGAGCGTCCTGTACGAGTGTTGGAGTGGCGAATCAAACAGTTGAGGAACAAGACGATCCCTTTGGTCAAGATTCAGTGGTCCAGACACGGAGTCGAAGAGGCTACTTGGGAAACCGAGGATAGTATGCGGGAGAGTTATCCCGAGTTGTTTGACCCTTAGTTTCGGGGACGAAACTCTTTTAAGGGGGGTGTATGTAATACCCGGTTGTAATTCAGTCATTATCATTCAGTAATTTCATTCGGTGATTGTCACTCAGTGGATTTTCACTCATTTATAATCATTCATCAATCATGTTCATTCACCGTGTTCACCGTTCGGAAAAACTTCGAGTTGTGTATCGTTATTGTTCATTGTTTCAACTTTCCTCATATGAGTTCGACTTTGTTAGATCACCATTAATTTTTGGTAACTCCAAAAATTCTAAATCTTTGCAATATTATAGAGCATCGAGTTATCTTTCCAATGGTTCAAACGGTGAGTCAATCGGAGTCCGGACGAGAGAGTTATGGTCGTTTTAGCTCACCCGCTCATTTTTCAGTTATTGGCCGATCACTGCCGACCGAACTCGGCCGTGTCGTCCGACACGGCCCGTGCTGTACTCGTCCGGAAATGCCGAAGTCTCTGCCCACAGGACTCGACCGTGTCGTCTGGCACGGCCGAGTCGAACTCTTCCGGATAAGCCAGAACCGACTGCCCAGACGCCCGACCGTGTTCCAGGACACGGTCGAGTCAATGCCGAGTCGCTGTCGGACAGGTCACTATCGGAAGGCCCTTCGCGCCGCGACCGTGTCAAGCAGGACACGGTCGAGTCCCTGCCGGCCAGTTGCGCGCCGCGACCGTGCCGATCGGCACGGGCCGTGTCCGACAGGGCAGTCAACCCCTATAAATTCGTTTTTTGAGCATTTCAGCCCATTCCTTCCATTTCTTCCACCTTCATACGAGAGAGAGAGGCTTGAGGGAGAAAATTCTCTTCACCTATCACTTGAGTGTGGTTTTTAATCATTTTCATTCGGTTGTGAAGCTTGGATACTCGATTAAACTCGTGTTCTTCGGATCGAAGAGGTAATTTCTTCAACACCTTGGATTTCGATTCTATGTTGAGATATGATGTTTTGGACGTTATAATCATGTTATATGAAGGGATATGTATATGATTATGAGTTTGTATAAGGATTCATTGGATTATTGAGGGATTATTCAAGAACACTTTGATTATCGAGTTGAAATTGGGGGTTTTCGATTAATTGTCGTTATAATCACGTTTTCGGATATTCATTTCGTATTATTGATCATTTGGAAGATGTTTATTGGTTTGAAACACCTCTTGGGGGATTTGATAGTGGCTCATTGAGATTTGATTGTAAACAATCGGAGTTTGGCCACAACGTATTCGATATAATGCCCCAATGAACTTAGTTTAATCGTATCGACGTTTTGAGTTCGTTATATTCGTGTTTGATTCGTATATTGAATGGGTTGTTGGATATTGTATAATTCAAGGTTGTTCGAGCGACCGATATCTCAATTAGGACGTTGTTCGTGGAAGGATAATTGTCACCGGTATTGTGTAAGTTAATTCTTACTCGGTTAAAAGGATATTCATCCCTTTTGTTGTTGTTCATTCATAATCATAACTCATTCATCATTATATTAACCGTATCAAAACTTGTTGTTGTCAATTAATCACTTGATCATAAGGAGCAGCGGTTCCAATCTTTTCATTGAGTGTCATTTATTTCATTACCATTCCACCTCGGTGAGTCATTATTCATTTTCGATGTCACTTTTGTTATATCGTGGCATTCCGGGTCATACTGGCGTGCCGGTTGGTATGTGTTGGATTTTCATGTCGGGCACGTTTAAGTCGTGTGTTGGTTGTTGGCCTCACATTGGACTGTGCACACGAGTCATATTGTCTCGTGAGACTGATTAGGTACAATACCACACGGGTATTCGATCGATACTCGTTGGTGGCTTGTGCACGGACACATTTCCATCCCGGGCGTAGTGTGGCGCCACCCTTTGAGCCATACTATTAGTTGATTCATATAGCATGTTTGATTGCGTATGTTTCGACAGGATATTTCATAACTTCAGATATAATCATGATTGTGTATTTTCAATCCTTAAGGATTGTTGTTCTTTGTAACTGACCCCGTTTGGGGATTTTGTTTTTCAGGTCTTGGCAAGGCAAAAGTACGGGGAGAACACGCTGACGTTGAGGAGTCCCAGTGATACTAGTAGGGGTCCCCGATCTTTCAGTTATTCATGTTATTGTCCTTTATTTTCCGCTGCAGACTTTCATTTGAATACTCCGTTTCATTCAGTGCTGTGTATTTTATCTTCATATAAAATACACTAGTATTCGGTATTGTCCTGGTGTGTTGTAACTAAACTCCTCATCGGAGTAATTATTGTTGTAATGTAGTTCAGTACTACATTTATCTTGTGTAATTCATTCATTTTCATTTGCCTGGTGGGTCCCAGTTGGGGATCTACGGCACTGTAATATCCGCCTAGTTTAGGGTCTTACATCAGGCATCCTATATCGATACGGTGCTAAAGCGGTTTAGCATGGAGTATTCCAAGAAAGGTTTCTTACTTTACAGACATGGAATTCAACTATCTAAGGCTATGCATCCTAAGACACAGAAGGAGATAGATGATATGAAGCTGGTCCCTTATGCTTCGGCAGTAGGAAGCCTCATCTATGCTATGCTTTGCACTAGGCCTCATATCTATCATGCTATAGGCATGGTGGTGAGATATCAGTCGAACCCAGGACCGGGACATTGGATTGCTGTCAAGCATATACTCAAGTACCTGAGAAGGACTAGGGAGCATATGCTTGTATATCAATCAGATACACTTTGTCCTTTGGATTACACTAACTCAGATTTCCAGTCAGACAAAGTTAAGCTTAAGTCAACCTCGAGATATGTTTTTGTTGGACTTAGATGTGGTTCTTGGTTTGTATAGAAGTATCACAATTTTATTGTGGCAATACTGGTGCATTTATAAACCCGGAGGAACCACGAACCCATAGAGCAAGGAAACATATCAGTCGCAAGCAACGTTGTAAAATGAGGGAACGTAGTGTTGTTCAAGATTGCATCTGGAAACAACCTAGTTGATTCTTTCATGTGGAAGGAATGGGGTTGAGATGTATGGCAGCATTGCTTTGAGTATAAGTGGGAGATAGATAGACATAGTCTAGATAGTATACTTCAAAAGCATGCTTTGAGTATAAGTGGGAGATTGTTAGGGTTGTATACGTCAAAGCATACTTTATGCTTGTATTACCTAATTTCCCGGTCTTTATCTATGAGAATATTTAATTCATTTATCACATGTTTTGCATATTTATTCACGCTATGGTTATGAAAATGCAATCTAAATTACTTTATATTGTAGATAATGTGGTGTGTCGTGTCACACAGAAGATCACATTATCAGTTCCTTATATAGTAATATTTAGTTCACAACCTATCTAACATTAGATAGTTATGCGAGAGGTTGTAGTATATGCTTGAGATTGGTTGGTCTTGACCATTAGCATATATTAGCTATTCGGTATACATTGAACAGGATCGAGGTGAGATAGATTCTTCTGTACTGAGTATAAGAAGAACGTACATCTCGGATAATTATTATTTCTTAATTCTAGTGATTAATATTTAATTATATATATTTAATATTTATTGCTTTGATTTATCATGGGTGAGAGCCACAATGATTGACTCAATATGCTCGATATTTTGGGAAATATTATTATTTATATGATAATTATTATTATAGCTAGAAATCGTGTCCCAACCAGTCGGGTTGATCATGTCCCTTGAGACACTCGAAAGGATTATTATATTAAACCCTGCAGGTGGAATTAATTTTCCGATATAATAATAAAGGTCGAGTGGTATACTCATGTATAATACATTAATTAATTAAAAGATGCCAGTAGCTTAAATTAATTAATGGACATGGAATATCTTAAACACGGGAAATAATTAATTTAAAAAGGAGCCCAATTTTGTAATTTGGGATTTTGGTAGTAAGTGCAATATTAACTTATTAGTGGACTAAGTTGATATTAATAGAGTCTTAATATTAGGAAGAGTCCTAATATGGGAAGAAGATATCTATTAAGAGTCTTTACCATATCCTCCTTAAGGTCCCTAGAGTAGCCCAAAACACCTATAAATAGGAGACTTGGGATGGCCGATTTTCTACCATTATTATTGCCGAAGAAATCGATTTTTTTGTTTGTGTTTTAATTATGGATCTTGACTTATGTCTTGGATTCCACAATTTGGTTACACAATATTTTTGTAAAATACTCAAAATATTCAAGAAAAATAGAGAGAACAAAAAAATTGTGAGTGTCTTGAGAAGAAAGGTTCGGCCGATCCATATAGTGCTCCAAGTAGTCCGGTAGATTGTTGCCCACACGACATCCGGACGTAGGCGGGATATACTCTAGAAGATCTTGAGGTAAAAATACAAGAAGATCGGAGAGGAACACGAAGAGGACATAAATCGATCAAGACGGGATTTTCTACCACTTCGCGTCAAAGGTAAAAATTACCGACTCCCATGCGTAAATATGTTTATTTAATTGTTTATTAATCTGTTTAGTTAATTAGTTGACAAGCATAAATAGATCCGGTTTTTGCGTTGGTTAGTTTATAAAACCTTTGATTAAATTATCACCACCAACTTGCTTCCGCTGCGTTTTATATTCCAACAGTTCCTTAGGCGATATAAGGCGATTTTCTTCACCAAGCTTCATCATGGGGCGAATTCATGCACATCAAACATCATCAAATCATACTTCTTGTTCGGATCAAGGTAATTTCTTCCTAGAACCCTTCATTGAATTTGGGGGGTTTTCCTTTGTTTCGTGATTTTTACCCGATTCCATCCGATCAGTTATGTATTCTTGTTGTTTTCGTTATAGATTTGAAACTCATTTATTGATTTCATTTCACCCGGAACATGATTTTGGTTTCCTTGGGAAACCCTTGAACCCTTGTTGTTCTTAATTTCGATTTGGATTCCATTTAGTGTTGTTGATTCGTGGTGGTGTCACTCTCGTAGTGTTCATGGGACCGTCGGGTTCGTGAATTTTCTTGGAAGTTTAGGGGCTGCTTGACCGTGTCCGTTCTTTGTTCCATTGCTTGTGGTTCCGAGACAAGTATCTTGCCCATATATTACGTGTTTTGTGGATTTAATAGTTGGTAATCGACGATATGTGCTGACTGAATGTCTATAATTAACTTTCAAATGAATCGATATATTTTTCAATATTTCCTTAAAGATAATTCGTATGTTTCGTTGTTAATTATGCATGTCTAAGTATGTGTTTTAGTGTTGAGTATATGAATACATTACTTTCGTAGGGTGTCGTTTTGTGTGATTATGTCGTTTGTAGAATTAAAGTCTAACCTTTCGTTGAGGTATGTGCATGGAAACATGTGTTTATTGATGATCATGTAACATTGTGTGATAAAGGTGGCAACTCCTTTATGAGGAGGTTGTGCCGTTCGGCGTGGTTGGAAAGGTACTCTCTCTCGTTGCTATGTGATTGGTACTAGATGCATCATTGGATTCTAGTGTTATATGTATCTTTACTTGGTCGTGAGTATGTGTTGGACAACTGGCCATTCTAGTAAGGTACCTCGACTATATATATTGTGACTAACAATCGAGACATGCAGTTCTGTAAACGTGTGTGTGTTCTTGTTGTTCTTCCACCCGGGAATGGTTCGACGGGACCTCTGGGGGCCGATACTAATGGGTACAGCCGCAGAAGTGGTTTCCCACCAGGGGATGGTCCGATGGAGCCTCTGGGGGTCGATACTAATGGGTACGGTCGCGGGTTACCAAGTGTGGTTTTCATCATGAGGATGATGTTGATGTTTTCGACAATTGTGATATGTCCAGAATGTCACAACGTTTTTGTTCTCGATGTTGAGATACATTATACAAGATCTTGGTACTGTGCTAGAATGGCATTAGAATAAAGTTTTGTGTGTAATTTGTCCTTGGTTGTGAGATTTTGATGTCCGAAATGTTTTAGATAATTTGTCCATCGTCGTGAGACTTTGAATACAGTTTTCATAATGTTTTCCGCAACAAAACTCTCGAGATCATGAATTGACTTTCAAAGTGACCACTCGTTTCATTTATACTTTTACGGTTTGAACTGTTTTATTCGAATGAGAAATATCAGGAAGTCTTTCGTTTTGAGTGAGATGTAGATTATTCAAGTTATTGTATTCTCAGAATGTGTTGTGTATGGCTTGTATTTGCACTTTATACTTGTACTAGCGAAACAGTGGAGTTTTGCTAACCCCCGAGAAATTGGGGGGTGGATGTCTATATTGCGTCCAGGTACATGCAGGTTTTGGGAGCAAATCACAGGACCGGTATGAAGGATGATGGAAGATGAACGATACTAATCACATGAAGGCCAGTTTTGGGTACAGTTGGTTGGAGTTCGTTGTATGGTGTTTTCCGCTGTCGTACTTTCTGTTTGTGAGTGTATTTTACCCTTACATGGGTATGAGTCCGGACAGAGTTATGTATATTTGAGTTGTATGTTCATGCTGAAAGACCAATTCGGTCTATTGACTCATCATTTTGTCGCGTCGACATGTAATGTTTTGTGTTGTTTCGGTGTCTACCCTGGCAGATTCTCACGGAGAGGATCTGCGGCATGTAATATTCCCGGTTAGATTTCGGGGGTGTTACATTTATGATATCGTAGATAGATTGAGGAAACCTAGGTTGTCGGGTCAAGTCGTGCATTGTTGAGTCTTGTATTGTCGGATTGTGTCTGACTGAGTCGTGTCGCGACGCATCGTCTGTGATGTCGGTCTTGATTAGTATCATGGTGCAGCCATCATCTTCGTGCGACCTGTGGATGTAAGTCTCCCTACTACATGTTATGCCTCGAGCTATACGAGCTAGTTGTGTGATTCAGTGTTACAGGGTAGAATTTTAATGTGATTTGTGATTATGTGGCATAAGTTTGTTCGATTCTCGTATTGTGTTGGAATAAAAAGTGGTGTATATATATATATATTGTATAAACTATTTTTATGGGAGTAATGGCTTTGATATTTAAGGCTTGAATATTTTTGGAGAGTCATGTAATTTCATTTTAAAACACCCTCCAAGGGAGGAAAATTTTTGATTTTCGTATGATGACCTCAAGGTCGATATTTTTTGAGAATTCAAACTATTGACATTTCATTTTCATCTTGTATTATAATTTTTTTCGAAGCATAAATTTTAAGCTCAAATGAGCTCTTCCAAATTTACTCAAGACGTGACTCTCGCTTTTAACTTTTCGATTTCATGATTGTCAGTGAGGAAGTATGTAGTGATGATGACATTATTGTTTGGGCAGTAGTGCTCAAAATTGTGATTAAGTTGGTGGTGTTAACGTTAAGTCGTTCTGTATACACTTGTTGTGATAGTTCTCTTTACTGAGAGGTAGGATTTCAGTTTTAGATGTTAATTTGTTGTAGCGAGATCGGAATATGCGCCGTGTTGCGGAAGTGTAAATTAAATGCGGAAAATAAATGGCACAAGGATTTATATAGAAGTTCGGCCAAACGTGCCTACGTACTCTCTCGATGTATCTTTTTCTATAGGTCAAAGATCAAAACCTCTGAACCTCTCTTTTTTCGGTCGATGGATTACCGTTACAAGCTCATCTTCTATCAGTCCGAGTAAAACCGTTTTTCCTTCTCTATTGGATAAGGAATCAACCACTCTAGCTTTCTATTGGTACTAGATAAACCTCACTAAGATAGCGATTGCGATTCTAATAATTCCGGATCCTTGATGCTAATAACACCGAATCCAATCGTATCTTTTCTTTTTCTCACTCGTGTATGATTTTGTGTATAACACTCAATCACTCTAATTTAAGCTCAAGAACAACAACTATAATGTTTACAATGATATCTCAAGTGTATGTGAATTGCTCAATGTTGTTGTGTGGATTGATACCAACTCATTTGGTATTTATAGCCTTCTTCCACAAACTAGCCGTTACTGCCAGTTGTTATTAGCGTGCGCTAGGCTGACTTCCTTAGCGTGCGCTATCGCGTATATTTGCCTTGACGTACATTATGTACTGCATGTTACGTACATCAACGTCTTTCAGTTTCAGTCCAGTGGCTACTGTCCTTCACAGTTAGCGTGCGATAACACTTCCTTTGTTGGTGCTAATCTTGCATCATTGCATGCGTCATGTATCCGTTTATACTTTTTGACTTGCAGCAGATTTTCCCCAACGGATAGATTGACTAGATTCAAACTTGATGTTTAGCGTGCGCTAAGTATCACTTGTTGCGTGCGCTAAGATGACTTCAGTGCATACGGTAATATTGGCTCGATAGCGTGCGTTAATCCTTATGTGTAGCGTGCGTTAATCCTTATGTGTAGCGTGCGCTATCTTCATCAGGTGGCCTCACTTCAGATTACTTCGAACTTGACTGATCTGCAACTAACTCCCGTTAGCGTGCGCTAATACTTTAACTCTTGCGTGCGCTAAACATGTATTTTGATCAGCTTTTTGCGACTTCGTCTGCTTCGTTGTTTTGCTTCGCCTCGATGTTGTTTTGTTGTGTTTAGCAACTTAATCATCAAAACACTATTGATTAATATGTGGAATAAATATTCCAACAATCTCCCCCTTTCTGATGATTACAAAACAACTCTTAAATTGGATAAAACCTGATATATATGTACGTTTCAAAGTTTTCGGCTTTGATCGTTTTGTTAGTTTCACTCATTTTCTTTTTCTGTTATTTTCGACTTCTTCATTTTTCATTTATCAACTCCTTCGTTTCTCCCCCTTTTTGTATGCTTTCTTCTCCTTTTTGACTTTTTCGATTTTTATTTTTCTCGTCATATCTTTCATGACGCATTTATCCAATTCAACTTCTTCTCCCCCTTTTTGTATGCTTTCTTCTCATTTTTGACTTTTTCGATTTTTATTTTTCTCGTCATATCTTTCATGACGCTTTTATCCGATGCAAAAAGTTTAAAAAAATATAAAAGATACCAATTTGAATATATAAAAAGTATGCATGAATATATAAAAAATATGCAATAATAGGTAATATCTCCCCCTGATGTTATCTCCCCCCTTGTAAAATATCAATCAATTTTTGGGGATCCATGCGAAAGTTGGTCTTTCTTTCGAGATGTAGACGATATTTGAAACACTTGTTCCTTTAGGAACTCAAATTTTCTTAACTTTAATCGTCCGTCTTGGGCTCTTACAGTTTGAAATATGGTGCCCAATTTTTAAACATTTTTCACACCGGGGTATTTTGAAATTTACGGATTCATTTTTAAAACGCGGTTTGAATCCTAACCCCTCTTTATTTAACGTGTATTTTTGAACCGAGAGCATATTTTCAAATTTCTCGTTTCCGATAGAAAATTTCTTTGTTAAATCTTTGAGCTCGGTTTGAATTTTAACAAGATCATCCTTTAAAATATTCTCGTTTTCAATGCATTTAGAATGATCGATTTCAACAAATTCTCCCTTTTCAAGAATTTTGGAATTTTCAATTTCCAAAGTTTTATATTTAGATTTGAAGGATTTAATCTCATTTAAAGCATTTTGATAATCGGTATGCAATAATTCGAATGCTTCAAAAAGTTCATCGTAAGAATTACTTACTTGGCTTTCGACGTCGCTATCGTCGAATGAACTCCGACCCATAAATGCAAGATTATTTTGATCGACGAAATCATCATCAGGATATTCGTCACTCCATGGTGCAACTAAAACCTCCTTGGGTTTAACCCGACAACTCTTAGCGAAGTGGCCTGGTTTACCAGATAATCGACAAGTGTTGTCGAATTTTTTAGATTCTCCCTTTTGGATGTCCTGCTTCCTCTGGTTTAATAAGTATTGGAACTTATTATTACGAGGCATTTGGACCCGTGCGATGCACCGGTCTTCTTTTTCGATAAAAGTTAAATTTTTTCTTATGTCTAAAACTCAATTTTTTTTAACAATCAATATTTACTTGTAAAAGCACATATTAATATTGTAGTTTAGGCTTGATTGTTGTTGCTAAAAAGTTAGACAAAAAAAAATTAACAGATTTAAGACTTAGCATTTGGTAGTATTGATCTTTTATGTAGTCAAGTGATTTTATTCTTTATATGCAGGCTTAACTTAGTTTCTTATAATAGGATGATATCAAAGACATAACTCGGAATATCGCATGAAAGCAAAACATTATATGCAGATATACAAATTGCTACAAAGTAAGCTATTTGTAGCATCAAACAACCATAGCTTACCTTGTAATAAGTTCATGCATCATTGTTGAGTTTATAAATACGAAAGAATGTTGATTTTGTAACACCCCCGATATATTCAGGAATATTACAGCGCCGTAAATCCTTTACATAAGGATTTACAAGGCTGAAGAATTGAACAGGCATTAAAAGTACAAATGAATGGAAATAACGGAATTACGGTACAATAGTTCTGACCAAATACAGAAATAATACAATTGTTCAACAGAACTCAATAATACATTACCAAATTCAAATCTATCACAAATGACTTCGTACTCGAGTACTTATTGAAATAACGAATAAACAATAGATAAGTAAACCCGGTCGGGACATCACTCTGCACCCTCGTCGTCATGCAGCTCCAGTGGTTGTTTTTCCGCTCTCCTGGATCCTGAACATAAACAAAATGTTCACCCCCGAAGGGGTTAGCACAACGATGCTAGTAAAAGTACCACAACATATTATTCATATCTCACGAAGAATAATAACGTAAACGACAAAATACCAACGAGTCTTCTCCTACGAGAAACTCATAAATAACATACACAACTGATAATCACAACATGATATCATGACATACACATGGTAATTCCGTCGATCCAGCGTTCACTGCCTAAAACCCACGATGATCCCGTCAGACCAACCCGTGGTGGAAAAACTCGTCCGATGATCCAGCGCACGCTAGCATAGATCCCCCGATGATCCCGTCGGACCAACACGAGGTGGACATACAATAACAACATACATGCACGACAATATGTATAGCAACAATACATAAAACAATTAAGGTACTTGCCTCGATTTGAAGACAATAATAACACTTCCACGAAAATGAACACTCGAAGGTCGTCCTCCTCAATCAATCACGTAACGAGACCAAACCTTAACAAAAGAAATGATATAGGATTTATCTCACATCGTACGAATATTTAACAATTCGATCTACGGTCAAAAGTTCATAAAACTCAATCTGCCTGAACTACTTAGCGCACGCTAAGTACTCTGTGTAGCGTGCGTTAAGTCTGCTCGATAGCGCACGCAAACAACAAAGCCTAGCGCACGCTAACTATGTATGGTCAGTACTTCACTGATCAGTCGACTGACTCGTCTGTTGGCCTAGCGTACGTTACATACCAAATGTAGCGTACGCTAACTCGTGCTCGATAGCGCACGTTAATAATCAAAGCATAGCGTGCGCTATCTGTGCATGGAAGTTTACTGCTGAGCAGTAAACTGTTCTTGCCATGATCGAAACAATGAAATATTCCGTGATACTTCATGTTACCTCCATGAATATCATGTATATACGATTCTGAATGATCTTACGGATGACAACAACTTCGGATTCAAGGATATGCATACCATATAAACCATATTCCATTTCGACTACAATTCTTCATATGACGATTCGAAAAGCTTAACGGTTGATATCAACACCTTATATCAATCAATATTATCATGCTGAAGTTGTTTAAACGTTCCATCTATACTAGATAAATCTTTCCATGATCAATCCTTTAGATTTATCCAACAATAATGATTGTTAAAGTCAAGTCCATGATTATTATGAAGTCATCTACTAGATTCGAATTACCACTGATAGAAGCTTCTCTTTATATATTCAGTGTAGTAAGATTCGAATCATGATGATTATAATCAAGGTACTTAAGGCTTAATCATCTCAATATTCCAAACATGATATACTTTGGATAATTCATCTATGAAAATCCATATCTTGTTAACATGATCATCCAAATCGTTAGAATCCAACTCTAAGTCTTGAGATAGATTGAACATACCTTAATATGATGAGAATCACTGAATCGTAAGGTAGAATCCAACTCCAGTTGGTTGTATGCCACTCCAAGGTGCTATTCCTCTTCAATGATTACTCCCAAGTGATAGCCAATATATAAACACCAACAATATGTGTTCTAAGTATGTAGTAGGATATCTCAGCTCTCTGGCCTCTCAAGTATGCAGAAGGAACGAGTAAAAATGTAAGCCAAAACGAGTTGTTGTCCCATTTATAATATTCTGCATTTTAACAAGTTCGCGCACGCTACTAAGCATTCCTTAGCGTGCGCTAATAATGGTTGACTTCAGAATTGTCCAGGTGCGTCTGCGGGAATCTTATCCGGACCCATGTCCCGGCTGGCGCATGTGCTAGCCGTCCCGCTCAATAATTGAGTCCTTAGCGCACGCAACTCCTACCTGCATAGCGTGCGCTAATAATAGCCCGATAGCGCGCGTTAAGATACATTTTTAGCGTGCGCTATCACGAGGTTGTTTGAGCAATTTTGCATGTTTCTATACTTATGTACAATGATATCAATGCACGAAATATCATATTCCAATAATCAAAACCACCAATCCGAATAATACATGGTTTGAATACAGATGAAATACACCGTAATAAATCTGGATATTACATACTCTCCTACTAAAAAGGAGTTTCGTCCCGAAACTCAAGACGAAAATAACTTGGGATATCTAGACTTCATATCAGCTTCCGTTTCCCAGGTGGCTTCTTCCATTCCATGACGTGACCATTGAACTTTGACCAAAATGATTGGTTTGTTCCTCAGTTGCTTAACTCGACTCTCGAGTATCCTGACTGGTCTTTCTTCAAACGTCCCATCCTGCTCGACTTCGATCTCGCCGAAATCAATGATATGACTGGGATCTGGTATATTCCTCCGTAACTGGGAAACATGGAACACGTTATAACATGGCACAATGACGGCGATAATGCCAATCTGTATGCCAACTCCCCAACTCTCTCGAGGATCTCAAATGGTCCGATATATCTCGGACTCAGCTTTCCTTTCCTTCCGAAATGAAAGATTCCCCGAGTAGGAGAAACCTTCAAAAGTACATGGTCTCCAGTATTGAACTCCAATGGGCGACGGCGTACGTCTGCGTAAGATTTCTGGCGACTCTGGGCAATCAACAGCCTCTCACGAATCAAGGCTATCTTCTCTCGAGTCTGCACGATCAACTCTGGTTCTGTTCCGGTCAAATCTGACGAATTGTCCCAGCATAGGGGCGATCTGCATCTCCTTCCGTATAATGCCTCAAACGGTGCCATCTGAATGGAAGCATGCCAACTATTGTTGTAGGTAAATTAAATCAACGGTAGATGAACTTCCCAATCGTTTGACCAATCTAAGGCACAAGCCCTCAGCATGTCTTCCACCGTTTGTATAGTTCTCTCAGATTGTCCGTCAGTCTGCGGGTGATAAGCCGTACTGAAGTTCAATTCGGTCCCCAAGGCATTATGAACTGCTTTCCAAAAGTGAGACACAAAACGGCCGTCTCGATCAGAAACAATGGTCTTCGGCGTACCATGCAATCGAACTATCTCCGAAATAAATACTCGTGCCAACCTCTCTGGTCCCCACGTATCCTTAATGCCTAGAAAATGAGCTGATTTGGTTAAACGATCAACTATCACCCAAATCATGTTCATTCCTGTCCTGGTTTTCGGCATATTAGTGATAAAGTCCATTGATATGTCCTCCCACTTCCATTCAGGAATCGGGAGTGGCTTCAACATTCCGGCAGGCCGTTGATGCTCGATCTGAACCTGCTGACAAGTCAAGCATTTCGAAACATAGTCCGCTACATCTTTCTTCATGTTGCACCACCAGAAATTCTGCTTCAAGTCCTTATACATCTTACTGGTGCCCGGGTGGATAGAATAGGGCGAACTGTGAGCTTCCTTCATAATTGTCTGTTTCAGAACATCATCATCGGGAATGCAGAGTCGGTTCTGAAATCTCAAAACTCCGTCATCATGAATTATGAATCCGGGGGCCTTACCTTTGATCACTTCATCACGTAACCGAATCATCAGAGGATCATCTGCCTGTCTAGATTTGATTCCTTCGGTTAATGATGAAGTTATCTCCATCACGCACAGTTGTCCTTGGACTCTTTGTAACCATACTTCAATCCCTTCACGAATCATCTCTCGTTGAAGGCTAATTTGGGATGTCAGCGTCTCCAGCATCTGAATAGAGACAGGCTTGCGGCTAAGTGCATCGGCCACTACATTTGCTTTGCCTGGATGATATAAAATCTCCAAGTCATAGTCCTTAATCATTTCTAACCATATTCTTTGCCGCATGTTCAACTCTTTCTGACTGAATATGTACTTGAGACTCTTATGATCCGTAAAGATCTGACAGTGAGTCCCGTACAGATAATGCCTCCAGATCTTCAAAGCAAAAACTACTGCTGCTAGCTCCAAATCATGTGTCGGGTAATTCACTTCATAAGGTTTCAGCTGTCGCGACGCATAAGCGATTACCTTATCATTCTGCATCAATACGCACCCAAGTCCTTGGTTCGAAGCATCACTGTAAACTATAAATCCTCCAGTTCCCTGTGGAAGTGATAGAATCGGTGCCGTCGTCAATCTCTTCTTCAATTCATCAAAACTAATCGACACAACTCATTCCACTCAAACTTTTGAGTTTTCGCAGAGTCGAGTAAGTGGGCGGAAACTTTAGAAAACCCTTCCACGAATCGACGATAGTATCCAGCAAGTCCCAAGAAGCTTGGACCTCTTTCACGTTCTTTGGAGGCTTCCAATCCAATATTGCTTCGATCTTCGAGGATCTACTCGGACTCCTTTAGCTGACACCACATGGCCGAGGAACATTACTTCCTTTAGCCAGAATTCACACTTAGAAAGTTTGGCGTACAATTGTTCGTTTCTCAAAAGTTCCAATACAATCCGCAAATGTTGCGCATGTTCTTCCGGGCTCTTAGAATACACCAGAATGTCATCAATGAACACGACCACAAATTTGTCCAAAAATTCAATGAACACTCTGTTCATCAATTGCATAAATACAAGAAAAGTTAGTGAGACCAAACGACATCACTACAAACTCATAATGTCCGTAGCGAGTTCTGAACGCTGATTTCGGAACATCAGATTCCTTAATCCTCAGCTGATGGTATCCTGATCTCAGATCGATTTTAGAAAATACTATTGACCCTTGCAGCTGGTCAAATAGATCATCAATCCGTGGCAACGGATATTTGTTCTTAATCGTCATCTTGTTCAGCTCTCGATAGTCAATACACAGTCGGAGCGACCCATCCTTCTTTCGGACAAAAAGAACTGGCGCTCCCCAGGGTGAAACGCTTGGCTGAATATAGGCCTTGTCCAGTAACTCCTCGAGCTGCTTCTTCAGTTCGTACATCTCAGTAGGTGCCATACGATACGGCGCCTTAGAAATTGGTGTAGCTCCAGGTTCCATCTCAATGGTAAATTCCACATCCCTTCGTGGAGGTAGTCCAGGTAACTCGTCAGGAAATACATCTGGAAATTCGTTCACAACAGGAATGAATGAAAGTTCCACAATTTCGTCTTCTTTCTTCATTGCGTAACACCAGTACCCGGTACAGCCCTGTTTCAACAATTTGGCAGCCTTCAATGCCTTGATCAATTTTCCTGAGCTTCCCGGTTTCTATCCCTCAAACAGAATTTCGGAACCATCGTCAGCGATCAGCGAGATATTCCTCCTTCGGTAGTTTACAATTGCTCCATACCGATTAAGCCAATCGTCTCCGAGTATCAGGTCGTCTCCTTGCATTTCTATCACGATCAGATTTGAGAGCCACTCTCTGCCTCCAAATGATATAGGGAAATTTCTAGTTTCTAAATTTCCGACAATCCTCTCTCCACTCAGTAAACCAACAACATAAGGTTCACAAGTATGAAAACCGGAAATATTCAAACGATTTACACAAGACAAAGATATAAAAGAATGCGTAGCTCCTGTATCGAATAAAATGCTAACTGGCTGGGAAAGGATCTGGACAAGACACGATGCGACAGAAGCATCCCGATCGTCTGTCCTTCTCATCTCGCATGCACGTGGGGAGCAGATCCGCACTCGATGTCCCCTTTCAATCCCATTGTCCTCTGCCTCGCCTGCGGCCAAAATTCTGAGGCATCTGAACACTTTGCTGCGTCTGTGGAATACTGGCCTCCTTCTGGACTGGCTGTGGTGTACGGGCTCTAAAAGACTTTGCAGCCTCTTCACAAAACACCGCCCGATGTCCCTCTCGTCCACAATCAAAACAAGTCACGGCAGGAAGGGGGCAATTCCGTCGATAGTGCCCCGTCTGGGCGCAGTTAAAGCATTTCCTGGTAACATCAGTAATAGTTGATGTCGCTCCGAAGTTCTTTCCGCTCCTAACTGGGTGCGGAGGTTTCTTGAAAGAGTGAAAGGATGACTGGGCCTTACGGGGCCCGCTGTTCTTGTGCTCTGTAAAAGTACCAGAGACTTTCTGTTTCTTGGTTTCCGCAAATTTCTCCATGGCTGCTTCCTTGATCTCATATGCCAATGCCTTATCCTGGTATTGGCGGAGTGTGGTACATTCAAATCCGGACATGTACCTCTGGACTTCTGGTTTCATTCTCATATCGAAATGGATCATCATTTATGCATCTGTTCTGACCAGATGTCGAACAAATGTCAGCTGTTGGTTAAACGTCTTAATTGCAGGATGCGCACGTCGGAAAGGCCGAGCGGAGAAAAACTCCCGAACTTTGGCTTCCTCACAGACGAGGGCAATCGAGCTTCCATCATCAATCTAAACTCTGTCCAATCGGCATCATGGTCTACAGTGCCGGATAGCTTCCCACCATTCGGATGCTTCCCTATCGTAAAATATTGAGCGATAGAGGCTCTCCTATTGCCCGGCGCTTAATTCCGCAAAGATTTTCTCCAGTTCCTTCAACCAATGATCCTGTGGGAGTCTCATAAATACCGTCGAATTTGGGTGGTTGCATCTTCGCCACCTCTGCGCCCACCGGTCACCTCGGTTTCCCATGTCCTGGGATCCCTTGATGTCTCTCTCCTGCCGTAGTCCTACCGCCACTTGCATTCGGTCCACGACTGGCGAACCGAGTCATCCGGTTCACCACTTGACGAAGGATCTCTGTACAGCAGGATCAGTTCGTTATTAATAGATTGTTGCGGCTCGCCCGAGCTATGATCGCTTGGTTAGAAGGCGACGCTTCCTTTCGGCATTTCCCGTCCAGCCCACGACCGCGACCACGTCCGCGTCCGCCTCTCAACATACTGTAAGCATAAATACTCAATATACAGGAAACAGCATCGATCTAATATTCAAGTATAAAGAGACACAACATGTAAAGAACGAGATAGAGTTTAGGAACTTACAACCACCGTTCGCATGAAGACGTAGGCAGTGCAGTGATGTCATTCACGGACGGTTACCTCAAAAGACATAAATGACCCCTATTTTAACCCAACGGCCAAGATATCCATAATCTTAGCTCCGATACCATATTCTGTAACACCCCCGATATATTCAGGAATATTACAGCGCCGTAAATCCTTTACATAAGGATTTACAAGGCTGAAGAATTGAACAGGCATTAAAAGTACTAATGAATGGAAATAACGGAATTACGGTACAACAGTTCTGACCAAATACAGAAATAATACAATTGTTCAACAGAACTCAATAATACATTACCAAATTCAAATCCATCACAAATGACTTCGTACTCGAGTACTTATTGAAATAACGAATAAACAATAGATAAGTAAACCTGGTCGGGACGTCACTCTGCACCCTCGTCGTCATGCAGCTCCAGTGGTTGTTTTCCCGCTCTCCTGGATCCTGAACATAAACAAAATGTTCACCCCTGAAGGGGTTAGCACAACGATGCTAGTACAAGTACCACAACATATTATTCATATCTCACGAAGAATAATAACGTAAACGACAAAATACCAACGAGTCTTCTCCTACGAGAAACTCATAAATAACATACACAACTGATAATCACAACATGATATCATGACATACACATGGTAATTCTGTCGATCCAGCGTTCACTGCCTAGAACCCACGATGATCCCGTCAGACCAACCCGTGGTGGAAAAACCCGTCCGATGATCCAGCGCACGCTAGCATAGATCCCCCGATGATCCCGTCAGACCAACACGAGGTGGACATACAATAACAACATACATGCACGACAATATGTATAGCAATAATACATAAAACAATTAAGGTACTTGCCTCGATTTGAAGACAATAATAACACTTCCACGAAAATGAACACTCGAAGGTCGTCCTCCTCAATCAATCACGTAACGAGACCAAACCTTAACAAAAGAAATGATATAGGATTTATCTCATATCGTACGAATGTTTAACAATTAGATCTACGGTCAAAAGTTCATAAAACGCAATCTGCCTGAACTGCTTAGCGCACGCTAAGTACTCTGTGTAGCATGCGTTAAGTCTGCTCGATAGCGCACGCAAACAACAAAGCCTAGCGCACGCTAACTATGTATGGTCAGTACTTCACTGATCAATCGACTAACTCGTCTGTTGGCCTAGCGTACGTTACGTACCAAACGTAGCGTACGCTAACTCGTGCTCGATAGCGCACGTTCATAATAAAAGCATAGCGTGCGCTATCTATGCATGGCAGTTTACTGCTGAGCAGTAAACTGTTCTTGCCATGATCGAAACAATGAAATCTTCCGTGATACTTCATGTTACCTCCATGAATATCATGTATATACGATTCTGAATGATCTTACGGATGACAACAACTTCGGATTCAAGGATATGCATACCATATAAACCATATTCCATTTCGACTACAATTCTTCATATGACGATTCGAAAAGCTTAACGGTTGATATCAACACCTTATATCAATCAATATTATCATGCTGAAGTTGTTTAAACGTTCCATCTATACTAGATAAATCTTTCCATGATCAATCCTTTAGATTTATCCAACAATAATGATTGTTAAAGTCAAGTCCATGATTATTATGAAGTCATCTACTAGATTCGAATTGCCAATGATAGAAGCTTCTCTTTATATATTCAGTGTAATAATATTCGAATCATGATGATTATAATCAAGGTACTTAAGGCTTAATCATCTCAATATTCCAAACATGATATACTTTGGATAATTCATCTATGAAAATCCATATCTTGTTAACATGATCATCCAAATCATTAGAATCCAACTCTAAGTCTTGAGATAGATTGAACATACCTTAATATGATGAAAATCACTGAATCGTAAGGTAGAATCCAACTCCGGTCAGTTGTATGCCACTCCAAGGTGCTATTCCTCTTCAATGATTACTCCCAAGTGATAGCCAATATATAAACACCAACAATATGTGTTCTAAGTATGTAGTAGGATATCTCAGCTCTCTGGCCTCTCAAGTATGCAGAAGGAACGAGTAAAAATGTAAGCCAAAACGAGTTGTTGTCCCATTTATAATATTCTGCATTTTAACAAGTTAGCGCACGCTACTAAGCATTCCTTAGCGTGCGCTAATAATGGTTGACTTCAGAATTGTCCGGGTGCGTCCGCGGGAATCTTATCCGGACCTATGTCCCGGCTGGCGCATGTGCTAGCCGTCCCGCTCAATAATTGAGTCCTTAGCGCACGCAACTCCTACCTGCATAGCGTGCGCTAATAATAGCCCGATAGCGCGCGTTAAGATACATTCTTAGCGTGCGCTATCACGAGGTTGTTTGAGCAATTTTGCATGTTTCTATACTTATGTACAATGATATCAATGCACGAAATATCATACTCCAATAATCAAAACCACCAATCCGAATAATACATGGTTTGAATACAGATGAAATACACCGTAATAAATCCGGATATTACAGATTTCAAGTAGTAGAATTTTCACATGTTACTATCTTTTGACTCTCAGTGGAAATTGAGTTATATTAAAACTAAAAGACGAAATAAAGATTCTAATTCATTATAACATTACTAACTCTTAACATTTTGCTAGTAAAAAAATTCACTCACGCTATTCAAAGACAAATGATCTAACTTGTAATATGTAACTGAGAGTCACGATAGAAGGTAGATCGACACTCTTACTTGAAAAATTATCACTTGTTTCCAAAATCTTTATCTCTGAAAAAAAGAGTCTCAGTCTTCATCCTCAAAAAATAAAAAGAATAATTAAGCTAATGTAAATGGAGTTATTGCAAACAATTTTTTAATCTGATATTAAAGAAAAGCTAACTGACATTAATATACATTGTTAGAAATACAATTACAAATGAAGCACCATTCCTAGTTGTATATATAATGGCGTCCTATCCTTCAAAGAACAATACAATTAATAAACCACACATACATATTTTACTCTATAATTTAATCCTCATTTAAAGAGGCTACTGAAATTCACGTCTTTTCCATTATCCATCTACCTCATTTAAAGAGGCTACTGAACTTCACGTCTTTTCAAATATCCATCCATAACCAACTTTGTACATTTTCCACTCTATTTAAATTAAATGCATCATTTTGTTTTTAATTGTCAATAACGTACTTTGTCAATTTAACATCAAATGAATTGAGTGGTAAACCGTTGAATAAGACTCAATTGCACATAATTGATTTTATAATTTTATATTATTGCATTTAATCTCAATCTATTTTATAATTTTATTTATCTTATATATATAATTAAGTCATTAGGACTCCACAATTAATGATTGGACTCAATAATTTCAATCTATTTTATAATCTTATTTATCTTATATAGAAATTAAGTAATTAAGACTCCAAAATTAATAATTGGACTCAATCTTTATATATATATATATATAAGATTCTTGGCATAATATACCGATTCTTCGTCGCTTTCATCCACCGGGATTTCTTATTTCTTTCTCGACATCTTATCCTTCATGGCTATCGACCTTTCCTTCGGTTTCGGTTTGGCATTCCGAGATTTTAGAACAATCTCGTAGTTGATAAGAGAACCAACGAGAGCACTAAAATCAAGAGTATTTAAATCTTTTCATTCCATCGTTGATTTTTTAGAGGAGTTTCGAAAATGATTTTTAATGTTGTTTTATTTTCAAATAATTCGAGTACATGACTTTAAAAATCTTTCACACCATAATTTTTTTTTCAAAATACAATGAGATTTTTTATTTTCAAAAATAAATAGTGAAAGATGAAGAATCTTACTCGATTTATTGTTAATGCACGTTAAGATGCGATGTGTGTGTAACGTGGATTTTTTTCGAAGCATAAATTTTAAGCTCAAATGAGCTCTTCCAAATTTACTCAAGACGTGACTCTCGCTTTTAACTTTTCGATTTCATGATTGTCAGTGAGGAAGTATGTAGTGATGATGACATTATTGTTTGGGCAGTAGTGCTCAAAATTGTGATTAAGTTGGTGGTGTTAACGTTAAGTCGTTCTGTATACACTTGTTGTGATAGTTCTCTTTACTGAGAGGTAGGATTTCAGTTTTAGATGTTAATTTGTTGTAGCGAGATCGGAATATGCGCCGTGTTGCGGAAGTGTAAATTAAATGCGGAAAATAAATGGCACAAGGATTTTTATAGAGGTTCGGCCAAACGTGCCTACGTACTCTCTCGATGTATCTTTTTCTATAGGTTAAAGATCAAAACCTCTGAACCTCTCTTTTTTCGGTCGAGGGATTACCGTTACAAGCTCATCTTCTATCAGTCCGAGTAAAACTGTTTTTCCTTCTCTATTGGATAAGGAATCAACCACTATAGCTTTCTATTGGTACTAGATAAACCTCACTAAGATAGCGATTGCGATTCTAATAATGCCGGATCCTTGATGCTAATAACACCGAATCCAATCGTATCTTTTCTTTTTCTCACTCGTGTATGATTTTGTGTATAACACTCAATCACTCTAATTTAAGCTCAAGAACAACAACTATAATGTTTACAATGATATCTCAAGTGTATGTGAATTGATCAATATTGTTGTGTGGATTGATACCAACTCATTTGGTATTTATAGCCTTCTTCTACAAACTAGCCGTTACTGCCAGTTGTTATTAGCGTGCGCCAGGCTGACTTCCTTAGCGTGCGCTATCGCGTATATTTGCCTTGACGTACGTTATGTACTGCATGTTACGTACGTCAACGTCTTTCAGTTTCAGTCCAGTGGCTACTGTCCTTCACAGTTAGCGTGCGATAACACTTCCTTTGTTGGTTCTAATCTTGCATCATTGCATGCGTCATGTATCCGTTTATACTTTTTGACTTGCAGCAGATTTTCCCCAACGGCTAGATTGACTAGATTCAAACTTGATGTTTAGCGTGCGCTAAGTATCACTTGTTGCGTGCGCTAAGATGACTTCAGTGCATACGTTATTCTGTGTTTGAATTCTCTTCGCAACAGTAATATTGGCTCGATAGCTTGCGTTAATACTTATGTGTAGCGTGCGCTATCTTCATCAGGTGACCTCACTTCAGATTACTTCGAACTTGACTGATCTGCAGCTAACTCCCGTTAGCGTGCGCTAATAATTTAACTCTTGCGTGCGCTAAACATGTATTTTGATCAGCTTTTTGCGACTTCGTCTGCTTCGTTGTTTGCTTCGCCTCGATGTTGTTTTGTTGTGTTTAGCAACTTAATCATCAAAACACTATTTATTAATATGTGGAATAAATATTCCAACAATCTCCCCCTTTTTGATGATTACAAAAAAACTCTTAAATTGGATAAAACCTGATATATATGTACGTTTCAAAGTTTTCGGCTTTGATCGTTTTGTTAGTTTCACTCATTTTCTTTTTCTGTCATTTTCGACTTCTTCGTGTTTTATTTTTCAACTCCTTTGTTTCTCCCCCTTTTTGTATGCTTTCTTCTCCTTTTTGACTTTTTCGATTTGTATTTTTCTCGTCATATCTTTCATGACGCATTTATCCAATTCAACTTCTTCTCCCCCTTTTTGTATGCTTTCTTCTCATTTTCGACTTTTTCGATTTTTATTTTTCTCGTCATATCTTTCATGACGCTTTTATCCGATGCAAAAAGTTTAAAAAAATATAAAAGATACCAATTTGAATATATAAAAAGTATGCATGAATATATAAAAAATTTGCAATAATAGGTAATATCTCCCCCTGATGTTATCTCCCCCTTTGTAAAATATCAATTAATTTTTGGGGATCCATCCGAAAGTTGGTCTTTCTTTCGAGATGTAGACGATATTTGAAACACTTGTTCCTTTAGGAACTCAAATTTTCTTAACTTTAATCGTCCGTCTTGGGCTCTTACAGTTTGAAATATGGTGCCCAATTTTTAAACATTTTTCACACCGGGGTATTTTGAAATTTACGGATTCGTTTTTAAAACGCGGTTTGAATCATAACCCCTCTTTATTTAACGTGTATTTTTTAACCGAGAGCATATTTTCAAATTTCTCGTTTTCAAGAGAAAATTTCTTCGTTAAATCTTTGAGCTCGGTTTGAATTTTAACAAGATCATCTTTTAAAATATTCTCATTTTCAATGCATTTAGAATGATCGATTTCAACAAATTTTTCCTTTTCAAGAATTTTGGAATTTTCAATTTCCAAAGTTTTATATTTAGATTTGAGGGATTTAATCTCATTTAAAGCATTTTGATAATCGGTATGCAATAATTCGAATGCTTCAAAAAGTTCATCGTAAGAATTACTTACTTGGCTTTCTACGTCGCTATCGTCGAATGAACTCCGGGCCATAAATGCAAGATTATTTTGATCGACGAAATCATCATCAGGATCTTCGTCACTCCATGTTGCAACTAAAACCTCCTTGGGTTTAACCCGACAACTCTTAGCGAAGTGGTCTGATTTACCACATAATCGACAAGTGTTGTCTAATTTCTTAGATTCGCCCTTTTGGATGTCCTGCTTCCTCCGGTTTAATAAGTGTTGGAACTTATTAATATTCTTGGCATAATATGCCGATTCTTCGTCGCTTTCATCCACCGGGATTTCTTCTTTCTTTCTCGACATCTTAGCCTTCATGGCTATCGACCTTTCCTTCGGTTTCGGTTTGGCATTCCGAGATTTTAGAACAATCTCGTAGTTGATAAGAGAACCAGCGAGAGCACTAAAATCAAGAGTATTTAAATCTTTTGATTCCATTATAGCCATAACCGTACCGTCCCATTCTCGAGGTAGTGATCGGAGAATTTTCTTTACTTTCTCACTACTCGAAAGTGGTTTCCCAATTTGGTCTTTCAATAATAACATACAACTCAATTCCAAACACTTACCCACGCAGGGGTCAAAATACAATAAACTCCCGTACAACGGGGAAAAGATGCTGCAGCGGAAAAGAAAATACAACTAGACCAATACGACATCAACGGATCCTCGTGTGATTAGTATCGTTCATCTTTCATCATCCTTCGTGCCGACCCTATGCTATGCTCCAAAACCTGAATGCAAAAATAGACATCCACCCCCCGAATACTCGGGGGTTAGCAAAACTCCACTGTTTTGCTAGTGCAAATATAAAGTGCAAATACGAGCCATATAATTCAAGTTCCACGAATAACAATAACCAGGAATTCTTAAAGATTAAAATACCACGAAACGAATACTTCCCGAGGCAAGAATTTGAGTAAAACTTTCCAAATCTGAAAGATCACAAATAACGAGAATGGTTTGCAAAATGGTTTAAAATACACTCGGGAGTTTTAATAGAAAACAAATTAGGATTATCAAATCCTTCTCTTTCCAAAATCAACAGGGTCACAGCCCAAAGGTTTTATTTTCGCAAATAGAAAACCGACAACAATTCACAGGGCCAGAGCCCAACATCACGTGTCCTCAACGGACATAAAATCAACGAAACGTAATCACGCACGCGCATCGCCTAGGACCGGGATGCTACCACAGACATCCCACCCGAGGCCTCGAAGGACCCTCCCGAGCTGGCTAGCGAAACAATTCACAACATATCACAACCATAAGTTATCTTGACATCGTACTCGCAAGTACCGATTCTCGGAGCCCTCTCCAGACCTACCCGATTAGATAACCTTATGGTCAAATCATATCAAATGGCCGTACTCGCAAGTAACGCGCCGCCGGAGGCCTCACGGTTCCCTACCCGGTAAACATCAATCGAACATACCCACAAGTTATTGTGACATCGCACTCGCAAGTGACGATTCTCGGAGCCCTCTCCAGACCTACCCAAATTGATAACCTTGTGGTCGAATCATTAATGCATAGAGTTCACAACGACAAGGGTTTCACATTTGCCACAATCACAAATATGTCAAATCATGAGTTAATGCCAACAACACTTAGCAAAACACCACGTCAAACCATAACGCACCGAAAAGAAACCATATACGTCCACATGCAATACCAAGTGCAACCTCAACACCAAACATATCCATAGAATTCACATAGTTCACAAACCACACCATTCACAAAACACACGCGTTTTGAAAGAGGGCCTTTAACAAGGCTAATCAAATCTTTTGAAAGTTCAATTCAAACGACCACACAAATACATTTAGATGATCACCAATTATCATATCCACAAAACAAGAATTATATGGACAAGGTACTTGCCTCGAAATCGGAACGCGAGTATTCCGACGAACACGGCTCAACCGGGAAGCTTCGAAATGCCCGATGCTATCGAAAAGGAAGACGACAACGAACGGAAGGGTTCAACTCGGTTTCTTCGCAAGAAACTCGACCCTAACAACATATAATCAATAAATCAACGATCATACGATGAAGAATAATCGTAGAACGCCCGAAAACCCCTCTAAGACATTTTACCGGACACCTTCAAGGCGTCGGTCAAGAACTCGACCCAAATAACGAATCGATACGATCCAACCATGGAATAACAAGGGAAATGATATAATACATCTAAATAATCATCAATCCATCATAATCCTAAGTTAAATCGGATTAATCGGACGAAAACAACCAAAATACCCAAATTCCCCAAAACTAGATTTCTAGGAAATCTGACCTGATTCGGTAGATTGGAGGATGTTATAGGATTGATGATTGATGATATGAACTCCAAAACTTCATGGATTGATTGTCTAACAACATCTCTCCATGATTACAACACCTCCATCCGCGGAAGAGAAGGAAAACCGAGTGAAAATGGCTGAAGAAAACGCTGCCAGGCCTTAAATAAGCCGATCACGGCCGTTACGTGACGAATCGCCATGGCTTACGCACGAATCGCCATGGCCGAACTCATCGCCTGGAAAATGCCGAACGTTACGACGTTACGGCCGTGGCCTTACGACGTAATCGGCCTTACGACGAATCGCCGAGCACTACCGCACGTTACTCGTGTACTCGGCTGGCCCGAGCATGCCCGGCCATGACTCGGCCGGGACCAACTCCGACGGTCCGAACGACCCCGAAACCCGAACCTGAATACGAATTGAAGATACGGTTACGAAGTACTCGAAAAGATGAATCCGAGCACCAATAGAACACACGATTCCGACTACCCGAAGGCTCGAAATTCGACAACGGAAAGTAATTACCCCAAACTTTGGGAAATTACGAAAATGGCCCAAAACGCCCCAAAATCACGATACGTGATCGAATAACCAAACCGAAGCTTGCAACATGAATAATAACATTAAATGAACTTACGAGAAAGTCGAAACAACAGTTTCAGACGAGATTCGCAAGAATCGAACTCAAGTGCGGAAAAACCGCTAAAAAGCACGGAACTCAACAAAACGACACCGAAACGAGCTCGGATGACAAAAAGTGCAGAATTAATCATTCTCGGAATGACGAAACGGTCATGAGCGAGTCGTCAAAACGGACTTCCGCCGAAAAGAAAGAAATTTACCGAAAATCGAAAATTGCGGATATTACATTCTACCCTCCTTAAAAGAAGTTTCGTCCCGAAACTTAAAACAAGTAGGAAGAAGCAATATCCCGCCAGGAAAACTCAATGAGATACGCAAGAAATGCGTAACTAATGCCAAACGGCGAAACGTTACAAACAATGCAATGGAATATACGGTGTGAAAACACGCTCCACGACGACCAACACAACGTCGCCGTTAGGGTTATAGTAGAACCAACAAGTGACAAGCGTCATCAAATGGATAATACAATCAAGTTAATTATCCGAACAATCACAAAACACAACGAACGAAAATCAATACGATTGACCAACCCAATGGTACATCAATCAAAACGCGAGCCAATCGCTGAACAAATACGGAATTCCACCGCTCAAGGGTTGGAAGATCGAAAACGAGACTAATTTCCCGAACTTAAGGGAATTAGGAAGGAGCCTGAACGCTCAACAATCACGAAACGAGAACAAAACCGAACAAACAAATGATCGAGACAACAAAAATCGAACAATCATGTCCGAAATACGAAGGATAATAAAATTCAAACAACAACCCCAAGGTTCACATCTCGACTCGAGACAATATATGATCCGGTGAAAACAACAGGATGTGCATTCATATAAGATCCACAGGAAAGGGAATAGCAATAGAAAAGTCACAACGACAAACGAGTTATTCCGAAATAATACCACACTCGTTCGATAAACAAAAGCAAGGGGCAGGACAAGCTCAGAAATGTCAACGAACATAAATGAGTCGACAGAGTCGAAAATACAAAAGTTCAAGATCCAGTCCACTTCGAATAAAAGAACTAGTAGAACCAAAAGATGTTACTTCCGAACAAGGTTCACAAGAATCGAACCGAACTCGGAAAGTTACAGCGATAACCAGATTGACCCAAAACAAGATCACACCTCGTCCGATCAATGAAACCGAAATACAGAACAAGTTCAGTAAGTAAACGAACACGAGCGAGTCGATAGACTTGAGAAAGAGGAAATGCAGAAGCCAAAAATAATACGGGTATTATATTCGACCCCTTCTAAAAGAAGTGTCGTTCCCGAAACTCACAACACGAAATCAAGGTGACAACACAACAAGCAACTGACAGAAACATCCTTCGAAGTCCTCTCAAAGTCGATTCTGATAACTGTGCTGAAGCGCGAACTCCGAAAGTCTTGGTAGTCAATTCACAAAACTGAATTCGGTGTCCCTCGAGTACACACTTGAAATGTGTTACTGACGAGAAGGACAATTTACACGTGCATGCCCCGGCACATCACGGTTGAAACGCCTCGGCTCGGCATACCGAAAATACAAATGCTAGATACAATGGGGCATAATGTCGCAAAACAACATAGCGGAGATGCCAACTCAGCACAACAAGGAATCATAATACATATCATATACAACGATCATCATCGTAAAATAATACACACAAACACTACAGCAACGACGGTATCGTTCGGCGACCTCAACGGCCCGAACAATAACCAGCACATAATTACAAACATTATGAAACAATCACATATGTACACAAACGTACAAACCCAAGCTTTAACAGTTCACACAGGTGCGATAACACGCAAGCCGCCACGAAATGACAACATTAAGGATCGTCATCACACCTCCCACAAGGGCTAACAAAATATATGCGTGGCGAACGATTCGACGCTCACGCCACCAATTCAATCATAATTCGGGGTTAACACCGTAACGAAAGTTCGAAAACCATACACGCATTTCTGGTCCGCAAACAGGAATGATAGGTTTTAAAAACGAAAACCACCTTTTGAAAACAGTTTGGAAACAACAGTTGATCTTGAGTATCATTTTACAAAAAGTAGTACAAACACCATTATCGAGACTTTGAAAATCATCTTGCGTTTGAACAAAAATGAGGACACCTTTCTTTTAGTGAAAAACTTTCAAAAATATTCGACCCTTGGGTCTAAGCAACTGCATTTGAAAATATCTCAAAATATTTTTGGTCCTTAACCGGAAATTTTTTGAAATGTATTGCGGCATTAGAAAACACCTTGAAAACACCGCAAGAAAATAATTCGTTTTAAAAGTACGTCTCAAATTTTAGTTTTCTAAGATACTCAAGGTTTTCAAAAATAATTCAATGGGCTAGAATGCCCAAAAAGTTTAGGTACTTACACGGAACATTATAGCGCCCATTTACAAAAACGCCAAAAAGGCTGATGACGGTAACATTTCAAAAACTCACAAAAGCCATTTAGAAAATAATAAATACCGTCATAAAAATTTCGCCAAAATGATCAAGGCCGTAATGCCAAAAACTCGGTTAAGGAATCGGTTTTCGAAATAAAACTCAGTCGGTAAAATACCGAAAGCCATTACAAAAGAACTCACGCAGCGGATAAAAGAAATAAAGTCAAACATGCACAAGACATCAACACTACTCCTCATATGAACGAAAAATGGGAGTCAAATAATCACATATCACGAAATCAAAATTCATAAGAGGATTCCGTCAATTAACTCATAATCATAAAAATAGCTCGTGTCACACGAGGCACAACACAAAGAAGGGAGACTTACAACCACAGGTCGCACGAATATGATGATCGCCCACGATACTAATCACGACCAACCAACTCAGACGACGCGTCGCGACACGACTCAGTCAGATAAAATCCGACGAGACAAAACTCAACCGACACCACTGACCCGACAGCCTAGGTTTCCACAACCTAAGCTCCGATACCATTCTGTAACACCCCAATCCACTCAGGGATATTACACGCCGTAGACCCTCTCCTCGAGGATCTACCAGGCTGATAACTAAAATCAAACATCTAAACATCGCCTTTAAGGCTAAAATGACTCAGTAGACCGATTTTGTCTTTCAATAAAAACATACAACTCAATTCCAAACACTTACCCACGCAGGGGTCAAAATACAATAAACTCCCGTACAACGGGGAAAAGATGCTGCAGCGGAAAAGAAAATAAAACTAGACCAATACGACATCAACGGATCCTCGTGTGATTAGTATCGTTCATCTTTCATCATCCTTCGTGCCGACCCTGTGCTATGCTCCAAAACCTGAATGCAAAAATAGACATCCACTCCCCGAATACTCGGGGGTTAGAAAAACTCCACTGTTTTGCTAGTGCAAATACGAGCCATATAATTCAAGTTCCACGAATAACAATAACCAGGAATCCTTAAAGATTAAAATACCACGAAACGAATACTTCCCGAGGCAAGAATTTGAGTAAAACTTTCCAAATCCGAAAGATCACAAATAACGAGAATGGTTTGCAAAATGGTTTATAATACACTCGGGAGTTTTAATAGAAAACAAATTAGGATTATCAAATCCTTCTCTTTCCAAAATCAACAGGGTCGCAGCCCAAAGGTTTTATTTTCGCAAATAGAAAACCGACAACAATTCACAGGGCCAGAGCCCTACATCACGTGTCCTCAACGGACATAAAATCAACGAAACGTAATCACGCACGCGCATCGCCTAGGACCGGGACGCTACCACAGACATCCCACCCGAGGCCTCGAAGGACCCTCCCGAGCTGGCTAGCGAAACAATTCACAACATATCACAACCATAAGTTATCTTGACATCGTACTCGCAAGTACCGATTCTCGGAGCCCTCTCCAGACCTACCCGATTAGATAACCTTATGGTCAAATCATATCAAATGGCCGTACTCGCAAGTAACGCGCCGCCGGAGGCCTCACGGGTCCCTACCCGGTAAACATCAATCGAACATACCCACAAGTTATCGTGACATCGCACTCGCAAGTGACGATTCTCGGAGCCCTTTCCAGACCTACCCGAATTGATAACCTTGTGGTCGACTCATCAATGCATAGAGTTCACAACGACAAGGGTTTCACATTTGCCACAATCACAAATATGTCAAATCATGAGTTAATGCCAACAACACTTAGCAAAACACCACGTCAAACCATAACACACCGAAAATAAACCATATACGTCCACATGCAATACCAAGTGCAACCTCAACACCAAACATATCCATAGAATTCACATAGTTCACAAACCACACCATTCACAAAACACACGCGTTTTGAAAGAGGGCCTTTAACAAGGCTAATCAAATCTTTTGAAAGTTCAATTCAAACGACCACACAAATACATTTAGACGATCACCAATTATCATATCCACAAAACAAGAATTATATGGACAAGGTACTTGCCTCGAAATCGGAACGTGAGTATTCCGACGAACACGGCTCAACCGGGAAGCTTCGAAACGCCCGATGCTATCGAAAAGGAAGAAGACAACGAACGGAAGGGTTCAACTCGGTTTCTTCGCAAGAAACTCGACCCTAACAACATATAATCAATAAATCAACGATCATACGATGAAGAATAATCGTAGAACGCCCGAAAACCCTTCTAAGACATTTTACCGGACACCTTCAAGGCGTCGGTCAAGAACTCGACCCAAATAACGAATCGATACGATCCAACCATGGAATAACAAAGGAAATGACATAATACATCTAAATAATCATCAATCCATCATAATCCCAAGTTAAATCGGATTAATCGGACGAAAACAACCAAAATACCCAAATTCCCCAAAACTAGATTTCTAGGAAATCTGACCTGATTCGGTAGATTGGAGGATGTTATAGGATTGATGATTGATGATATGAACTCCAAAACTTCATGGATTGATTGTCCAACAACATCTCTCCATGATTACAACACCTCCAGCCGCGGAAGAGAAGGAAAACCGAGTGAAAATGGCTGAAGAAAATGCTGCCAGGCCTTAAATAGGCTGACTGCCGGCCGGGTTACGTACGTAACCGGCCATGGCTTACGTACGTAACCGGCCATGGCCGAACTCACTGCCTGGAAAATGCCGGAACGTTACGTACGTTACCGGCCAGGGCCTTACGTACGTAACCGGCCTTACGTACGTAACTGCCGAGCACTACCGTACGTTACTCGGCCGGTGGCTCGGCGAGCATGCCCGGCCATGACTCGGCCGGGACCAACTCCGACGGCCCGAACGACCCCGAAACCCGAACCTGAATACGAATCGAAGATACGGTTACGAAGTACTCGAAAAGACGAATCCGAGCACTAATAGAACACATGATTCCGACTACCCGAATGCTCGAAATTCGACAACGGAAAGTAATTACCCCAAACTTTGGGAAATTACGAAAATGGCCCAAAATGCCCCAAAATCACGATACGTGATCGAATAACCAAACCGAAGCTTGCAACATGAATAATAACATTAAATGAACTTACGAGAAAGTCGAAACAACAGTTTCGGACGAGATTCGCAAGAATCGAACTCAAGTGCGGAAAAACCGCTAAAAAGAACGGAACTCAACAAAACGACACCGAAACGAGCTCGGATGACAAAAAGTGCAGAATTAATCATTCTCGGAATGACGAAACGGTCATGAGAGAGTCGTCAAAACGGACTTCCGCCGAAAAAAAAGAAATTTACCGAAAATCGAAAATTGCGGATATTACACTATCACACGATGATATCCGGTTGTGTTTTTCTGAATTTAAGGCACAATAAAGAAGTTGAGTTGCCTTGCAATTGTAGTGGTCATTTTTCCAATCGGAATCGTCATATTCTTCGAAATTTTTAAGCGTACTGTTGGAATTCGTCGGAATTTTCGGACCAAGACAAATCACCTTCCAAAGATCGATGTCATATGCTCGGATGAATATCGACATCTTTTTCTTCCAAGTCATGAAGTTCGATCCATCAAAAAATGGAGGTCGGTTTAGCGCAAGACCTTCGACTGGAGCAAATTGGAGAGCCATTGGATCTTTTCTCCTCGGATGTAAAGCCACTTATAGGAGTACCGCTCCGATACCAATTGTTGTAGCGATATCGGAATATGCGCCGTGTTGCGGAAGTGTAAATTAAATGCGGAAAATAAATGGCACAAGAATTTATAAAGGTTCGGCCAAACGTGCCTACGTCCTCTCTCGATGTATCTTTTTCTATAGGTTAAAGATCAAAACCTCTGCACCTCTCTTTTGTCGGTCGGGGGATTACTGTTACAAGCTCATCTTCTATCGGTCCGAGTAAAACCGTTTTTCCTTTTCTATTGAATAAGGAATCAACCACTCTAGCTTTCTATTGATACTAGATAAACCTCAGTAAGATAGCGATTGCAATTCTAATAATGCCGGATCCTTGATCCTAATAACACCGAATCCACTCGTATCTTTTCTTTTTCTCACTCGTGTATGATTTTGTGTATAACACTCAATCACTCTAATTTAAGCTCAAGAACAACAACTACAATGTTTACAATGATATCTCAAGTGTATGTGAATTGCTCAATATTGTTGTGTGGATTGATACCAACTCATTTGGTATTTATAGCCTTCTTCCACAAACTAGCCGTTACTGCCAGTTGTTATTAGCGTGATAAAACCTGCAAAATAAATATATATATATATATATATATATATATATATATATGTACGTTTCAAAGTTTTCGGCTTTGATCGTTTCGTTAGTTTCACTCATTTTCTTTTTCTGTCATTTTCGACTTCTTCGTTTTTCATTTTTCAACTCCTTCGTTTCTCCCCTTTTTTATATGCTTTCTTCTCCTTTTCGGCTTTTTCGATTTTTATTTTTCTCGTCATATCTTTCATGACGCATTTATCCAATTCAACTTCTTCTCCCCCTTTTTGTATGCTTTCTTCTCCTTTCGACTTTTTCGATTTTTATTTTTCTCGTCATATCTTTCATGACGCTTTTATCCGATGCAAAAAGTTTAAAAAAATACAAAAGATACCAATTTGAATATATAAAAAGTATGCATGAATATATAAAAAAATATGCAATAATAGGTAATATCTCCCCCTGAAAATGTTATCTCCCCCTTTGTAAAATATCAATTAATTTTTGGGGATCCATGCGAAAGTTGGTTTTTCTTTCGAGACGTAGACGATATTTGAAACACTTGTTCCTTTAGGAACCCAAATTTTTTTAACTTTAATCGTCCGTCTTGGGCTCTTACAGTTTGAAATATAGTGCCCAATTTTTAAACATTTTTCACACCGGGGTATTTTGAAATTTACGGATTCATTTTTAAAACGCGGTTTGAATCCTAACCCCTCTTTATTTAACGTGTATTTTTGAACCGAGAGCATATTTTCAAATTTCTCGTTTCCGATAGAAAATTTCTTTGTTAAATCTTTGAGCTCGGTTTGAATTTTAACAAGATCATCCTTTAAAATATTCTCGTTTTCAATGCATTTAGAATGATCGATTTCAACAAATTCTCCCTTTTCAAGAATTTTGGAATTTTCAATTTCCAAAGTTTTATATTTAGATTTGAAGGATTTAATCTCATTTAAAGCATTTTGATAATCGGTATGCAATAATTCGAATGCTTCAAAAAGTTCATCGTAAGAATTACTTACTTGGCTTTCGACGTCGCTATCGTCGAATGAACTCCGAGCCATAAATGCAAGATTATTTTGATCGACGAAATCATCATCAGGATATTCGTCACTCCATGTTGCAACTAAAACCTCCTTGGGTTTAACCCGACAACTCTTAGCGAAGTGGCCTGGTTTACCATATAATCGACAAGTGTTGTCGAATTTCTTAGATTCGCCCTTTTGGATGTCCTGCTTCCTTCGGTTTAATAAGTGTTGGAACTTATTATTACGAGGCATTTGGACCCGTGCGATGCACCGGTCTTCTTTTTCGATAAAAGTTAAATTTTTGCTTATGTCTAAAACTCAATTTTTTTAACAATCAATATTTACTTGTAAAAGCACATATTAATATTGTAGTTTAGGCTTGATTGTTGTTGCTAAAAAGTTAGACAAAAAAAAATTAACAGATTTAAGACTTGGCATTTGGTAGTATTGATCTTTTATGTAGTCAAGTGATTTTATTCTTTATATGCAGGCTTAACTTAGTTTCTTATAATAGGATGATATCAAAGACATTACTCGGAATATCGCATGAAAGCAAAACATTATATGCAGATATACAAATTGCTACAAAGTAAGCTATTTGTAGCATCAAACAACCATAGCTTACCTTGTAATAAGTTCATGCATCATTGTTGAGTTTATAAATACGAAAGAATGTTGATTTCAAGTAGTAGAATTTTCACATGTTACTATCTTTTGACTCTCAGTGGAAATTGAGTTATATTAAAACTAAAAGACGAAATAAAGATTCTAATTCATTATAACATTACTAACTCTTAACATTTTGCTAGTAAAAAAATTCACTCACGCTATTCAAAGACAAATGATCTAACTTGTAATATGTAACTGAGAGTCACGATAGAAGGTAGATCGACACTCTTACTTGAAAAATTATCACTTGTTTCCAAAATCTTTATCTACGAAAAAAGAGTCTCAGTCTTCATCCTCAAAAAATAAAAAGAATAATTAAGCTAATGTAAATGGAGTTATTGCAAATAATTTTTTAATCTGATATTAAAGAAAAGCTAACTGACATTAACATACATTGTTAGAAATACAATTACAAATGAAGCACCATTCCTAGTTGTATATATAATGGCGTCCTATCCTTCAAAGAACAATACAATTAATAAACCACACATACATATTTTACTCTATAATTTAATCCTCATTTAAAGAGGCTACTGAAATTCACGTCTTTTCCATTATCCATCTACCTCATTTAAAGAGGCTACTGAACTTCACGTCTTTTCAAATATCCATCCATAACCAACTTTGTACATTTTCCACTCTATTTAAATTAAATGCATCATTTTATTTTTAATTGTCAATAACGTACTTTGTCAATTTAACATCAAATGAATTGAGTGGTAAACCGTTGAATAAGACTCAATTGCACATAATTGATTTTATAATTTTATATTATTGCTTTTAATCTCAATCTATTTTATAATTTTATTTATCTTATATATATATAATTAAGTCATTAGGACTCCACAATTAATGATTGGACTCAATAATTTCAATCTATTTTATAATCTTATTTATCTTATATAAAAATTAAGTAATTAAGACTCCACAATTAATAATTGGACTCAATCTTTATATATATATATATATATATATATATATATATATATATATATATATAAGATTCTTGGCATAATATACCGATTCTTCCACTGAGATTTCTTATTTCTTTCTCGACATCTTATCCTTCATGGCTATCGACCTTTCCTTTGGTTTCGGTTTGGCATCCCGAGATTTTAGAACAATCTCGTAGTTGATAAGAGAACCAACGAGAGCACTAAAATCAAGAGTATTTAAATCTTTTCATTTCATCGTTGATTTTTTAGAGGAGTTTCGAAAATGATTTTTAACGTTGTTTTATTTTCAAATAATTCGAGTACATGACTTTAAAAATCTTTCACACCATAATTTTTTTTCAAAATACAATGAGATTTTTTATTTTCAAAAATAAATAGTGAAAGATGAAGAATCTTACTCGATTTATTGTTAACACACATTAAGATGCGATGTGTGTGTAACGTGGATTTATCACTTAGCGTAAGAGACTGGAGGTTAAACTAAAGTGATTGCTTGTCAGGCTGAGTGATTTGATTTATCATCGTGCTACCTTTCTCGCTAAGGAATTTTGGTTGAGTATTTAATTGTGTTTTGCACGAGTTGGACCAGCCTTCTAGCTCGTACGATGCTATTTGAATGAGAATGTTAGTTGTGGAAGTAATTAGTGCTAATAAGAATGGTTTGTCCAATTGAGAGCAGTTCAGAAAAATCTTCAAGGGTCCTCTTGATGATGTCGAGTTCGAGGAAATTTGCTGTTTCGAATTTCTATTTTTTTTAAAACAAACGATTATGAACTGTGGTTCTAGTTTTAATAAAACAGTCGAGGTATCAAAAAGTACTTTCAAAATTTTATATTCGAACAAACATATAAATTCAAAGATTTTCAAATGATATTATTTAAATAGACACCTCGTGAAGTTTTAAAAAAAAATATTAAAATAATTGGCTACCATGTGTAGTATACTAATGGCCGTAATCGTAACGATTATGGTCGTTAAATTTTATGTTGATACGGCTATGTGATCCGCTAGTTACGATCGTAAGATTCATTTATTTCGATTGTAATTTTGAACTCGTGTAATTATCCGAAGTGGGCATTTTTATCGTGTTGCTATTAGATGCCTTATGTTGATATGTTGTGCTGCGTTGGCATTTTAGTGTATCGTTTTGAGATGTTGGGTTTCATCGTGCTGAGTGGTTACTTGTTCAGTATGCCGAGGGGTAGCAGTCGTGGTCGTGACCATGGCACAGATGGTCATGGAGACCAGATGCGGGACCAAGAGAATATTGCCGGGAAGGTTGCTATGCTAGCACCTCGCTCTCATTGTTTTGGTTTCAGGGACGAAACCTCTTTTAATAGTGATAGAGTGTAATAACCAATTGTTTCGCTTCTGTATTGTTCGACTCTCTCGACTTGTTTGTGTTCGTTGATACTTCTGACCTTGTATTGTTTTTCGCCTTCGTCATTCGAGCGAGTTTTATTATTGTTCTGGATTGATCTGTTTATCATTGTGACCTTTCTAAGTTCGGTTCGATTTCCTGTGAACCTTGTGTGAAATTGACACCTCGTGGTTCCAACAAGCTTATTGATGTCTTGATTTGAGGTGTGAACTTTAGAGTTGTTGTTTGATCATTGTTACTCGATCATTGTTATTCGATCGTTGTTGTCCGATTGTTATTGTTTGATCTCGTATCGTGATTATTGAGCGTCTGGGCCACTTCAAAATTTCCTTAATTTTTGGGAAATTGTCTTCGTATTTGATCTTCCGAATCTTTGAGTTATTGAAACTTCGTACTTTTTCAGCGTTAGACTCGTGTTTTGATCGTTGTACTGCTCGAGTTAATCAACCATAGTAATTCATGTTCGTTGCATTTCGAAAACATTCTTGCATATTGAATCGGACTGTAGCAGTTCTGTACTGCATGGAGCTTTTGTATGCTATCAGCAGCCGATAAGGTGTGTTATCTAGGGTCGCCTTGCTCTGATTGTTTCTTGTTTTAAGTTTCGGGACGAAACTTATTTTTAGTGGGGTAGTATGTAATACCCGAGATTTTCGTTCCGGTTATTTTGAATTATTTGTCGGTTGTGCCTGTTGTTTTGTTCTGTTGGATTTTTAGGTGCGATCCTACTGCTTGTGCAGTAGGCATAACGCATGATATGCTGCTTCATAGCGCGCGCTACCGAGGCATTATTAGCGCACTCTATCGAGTGTTGTAGCGCACGCTACCTGGTGGATGCAGATCTGTCCAGAAGCTACTGGACTGGGACTGGAGGTCTCGTTAGTGCACGCTAAGGCTTGTAGTTAGCGCAGCTACCATCTTTCTTAGTGCACACTATCCTATGCCTTAGCGCACATTACCTGGAAGTTTCGGAACAGTCTAGAAATTGTCCAGAAACTACTGGACTGAACTCATGACCGTTAGCGCGCTAAGGGGGAAATGTAGTGCACGCTAACTGTCCAGTATAAATACTGGACAGCAACCCCTTTTTTCGTCATTTCTCATTTTTCTTCATATCTATCAGTCGGGAGCGAGTTCCTTAGGTGATCTGGGGTGATTTTCTTCATCAAGCTTCATCATAGGGCGAATTCAAGCACATCTAACATCATCAAATCATCCATCTTTTCGGATCGAGGTAATTTCTTCTTAGAACCCTAGTTTCATTGAATTTGGAGGGTTTCCTTTGTTTCGTGATTCTTACCCGATTCTATCCGATCAATTATGTATTCTTGTTGCTTTGGTTGTAACCTACGGATTAGAAACTCGTTTGTTGATTTCATTTCACCCGGAACATGATTTTGGTTTCCTTGGGAAACCCTTGAACCCTTGTTGTTCTTAATGTCGATTTGGATTCCGTTTAGTGTTGTTGATTCGTGGTGGTGTCACTCTCATAGTGTTCGTGGGACCGTCGGGTTCGTGATTGTTCTTGGAAGTTCACGGGCTGCTTAACCGTGTCCATTAATTGTTCCATTGCTCGTGGTTTCGAGACAAGTATCTTGCCCATACATTATGTGTTTTGTGGATTTAATAGTTGGTAGTTGACGATATGTGCTGAATGAATGTCTATAATTAAATTTCAAAGGAATCGATATCTTTTTCAATATTTCCTTAAAGATGATTGGTATGTTTCGTTGTTAAATGTGCTTGTCTAAGTATTTATTTTAGTGTTGAGTATAGGAATACCTTACTTTCGTGGGATGTCGTTTTGTGTGATTATGTCGTTTGTAGAATTAATGTTTAGCCTTTCGTTTAGGTTTGTGCGTGGAAACATCTGTTTATTCATGATCATGTGACATTGTGTAAATTGAAGAATGGAGGTGGTGGTGGTGCCTGAATTCCCGCCTGAGTCACGGTCTGACTTAATGACATCATATACTGCATTATGGCCTGCTGCTGAGATAACATCTCTTGTTGAACCTTCCTTTGTTTCTCTTAGAATTTCTGGAGCTGGTCTTGAGACTTCCTTTGCTTCTCATCTTGGAGCTCCCTCTCCATCCTCAATTGCTCCTCCAAAGAGTACTTTTGATTGTCGCCCCTTTGATTGCGGTGAAACCCTATAGTATTCTTAAATAATTTGTTGCCTTCAGCTCCCATCATCGACGTCCGGTAATGACTCCCTTTAGGAGGGTAAATGTTAGCACACACCCTTGCCCTAATGTAGGGATCGGCCAGATCGATCTCTCAGCGTGCTAACTCGAGGACAGTCTCGTCCAAATCCGGATGCTCCTCCCTCGCCATCTCTGTCAACATCCACTCAGACTCCTCCGTCACTCTCTTCTAATTAAGTGTGAACAGAAAAAGTAACTGAATATTAATAAAGTTCAGAGGTAAAGATTGATAGCAGTGTCAAAATGGTTAGGATACATTTACAACTTACAAGTCTATCTGGATAGTTAGGATATGCCTTCTGAGTCACGTAGACAAAGGCATTCGCCACATTTTCATCAGAAGTGGCCTCGTGCGAAACTCTCGCTAACGACCGCGAACTTAAGCTGTGGTGCTCCGTCAAACCCTTATGGTTAGCAGTGTTGGTTGAACTACTCACCTACACATAGAAACATGTAATTTTCATTTAACAAGGAACAGAATTATCACAAGTAAGCTTCATATACGTTACATATCTTTAAACAACAATAATATTACGACAATATTTAGAGCTCGATTAGATAAAATATAGTTCGGATCGCTAAAATGTGCGCATAGCCATCTCCACTTGTAGTCCCGATACTTGAACTCCTCGGAAGTAGCCTCGCGGGAATTACCGCAAGCCGACCAAAACATGTGTAGCCCATTCTTCCAAAATTTGTACCTATAACAAATATTTATAAATAGTAATTAAACATTAGTCAAACATAAAACTCATAATTAAATTGTACCTCAAACAAATATTATCACCAGTTTAATATGTTTAAATACATTAATGTTTATATTTTAATAAGTATTATATTATTTATATAATATATTTGTAAAGTATTTTGTAAATGTTATGTATTTATTTATGGTGATTTTTTGTTGTTGATTTATTCTTATTAATAATGTTATTTGTTTATTATGTTATTCATAAATAATCTGTTGTGTACGTACAGTTGTTATTATGCAGTTGAATGTTAAGACTTAAGTTTAGTGATGATGTTAAATATCATTTTATATTTGTGCTTGTGTATGATTATATAATGTTAATATTAATGTATTAGTTTTATTGTTTTTATGTATAATTAATATTATAATGTTTTATGTATTTCTAAAACATTTGACAAATACATATTTTTAACAATAACTAAAATGATGCAAAAATTTCTCGAGTAATTACTCAACTACGTATTGTGAAAATTACTTACTTGATTGTTTGCACCTCATCACACCAAGTATGTAGTAGGAAAGAAGGAACACCAAATCAAACCTACAATTAGCATATAATATATATTATTAAATTTTTCCGAATTTAAATACAAAAAGCAGCTTTCGCAATTGAGATGTAAGCTTACCGACATAGCATTGTTAAATGCATCCTTCGCACATTGTGGCACATCCTTCCACTCACCCCACAGTACCGGAACCCTATCGCGTATGACAAACCCAACATTACGACAATATGCCGCACAATTATCAGAAGCCAAAATGGGTCGTCGATACTTTTCATCTACTGCTATCTTGTGACGAGCACAGTAGGACTACTATATAAGAGATATCGAAGCAGTTATTTAGTGCTAGGATGAAGGAAGGGGAGAAAGTGGGAGACCACGTCCTCAAGATGATCTCTATGACTGAGAGGCTCGAGGTGCTCAACTTTCACATGGATTTATCCCTCCAAATTGATCTCATCCTTCAATCTCTACCCGACTCCTTCATCCAGTTTGTAATGAATTTCAACTGTAATGAAATTTCGTGTACATTAATTGTGCTAATGAACAAACTGGTGACGACACAGTCCAACATGAAGACTAAGCCGATGGAGGCTGATCTTGTGATTTCTTCTGGGCCTTGGAGGTCAAAGAACAAGAAGAAAAAGACCTACGAGCAGTATAAACCCAAGAAAGGGGTGCATAAAGGCAAGGGCAAGGCCCCAAAGGTTCAGAAGGTAGAAGGTCCCAAACCCACGGACAAATATCTTGAATGCGGTGAGATGGGCCACTGGCGTAGGACTTGTCCCAAGATCAATGGCGCATCAGGTACAGAAGTTTTTGTTTTTGAAACTAATTGTTCCGCTACTGTATATTCTGCTTCATGGATTCTGGATTCAGGGGCTACTTCTCATTTTTGTACAATGAATCAGGATCTGGAACGAAGTAGGCAGCTTGAAGCTGGGGAAGTGATGGTCACTGTTGGAAGCGGACAAAGTGTCGAAGCAACCGATATTGGATCACTCCTACTGGGTTTGGAATCCGGTTTTATTTTAATGTTAGATGAAGTACTTATTTTGCCCAATGGGCATAAAAACATTGTATCCATTCCAGTCTTGGACCATAAAGGATTTTCTTTCTTTATTGGCAATGGTAGTTGTAAAATTTATTTTCTAAATAAATTAGTTGGCACAACTGCATTGTTGAATGGTTTATATAATCTGAACTTACAAAATAAATCAGCAGTGAACACGATAACTAGAAAACGTGGCAGGCATGATACTAATCAAGCTCTTAAGTGGCACATTAGACTTGGTCACGTTGGTTAGACCAAGGTTCACAAAATGGAGAAAGATGGACTTTTAAGTACATTGGGTGAAGAACCCTATCCAACTTGTGAATCTTGCCAAAGAGGCAAGATGACTAAGTCCCCTTCAAAGGGACATTTGAAAGGGCTGTTGAGGAACTTGGATTGATACATACCGATGTTTGTGGTGCTTTGGAAGCAGCCCGAGCCGGATATCAATATTTCATAACGTTCACAGATGATCATACTAGGTATGGGATTGTGTACTTGATGAAACATAAATCCGAAGCCTTTAATAAATTCAAGGAATTTAAGGCCCTAGTTGAAAAACAGACTGGATGTCATATCAAGGCACTACGGTCAGACCGAGGTGGCGAGTATATGAGTACCGAGTTTGATGAGTTTCTTAAGGAACATGGAATAGTTTCACAATTCACGCTGCCAGGAACCCCACAGTTAAATGGTGTTTCAGAAAGGAGAAATCGGACTTTGTTGAACATGGTCCGCTCCATGTTGAATTACACTAATTTACCGATTTACCTATAGGGGTACGGCTTACTTACCGTTGCCTATATCCTAAATAGATGTCCTTCCAAATCCATTCCTATCACTCCGCATGAGATGTGGAAGGGTAAGAAACCAAGTCTTAATCACATAAGGATTTGGGGATGTCCAGCCTATGTCAAAAAGGCTAAGGTGTACAAACTGGAAGCGAGGTCCGTCAAGGTACGTTTCAATGGATACCCAGAGGACTCGATGGGTTATCATTATACATGCCAGAAGACCATACGGTCGTTGTGGCTTTGCGAGCGCACTTCCTTGAGGATGACTTCATTCAGGAAGGTGGCTCGGGTAGAAATGCCTCTTTGGAAGAGCACAATGAAATTCCTAAGGAGACATCTGAACATGGATCTCGAATAGAACCTATTGTAACACAACCTCGACTTTGAAGGTCTGATAGGGTGTCTCACTTACCTGAGAAGTATGGTTAGACACATGTCAAGGAACCGAGTCTCCACGACGTTCCTTATATCCATGAGGATGACCCTGTCACCTATGACCAAGCGATAATGGCTGTGAACTCTGATAAATGGCAAGAAGCTATGGAAGTTGAGATAGACTCAATGCATGCCAATCAGGTCTGGACTCTAGTAGATCTACCAACTGGCATGAAGCCTATTGGAAGTAAATGGATCTATAAGAGAAAAACTGATGGGGATGACAAGGTTGACGCCTATAAGGCCAGGCTTATGGCAAAAGGTTATACCCAAAGGGAAGTGATCGATTATCATGATACCTTCTCGCCCGTAGCTATGATCAAGTCGATTCGCATGATGCTTGCCATTGCTGCCCATTACGGTTATGAGATATGGCAAATGGACGTCAAAACGGCTTTTCTAAATGGATACCTCGAGGAGGAAATCTACATGAAATAGCCTAAGGCTTTTGTGTCCAAAGCTAATATTCATAAGGTGTGTTTGCTGCAATGAGCCATTTATGGGCTGAAGCAAGCTTCTCGGAGTTAGAACCTTCGATTTGATGAAGCAATCAAGGACTTTGATTTCGTGCAAAACAAAGAGGATCCATGTGTTTACAAAAAGTCGGTGGGAGCAACATTGTGTTCTTAGTACTATATGTAGATGATATTCTACTTATGGAAAATAACGTAGCAATGCTCAGCACTGTGAAAGCTTGGCTTTCTAAAATGTTATCCATGAAAGACTTGAGAGAAGCTTCCTATATTCCAGGGATCCATCTTTACAGAGATAGACCGAGCAGAATGATAGGACTTTCCCAAGCTTTCCATATAGATAAAATCCTGAGAAGATTCAAGATAGATAATTCTAAAATAGTGTTCCGAGGAAAAATCGTCCGAAATTGTGCGTCAAAGAGCGGCGATTTCACACACTCAACGTGCGATTTCACACACTTCATACGTATCATCTTCTCCATGGAATCTGACCATGGATCCGACTCAAATTCTATGCAAATCCATACAGATTCCCCTTCGCTGCAATGATTCACGCCGGATATAGGAAATATCACCGCTCGCATCCCATCCTTTGCCGACGATTTCAATATCCTGGAGTTCATGAACCTTGTTGAGAGGGTCGAAGGTAGTAACGAAGCCTCGGAATTAAAGGTTAATTTGCAGAATCAGGATACCTTTCATCCACGCTCCAGGTTCGCTGGTGTACAGGATTCTAACGAGATTCTTAGGGGTAAACGTAATAAGGAAGGCAGGGCTATAGGAAACCCTAACCCTAGTGCTATTATGGCAGCTAGTAACATCATGGCTGCTTCATCGACTTCTCCTAAGGCAAAGGTTCAGGATGAATGCCTGTTCGTTGGTAACATTAAGATCCCGATGGAGGAACATATAGTGAACGATTATGCTTTCTCATCTTCTACAAGGCGAACCATGTAATATACTCCACCAGAAATCATAGATGGCCATGCAGTTATCAAACCTCCTTGGAAAGTGGCTTCTCTTGGCATGACAAGATAGAAGTCCACGGCTGTTGGATATTTTTTGGGGCCGAAGCTCTCCTTCATTGCTGTTAAGAACTTCTCTACGTAATTATGGAAGGGACTGAAGGAAGTCAGAGCTAAAGCTAATGGTTATTATTTCTTCGAATTTGAATCAGAATGTGCAATGGTTGATGTCATTGAAGGAGGACCATGGCATTACGCTGGTCAACCACTTTTTCTCGAGAAATGGAAAGAAGGTATGTCACTGGAAAAACAAAACCACACTGAAGTGCCAATATGGGTGAAGTTTAAAAACCTTCCAATGGAGTACTGGACAACGGAGGGGCTAGGTTTGGTGGCAAGTGCGGTTGATAAGCCTTTATATGCTGATGCTTTTACTTCCACCATGGCTAGGATTGATTATGCTAGAGTTTGTGTTGTGGTTGACATCCACTCTAAATTCCGAGATCACGTTGTTTTGATGCTACCCTCGGAATCAGTAGAATATAATGGCAATTGTAAAATCGAATTTGAATACGAATGGAAACCCCCAATTTGTTCGGTGTGTATGTCATTTGGTCATATTGATAAAGAATGTCCTAAGGTGAAGAAGAAAATTCCTTATGTCAAACCAATCCGAAAACTCATAAGACTCCGAGAATTGATAATGAGGGATGGATGGAAGCTAGATATAACAAACGTCCTAATTCTCCTTCGTTCCCCGCTGATATGGTGAAAATGGTTGATGATGTTATTGGCTCTCCACGTCGAAATATGAATGATAAAGGGAAGGATGCTATAATGGATACTAATTCATTTGCGGTACTGGATGTGGCGGAAGGTATGGAAATAGATGATCAAGTTATGGCTATCAATAACACTTCTCAGGGTCTTAGAGCAGCCCTTAAAGATGTTGTTAAATGATCCCGACTGCATGTTGGAATGTACGTGGTCTTAATAAGCTGGACCACCAAAAAGCGGCTCGAGAACTTATTTTGGCTAATCAAATAAGAATCTGTGCATTTTTTGAGACTAGAGTACAACTGCGTAATGTAAGTCCTATATGTGAACGTATCCATAAATTATGGAAATGGCATATGGATTACTCTAATGGTCCGGCGAACCGTATTTGGGTTGGATGGGATAGTTCGTATGTGCAAGTGGATATTTTGGGTAGCTTTGAGCAAGTTGTGCATACTAAGGTTACGGTACTTGATTCACAATCTATTTGTTATCTATCATTTATATATGGGTATAACACGATTATTGAGCGGAGGAGTCTTTGGGACGAAATTATGTCATTCTCAGAAATCAGAAGTGAGGATCCGTGGCTTGTTATGGGTGACTTCAATGCTATTTTGGACTACAGTGAGATGTTAGGAGATGAAGATGATCACACCATTAATGAGGATTTTTCAGCGTGTTTAACGGTATCAGAATTAATTACCCTTCCAATGAAGGGCCCTTGGTTCTTATGGTCTAATCGCCAAGTTAGTCCGAATTGTATTTGGAGGAGATTAGATAGGGTGGTTGGGAATCCAGCATGGTTCACTAAGTTTCCTTCCATGCACTATTGTTGTGGGCAACCTAAAACTTCAGATCATTCTCCTTTGATTCTTCAGCACGAAACGGGGGTAAGAGGTAAAAAACCCAATTTCCGATTTGATAATTTTCTAGAAGATAAGGCCAAATTTCATACCCTTGTAGCTAACATTTGGAGGCATCAGATTTATGGTCTTCCTATGTATTCATTGATAAAGAAACTCCAAGCCTTGAAACCGGGGTTGAAGGAATTAAGGAGAAGTAAAGGCAACTTGAGTAAGAATGTGATAGAAGCAAGTGCTTTTTTGGATATTGCTCAGCAATATGTGGCCAAATTCCTTTTGTTTCAACCACTACTTGAATTAGAAAAAAGATGCCGCAATATTTATGCCAACGCACTTAAGCAAGAACATTCTTATCTCAGTCAGAGGGCGAAGGTGGATTGGTTAAAAGATGGGGATCAATGCACGACCTATTTTTTCCGTAGAATGGTAGTAAAAAAGGCCAGAAGTCATATATTACATATTGAGAGCTCATATGGGATTATGGTGGATGAACCAGAATTAGTTCGGGCAGAGATCATTAGATATTACTCTAATTTACTTGGCAGCTCTATCCAGCCCAATATTAATCGGGAAGTGCTCCAACCGTTTATCACTAAATATTTGTTACCGGATGATGCATCACACATGGTTAGGCGAGTTATCGAGGAGGAAATTAAGAGTGTTCTCTTCAGATTTAATGACACAAAGGCTCCGGGTCCTGATGGATATACGTCTTGATTTTTTAAGAAGGCGTGGGGTGTCGTAGGAGGAGAGGTGACCCGAGCTATTGTACAATTTTTTGAGACAGGGCTGCTCGTTAAAGAAATCAATACTACCCTTCTTGCGTTGATTCCGAAGGTGGAGGTTCCGAAGAATCCTAGAGACTTTAGACCTATTTCATGCTGTAATGTTATCTATAAAGTCATCTCCAAAATAATTGCTAATCGGTTGTGCGATTTTCTGGGGAATTTGATGGATAAGTCTCAAACTGCATTTATCCCGGGTAGGCGAATTAGTGACAACGTTCTATTGGCTCAAGAACTATTATATGGTTACAAAAAGAAGGATCTTCCGGCTAGATGTGCTTTCAAAGTTGATCTCATGAAGGCATATGATATGGTGGAATGGGAATTTGTTTTGACTATGTTGGAGGAGATGCACTTCCATCCACATTTTGTTGGATGGATTCGTGCATGCATGACATCTCCGGCCTTTTCTATTAACATTAATGGCATGGCCGAAGGGTATTTTTTTGGCAAACGGGGGCTGAGACAAGGCGATCCAGTTTCGCCTTATCTTTTTGTGCTTGTTTTGGAGGTTCTACATGGAATATTAAATCAACATATTGCTACCCATCCGAATTTTAGATACCATTGGAAGTGTCATCATACTAAAACGGTAATGTTGAGCTTTGCTGGTGACTTGCTTTTATTTGTAATGCAGACGTTAAATCCGTCAGGGTCTTACAAAAGGGGACGGATTTGTTTGGCCATTTGTCGGGATTGCGAGCTAATCCATTGAAAAGTAATATGTTCCTTTCTGCTCGAACCAGTCTACTAACCGATGCGTTGCAACCCATTGTAGGGTATGACATCGGTTCTTTGCCCGTACGATATCTTCGGGTTCGGGTTATGCTAAGGTTAGCTGGTTTGTTATATGCAAACCAAAAGAAGAGGGGGGTCTTGGTATTATTCCTTTGTCACATCATAATAAAACGCTAATATTACGTCATATCTGGGACTTACTAGTAGATGATGGCAGCTCCGTATGGGCGGAATGGGTTCATGAATACCGTTTAAAAATGAACTCTTTTTGGCACTTAACGATTCCTTCCTCTTGCCCTTGGAGTTGGAGGCAAATGCTTAAACTTCGCCATCAAGTGCAAAAAACTTTTATTTATCATGTGGGAGATGGGCATCGCTTTCTTATTTGGAAACTCCCATGGCATCCACACGGAATTCTTACTGACAAGTACCCGCTTGGCCCAATGCTTACTGGGTTATCGCATGATGTTAGATTGGATCGGGTTATTGACAGGGGTGTTTGGGATTGGCCGTCTACTACTAGACTAGAGATTGGTTGTATTGTCGAAGATTTTCCCATTATTACTCAGTCTGAGGAGGATCGTATTTCATGGGGTCTTGCACCAAATGGTATATATTCAGCTGCTTCAGCTATGCAATTATTTAGAAACTCTGGCCCAAAGATGGAGTGGTATGTGTTGTTCCAAGGGAAGTGCCGTATACCGAGCCATTTATTTATCCTTTGGTTAGCTATTTATGAGCGTTTTGCTACTAAAGATAATCTGTGGCTGAACCATGGGGATGATGAATGCGTGTTGTGCATGGATAGATGTAAGGAATCCCATGACCACCTTTTCTTTCACTGTAGTTACTCTAGCCGATGCATGGATGTTCTTCGACAAGAGATTCGGCTTATATGGGCTGGTCCTAATTGGAATAGGGGTGTTAAGAGAGCTGCTAAGTTGTGGAGGGTTAAGCACATGGTGAACTACGCTTATCGAGCCATGTTAGCTGCCATTGTTTACTTCATATGGCGCGAGAGAAATGATAAGATTTTCGGTAATGTCAAGAATGAACCAGAGATCGTAGCTAACCGAGCCCTCAACATTGTACGAGAAAAATTGAGCACTATGCAGATTCCTGAATCCTTGACGAGTATGGCTATTCGGAGATTGTGGAGAATTGCTTGGTAGAGTTGTATGATATTAATTAATTTTTAATTTTTTGACTTGTTGGTTAGGCCCATGTGATGTAGTGTCATATCGTTAGTAGGGTACTTGGTTGGAATTTAGGCATTTTTACATATTGTGATGAGGCCAACCCTCATGCACTTTTTTGTATTTTACCCTTTATTTATTGCAATTGACCATTAACCCCAAAAAAAATATTGTTCCTTCCCATGCGACATGGAATTCATCTCACCAAGAAAATGTGTCCTCAAAGTGAGGAAGACAACACAGAGATGAGTAATGTAATATCCGCAAATTCGATTTCTGGTAATTTTTTTTTTTTTGGCAAAAGTCCATATTAGTGACTCTTTTGTGACCGTTTCGTCATTCCGAGAATATTTAATTCTGCACTTTTTGTCATCCGAGTTTGTTTCGGTATCGTTTTGTTGAGTTCCGTGTTCTTAAACAACTTTTCCGCACTTGAGTTCGATTCTTGCGAATATCGTCCGAAACTGTTGTTTCGAGTTTCTCATAAGCTCATTTAATGTTATTATTCATGTTGCGAGCTTTGGCTTAGTGTTTCGATCATGTATCGTGTATTTCGGACGTTTTGGGCCATTTTCGTAATTTCCCAAAATTTAGTGTAATTACTTTCCGTTATCGAATTTCAAGCCTTCGGGTGTTCGGAATCATGTGTTCTCTTAGCGCTTGGATTCGTCTTTGCGAGAACATCGTAACCATATCTTCGATTCATATTCAGGTTCGAGTTTCGGGGTCGTCCGGACCATCAGAAGTGGCCGCGGCCGAGTCACGGTCGCACATTTTGGAGCAGGTACTGGCCTGGACGAGTTACGGCCGTAAGGTACCGGTTACGGCCGTAAGTGATCGGCAGGCACTGGCTGGACGAAGGCCGGTTACGACCGTAAGGGGGTGTCGGTTGCGGCCATAAGTGATCGGCAGGCGTTGGGCAGGTTTTTGACGAATGCCGGTTACGACCGTAAGGACCTGCCGGGTATGGCCGTAAGGGCCGAGTTACGGACGTAAGGCCCTTCCAGTTACGGCCGTATCCCTGTCGGCCATATATAGGCCAGGAACCGGCCAAACCTCATTTTAGCTCATTTCTTCACCCGGGTGGCGGCTGGCGACGGGAAAAATCGAGGAGTGGAGTTTTTGGTCGATTCCACTCGATTTCTAAGCATTTTTGAGGATTCTTGTCGATTATATCAACATAAAATCCTTGTTCTTCTTCGGATCGAGGTAATTTCTTGAAATCTCCTAGAATTTGATTTTCGAGATTTCTTCTTGATTTTTGTTGTTCGTCCGAATTTGATGAATCGGTTGATGCTAGTGAACATTATTAATCATGTTCTATGGATTGTATATCCATATCTTCGATTCATTCAACCCGATTGATGATTCTTAGGTTCTTGAGGAACTTTGAACATTTAGTGTTCGATTAAATGTCTCATAGAGTTTCTTTCGGTCGTTGTGTTGATTTCGATTGATATTGTGTTATTGGATGAATTGTATTTTATTCAAGGTTGTTCGAGTACTTGTGTTTATCGGAGGACGCCGTTCGTTGTTCGTGGAAGGATTTCAACGCCTTCGATTGAGACAAGTTTTATACTTGTACTAGTCAATGAGATTAATGTTATCATATATGGGTATGAATGTGTTGTATCATTCCGAGACTTAGTCTCTTCATGAGGTCATTGATATTAAGGGATCGTTCGATACGATACCTTTTGGAAATTATGCCAAATGGTCACTATTGTTCATTAATGGCCGGTAAGGCATTGAGATACTCGTTGTTAATGTTATTATCGATCACCAGTTTGCGGTATCGATGTATCAATTGTTGTTGTTAATATTGATGTCGATATAAGACATTGTTGTAATTATTGTTATTAATGTTGGCGTCCTGTCATTCATGTTGTATTGGCCGATTGAAGACATTGTCGTATTCGTTCTCATCTTCGTCGTCGGTAGCCGATTAAAGGTGCCGAGGCATTCATTGTATCATTGTTATCGACTGGCCGTTCTTAGGCAATCGAGGTGCTTAATCATTCATTGTATCATTGTTATCGATTGGCCGTTCTAAGGCAATCGAGGTGCTCAATCATTCGTTGTATCATTGTTATCGATTGGCCGTTCTAAGGCAATCGAAGTGATCAATCATCCATTGTATCATTGTTATCGATTGGCTGCTCTAAGGCAATCAAAGTGCTCAATCATTCATGCGATCATTGTTATCGGTTGGCCACTCTAAGGCCTCTGAGGTATTGAATCATCCGCTGGATCATTGTTATCGATTGACCATTCTAAGGTAATCGAGGTGTTGAATTGGGACCACCGAGGACGGTGCCCATCCGGGAGTCATTGTTGTCGTGTTGGCCGACTCAAGGCAGCACACTATCATTCTCGTGAATTCGGTAATCTTGGGATCGTTGCCGTTTGTGATTAGTTGTGTTTTGGAGGCTAGTCTCGGCTAGTGCTCATTATGGGTAAGTTTGGGGCTTGAACCTTCGCGGTTAATTTCCCAACACCTGCAACTCGGTAGGTCACGGTCATATTTATGATCTCATTATGGGTAAGTCGGGGGCTTGAACCTTCTCGGTTGGTCAGCACCTGCAATTCAGCAGGTCACGGTCACTGGATGATCTCATTATGGGTAAGCTTGGGGCTTGAACTTTCGCGGTTGGTTTCCCAACAACTACAATTCAATAGGTCACGGTCATGTTTATGATCTCATTATGGGTAAGTTTGGGGCTTGAACCTTCACGGTTGGTTTCCCAACACCTACAATTCAGTAGGTCACGGCCATTGGATGGTCTCATTGTGATACTGCTTCGTGCTGTGGCTTCGGCCCTCATTGATACAGCTTCGGGCTGTTTTGGTTACAGGTGATTGTGATATTTGACAGCTTCGGCTGAGTGGCTTTCAGGCCTTTGTGATGTCTTGGTAATTTTATTGGAGCTTTCGGGCATTGTGATTCATAATTAATTCAGTTCTGGTTTGGTTCATATTCGTGTAATTCATTGTGGTGTTCTATAATTATGATTCGCCGTTGGGCATTTATATTCTAACCTGTTGAACAGGTATTAATAGTATGCCGTGGGCATAGTGTTTCGCGAATGCTCGGTTCTTACCTTGGTTTGTGAGCATCTCGTATTATTATTATTATTATCATTGTACCGTTTCATTCTACCTTTGGATGCATATCATGTTATACATGTATGTGATGTTCATTATTTGGATGACTGACCCCGTGGGGGCGGAACATGTTTTCATATTTTAGGTGCTTGCGAGGAGAGAGTTGAGAGAAAGGGCATGATGATGGCGACGAGGCATTCGAGCAATACTAGTCCGAGTTGTTTATGTTGGCCAGTCAGTTGGAGTGTTCTCCAGTTTGTCAGTCATTGTCATTATGTATTACCCGAGCAAAGCTCGTGGGTGTGGCTGTATTTTCGTTTTTGGCCATGTAGGCCCACTTTTGTCGTTGAAATTCCCTATCGGAATATTGTGTCGGATATCATAGTAGGGACTGTGATCTCTCTTGTTAGCTAATTTGATGTAATTTAGTCATGTTCGCCTGGTGGATCTCCTGGCGTGGGGTCCACGACACTGTAATAACCCAATAGGATTTGGGGGTGTTACAGATGATGGTATCAGATCGTTTGGGTTGTGAGATACCCTGATATGTGAGTTATGTGGCTCTACCGACGCGGTAGTAGTGGGACTGTCAGGTTATGACAATCTGGACAGTCGGGTTTTGTGAGTCGTGATTTATGCGACTGCATGAGTCATTCATTCATCGAGTCGTCGTCAGTTGAGACTAGTATCGCGAGACCTCGAAGCTTCGTATGACCTGTGTAAGGACTCGATTCTCTTTATGTTCATACATTCATTATGTCATTAATTATACATGCTTTGTTGAAACCTATATGTGATATTAGTGTTATGATTAATTCATGACTAATTGTTTTGGAGCACGTGTGACCTGTGTAAGCGTTAAGGATCAACTCATTCATCAGTTAATAATCCTCAATCATCATTTTTAATCTTGTCGATCATGTTAATTCATTAATCACTCAGTAAATCTCATTGCTCAGTTGTTGATCTTATGGATCGAACTATCAATCTTGTTAACGTATTCAAGATAATCATTTCAGGAATTTTATTAGATAATCATGTCACCTCACTTGATCTTTCATGCGATCTTATCATATTCCGGCATCATGTCGACGATCATTTTATTGCATTATTAATGCATTCATTGTGTTAAAATGTGTATGCTCATTGTTATCATTCCGTCACGTAATCATAATGCGATCTTCATGCGGGATATATAATTATCATGTGACTTTCCTGCTTCAATATGGATAGAGCTGTCAGGAGACGCATGGGAAGAGGTCGCGGTGTGGGCCGAAACCCGGGATCTCGTGTGCATGCCCGCGCGAACGTGAGGGATAACATTTGTTCAATAGTTAGTGATGCTACTCCTTCACTGTCAGATAATCATTCACTGTCAGGGAGTCATACCCGAGATGCAGCTCAATCAGAAGGTGTTCGGGTAGACCCATTCATATGCATGCAGGATATGATGGCCCAGATGACTCAGATGACGCGGATGATGGAGACCATGCAGACCTCGATGGTTCGTAGCCCACCGCAACAGGGATTTCCGGTGCCGTTTCATGGACAGACTGAAGGAGTGAGTCAAATTATTGGTGATATCTCTCGGCAGAGGCCGCCTACCTTTGAGGGTTCTTCGGAACCAGCTGATATTGTTCATTGTCTTGAGCATTTTGATAAACTCTTCGACATGGTTCAGTGTCCGGAAGAGAGTAAAGTGGCATTAGCAGCTTATTACTTGAGTAAGGGCCCTTATTCGTGGTGGCTTTCTGTGAAAACCACCAATCGCGATTGTGATTGGAGTGAGTTCAAGGCTCTCATGTTAGAGAGGTATTATCCGGCTCCACTTCGTGAAGCCAAGTTATCAGAGGTTTTGAACCCCGAACCCATCGAGGACGAGGGTGTTATTGTCATTGCTGAGAAGTTTCAGGGACTACTTCAGTTTGCTTCATCAATGATCCGTACTGAGGCGGATAAGATCAAGTATTTTAGCAAGAGACTAAATCCGCAGTTGAGGATGCAGTTGTGCAATCACAATTATAATTCGCTTAGTGAGTTCATCGAGAAGGCTCTTGGAGCAGAGCTTTTGATTAGGGAGCTTGCTCGGAAGCACCTTTCAGTTTCTTCCGGTGGGAGGACTAGGATGCCGGTTCGTTCTGAGGAACATCGGGCTCCAACATCCAAGAGGTCGTTTTCTAGTCGCCTTCATGCTGAGAAAGCATCTTCATACCAGACGACGAGTTCGACTGTTGTTTTCTTTAACTGTGATACAATAGGACATCGCAGTACCCGGTGCTCGATGCAGGCCGTTGTTTGTTTTCTGTGTAGAAGGCAGGGACACCTTCAGAAATACTGCAGGAGGTGTAATGCTGGTAGATCTTGAGAGAGCTCGCAAACCTCGAGAGATTTTGTCACTCCAGCACGTGCATCATCCAAGGGGTCCTATTAGGCTTCGAGAGCCCGAGGTAAGGACAATCATCACCGATTTTGAGCAAGTTAATGCTTGCTCAGTAATAGGATAATCATTCATTTCATTTGTCGTTCATGCATTCATATAATTCATTCATCATATATCAATCACGTTGAGACTTATGATTATCAAACTAATCATTCACTTCACAGGGAACAATGGTTCCAATCATTTCATTTGAGCTATCACTCATTGTGTTATCATTTCACCCCGGTGAGTCATTCTTGATCCTTGTTGGATTTCTATTCATTATCATTCATTGTGATCATTCTTGTTCTTGTGACATCCCGGGATCATATTGAGCAACGAGTTCAGATTTGGGTCTCCTTAAATCGATGAGATCCAGGAGATCGATTATCTGGAAGATATCGATGTTGGGAACATTTGAGATGTAGCCTTGTTTTTCGGATGACTGTGTAACTCAATCCCTAATAATGTATCGTGGTTGTGGATCATTTATTTTTGATATATTTTATAATGATCGTATTTGAGAATCTGGCGATTTTGAGATCGTTTAATGCATTCTTTTTGTGCTGTACTCGAGATTTCGTGATAATTTGGGTAATTGTTCGTTGTGATTCGAGACGTCAAGTCATGAGGACTTGGGCGCGCGATTGATATGGTCTCGAGGACTATATGTGCGTTGTCGCTTTTCTTTTGAGGCGTGAGTCAGTGCTTATATGGGGGTTGGCCCAGTTGTGTAGGCGAAGTGGTTCCCATTAAGAAGTATTCCTAGATATGTCGTTTTCAGATTGTAATGGATAGTTCATATCCCAAGTTGTTTACCCTTAGTTTCGGGACGAAACTTCTTTTAAGGAGGGTAGTATGTAATATCCGCAAATTCGATTTCTGGTAATTTTATTTTTTTGGCGTAAGTCCATCTTAGCAACTCTGTTGTGACCGTTACGTCATTCCAAAAATATTTAATTCTGTACTTTTTGTCATCCGAGTTCGTTTCGGTATCATTTTGTTGAGTTCCGTGTTCTTAAACGACTTTTCCACACTTGAGTTTGATTCTTGCGAATCTCATCTGAAACTGTTGTTTCGAGTTTCTCATAAGTTCATTTAATGTTATTATTCATGTTGCGATCTTTGGCTTGGTGTTTCGATCCCATATCATGTATTTCGGACGGTTTTGGCCATTTTCGTAATTTTCCAAAGTTTGGGGTAATTACTTTCCGTTGTCGAATTTCAAGCCTTCGGGTGGTCGGAATCGTGTGTTCACTTAGCGCTTGGATTCGTATTTGCGATTACTTCGTAACCATATCTTCGATTCATATTCAGGTTCGAGTTTCAGGGTCGTCCGGACCGTTGAAGCGGCCACGGCCGAGTCACGGCCGCACAGTTTGGAGCAGGTACTGGCCTGGACGAGTTACGTCCGTAAGTGATTAGAAGGCACCGACTGGACGAAGGCCGGTTACGGCCGTAAGGGGGTGTCGGTTACTGCCGTAAGTGATCAGCAGGCGCTAGGCAGGTTTTTGACAAATGCCGGTTACGGCCGTAAGGATCTCCCAGGTACGGCCGTAAGGGCCGAGTTATGGCCGTAAGGCCCTGCCGGTTACGGCCGTTCCCCTGTCGGCCATATATAGGCCAGGGACCGGCCAAACCTCATTTTTACCTCATTTCTTCACCCGGGTGGTGGCTGGCGATGGGAAAAATTGGGGAGTGGAGTTTTTGGTCGATTCCACTCGATTTCTAAGCATTTTTGAGGATTCTTGTCGATCATAACAACATCAAATCCTTGTTCTTCGTCGGGTCGAGGTAATTTCTTGAAATCTCCTAGAATTTGATTTTCGGGATTTCTTCTTGATTTTCGTTGTTCGTCCGAATTTTATGAATCGGTTGATGCTAGTGAATGTTATTAATCGTGTTCTATGGATTGTATATCCATATCTTCGATTCGTTCAACCCGATTGATGATTCTTAGGTTCTTGAGGAACTTTGAACATTTAGTGTTCGATTAAATGTCTCAAAGAGTTTCTTTCGGTCATTGTGTTGATTTCGATTGATATTGTGTTATTGAATGAATTGTATTTCATTCAAGGTTGTTCGAGTACTTGTGTTTATCGGAGGACGCCGTTCGTTGTTCGTGGAAGGATTTCAACGCCTTCGGTTGAGGCAAGTTTTATACTTGTACTAGTCAATGAGATTAATGTTATCATATATGTCTATGAATGTGTTGTGTCATTCCGAGACTTAGTCTCTTCATGAGATCATTGATATTAAGGGATCGTTCGATACGATACCTTTCGGCAATTATGCCAAATGGTTACTATTGTTCATTAATGGCCGGTAAGGCATTGAGATACTTGTTGTTAATGTTATTATCAATCACCGGTTCGCAGTATCGATGTATCAATTATTGTTGTTAATATTGATGTCGATATAAGACATTGTTGTAATTATTGTTATTAATGTTGGCGTCCTGTCATTCATGTTGTATTGACCGATTGAAGATATTGTCGTATTCGTTCTCATCTTCGTCGTCGGTAGCCGATTAAAGGTGTCGAGGCATTCATGTATCATTGTTATCGATTGGCCATTCTAAGGCAATCGAGGTGCTCAATCATTCATTGTATCATTGTTATCGATTGGCCGTTCTAAGGCAATCGAGGTGCTCAATGATTCGTTGTATCATTGTTATCGATTGGTCGTTCTAAGGCAATCGACGTGATCAATCATTCATTGTATCATTATTGTCGATTGGCCGCTCTAAGGTAATCAAAGTGTTCAATCATTCATGCGATCATTGTTACGGTTGGCCACTCTAAGGCATCTGAGGTATTGAATCATCCGCTGCATCATTGTTATCGATTAACCATTCTAAGGCAGTCGAGGTATTGAATTGGGACCGCCGAGGGCAGTGCCCATCTGGGAGTCATTATTGTCGTGTTGGCCGACTCAAGGCAGCAAACTATCATTCTCGTGAATTCGGTAATCTTGGGATCGTTGCCGTTTGTGATTAGTTGTGTTTTGGAGGCTAGTCTCGGCTACTGCTCATTATGGGTAAGTTTGGGGCTTGAACCTTCGCGGTTGATTTCCCAACACCTACAACTCAGTAGGTCACAGTCATGTTTATGATCCCAGTATGGGTAAGTCTGGGGCTTGAGCCTTCGCGGTTGGTTCCCAGCACCTGCAATTCAGCAGGTCACAGTCACTGGGTGATCTCATTATGGGTAATCTTGGGGCTTGAACCTTCACGGTTGGTTTCCCAACACCTACAACTCAGTAGGTTACGGTCATGTTTATGATCTCATTATGGGTAAGTTGGGGGCTTGAACCTTCACGATTGGTTTCCCAACACCTACAATTCAGTAGGTCACGGCCATTGGATGGTCTCACTGTGATACGGCTTCATGTCGTGGCTTCGGCCCTCATTGATACAGCTTCGGGCTGTTTTGGCTTCAGGTGATTGTGATATTTAACAGCTTCGGCTGAGTGGCTTTCACGCCTTTGTGATGTCTTGGTAATTTCATTGGAGATTTCGGGCATTGTGATTCATAATTAATTCAGTTCTGGTTTGGTTCATATTCGTGTAATTCATTGTGGTGTTCTATAATTATGACTCGCCGTTGGGCATTTATGTTCTAACCTATTGAACAGGTATTAATAGTATGCCGTGGGCATAGTGTTTCACGAATGCTCGGTTCTAACCTTTGTTTGGGAGCATCTCGTATTATTATTATCATTGTACCGTTTCATTCTGCCTTTGGATGCATATCATGTTATACATGTATGTGATGTTTATTATTTGGATGACTGACCCCATGGGGGCGGCACATGTTTTCATGTTTTAGGTGCTTGCGAGGAGAGAGTTGAGATACAGGGGCATGATGATGGCGACGAGGCATTCGAGCGATACTAGTCTGAGTTGTTCATGTTGGCCAGTCAGTTGGAGTGTTCTCCAGTTTTTCAGTCATTGTCATTATGTATTACCCGAGCAAAGCTCGTGGGTGTGGTTGTATATTCGTTTTTGGCCATGTAGGCCCACTTTTGTCGTTGAAATTCCCTATCGGAATATTGTGTCGTATATCATAGTAGGGACTTTGATCTCCCTTATTAGCTAACTTGATGTAATTTAGTCATGTTCGCCTGGTGGATCTCCTGGCGTGGGATCCACGGCACTATAATGACCCAATAGGATTTGGGTGTTACAAGTAAGGCACCTTATTCCTCTGCAGTGGGCAGCTTCATGTAAATATGTTGTGTACGAGACCGGACTTAGCCTACGCTGTGAGTGTGGTAAGTCGATTTCAAGACCCAGGAAGAGAGCACTGGACTGCCGTCAAGAACATTCTTAAGTGCTTAAGAAGAACTAGAGATATGGTTCTTTCTTAAGGTGGTGGAGAACTGAAGGTGGTTGGATCCACCGATTCTAATTTTCAAGGAGACAAGGACGACTCTAAAGTCGACATCTGGGTATTTGTTTACTCTGAATGGAGGAGCAGTATCTTGGAGAAGCTCCAAGCAAAGCGCTACTGCAGATTCCACCTGCCAAGCAGAGTACCAAGCTGCCTCAGAGGCTAGGAAGGAAGCTTTTTGGATGCAGAAGTTTATGCAAGAACTTCAAATGGTGCCTAATGCGGAGCTGCCTATATCACTATTCTGTGATAATGATGGAGCTGTCGCCCAAGCCAAGGAGCCAAGGGCTCTCCACAACACCAAGCATATAGAGAAAAAGTATCACATCGTTCGAGAGATGGTTGAAAAAGGATATGTTTCGTTGCAAAGAGTAGACACAGAAGACAATGTCTCTGACCCGCTGACTAAGCCGTTATCTCAGGCTGTCTTGGAAAGATATCTAAAGAACATGGGTATTGGATACCATGATGTGTGGCATTGAGTGCAAGTGGGATATTGTTAGGAATATGCCCTCGAATGCCACTCAGGTAAGGAGAGAGATGGGGCATTGTACTTGTAATTATGGAATAATTAATATAAGGCAATATGATTCATTCATTGTTTAATGTATTCCAAATGCATTCTTGATTTAGTAAACATTGAAGTGAAGTCCATGTAAATAAAAGTGAACATTACCACTCTCCTTATCGGATAAGAGAAAATGTACTGGAAGTGTTTAAAGCTTATTTACGTAAAATGTTCGCAAGTCGATAAACTTAATTGGGCATTATGTTTTGAGTAAGACTTGTATAACTGATGCTAGGACATGTGCATGTCTTGATAGCATAGTTATAAGTATATTGGTGGGACCAGTGTACTCGAACATGAGTCATAGTTGATTCAGTCACACGGTATTCACTCTTGGAGAATCGATGACGAATCGAAATGTTGTGATAGTATACGTGGACCTTTGACTTTAGGGTTCAGCAAGATATGTCCCTGTGATGTTTAGTTTATCACTAGAGTAGTTAGACTCATTTGCTTAATCGCTGGGTCAACCTCGAAGAGCAGACTATACGTGCATGTAGTTGTCTTTACTGTACGCCAACAAAGGATTCTATCTCCTGTTAGTGAACAGGCGAATGTCCTATATGGTTAATGGTAAATAAAATCATAAGTTTTTGGCCAATGCATTCTGATCTAATCGTATTAGATACACTAGTAATCATTCGGTCTTGATTTGCATTAACACATGAATAGTGTCGAGTCAACAGTAGGGTTTGAGTTTACCGTGGCCGGAAGACTTGACCGGGACATCTGATGAAGGGTCTATACGTATATGGTATTCACAATATAATGGTTCTGAAATAATCCCTTCGTTCGTTCTCAGTCCGGGTTTACAGTGCGGCCCGCTAGGCTGGCTAAGTGCTGCCCACACTCATTGGTTCCTCCCAATGCTGGCTGAGACGGACCTACGGAGTCACGCATCAGGATCGTTAACAGATTAATATGAATTTATTATCTCTCTAAATAATATTAGATATTAGATATTTAATTATAATTTATTGGATAAATCAAATAGCGGTCTTATGAATTGAAATTAAGTTACTCGGTAATTATTTTAATTCATAAATAATATTTCTTAGAGAAATATATTTGTATTTCATATAATTAATTAATTTGATTAATTAATAGTATAAATACATTGGAGATAAAACGGAGTGTACTTAATGGAGTCGTTTGACGAATGTCCGGTACACGAGCCGATTGACTCGGCCCGTTTCCTCCCACCTTCCATGTGGCCGCCCTCCACTTCAAAATTGTCTTGGTGTGGTGTTGTTTATTATTTTATTTAGCATATTCCCCTTAACATGCTTCTAAAGGTGATGATATGGTATCTTATCATATCATATATATTATTTCATCTTTTGATCATGTTACTAATATATATATATATATATATATATATATATATATATATATCGTAACGAAGCACAGCACCAAGATTACTTCTTGTATGCTACGGCCAAGAGCAAGGAAAAGGGGAGAGAGAAATTTCCTTAGTTCATTTTTTCATCATCTTAGAGGTGTGAGAATAGTAAGAAAATTAGAGAGAAAATAAAATTCCTACGATAACTTCCTAGCCGTGTTCTTGAAGAACGGAGTTTCGTCGAATTTTTCCAGTCAAGTTTCGTCGCGTGGTGACGTAGATACATCGTACTTTTGGTGTTTGCGATAAATGGGATTTGTGCTCGTGTTCGGGTTCGTGATCATCATCAACTTATGAAGATATTATCGAAGGCTTCAAAGGTATGGGACTTTGATCCTTTGTCTTTGTCAATTTATTTTCGTACATACGTTACTTGATCGATCCTGTTTGAGATTATTTACAGTGAGTTTTATTATTCCACTGCGTACTCGATTTTGTTTGCAGAATCCCAACACTCGGTATGGAGGCACTGGGATAAGTCTTGGAGGTGGACATTCCGGCGGCTCCCGTGCGGACCAGAGTCAGTCAGGAAGCTATTGAAAACTGCGAAAAGTAGATTAAGGATGACATTAGAGTCTATGGCTATATAATGGCCTCTATGTCTAATAAGCTTCAGAGAGATCATGAGAAAATGACTTCTGCTAGGCAGATCTTATATCACTTAACCGAGGTTTATGGTGAGCACAGTCGAACCGCTAGATATGAGATATGTAAGGAGCTTTTCGGTGCCAGGATGAAGGAAGGTGAGAAAGTCGGGGACCATGTCCTCAAAATGATCTCTATGATCGAGAGTTGGAGGCTCTTGATTTTAGGATGCATGCTTCTCTACAGACCGACCTTATCCTGCAATCTCATCCTGATTCCTTCTCATAATTTGTGATGAACTTCAACTGCAATGAGATTGCTTGCAATTTAGCAGGGTTGATGAACAAACTTGTAACCACTCAGTGTCAGATGAAGACTCCGTAGGTGAAGGATTCTGCCCTTGTGATTTCTTATGGATCTTGAAGGTCCAAGAATAAGAAGAAAAAGACCAAGAAGCAGATGGGCCCAAAAGCAATGACTTTAAGGGTAAGGTTAAGGCCCCGATGGTCCTAAGACCAAGAAGGTGAAGACGGACACGTGTCTCAGATGCGGTGAGCTGGGCCACAGGGAAAGAAACTATCCGAAGCTTCACGGAACTTCAGGTACGGAACTTTTGGTTTTAGAAACAAATTATTCAGCTACCATATTTTCTACTACTTGGATACTAGATTCAGGTGCTAGCTCTCACATTTGTACCATGAATCAGGATCTCGAACAAAGTAGAAAGCTGCAATGTGTCGCAGCAACTGATATAAGATCGCTTCTTATGGATTTGGAATCCTGGTTTGTTTTAACATTGGATGATGTATTAGTATTGCACAAGGGGCATAAGAACATTATATCTATTCAGGTCATGGCTCGGAAAGGCTTTTCATTTTTTATTGGTAATAGTGCTTGCAAAATTTATTTTGGAAATAAATTAGTAGGTACTGCTGCATTGTTAAATGGACTATATCATCTAAACCTAAATAACAAAGTCGTTGTGAACACTATGACTAGGAAGCATGATAGGAATGAAACTAATCAAGTTTGTAAATGGCATCTTAGACTTGGTCATGTTGGTCAGACCAAGGTTTACAAAATGGAAAAAGATGGACTTATGGGTCCATTGGGACCTGGTCCCTTTCCAACTTGTGAATCTTGCCTTCAAAGCAAAATAACTAAGTCTCCCTTCACAGGGACTTATGAAAGAGCCTCTGATAAACTTGAATTAGTCTATACCGACGTATGATGTGCTTTGGAAGAAGCACATGATGGACATCAATATTTCATTACGTTTACGGATGATCATACTAGGTATGGTTATGTATACTTAATGAAACATAAATCCGAGGTCTTTGAGAAATTCCAGAAATTTAAGGGCATAGTCGAAAAGTAAACTGATAATAATATCAAAGCACTTAGGTCGGACTGAGGTGGCGAATATATGAGTACAGAGTTTGACGAGTTCCTAAAGGAGCGCAGAATAGTGTCACAACCTTCACCTCTAGGAACTCCTCAGTTAAATGGTGTGTCGAAAAGAAGGAACTGAACCTTGTTGGACATGGTTCGTTCCATGCTTAGCTACACCTACTTGCCGATTTACCTGTGGGGTTATGCGCTCCTTACTGCTGCTTATATCTTGAACATATGTCCTTCCAAGTCCATTCCTAAGACTCTGCATGAGATGTGGGAGGGTAGGAAACCAGGTCTTAATCATATTAGGACTTGGGGATGTTGTAGGTCACAAGTCGTCCAGGAATAAGTCTAGAGGGGGGGGGTGAATAAACTTATTGAAACTCTTTTTGCACGAGGGATGAGTTTCTCAGCTGATGGTAGAGATGACTTAGAGTCGTCTGTAGTCAATGTAAGTACGGAACTCAGCTGATGACGAATACAGAAATAATCAATGAAACAGTTAAGTATGTATGCCGCGGGTAAGTATGATGATGAAAGCAGTAAAACACGCAGGCAGTTATAGTGGTCTTAGAGGTGGGGTAATCCTCTACTAATCCACTTTTCTCCAAACCAGTTGGAGATGAATTCACTATAATTCTAAACTAGTGATAAATATTACAGTGATTCAACCAATTACAACATCTTCCAACGAGTGGAATTCCTTGCCGTTGCAACTCCCTTTGACTGCCTTGCACCTCTTGATCTACGATCCTTGGATGCCTTTACAGTCTCTCGAACTTCAACCAGTGAAGTACCTCGAACTCAAGTTTTAAAGACACGAGTGATTGTCTTCTCCAACTAAGAGCTTCTTCAAATAAGAACTTTTGAACTCTTGCTCTTTCACGATGTTATTGTTCACTTTGATTGCTTTGATTGCTTGTAAGTGTTTTTCGCATAGTACTGCTCAACTTCAAATCTTCAGATATATATAGGTGTCGATCCTTGAACATTTCTTCATAGCCGTTGCAAATCTGTAACAAATCCGTCCGTTGGAGAAATAGACTTCTTTGTTTTTCTTTCTGAACGTTGCATGGCTGGATTCCCATATTTTAATCCAATTCCGATCGTTGTGAAGACTTCCATGTGATGGCGCCGAATCTTTTGAATATAATATGATTAAAGTCTCCAAAGGTGGGTCAGGATGAATTACTTAATTCGTTTCCTTTCCGGGAATCTCTCCAATCTGTCTCTAATCGCCCGCATGTGAGTTTCCGTAAATATTGACTATTCAACGCATGCTGACATGGACTGGAGTACTTGGCTGATCACTTAACTGATCTCTCTGTGGTCAAACTGTATGATGTGCAGTCAACCTTCTCTGATGTCGACTTCTCTGATGTGCCGACTTGTCTGAAGTCTTCTGCCCTGATTGAACTTGACTGATTTGATGGTGAAACTTCAGATGACTTGACTTTCCTTCTTGACTGCAGTCTGGTCCAACTTCACTGATTAAATTGTTGACCAGAAATTCTCTGATAAGGGTTGCCTGATATGACTTGTCTGTGGTCAACCTTATCTGAACAGTTGAGTTGACCAAGACTCGGCTGATAGATACTTATCTAATTTGTACCTAGCCGATTTTTAAAGCCTAACTTATATGGCCTATAGAAGATACTCATTTGGTTCTTCTTTAGATTTATCCAAGTATCTAACTTATCACAGTTTGGCCTATGGAAGATACTCACTTGGTTCTTCCTTACATTTTGCCAAGTAATAATCATACATTTGAATATATAAAGATGACATCATCAAAATCTAACAAGTATTCCTAACAAATTCCCCCTATTTTGATGATGGTAAAACTTAAGTAACTTATTCAAATGAAGAACAAGTCTGCACATAAGTGCAAGACACAAACTAAAATCAGTCTTGTTTTGAGACAACTAGAGGTTGTCATTCAAATGACTGTTTATATATTTCTTCTGATTTTGTTTACAAGTACATCAGCTTTGAATGAACAAACAACTACAGAAAAATTACAAGTCTTTCAAAGTCAGAAATTGCAAAAAAAAATAAGTACAAATAAATCTTATCTGCCTCTGCCTCTGGGGACAATTTGTTTGGGAGGCCTAAATGATACAAACACGGTTGTGCTACCAAGAGAGTTAGGAACGGTTGGAACCGTCATGAACCCCACTGATCCTATCACACGTGCACGTGCTAGGAAGTTCAGAGAACAAACGAGTGAAATGTTGAGAACGAGTGACATTAGCACCACCTCACGAAATAAACTTAATGCACGTTCCTCACCTATTACCTTATTATCTGTTATTAACTCTTACGAAGACAACTCGGTTCCTACTCAAGAGGTTTACTGTATGACCTCGATCTAATCCTCTCTTGAAGACCCTCACACAGAGGCTGCTTGGAGTGCACTGAATAAAGACCCTGAACCTAGAAGAATTCACGTCCAAAGAAAAGAAGAAGACAAGCTCGTCCTTAAGCTGCCCGAATTGAAAGTGGAAATCATGTCTAAGTTTAGTGACTGTGGAATGGTGGATCTACTTGAGATTCAATAAGGCCCGACAGTTGTTCAAATCCTAAGCCCAGATATAGCTTTGCTTGAGGGCAGCCCAGATATAGCTAAAAACAGAAAGCTTGAGGGCGGACCCTAGATATTGCCTAAATAATGGCATGAGGGCGTCTTTGTCGTATTTCCTGAAAATGAGAGTTAAATCATAAAAACTTGAAAAGAAAAATACTCTATAAAAAGGATGAACAAACCGAAGGTCGACTCGATGATTAAGGAAAATCTATCCTAGCTTGGAAATTAGACTTAGGCGTGAGGAAGCTTCAAGGAAGGTGTGATGTTTGGTGTTATCTTGGAAAAGGGGACTTTAGCATGTAGAAGTTTCAAAGTGAACGTGATGATTGTGAAGACCAAGACCTTTTAAAGACTTCTTTATTTACTTTATAGTTAAGTTGTTGTTAGTTTATTCCCTTTTAATCCAGTCCCATGTATAACCGCCCTGCATTGTCTTAAAAGTAGGGACACTTGATTTTATTTCCTTAGTTTAATATGTCAGGGATAATATAGTTTGTTTTGTGCACTCCTATAAAAGGAGACCTTTAGGTAACGAGGATGATAACTTTTGACATCAAAAAAGATATTTCGGCCTTGTGCTAGAATCAGAGATGTTGCTCGAATTTTCTTGAGTATTATTCTTATAATTCTCACTTCTACATTCTTACAATTTTAGTTCATAAAATTGTTAAGTCTTAATCACAGAAACTTGAGTTCTTAGAATAATTCCAAACGTTTCTTCAGAACAGGATTCTAAGGGGATTATAGTAATTAATTCTAAGGGTTTGAAGTGCCCTCATCATTTCCGTATCAATTGTCGCTGTACCGAAGTCCAATCCATTATCGTTGTACCAAAATATAGTCCATTGCTGTACCGAAGTACCGTGCTGAAGTATTGTCCGAACATTGCTGTATCAAAGTGGTGTCCGAATAGTGCTGTATCGAAGTGCTGTCCGAATAGTGCTGTATCGAAGTGCTGTCCGAAACATTGCTGTATCGAAGTGCTGCTGTACCGGAGTGCTGGCCGCTATTGTTATTTGCTGTTTGCTGCTTGTTTGCTTCCACTCGAGAACTTATACTTCCGCTTCACACAACCCCGATTCACAACAGTCCCTGTATTGGTATCATTGTTGTGTATCGATCTGTATCATTTGGCATCGGAGAACGGTTTTGTCGTTCCTCTCTTATGTTTATTCTCATATATCTATATATATATAAATAATTTTGTGATTCGCATAAGAGTTAAGTTGTTGTGTTTTAAGTAAGCTACTCGATACTTGCTTACTGTTTCGAATCACTTAGTACCATGATGACAGGATCAAGAAACTCGAAGGATGGAGAAACTCTAGCCCCTATACGAGCTGGGAAGGATCCCATAGATGAGGAAGAGGTCTTAAGTGACGACCCAGTTACTAATAAAATCCAAAGCTTCCGTGATGTGCAATTCCAACTCGAGGGCCTGACATCCTACATACGAAGGATGGAAAACATGATATTGGAAATGAGAGAAGAGCTGAAATCCCATAGAACGTCACCAACTCCCGAACCTACTATTAGAAATAGGGAGGATCGAGAGACAGAACCCACGATGGGAGGAAGGGATTCACGGTATAGAGGTAGAGAAAGGGGTAGAGTTAGGGCAGTCCCTCCACCACCCGAATACTATCCGGAAGATGAATATGACGAGTACTTTGAGGATGACAGACAGCCTAGGATCGACCAAGAACCTAGAGAACGAGTATGGGTAGATGATAACTTAAGTAGTGTTAAGTTCTCCATACCACCTTTTGAAGGCAAATCTGATGCCGAAACTTATTTTGAATGGGTTAGGAAGGTCGAGGGACAATTTGAGTGTCGAAATTTTTATGATCTTAAGAAGGTTAAGATAGCTACTGTAGAGTTCACTGGGTATGCTCTTGCATGGTGGGATCATGTAGTTCAACTTAGGCATCGACGTGGGGAAAGACCCATAGATACATGGGAAGAACTGAAGCGAGTGATGAAGAAAAGATTTGTTCCTAGCTATTACATGAGGGACCTTAGGTATAGTCTCCAAACTTTAAGGCAAGGGACTAAGTCAGTATACGATTACTATAAGGAGATGGAAACAGGACTGATTAGATGTCGTATAGAGGAGGACCACGATAGTACCATGACTAGGTTCTTAGCCGGACTTAATGTTGAGATTAGAGACCAATTAGAGCTCATGACTATGCATGACTTAGAAGAAATGGTGTACACGGCTAGGAAAATAGAAACCCAAGTTTAGAGGCGTCAAACTAGGAAGACCCCCACTCCTAGTATCCCATGGAAATCGAGACAGCCCACTAACCATAAGGAAGACCCAAAACCGTCGGTCACTAGGGTCCAGACAGCCCCTAATCCGCCAACTAAGCCCCAACCTTCACCATGTTCCAAACCTCAACCTAGAACACATGAGATACGATGCTATAAGTGTCAAGGTATAGGTCACATAGCCCCAAACTGCCCAAATAAGCGAGCTGTAGTCATTAAGTCAGGGGAAATAGCGACTGAAAGTGAGAGTGAAGAACAGATTAAGGATGACGATAGTGGAGAAGAGATAGAAGAATGTAATGAAGAAATCTTAGAAGGGAAGATCAATGTAGTGCTTAGAATGTCCTTGTCAGCTAAGGTAGTGGAAGATGAGGATAGCCAGAGGGAGAACTTGTTTCAGTGTAGGTGCTACATTAAGGAGAACCTCTGTAGTATGATCATTGAAGGGGGTAGTTGTGTCAATGTCATTAGCACAACCTTGGTGCAGGAACTAGAACTTAAAACCGAAAGACACCCTAAACCATATAAGTTGATGTGGATGAATAATGCTGGAGAACTGAAAGTAGTGAGTAGATGCACCGTACCCTTTAAGATAGGTAGATATGAGGACGAAGTAGTTTGTGACGTTGCCCCTATGCATGCCACCCAGATCCTTTTAGGAAGACCATGGCAGTATGACCGCAAAGTTACTCATGATGGGTTTTCGAACAAGTATTCCTTCATTTTTGGAAAGAAGAAATTCAACCTATCACATATGACCCCTAAGCAAATCCTTGAAGATCAGAGGATATTAGAACAAGCACTGAGAGAAAGCGAAAAAAAGGAGAAGGAAAAGAAAACAGTCACGACGATCCCTAAAGGGATAAAAACCGTCGCCCTTTGTAGGGCTAGTGAAGTTAAATGGGCCTTGCTCGCAAGATGGCCTGTGGTTCTATTACTATTTCGTGATGTATTGCTTAATATTCCATCTATTCCTGAAACTACTGATCCATTGATTGTCTCGTTATTGCAGGAGTTTGAAGACATGTTTCCTGAGGAGACACCACCCGGATTGTCGCTCGTTCGAGGCATCGAGCATTATATCGACTTTGTTCCAGGATCCTCAATACCAAACCGTCCTGCATACCGAAGTAACCCCGAAGAGACTAAAGAGATGCAAAGGCAAGTGGATGAACTACTAGCAAAGGGACATGTGAGATAGAGTATGAGTCCTTGTGCAGTTCCAGTATTGCTAGTACCGAAGAAAGATGGCTCGTGGAGGATGTGCGTAGACTGCCGTGTGATAAACAACATTACGGTGAAATATCGACACCCCATCCCTAGACTTGACGACATGTTAGATGAATTATATGGTTCCACAATATTTTCAAAAATTGATTTAAAAAGTGGGTACTATCAGATTCGAATGAAAGACGGAGACGAGTGGAAAACGGAATTTAAAACGAAACATGGTTTGTATGAGTGGTTAGTTATGCCATTTGGGCTCACTAATGCACCAAGCACATTTATGAGAGTAATGAATCATGTTCTACGTGATTTTATTGGAAAAATTGTTGTTGTGTACTTTGATGATATCCTAATATATAGCAAGAGTTTGAATGAACATATCAAGCATTTGAAGGAGGTGTTGCTTGTGCTTAGAAAGGAACACTTGTTTGCTAACATTCAAAAATGCAACTTTGGCACCGAGAAATTGGCTTTCCTTGGTTTCGTTGTTAGTTCCCAGGGGATACAGGTCGATGAAGAGAAAGTGAGGGCAATTAGAGAACGGGACAGCTCCAAAAATGTGAGCAAAGTCCGAAGCTTCCATGGCTTGGCAAGCTTCTATCGCCGGTTTGTACCCAACTTTAGTACTGTAGCCACCCCTTTAACCGAGGTAATCAAGAAGAATGTTGGATTCAAGTGGGCTCAGGAACAAGAGACGGCCTTCAAGGCCTTGAAAGAAAAACTGACAAACGCTCCACTGCTAGCCCTGCCAAATTTTGCTAAGTCTTTTGAGATCGAGTGTGATGCATCCGGTACAGGTATAGGAGCTGTTTTGATGCAAGAAGGTAGGCCAATTGCCTACTTCAGTGAGAAGTTGGGAGGAGCTTCGCTGAACTATCCAACTTACGACAAGGAACTATATGCCTTGGTTCGAGCACTCGAGACCTGGCAACATTACTTATGGCCCAAAGAATTCGTGATACACACGGATCACGAGTCCTTGAAACATCTGAAGGGGCAACAAAAGTTGAATAGGAGGCATGGTCGATGGATGGAATTCATAGAGACGTTCCCATACGTAATCAAGTACAAACAGGGAAAAGAGAACGTCGTTGCTGATGCTCTATCTCGCAGGTATACCTTTCTGATTGCTTTAGAAACGAAAATACTTGGTTTTGAATTGATTAAAAATCTGTACGAGAAAGACATTGATTTTGGCGAAATTTTCATTACTTGTGAGAAGTCTGGAGTAGATAAGTACTATAAGAGTGATGGTTTTCTGTTTAGAGAAAATAAGTTATGCATACCTACTAGCTCTATACATGAACTATTGTTACTCGAATCACATGGGGGAGGGTTGATGGGTCATTTTGGCATTGATAAAACCTTTTCTGTTTTGCAAGAACATTTCTACTGGCCGGGTATGAAATGAGATGTCATTCGTATTGGTGGTCGCTGTATCGATTGTAAAATGGCTAAGAGTAGAGTTCAACCCCACGGTTTGTACACCCCACTCCCCATTCCTAATACTCCTTGGACTGATATATCGATGGATTTCGTGATGGGATTGCCTAGAAACCGGTATGGGAGGGATTCTATATTTGTTGTGGTTGATAGGTTTTCAAAAATGGCACATTTCATAGCTTGTCACAAAACTGATGATGCATCTCACGTGGCTAATATTTTCTTTAGAGAGATCGTTCGTTTACATGGAATGCCTAGGACTATCGTTTCTGATCGTGATGCTAAGTTCCTAAGTTATTTTTGGAAAACCTTATGGGCTAAATTAGGCACAAAACTTCTATTTTCTACCACTTGTCATCCACAAACTGATGGGCAAACCGAAGTAGTAAATAGAACTCTTTCTACAATGTTAAGGGTTACAATAAAAACAAACATTAAAACTTGGGAAGAATGTTTGCCACATGTTGAGTTTGATTATAATCGAACAGTGCATTCTGCTTCTCAATTTTCTCCTTTTGAGATTGTTTATGGATTTAATACTTTGACCCCACTTGATCTTGTGCCTTTGCCTGTGACTGAAAGGATTAGTACAGATGGGAAGAAGAAAGTCGAGCTAGTTAAGCAACTCCATGAGAAAGCAAGAGCTAACATTGAAAGGCGTACTAAGCAGTATGTTGAGCACGCCAACCGAGGAAGAAAGGAAGTGGTCTTAGAACCTGGAGATTGGGTTTGGTTACATCTGAGGAAGGAAAGGTTTCCTATACAAAGGAGATCAAAATTGCTACCAAGAGGAGACGATCCTTTCATATCTTGGAGAGGATAAATAATAATGCTTATAAACTGGACTTACCAGGAGAATACAATGTATCTGCTACTTTTAATGTTTCTGATTTGTCTTTGTTTGAAGCAAGTGACCTCGCGGATCTGAGGACAGATCCTTCTCAAGAGGGAGGGGATGATACAAACACGGTTGTGCTACCAAGAGAGTTAGGAACGGTTGGAACCGTCATGGACCCCACTGGTCCTATCACACGTGCACGTGCTAGGAAGTTGAGAGAACAAACGAGTGAAATGTTGAGAACGAGTGACATTAGCACCACCTCACGAAATAAACTTAATGCACATTCCTCACCTGTTACCTTATTATCTGTTATTAACTCTTACGAAGACAACTCGGCTCCTACTCAAGAGGTTTATTGTATGACCTCGATCAAATCCTCTCTTGAAGACCCTCACACAGAGGCTGCTTGGTGTGCACTGAATAAAGACCCTGAACCTAGAAGAATTCACGTCTAAAGAAAAGAAGAAGACAAGCTCGGCCTTAAGCTGCCCGAATTGAAAGTTGAAATCATGTCTAAGTTTAGTGACTGTGCAACGGTGGATCTACTTGAGATTCAAGAAGGCCTGACAGTTGTTCAAATTCTAAGCCCAGATATAGCTTTGCTTGAGGGCAGCCCAAATATAGCTAAAAACAGAAAGCTTGAGTGCGGACCCCAGATATTGCCTAAATAATGGCATGAGGGCGTCTTTGTCGTATTTCCTGAAAATGAGAGTTATATCATAAAAACTCGAAAAGAGAAATACTCTATAAAAAGGATGAACAAACCGAAGGTCGACTTGATGATTAAGGAAAATCCATCCTAGCTTGGAAATTAGACTTAGGCGTGAGGAAGCTTCAAGGAAGGTGTGATGTTTGGTGTTGTCTTGGAAAACGGGACTTTAGCATGTGGAAGTTTCAAAGTGAACGTGAGTATTGTGAAGACCACGACCTTTTCAAGACTTCTTTATTTACTTTATAGTTAAGTTGTTGTTAGTTTATTCCCTTTTAATCCAGTCCCATGTGTAACCGCCCTGCATTGTCTTAAAAGTAGGGACACTTGATTTTATTTCCTTAGTTTAATATTTCAGGGATAATATAATTTGTTTTGTACACTCCTATAAAAGGAGACCTTTAGGTAACGAAGATGATAACTTTTGAAATCAAAAAAGATATTTCGGCCTTGTGCTAGAATCAGAGCTGTTGCTCGAATTTTCTTGAGTATTATTCTTATAATTCTCACTTCTACATTCTTACAATTTTAGTTCATAAAATTGTTAAGTCTTAATCACAGAAACTTGAGTTCTTAGAATAATTCCAAACGTTTCTTCAGAACAGGATTGTAAGGGGATTATAGTAATTAATTCTAAGGGTTTGAAGTGCCCTCATCATTTCCGTATCAATTGTCGCCGTACCGAAGTCCAATCGATTATCGCTGTACCAAAATACAGTCCATTGCTGTACCGAAGTACCGTGCTGAAGCATTGTCCGAACATTGCTGTATCAAAGTGGTGTCCGAATAGTGCTGTATCGAAGTGCTGTTCGAATAGTCTTTATGTCGAAGTCTTTATGTCAGTCTTGTCAAACATTCTTTATGTCAGTCTTCTTATCAGTCTTGTCCGCTATTGTTATTTGCTGTTGGCTGCTTGTTTGCTTCCGCTCGAGAACTTATACTTCCGCTTCACACAACCCCGATTCACAATAGTCCCTGTATTGGTATCACTGTTGTGTATCGATCTGTATCACTAAAAGGCTTAGCTCCAATTGGCCTTTTCTTGATAGTTACAAGGCCATACTTCCTCCTGATAATAAGAGCGGCAAAATATTGTTCTTCTTTGGATGTGAATTTATGCTCTTCACATAGCTTCCTTATTTCTCTCTGCAGGGCTAGCTCATCCAATTCATTATCTGATGTGCATTCCATGGGGAGGAATCATGGGGTAGGCATTCCATGCATTTGCATGTTTTACTAAGATGGCCCAGAGCTTTGGCCATGTTGAATCCATAAAGTCGATAAATGTCTGCTGTGGGGAGCAGTTTTTCTCCTGGAGTAACTCCCAGATATAATATTTTTCAATGAATTGCTTCTTTGCAATTCCCCACATTGGATCGGCTTTGGTAGGTAGGAAATCTTCAACTTGACTTTCCTTCTTGACTGCAGTCTGGTCCAACTTCGCTGATTAAATTGTTACCAGAACTTCTCTGATAAGGGTTGCCTGATATGACTTGTCTGTGGTCAACCTTATATGAACAGTTGAGGTGACCAAGACTCGGCTAATAGATACTTATCTGATTTGTACCTAGCTGATTTTTAAAGCCTAACTTATATGGCCTATAGAAGATACTCATTTGGTTTTGCTTTACATTTAGCCAAGTATCTTACTTATCACAGTTTGGCCTATGGAAGATACTCACTTGGTTCTTCCTTACATTTTGCCAAGTAATAATTATACATTTGAATATATAAAGATGACATCATCAAAATCTAACAAGTATTCCTAACAAATGTCGTACTTGTGTCAAGAAGACTAAGGCCGAGAAGTTGGAATTAAGGTCCGTGAAGGGATGTTTCAATGGATTCCCATCTGGGATGATGGGTTATCTATTATACATGCCTGTAGATCGAAACATCACTGTTGCTTTGGGAGCACACTTCCTGGAAGATGAGTTCATTTAGTAAGGTGGATCAGGTAGAAGTATTTTTTTGGAAGAATAAAAAATGAAACTCCTTAGGAGATACCTGTACAAGAAGTTGGAACCAAACCTTCTAAAACACAAGCACAACCACCTCATAGGTCTAGTAGGGTGTCTCAATTACCTGAGAGGTATGGCTTTATGCACCTGGAAGAACTCAGTCTCCATGAGGTTCCAGGTGATAGTCAAGAGACCGAACCCACGACCTATGACCAAGCGATAATGGATGTAGACTCCACGAAATGGCGGAAAGCTATGGAAGCTGAGATAGACTCGATGCATGAAAATTAGGTGTGGACTCTAGTATACCATCCCAAGGGCATAGTGCCTATTGGGAACAAGTGGATCTACACGAGAAAGACTGATGGGGATGGCAAGGTTGACACCTATAAGGCCAAACAAGTGACAAATGGTTATACCCAAAAATAAGGGATCGATTATCACGATAACTTCTCGCCCGTATCTATGATAAAGTCTATTCAAATGATGGTTGCTATAGTTGCCTACCATGATTATGAGACATGGCAGATGGACGTAATCACGTCTTTCCTTAATGGATTCCTCGAGGAGGAGATATATATAGAGCACCCTGAAGGATTTGTGTCCGAGGTCGATATTCATAAAGTGTGCAAGCTTCATCATTCTATTTATGGATTAGAGCAGGCTTCACGGAGTTGGAACCTTCGTTTTGACGATGCAGTCAAAGAGTTTAACTTCGTACAGAATGAAGAGGAACCTTGTGTATACAAGAGGGTTAGTGGGAGTAAGATCGCATTCTTAGTACTATATGTAGATGACATTCTACTAATAGAAAATTACATGGGAATGCCCAGTTCTTTGAAATCTTGGCTTTCGAGTAGGTTCTCCATGAAAGACTTGGGAGAAGCTACCTATATTCTTGGGATTCGGCTCTACCGGGATAGAGCGAAGAGAATCATAGGCCTTTCCCAAGCCCTATTTATAGATAAGATCTTAAAGCAATTTAATATGGATGATTCGAAAAGAGGGTTACTACCGACACAACATGGAATAAAACTCACCTCGAAGATGTGTCCTCAAAGTGAGGAACAACAAAGGAAATGAGTAATATAACATATGCTTCGGCCGTGGGCAGCCTTATATGTGCCATGTTGTGTACGAGACCTGACATTGCGCATGCTGTGATTATGGTCAATAGGTCTGAGTCAAACCCAGGTAGGGAATATTGGACCGCCGTAAAGAAGTTCTCAAGTACTTAAGAAGGACTAGAGATCTGGTTCTTATGTATGGTGGTGGAGAACTGAATGTGACGGGCTTCACTGATCCGAACTTCCAAGGACATAAAGATGACTCGATGTCCAATTCTGGCTACATTTTTATTCTTAATGAAGGAGCAGTATCTTGGCGAAGCTCCAAGCAAAGTGCAACTGCTGATTCCACCTGTCAGGCTGAGTATCAAGCGGCCTTGGAGGCTTCTAAGGGTTTTGGATTAAGAATTTTCTGGGTGAACTTCAAGTGATACCATGTGCTGAGCTACCTGTTCCACTTTTATGCGACAACGACGGAGTTTTAGCGCAGGCTAAGGAGCCGAGGATTCACAATAGTACAAAATATATTAAGAGAAAGTATCATCGCGTGAGAGAATTTGTTCGCAAATGATACATTGTGCTGCATAAAGTAGATTCAGTAGACAACGTCGCCGATCCATTGACCAAGACACTTTCTCAGATAAGCTTGAAGCCTCATCTGGAGAACATGGGAATTAGATATCATAATATGTGGCATTGAGTGCAAGTGGGAGATTGTTAGGAGTATGCCCTCGAATGCTACTCAGAGGGTGTTACAGTGAGGGCATTGTACTTGATATTATGTAAATTATTATCAGAAGGCAATTATATATTTATTTATTAGTAGTTATTGGAATTCCTAACTCGTAAATATATATATAGAAACTATGTTGTGCACTTGAGAGCAAAACATTCCACTCCTTATTGGATAAGAGGATCGGCACTGGAAAGGTTTATGGCTCAAATACTTAATCATTCGCAAGTCGATGAAACTTGACTGGGCATTAAGTTTATGTGAAGACTTGTATGACGTGTTCTTTGACTTGGAGAGTTCCTGTCGTCACTAGTGGTTAGTGGGAGCACACGTTATAGGTATGCTGATGAGATTAGTATACTCAAAATGACCACCCTCGATTCGTCACACGGATTTCACTCCAGGACAGTAAATGGTAGAGTCGAAAGGTTGTGATAGGTATTCATGAACCTTCGACTTGAGGATTTAGTAGGGAAGTGCTTGTGACGTTAAGATTTTCACTAGAGTAGTTCGACCCAAAAACCTAGAAGGTGAGGGTCAACCTCGACGTGGATCTTGACGGGCAAGTAGCAGGTTCTACTAAATACCAAGATATGATTCTTTCTCCTGTAAGTGAATAGGTATATGTCCTATGCAATTATTGGCAGATGAGATCATAAGTGTTTAGCCAAAGTATTGGAGCTAATTGTATTAGATACACGAGAGCTCAATGATCTCAATTTGCACTAACATGCATAGCATCAAGTACAAATAGGGTTTGACAGACGGTGACCCTATAACTTGATCAGGACATTTGAGAAAAGGGTTTATACGTATACTGGTATTCACAACAAAAAGGTTTTGTAATGATCCCCAATCATTCGTTCTTTATTAGGTTACAATGTAGGCCGCAGAACTGGCTAGGTGGTGCTATCACTCTTTGTTGGTTCCTCCCATTGGTAACTGAGATGGATATACCGAGTCGCGCATTAGGATAGACGTTGGGATGAATCGAGCTTATTCTCTCTTTATGAATATTAGATATTGGATATCTGATTTACTGGACATTAGATGTCTTATCAATTTTGGGACATTGGATGTCTAAATTTATTTATTGGATATATTAATTTACGGCTTAATAAATTAAATAAATTTCTGGGTAATTAATATAATTTACACATATAATTATTTCTTAGAGAAATTAATTATATTGTTTTATATTTGATATAATTAACTAATTTGATTAATTAATTAATATAAATATATTTAGACGGAACGATGTGTATCTATCGGATTGGACGCACAAGAGTCCGTAACAAACTGGGCTCTCCTAATTCTTTCTGCCCCCCCCCCCCTCTCACATGCTTTTAGCTTGGTCTTGATTTCTTTCCTTAATTAGAGGAAGACCAAGACTTAAAATATGAGAGTTGGCATGTGATATATTATTTTATGAGGGAGACTTTGTAGCAAAATAAAAGGAACTTACCTCCTTATTTTGGAAATACACGGCCAAACCATTCTTATGAGGAGAGAGTTTTTTGTTTTTGGGTTCTTCATTCTTTTCTTCATTTTCTTAGAGAAAATTAAGAGAAAATAAATTTATACACTTAAAGTATCATAAATAAAATTAGTAAGCTTCAACCACCATTTTCTAGCCGTATCCTTGGAGAATAATAAGATGGGTGTTATTCCGTTCGACTTACGACGTATGGAAAGTAGAGGTACAGTGCTTTCGATGCTCGGGATATCAAAATTTTTGACGAATCGGATTCGTGGCGGAGTGCAGCAACCTCAACATTTAATCAAAGGACTTCAAGGGTATGATTTCGAATCCTACACTTGTTTAATTTTATATTCCTATATACGTTGCTTGAATTATCCTCTCAAGGGATTTAGATCGAACTTATTTTCGTAAATTACTTCCGCTGCGCCTTCATTTTAGGCACCGAATCTCAACAGTAGTATTAGAGCAAGGTTTTGCAATCGTATATACGATATTTTGCATTTGGAATGCTTGCTTGATTGATTAATTGATTTATAATTTGGAATCATAAATGTTTTAATCGTTGTATATGTTTCTTTGTTCGTTGTAGTTATACTTTTCGTAAATCTATATCTAAATATAAATCTTTATTTTCTTGGAAATATGATTTATATTGATGATATGAAAGTAAAAAAATATTGATATCGGATATCCGGTCGAATATCAAGCCTCGAATGGACATTGGATATCCCAAGCGCTGGACTCAAGGGTCTGCCATGCGGTCCGGCCTGATGGACCGCGGTCCGGGCCATTTTTTGGACCTGCCTTGTGGTCTGCCTTGTTGACCACGATCCGTGTCCCTTCCGGACATGTCCTGGACTTGATTTTTTGTGTATTCTAGAAAACTAATCTCCCGCATTTTAAATTGGATTTAATTTGATTAAAATGATATATGTTATTTCATTTTAAAAGGGAAAATTGATTTATTGGAATACTTATGATTGACCGAATTACTTTGAATGAATTCATATTACCGATCGTGTGAATTGATTGGATTAATTCTATTAAATAGAAAATTTTATATATTGGTTGGATCAATATATCAAATTACTTATTTAATATAAAATCCATTTATTTAGTATTTATTAGATGAATGCTTGTGAATGGTGATGTAGTTCATGGAACTAATTTTCAATCATTTGTTTTATTCGATTGGGTTGTAAAGGTTGTTTTGAGCCCTATTATTTTACTAGAAAAACTTGTATTATAGGATGAAAAATTTCAATGTAAAATTTATATATAATGACGAAGACCGGAGGAATATCTGTTCGAGAAGACGAAGACTCAAGCCCGAAGACATGTTATTAGATTACGATGTTTTTTGTTCTAGTAACGGTCCATGAACTGCATGTTGATAGCAAATAGGTTGTGAATGTTTTATTCATATGGTATGAATGCAACAAACGCACTTAAATGAATTCATGTGCAAAGTGTAACATTAATAGCGAAAATTCTCCCACGACAAAATATTAAGATTAAAACGTTTCAAGTTTTTTCTTCCCTCCATCGAGCTCTTGGAAAATTGAAATCCAAGCCGGATGTGATATGCTTCCGAGTTATCATTTCGGGAAGGGTCGATAAATTCAGAGAGTGCATTGGATGACTTCGGTTGGAGCAAATTTTATCCATAGAAACCTGTTCGGTTGCCAGATAAGATTCAATTGCGAAATTGATCAGCGTCGATGGTGCAAACTTAACTTGTTCACGAACCATAGAAACCGTATAGGTTGAGGGCAGTGAACAAGGGGAAAAAGAAGATCCAATCATTCATTAGATAGCTTGGTGTTGGACACCACTTTATAAAGATTAATAAACCAGAAACCTAGTGGGAGCTGGGTTAAAAAATATAAAAGTCCTTAATTCTAAACTCAGACCATAATTGAATGAGTCCCTATCAATCTGGCATACTTTGTGCAGACAGAAAACTCTCATAAAATAAAATGAACCCACTCACTATATTACTCGAAAAGATCACCTTAATTGGGCCTAACTTTGTAGACTGGCTCCGCAACTGATGATAGTCCTCAGTATGGAGGCACTGGGATACGTCTTGGAGGCGGACATTTCGACGGCTCCAGTGTGGACCAGAGCCAGTCATGAAGATGTTGAAAACCCTGAAAAGTGGATTAAAGATGACATAGAGTCCGTGGCTATATGATATCCTCTATGTCTAATGAGCTTCAGAGAGATCATGAGAAAATGACTTCTGCTAGGCAGATCTTATATCACTTAACCGAGCTTTATGGTGAGCATAGTCAAAATGCTAGAGATGAGATATCTAAGAAGCTTTTCGGTGCCAAGATGAAGAAAGGTGAGAAAGTCGGGGACCATGTCCTCAAAATGATCTGTATGATTGAGAGATTGGAGGCTCTTGATTTTAGGATGCAGGCTTCTCTACAAATCGACCTTATCCTGCAATCTCTTCCTAAGTCCTTCTGACAGATTGTTATGAACTTCAACTGCAATGCGATTGCTTGTAATTTAGCAGGGTTGATGAACAAACTTGTAACTGCTCAGCCTCATATGAATACTCCGTGGGTGATGGAGTCTGCCCTTGTGATTTCTTCAGGATCTCGGAGGTCTAGGAATAAGAAGAAAAAGACCAAGAAGCAGATGGGACCAAAAAAGCAAGGACTTTAATGGTAAGGGTAAGGCCCCGATGGTTCCTAAGAGAAAGAAGATGAAGGCGGATGCATGTATCAGATGCAGTGAGTTGGGCCACTGGGCAAGAGACTATCTGAAGCTTCACGGCACTTCAGGTACGGAACTTTTAGTTTTAGAGATGAAGTATTCTGCTACCGTATTTACGACTTCTTGGATACTAGATTAAGGTGCTAGTTCTAACATGTGTACCATGAATTAGAATCTGGAATAATATAAAAAGCTTGGAGCTGGGGAAGTAATGATAATATGTCGGAAGCGGGCATAGTGTCGCAGCAACTGATATAGGATCACTTCTTTTGAATTTGAAATCCGACTTTGTTTTAACATTAGATGATGTACTAGTATTGCCCAAGGGGCATAAGAACATTTTATACATTTTGGTTAATGGATCGAAAAGGCTTTTCATTTTTCATTAGTAATAGTACTTGCAAAATTTATTTCGTAAATAAATTAGTAGGTACTGCTAGATTGTTAAATGGACTATATCATCTAACCCTAAATAACAAAGTCATTGTGAACACTATGACTAGGAAGCGTGGTAGGTATGAAACTAATCAAGTTTTGAAATGGCATCTTAGACTTGGTCATGTTGGTCAGACCAAGGTTTACAAAATGGAAAAGGATGGACTTATGGGTCTATTGGGATCGGATCCCTTTCCAACTTATGAATCTTGCCTTAAAGGCAAAATAACCAAGTCCCCCTTCACAGGGACTTATGAAAGAGCCGCTGATAAACTTGGATTAGTCCACACCGACGTATGTGGTGCTTTGGAAGAAGCACGTGATGGATATCAGTATTTCATTACGTTTATGGATGATCATACTAGGTATGGTTATGTATACTTAATGAAACATAAATCCGAGGCCTTTGAGAAATTCTAGGAATTTAAGCCCCGAGCCGAAAAGTAAACTGGTAATTATATCAAAGCACTTAGGTTGGACCGAGGTGGCGAATATATGAGTACAGAGTTTAACGAGTGCCTAAAGGAGCACGGAATAATGTCACAACTTACACCTCCAGGATGTCCTCAGGTAAATAGTGTGTCGGAAAGAAGTAACCGAACCTTGTTGGACATGGTTCGTTCCATGCTTAGCTACACCAACTTACCGATTTACCTGTGGGGTTATGCGCTCCTGACTGCTGCTTATATCTTGAACCGATGTCCTTCCAAGTCCATTCCTAAGACTCTGCATGAGATGTGGGAGGGTAGGAAACCAAATCTTAATCATATTCGGATTTGAGGATATCCTGCTTATGTCAAGAAGATTAAGGCCGAGAAGTTGGAAGCAAGGTCCATGAAGGGACATTTCATTGGATTCCCATCTTGGACGATGGGTTATCTATTCTACATGCCCGTAGATCGAAAGATCATTGTTGCTTTGCAAGCACACTTCCTGGAAAATGAGTTCATTCAGGAAGGTGGAGTAGGTAGAAGTATTTCTTTGGAAGAATACAAAATGAAACTACTCAGGAGACCCCTGTACAAGAAGTTGGAACCGAACCTTCTAAAACACAAGTACAACCACCTTGTAGGTCTGTTAGTGTGTCTCAATTACTTGAGAGGTATTTCTTTATGCACCTGGAGGAACTGGGTCTCCATGAGGTTCTAGGTGATAGTCAAGAGACCGGTCCCACGACCTATGACCAAGCGATGATGGACGTAGACTCCACGAAATGGCGGGAAGCTATGGAAGCTGAGATAGACTCGATGCATGAAAATCAGGTGTGGACTCTAGTAGACCGCCCCAAGGGCATAGTGCCTATTAGAAATACGTGGATCTACATGAGAAAGACTGATGGGGATGGCAAGGTTGACATCTATAAGGCCAGGCTTGTGTCAAAGGGTTATACCCAAAAATAACAAATTAATTATCACGATACCTTCTCGCCCGTAGCTATGATCAAGTCTACTCGACTGATGCATGCTATAGGTGCCTACCACGATTATGGGATATGGCAGATGGACGTAAAGATAGCTTTCCTTAATGGATTTCTCGAGGAGGAGATCTATATGGAGCACCCTAAAGGATTTGTGTCCAAGGTCGATATTCATAAAGTGTGCAAGCTTCAGCATTCTATTTACGGAGTAGAGCAGGCTTCGCGGAGTTGGAACCTTCATTTTGACGATGCAGTCAAAGAGTTTGACTTCGTGCAGAATGAATAGGAACCTTGTGTATATAAGAGGGTTAGTGGGAGCAAGATCGTATTCTTATAACTACATGTAGATGACATTCTACTAATAGGAAACGATATGGGAATGCTCAGTTCTGTAAAAGCTTGGCTTTCGAGTAGGTTATCCATGAAAAACTTGGGAGAAGATACCTATATTCTTGGGATTCGGCTCTACCGGGATAGAGCGAAGAGAATGATAGGTCTTTCCAAAGCCCCCTATATAGATAAGATCTTAAAGCGATTTAAGATGGATAATTCTAAAATAGGGTTCCTACCGACGCGACAAGGAATAAAACTCACCTCGAAGATGTGTCCTCAAAGTGAGGAACAACGAAAGGAAATGAGTAATTTACCATATGCTTCGGCCTTGGGTAGCCTTATGTATGCCATGTTGTGTACGAGACCTGACATTGTGCACATTGTGAGCGTGGTAAGTAAGTTTCAGGCAAACCCAGGTAGGGAACATTGGACTGCCGTAAAGAAGTTCTCAAGTACTTAAGAAGGACTAGAGATTTGGTTCTTATGTATGGTGGTGGAGAACTGAATATGACGGGGTTCACTGATTCAGACTTCCAAGGACAGAAAGACAACTCGATGTTCACCTCTGGCTATATTTTTACTCTAAATGGGGGAGCAGTATCTAGGCAAAGTGCCAAGCAAAGTGCGACGGCTGATTCCACCTGTCAGGCTGAGTATCAAACGGCCTTGGAGGCTTCTAAGGAAGGGTTTTGGATTAAGAATTTTTTGGGTGAACGTCAAGTGATACCATGTGCTGAGCTACCTGTTCCACTTTTGTGCGACAATGACGGAGCTGTAGCGCAGGCTAAGGAGCTGAGGTTTCACAACAGTACAAAATACATTGATAAAAAGTATCATCTCGTGAGAGAATTTGTTCACAAAGGATATATTGTGCTGCATAGAGTAGATTCAGTAGACAACGTCGCCGGTACACTGACCAAGCCACTTTCTCAAATAAGCTTGGAGCATCATATGGAGAACATGGACATTAGATGCGATAATGTGTGGCATTGAATGCAAGTAGGAGATTGTTAGGAGATTGCCCTCGAATGCCACTCAGAGGATGTTAGAGTGAGGGCATTGTACTTGTTATTATGTAAATTATTATCAAAAGGCAATTGTATGTTTCTTTATTTACTGGTAGTCATTGGCATTCCTGACTCATAAATATATATAGAAACTAGTCCGTGTATTGGATAAGGGGATCAGCACTGGAAAGGTTTATGGCTCAAATATCTAATCGTTCTCAAGTCGATGAAACTTGACTGGGCGTTAAGTTTATGTGAAGACTTGTATGACGTGTTCTTTGACTTGGAGAGTGTCTGCCGTCATTAATGGTTAGTGGGAGAACACATTATAGGTATGCTGATGAGATTAGTATACTCTAACCGACCACCCTCGATTCGTCACACGGATTTCACTCCAGGACAGTCGATGACGGAATCGAAAGGTTGTGATAGGTATGATACGAATTCTCCGGGAGAGACGGATGCGTATCGGTCGGAGTGCGCGTAGGAATATCGTAGCGGAAGTCTTTTTACGAGTATGGGTGTGTTTGGATGTATTTTATGGGAATAATATCGGATATAACAATAAAAATATCGAACAAGAAGACTTGAACGATCAAGAACAAGGGTTTATCGAATTAGACCTATAATTCGATAAGGTGATTTCTTCTCAAGACCTATTGAGAATCAATCGGATTAATACTCGAAAACGCGTCGAATAAAAATCAAGTTTCGGTAAAAATCATTTACCAAGGATAGAAATACAAAGTGTATTCTTTCAACATTCAAATTCATTATACTATCTATTACAAGGCTAATCAATGAAGACTACTTATAGGAGTATGTAGTCTAAGTCTAAGGAATCAAACAAAAAAAAAGAAAATAATTCAAAGATTTATAAAATCTTTGAATAATCAAAACAAATCAAATAAAATAAGAAATAGAAACATACATCACAAAACATGGGAACACAATCCCTAAAATAAGTAAAGAAAGGAAAAGAGAAGACAAAACACACAAAAATCAGCAATTAAAAAAGGTAGGCTGGCTGCCGGACACGGGCCGTGTCGCTTGACACGGCCGCGGCGCGCATCTGGCCGGCAGTGACTCGACCGTGTCCGACTGACACGGTCGCGGCGCGACAGGGACGTCCGACAGCGACTGGTCCGACAGTGACTCGGCGCGATAGGGACGTTTGGCCGGACTCGGCACGGGCGCGGCGCGACAAGGACCGGCAGCGACTCGACCGTGCGGCGTGACAAGGACGTTTGGCAGGACTCGATCGTGTCCTGGAACACGGTCGGGCGTCAGGGCAGTGGGTTCCGGTAGTTGTGGGCGAGTAGGACTCGACCGTGTCTCCTGGCACGGTCGGGTTCGGCTGACAGCGACCTTGGCTGTTCCGGACGAGCAAGACTCGACCGTTCCGGACGATACGGTCGAGTCCGTCCGGCAGTGCTCGGTATTTTCCGGCAGGCGTGACTTCTTCCGGCAGGCTGGATATTTTCCGGCCGGGTGGACATTTCCGGTAGGTTGGACATTCTTTTTACGTCTTATGTCCGTTTTCTCGCCTAAAAATGTCGTCGTACGTGCATGACGTGTTGTAAGGCCATTTATGTCGATCTGTGCTTCGTTTTCTTTATTTGGACTACTCAATTTCGTATCAAGGTATTCGTGAACCTTCGACTTGAGGATTTAGTAGGGATGTGCTTGTGACGTTAAGATTTTCACTAGAGTAGTTCGACCTAGAAAACCATAAGGTGAGGGTCAACCTCAGCGTGTATCTTGACGGGCAAGTAGCAGGTTCTACTAAATACCAAGATATGATTCTCTCTCCTATAAGTGAACAGGTATATATCCTATGCAGTTATTGGCATATGAGATCATAACTCTTTAGCCAAAGCATTGGAGCTTGTTGTATTAGATACATGGGAGCTCAGTGATCTCGATTTGCATTAACTCATGCATAGCGTCAAGTACAAATAGGGTTTGGCTGACCGTGATCCTATAACGTGATCAAGACATTTGAGAGAAGGATTTATACTGGTATTCACAACATAAAGGTTTTGGAATGACCACTAATCATCCGTTCTCAGTTAGGTTACAGTATAGGCCGCAAAACTGGCTAGGTGGTGCTATCACTCTTTGGTTCCTCCCATTGCTAACTGAAATGGACCTACCGAGTCGCGCATTAGGATAGACGTCGGAATGAATCACGCTTATTCTGTCTTTATGAATATTAGAGATTGTATATCTGATTTATTGGACATTAAATGTCATATCAATTTTGGGACATTGAATGTCTAAATTAATTTATTAGATAAATTACCCAATGAATTAAATAAATTATCGAGTATTTAATTTAATTCACATATATAATTATTTCTTGGAGAAATTAATTATATTGTTTTGTATTTGATATAATTAATTAATTAATATAAATATATTTAGATGTAATGATGTGTATCTATCGGATTGGAAGTAAGAGAGTCCATAATGAATCGGACTCTCCTAATTCCTTCTAAACCCTCCCCATGCTTTTAGCTTGGTCTTGATTCCTTTCCTTAATTAGAGGAAGACCAAGACTTAAGATATGAGAGTTGGCATGTGATATATTATTTTATGAGGGAGAAAGCAAAATAAAAAGAACTTACCTCCTCATTTTAGAAATACACGGCCAAACCATTCTTGTGAGGAGAGAGTTTTTTGTTTTTGTGTTCTTCATTCTTTTCTTCATTTTCTTAGAGAAAATTGAGAGAAAATATATTTATACACCTAGAATGTTATAAATAAAATTGGTAAGCTTCAACCACCTTGTTCGAGCCGTATCTTTAGAGGATAATAAGGTGGATGTTATTCCGTTCGACTTCCTACGTGGCAAGTAGAAGCATGGTGCTTTCGATGCTCGGGATATCAAAAGCTTTGACGAATCGGATTCGTGGCGGAGATCACCAACCTCAATATTTAATCAAAGGACTCCAAGGGTATGATTTCGGATCCTACACTTGTTTAGCTTTATATTCGTATATATGTTGCTTGAATCTATCCTCTCAAGGGATTCAGATCGAACTTATTTTCGTAAATTGCTTCCACTGCGCCTTCGTCTTAGGCACTGATCTCAACATTGGTATCAGAGCAAGGTTTTGCAATCGTATATGCGATATTTTGCATTTGAAATTGATTGATTGCTTGATTGATTTATGATTTGGAATCATAAATGTTTTAATCATTGTATATGTTTCTTTGTTCGTATTGTAGTTATACTTTTCATAAATCTATATCTAAATAAAAATCTTTATTTTCTTGAAAATATGATTTATATTGAAGATATGAAAGTCAAAAAATATTGATATCGGATATCTGGTCGAATATCAATCTCCGAATTGCCATTGGACGTCCCATGTGCTGGACTCAAGGGTCTGCCGTGTGGTCCTGGCCATTTTCTGGACCTGCCGTGCGGTCCAGATTGTTGAGACTGCAATTCGTGTCCCTTCCGGACATGTTTTGGATTTGATTTTTCCTGTATTCCAGAAAATTAATCTCTCGCATTTTAAATTGGACTTGAATTGATTAAAATGATATATGGTATTTCATTTTAAAATGAAAAATTGATTTATTGGAATACTTATGATTGACCGAATTACTTTGAACAAATTCGTATCACCGATTGTGTGAATTGATTGGATTAGTTCTATTAAATAGAAAATTTTATATATTGGTTGGATCAATATATCAAATTACTTATTGAATATAAAATTTATATTCTTAGTATTTATTAGATGAATGCTTATGAATGGTCTGTACCTAGTATTGAATCATTTGTTTTATTCAATTGGGTTGTAAAGACCGTTTTGAGCATATTATTTTACTAGAAAAACTTTTATTATAGGATGCAATTTTTCAATATAAAATTTATATGTAATGACGAAGACCGGAGGAAGATCCGTTCGAGAAGATGAAGATTCAAGATCGAGGACATGTAATTAGATTACGATGGTTTTTATTCTAGGAACGGTCCATGAACTGCATGTTGGTAGAAACTAGGTTGTGAATGTCTTAATCATATGGTATGAATGCAACACACGCGCTTAAATGAATTAATGTGCAAAGTATAACATTACTCGCGAAAATTTTCCTACGACAAAATATTAAGTTTAAAAGATTTCAAGGTTTTCCTTCCCTCAATCGAGCTCTCGGAAAATTAAAATCCAAACAGGATGTGCTATGCTTCCGAGTTATCGGAGTAGTCGTTCAGAGAGGGTCGATAAATTCAGAGAGTGCATTGGATGCCTTCGGTTGGAGCAAATTCTATACCTAGAAACCTGTTTGGTTGCCAAATAAGATTTAACTGCGAAACTGATCAGCGTCAATGGTGTAAACTTAACTTGTTCACGAACCACAAAAACCATATAGGTGGAGGGTAGTGAACAAGGGAAAAAATAAGATCGACTCATCAAGATGGCTTGATGTTGGACACCACTTTATAAAGACTAATAGACCAAAAACCTGTTTGGTTGCCCTCTATTAAAATTTATAAAGAACTCGATCGCCAATATGAGGTAAAATGAACAACTACATCCGGATTTTAGAAGGGAGTGTGTTATTCCGATAGAAATAGTGGGAACTGGGTTAAAAGAATACAAAAATCCGTAATTCTAAACTCAGACCATAATTATACGAGTCCCTAATCAATCTGGCGTACTTTATGCAGACAGAAAACTCTCATAAAATGACAATGAACCCACTCACTATATTACTCAAAAAGAACACCTTAATTGGGCCTAACTTTGCGGACTGACTCCTCAACCTGATGATAGTCCTCAGTCTGGAGGCGCTGGGATATGTCTTGGAGGCGGACATTCATGCAGCTCCGGTGCAGACCAGAGCCAGTCAGGAAGATGTTGAAAACCACAAAAAGTGGGTTACGGATGACATTACAGTCCGTGGCTATATGATAGCCTCTATGTCTAATGAGCTTCAGAGAGATCATTGGAAAATGACTGCTGCTAGGCAGATCTTATTTCACTTAACTGAGCGTTATGGTGAGCACAGTCGAACTACTAGATATGAGATATATAAGGATCTTTTCAGTGCTAGGATGAAGGAAGGTGATAAAGTCGTGGACCATGTCCTCAAAATGATCTCTATGATCGAGAGATTGAGGCTCTTGATTTTAGGTACATGCATCTCTACAGACCGACCTTATCCTGCAATATCTGCCTGATTCCTTCTCACTGTTTGTTATGAGATTCAACTTCAATGAGATTGCTTGCAATTTAGCAGGGTTGATGAACAAACTTATAATCGCTCAGTCTCTGATGAAGACTTCGCGGGTCAAGGAGTCTGCCCTTGTGATTTTTTCTAGATCTCGGAGGTCCAAGAATAAGAACAAAAAGACCAAGAAGTAGAGGGGCCCACAAAGCAAGGACTTTAAGGGTAAGGTCAAGGCCCCGATGGATCCTAAGAGCAAGAAGGTGAAGACGGACGCATGTCTCAGATGCGCTGAGTTGGGACACTGGGCAAGAGACTATCCGAAGCTTCACGATACTTCAGGTACGGAACTTTTAGTTTTGGAAACAAATTTTTATGCAACTGTATTTTCTACTTCTTGGATACTAGATTTATGTGCTAGTTCTCACATTATACCATGAATCAGGATTTGGAACAAAATAGAAAGCTTGGAGCTAGGGAAGTGATGATTACTGTCGAAAGCGGGCATAGTTTCGCAGCAACTGATATAGGATCACTTCTTTTGGATTTGGAATCCGAATTTGTTTTAACATTAGATGATGTACTAGTATTGCCCAAGGGGAATAAGAACATTATATCCGTTCCGGTAATAGATCAGAAAGGCTTTTCATTTTTCATTGGTAATAGTACTTGAAATTTTTTTTTGGAATAGTAGGTACTGCTACATTGTTAACTGAACTGTATCATCTAAACCTAAATAACAAAGTCGTTGTGGGGCTATGACTAGGAAGTGTGTTAGGTATGAAACTAATCAAGTTTTGAAATGGCATCTTAGACTTGGTCATGTTGGTCAGACCAAGGTTTACAAAATGGAAAAGGAAGGACTTATGGGTCCATTCGGATCGGATCCCCTTCCAACTTGTGAATCTTGCCTTAAAGGAAAAATGACTAAGTCCCCCTTCACAGGGAATTTTGAAAGAGGCACTGATAAACATGGATTAGTCCATACGGACATATGTGGTGCTTTGGAAGCAGCATATGACGAATATCAGTATTTCATTACGTTTACGGATGATCATACTAGGTATGCTTATGTATACTTAATGAAACATAAATCCGAGGCCTTTGAGAAAATCCAGAAATTTAAGGCCCTAGCCGAAAAGTATACTGGTAATCATATCAAAGCACTTAGATCGGACCGAGGTGGTGAATATATGAGTACAGAGTTTGATGAGTTCCTAAAAGAACACGGAATAATGTCACAACTTACACCTCCATGAACTCCTCAGTTAAATGGTGTGTCAGAAACCAAATCTTAATCATATTAGGATTTGAGAATGTCCCATTTATGTCAAGTAGAATAAGGCGGAGAAGTTTAAAGCAAGGTTCGTGAAGGGACATTTTATTAGATTCCCATCTGGGATGATGGGTTATCCCTTCTACATGCCCGTAGATCAAAATATCATTGTTGCTTTGTAAGCACTTCCTGGAAGATGAGTTCATTCAAGAAGGTGGAGTAGGTAGAAGTATATCTTTGAAAGAATACAACGAAACTCCTCAGGAGACACCTGTACAAGAAGTTGTAACCAAATCTTCTGAAACACAAGTACAACGACCTTGCAGGTCAACTAGGGTGTCTCAATTACCTGAGAGGTATGGCTTTATGCACCTGGAGGAACTGGGTCTCCATGAGGTTCCAGGTGATAGTCAAGAGACCGACCCACGACCTATGAACAAGCAATGATAGATGTTGACTCCGAAAAATGGCGGGACGTTATGGAAGATGAGATAGACTCAATGCATAAAAATTAGGCGTGGACTCTAGTAGACCGCCCCAAGGGCATAGTGCTGATTGGGAACAAGTGTATCTACAAGAGAAAGACTGTTGGGGATGGCAAGGTTGACATCTATAAGGCTAGGCTTATGGCAAAGGGTTATACCTAAAAAGAAGGGATTGATTATCACAATACCTTCTCGCCCATAGCTATGATCAAGTCTATTCGAATGATGCTTTCTATAGATGCCTACCACAATTATGAGATATGGCAGATGGACGTAAAGACGGTATTCCTTAATAGATTCCTCGAGGAGGATATCTATATAGATCAACCTAAAGGCTTTGTGTTTGAGGTCCATATTCATAAAGTCTGCAAGCTTCAGCATTTTATTTATGGACTGAAGCAGGCTTCGCAGAGTTGGAACCTTCGTTTGACGATGCAGTCAAAGATTTTGACTTCGTGCAGAATGGAACCTTGTGTATAAAATAGGGTTAGTGGAAGCAAGATCGTATTCTTAGTACTATATGTAGATGATATTCTACTAATAGGAAATAATGTGGGAATGCTCAGTTCTGTGAAAGCTGGGCTTTCAAGTAGGTTCTCCATGAAAGACTTCGGACAAGATACCTATATTCTTGGGATTCGGCTTTACCAAGATAGAGTGAAGATAATGATAGGTCTTTCCCAATCCCTCTACATAGATAAGATCTTAAAGTGATTTAAGATGGATGATTCTAAAATAGGGTTCCTACAGATGCGACATGGAATAAAACTCACCTCGAAGATGTGTCCTCAAAGTGAGGTAAAACGAAAGGAAATGAGTAATATACCATATGCTTCGGCCGTGGATAGCCTTATGTATGCCATGTTGTGTACGAGACCTAATATTGTGCATGTTGTCAGCGTGGTAAGTAGGTTTCAGGCAAACCAAGGTAGGGAATATTGGAACGCCGTAAAGAACATTCCCAAGTTCTTAAGGAGGACTAGAGATGTGGTTCTTATGTATGGTGGTGGAGAACTGAATGTGATGAGATTCACTGATTCAAACTTCCAAGGACAAAAAAACGAATCGATGTCCCCTTCTGGCTACATTTTTACTCTTAATGGAGGAGCAGTATCTTGGCAAAGTGCCAAGCAAAGGGCTAATGCTGATTCCACATGTCAGGGTTCTAAGGAAGGGTTTTGGATTAAGAAGTTTCTGGGTGAACTTCAAGTGATACCATGTGCTGAGCTACATGTTCCACTTTTGCGACAACTACGGAGCTGTAGCGCAGGCTAAGGAGCCAAGGTTTCACAAATATACAAAACACATTGAGAGAAAGTATCATCTCGTGAGAGAATTTGTTCGCAAACGATACATTGTGCTGCATAGAATAGATTCAGTAGACAACATCGCTGATCCCACTGACCAAGCCACTTTCTGAGATATTGGAGCGTCATCTTGAGAACATGGGCACTAGATACCATAATTTTTGGCATTGAGTGCAAGTGGGAGACTATTAGGAGTATGCCCTCGAATGCCACTCAGAGGATGTTAGAGTGAGGGCATTATACTTGTAATTATGTAAATTATTATCAGAAGGCAATTGTATGTTTCTATATTTACTGGAAGTCACTGGCATTCCTGACTCGTAAATATATATATATATATATATATATATATATATATAGAAACTAGTCCGTGCACTTGAGATCAAAATATTCCACTCCTTATTGGATAAGAGGATCGGCACTGGAAAGGTTTATGGCTCAAATACTTAATCGTTCGCAAGTCGATGAAACTTGACTGGGCGTTAAGTTTATGTGAAGACTTTTATGACGTGTTCTTTGACTTGGAGAGTGCATGTCATCACTAATGGTTATTGGGATCATACATTATAGGTATGTGGATGAGATTAGTATACTCGAACCGACTCACCCTCGATTTGTCACGCGGATTTCACTCCGGGACAGTCAATGACGGAATTAAAAGGTTGGGATAGATATTCGTTAACCTTTGACTTGAGGATTTGGTAGGTATGTGCTTGTGACGTAAAGATTTTCACTATAATAGTTCAACTCAGCAAACTGGATGGTGAGGGTCAACCTCGATGTTCATCTTGATGGGCAAGTAGCAGGTTCTCCTAAATACCAAGATATGATTCTTTCTCTTGTAAGTGAACATGTATATGTCCTATGCAGTTATTGAAAGATGAGATCATAAGTCTTTGGCCAAATCATTGGATTTAGTTGCATGATACACGAAAGCTCAGTGATCTCGATTTGCATTAACTCATGCATATCGTCAAGTACAAATAGGGTTTGACTGACCGATACCCTATAACTTGATCAGGACATTTGAGAGAAGGGTTTATACATATACTGGTATTCACAATAGAACAATTTTGGAATGATCCCCAATCATTCATTCTCGGTTAGGTTACAGTGTAGGCTATGGAACTGGATAGGTGGTGATATCACTGTTTGGTTCCTCCCATTTCCAACTGAGACGGACCTATCGAGTCGCGCATTAGGATAGACGTCGGAATGATTCGAGATTATTTTCTCTTTATGAATATTAGATATTGAGAATCTGATTTATTGGACATTAGATGTCTTATCAATTTTAGGGTATTAGATGTCTACATTAATTTATTAGATAAATTAATCTACGGCCTAATGAATTAAATAAATTATCGGGTAATTAGTTTAATTCACATATATAATTATTTCTTGGAGAAATTAATTATATTGTTTTGTATTTGATATAATTAATTATTTCGCTTAATTAATTAATATAAATACATTTAGACGAAACGAAGTGTATCTATCGGATTGGACGCACGAGAGTCCGTAACGAACCAGACTCTCCTAAATACTTCTAGAGGATGTCCACCCCTCTCTCTCTCACACACATGCTTTTAGCTTGGTCTTGATTCCTTTCCTTAATTAGAGGAAGACCAAGACTTAAGATATGAGAGTTGACATGTGATATATTATTTTATGAGGGAGACTTTGTATAATGAAGAGAATAAAGGAAGAAAACAAAATAAAAGGAACTTACCTCCTCATTTTGGAAATACACGGCCAAACCATTATTGTGAGGAGAGAATTTTTTGTTTTTGTGTTCTTCATTTTCTTAGAGAAAATTGAGAGAAAATATATTTATACACTTAGAGTGTTATAAACAAAATTGGTAAGCTTCAACCACATTGTTTTAGCCGTATCCTTGGAGGATAATAAGGTGGGTTTTATTCCGGTCAACTTATGGCACGTGGCAAGTAGAGGCACGATGCTTTTAGTGCTTGAGATATCAAAAGCTTTGATGAATCGGATTCGTGGTGGAGATCACCAACCTCAACATTTAATCAAAGGACTTCAAGGGTATGATTTCGAATCTTACACTTGTTTAATTTTATATTCGTAGATATGTTGCTTGAATCGATCCTCTCAAGGGTTTCCGATGGAACTTATTTTTGCAAATTGCTTCCGTTGCGCTTCGTTTTAGGCACCGAATCTCAACATCGAGTCCCATATTCAGATGGTTTCTTGCCCTACTGTCGGGCCTTCTCCTTTTCCACATATATTTTGTGGTCAGCTTTTGGCAAAGGGATCTTCCCATTTGGTCAGGATCTCGACATTCTGGGTGTCTGTGACCTCCAGCACGATCAATTCTTCCTCCTTCCAGTCCTCCCAGTTGTAGAAAGTGTTGTATCGAGCGACCCTGTATTCCTTCCATGTTTTGAAGCGATTGATTTCCTCATCGATTTGGATTTGGAGGATAATTTTATTAATGATGGTTGGGGGGAGGACTACGAACATTAGAGGGTTCTAATGCCCGATTGAATCTTCTACAGGTATAGAAGCCTATTGAGGAGATATATCCCTGTCAGGATAGGGTGCCCTGTAAGGAGAAGTAGCTGTTGGATCTGTAGGGGCAGCCGATTCGCCTAATTCTACGAACTTTACAAATAACTGCTCATTCGTCATAGCCACAACAAGCTCAGGATCTGCTGTGGGAGCAGTCAGTGCTTCTTCCATATGAGTGGCTTCCTATGGGACAACTACTGTGGGAGGGGGTGCAGTAGGTGGAACTACCTCTGTGACTGCTGCAGTCGGATGAGGTGCTGTAGGAATAGCTTCCGACTTTGAAGGCTTCTTGGAGAGATGATGTCAGAAACTACTCTTTTCTTACTAATAGGCCGCTTCTTGCTGTCATCAGCTTTGGCCTTGGAAGAGTGACTGCTGACATCTCTGGGATCACTCAACATTGGCATAGAGAAAAGATGGTGCCTGTTGGCAAGCAGAGTTGCTTTGTTGTACAAGGTGGGCTTGGAGGCACCTAAGAACTTCCAATCCAATATCTTTTTGGTTGCAGGAGATTGTTGTATGCCACAGCAAGTCGGAAAGTTATTCAGCATCAGATCGAAGGACTTCCTTTTTAGATCTGGCTTGGAGGCCTCCTCCTGTAGGCGTTTCATTATCACTTGGCACTAATTCACTTTCTCCCCACTCATGATGGCCACCATCATTCGGAATCTCAAGTTCGTGCACATCTCGAAGGCTCCAGTACGGTTCTCCACGATCTGACAATAGAATTCGTGCAGATAAAAGTAGAGGAGAGTGAAATTTTTCTTGTGTCAGGACGGATGGATGTCTGAAGCCATGGAGTTGTCGGTGAAGAGCTTCCAGTAAGCTTCTAGCATATCATCCGAACCAAAAGTTTCCTGTTCCTCCAGATTCAGTCGATAGGAAGGTAACTTGTACAATTTCTCAAGAAGATCCCTATTGATGGAGATGTCCTTCTCCTGCACAGTGCTAACAATGGCAGTTAATGCAGAACCCTTCTTTCCCGATGCATAGTTGAAGTCAGCATCTAGATAAAAGCCCTCCACGATCTGTTCATCATAATTTTCTAGGTGAAGGCTACCCAGACGGTAGTGTCCATGTTGCTTTACGCGGGAAATCACAAGATTCATCACAGACATATCAACGTCCTCAAAAATGATAAGCTCTTGAATCACAGAGCACGTGAAGATTCCTTCATAAATTATAGTTTCCTTCTTTTTCAGGGACATAGAAAAAGTTTGTGAAGAAGTTATTATTTTAGAAGAGAGAAAAGTGAAACTTAAACAAAAACTTTAGAGAAAAAGTTACAAGTTTTCAGACTGTATGCTGTAGGCTCATTTAATAATACATAAACCGTAAAGAGTATGTATATCAGCATACATGCCCTTTTATAGTGTGCAGGAAGGCTAAGTGACAGTGATCAATCAGATTTAAGGGATGTGAACTATTTTTGAATAAACATATAGGATGCATCCAGATGTAAGTGGTACATCTACCACCGGTTTTCGAATTTAATGCGTGGCCACCTTTGAAACATTACAGCCCCCATTATTGCACGTTCAAGCGGTTTGGATTTTAAAATCGCAAGTTTCCAGGTCTTAAAGTCCATATGTCATTTCAGTATTGAAAGTTAAATCGTTTTAAATCCAGACGATGCATGTGGACTAAAACTATTCTGAAAAATATTAAGTGCATGGAATTTGATACGCTTAAAATATTATTTGATATCCTTCGACTCCTGATAAGCGAGCCTGCATGAGCAAGATTCCATATGCTTAGGCCATTGGATCGATCATGTGTGACATGATTTGTACTCGACCAGATGTATCATTTACCCTTACCATGACAGGTCGATACCAATCAAATCTAGGTGAGAGTCACTGGATAGCAGTGAAAATCATCCTAAACTACTTAAGAAGAACTAAGGATGCATTCCTAATTTATGTAGCTGTGTGAAACGAGCTGGCTGTAAATGGTTACGCCGATGCAAGTTTTGAAACCGACAGAGACGATTTTAAATCGCAGACTCGTTATAGGTTTATATTGAATGGGGGTGCTTTGAGTTGGAAGAGTTCCAAGCAAAGCACGGTTGCTGATTCTATAACAGAAGCTGAGTACCTGGCAGCATAAGATGCAGCTAAGGAAGCCATATGAATCAAGAAGTTCATTACCGAACTAGGAGTCATACAGACCATCCAGGGTCCCATAAGCCTTTATTGTGACAATAATAGTGCCATTGCAAAAGCTAAATAGCCCAAGTCCCATCATAATTCCAAACATATACTCAGAAAATATCACATAGTCAGAGGGATCTTCAGGCGAGGAGATATTACAATATGCAAACTAGCAACATAAGAGAATGTTTCTGATCCACTTACCAAGCATCTCTCACAAGGAAATCATGTTTAGCATGTTGATCGAGAGGACTAAAAGTTGTGAATGAATGGTCCTAATGCGAGTGGTAAATTGTTGGGAATAATGCCCTAGGACATTCGATGTGCCTAGATTTGCAATTGTCACATTTAAGTAAAGTTATTTGATTCCATTTTTTTCTCGTTGATTATTATAATGTGTGCATATTTTAATATCCTAATAATCGAATAATGGTTATTCACGAATAATAAGATTATTCAAATGTCCCTGGTTCAATCACGTATACTGAGACTCAAGTGATTAATATACTAGTATAAGTTTGATTGATAATCATCGAATGATTATGCGTATATTACGGATCAAACTTATGGGTATTGGTTGGAGAATGCAATGCTGGACAGACCCACATTGAGATCACTGCATGGAAATATCATAAGTGAATCTCAATATAACAGTATGTCAATAAATCCTTGAACCTGATATTATCATAGAGTCCAACATGATAACTGCTAAGCCTTGACGTAATCCAACATCATCTGAAATATGGTGATCATAAAGGTTAGCGATCGGGATTAGTGGGAGTCATGTAGAGGGCAATGAATAATCAAGATGGGGATTTGTCCGTCTAAGGAGAGAGATATCTACTTGGCCATTCGATTAGTAGGACAAAAGGAAATGCATGGCCATGATCAAGAAAGCATTTGAACATAATATGACAATTTTCATGACTTAGTTCAAATATGATATCGCGTGACAAAGGGATTTGACACGTTAAATGGTTTATTGGACTATAAACTTATATTATTTGGGTAGTCATAATATCTTGCTAGAGACATCTTATGACTTATTATTTAATAAGATATTAAATAATAAGCCTTTTGGGTCACACATACGACAAATGACAAGCAAGAATAATTAATAGATTTAATATTGGATATTATACTTATTAAGGAAGTTAAATAATGACTAATATATAATATACGATATTATATGTTAATTATTTAATTATATTAATTGGGAAAGATAAATATAATATTAGATATTACATTTACTAGAGGATTAAATAATAAGTAATACGTATAATATAAGCTATTATATATATTGTATTATTTAACAAGTTGAGAGGCAACTAATCAAATACTGGAGTTTGACTCCAGGGTTTACTTAGTATAAATAAGGGGTCTTGGACAAGGAGTTGTTATAAGACAAAAATTATACAACCCTAATTGTGTGAGACAAAAAATCGGCCCTCCCATCTTCTGTTCGGCCGAACCGTTTTCTGTTTGGGAAGTCCGTTTCGGCCATCTCCGTATTCTTTCCTTAGTTGATTTTGATCAACATTACAAATCCTTCTAGCAAGGAATTACCGGTTGTACTGTTTATCAACGTTATTCATAAAGATCTAGCAATCCGGCTTGTACCAGTTATACGTGTGTGGATCACCGAAAAAGAAAGATGATTTAATCAGCATCTGGTCTGGGTTCAGATCTGTTCTTCGAATTAAGGTAATTCGTCAAACTCTTTATAAATCAATTAAATTACTGCATGAAGATCCTCATATGGGTTTTTCATTAATTTATTCTGCTGCGTCTTGCTCATATTTATTGTATTTGATACATGTAAAACCCAACAACGGTATCGGAGCCAACTTGCACATATTTAATAGTTTATGTAGAATATGTTTTATAGCCTGTGAAAATATAAAATTTATGTTCTTGGTCATATTTATGAAATAGAGATTTTACAGTCAAGAAATTAATTTTCTTGACTGTTTATCGCATAAACTGCTGTCCAGAACTGTTCTGGAATAGCACAATAAAATGGGTTCGGGTTCAGGTTCAGGCAGGTTCGGGTCGGGTCGGACCAGGACCCGCGGGCTGCGATAAAATCGCAAAATAATATTTCGTGGCTGAAGGGATTCGATCCTGCGCCGTTTAATACCCGAAGCCGCGTCCCAACCATCTCGGTAGGTAAACCTCTTGTGAATTGTATTCACTGATATTTTATTTAACCCATGTTTTGTAAAATCAAAATAAATGTTCCAAAAATGCATTTGTTGCGGCCGGCGAGATTCGAACCAGAGCGGCCGTGTGCGGCTATAGAGGGCTCGGCCTTCTGGGTTAGTGTTTCAGATTGTTGTTTTTGAGCGGATGTTTATCTTATACTTGACTGTATAGCAGATTTATATTGTGTTTAATTAATTATGCGATAATTAATTTTAATAGTATGTTTAATTAATAATGTGATAATTAATTATGGTTTTTGTATGGTGTATGGCATGACCATAAATTGACCAATGTGATTGGATGTTTCAATTTATTATTGAGTTGATTTTACGGCCTGTGTGTCATTTAATTATAATTGATTTTTACGGCCTGCGAGTCGTTCTTTAATTTATTATTATAATTTATGGCCTGTGTGTCGTTTGCCCTATTCTAGTTTAATTTTACTAGTGTAGTTTGATTAATGTAATGAAGACAAGAAGGAGACGAAGGATGGACTCGAGGAGCCAATCATACCCTTTAGATTGACCTTTGTGGATTTCATGTTGGCTCTAGAAAATCACATTAGGATTATGGTCATGCTATATACGGTCCTATGTTTATTATGTCATGTGATGTTATGTAGGTTTAAATTTATGTATGTATGTGAAGCGATGTATGTTTAGATGCATGTTAGCCAAAATAGACATGCTCCACAGGATAAAACCCCTCGTTAAAATTTTTTATTGTCGTTTCAATTAAAACACCTATCAAGACTTCGATCAGCTTGAGAAGATCATGCCAAAGCTGAGTGCTCGGATTATCTCAGTAAGGTAGGAGGGGTAATGGTGATACCTATCTCTTTTAATGAACTAAGAATTCAAAATAGTTTTGAAACTTAAGGTATAAGATGTGATTATAACATTCTTGGGCATAAGATGCCAAATCCCATTAGTAAAATCTAAGAGTTACATATGATGTTATCGATAAAGAATTATCCACCTAAAGTAGCTCAATTCTAGGCGTCATACCAAAGATGAGTGTAGAATTGTGCAAAATGGGGTCTTAGCCCACTAAAATTACAAATGTTGTAAAATTGAGGGTATTTTGTTTAGTGGGAGTATTTTTTCGAGAAATAAAATAATGCAACTAAATACTTTGCATAATGAATTTTTTAGATAATAGAATGGCATCAAACAACACGTCCACCATTTCACTACGATCCGTCCTTGAGAAGGACAAGCTCAAAGAAAACGGCAACAACTATATGGATTGGATCTGAGAATATTTCTCAAGCAAGAAATAAAGTTGTATGTTCTTGAGGAAGAAATTCCCGATGAGCCTACTGACAATGCTAACAAAGCAACAAAAGACAAATGGAAGAAATATTGTGATGATTCCATCGATGTTAGTTGTCTTATGTTGTCTACCATTTGTCTAGAACTTCAGAAGAATCTGGAAGAAATGGAAGCTTATGAGCTTAATGCTCACCTAAAAGAAACTTTTTTGAAGCATGATAGGCAAGAGAGGTATGGACCTTTCAAGCCTTGTATGCTTGCAAGATGGTTGAGGGGACATCTGTCAGTGCTCATGTATGCAAGATGAAAGGATATATGGATTATCTTTATAGGCTTGGTTTTCCACTTTCCAAGGAGCACTCCACGGATATGATCCTAAACTCATTACCCGATAGCTTCGGTCAGTTCATTATGAACTATAATATGAGTGAGATGGAGAAGTCCATTGCTGAGCTGCATGGGATGCTTAAAACGGCTGAGCAAAATACTAAGAAAAAACCAAGCCACGTGTTGATGGTCAGCAAAGGGAAGTTTATTAAAAACAAAGGCAAGGGAAAAGGTAAGGCAAAAGTTGCCAAATAGAAAGACTTTACTAAGCCGGTTTACAAGGCTAAAGCTCCAAAATATGGAAATTTCCATCATTGCAATAAACTAGGACACTAGAAAATAAATTGCAAGGTTTACTTGGAAGAGCTAAAGCGTACCAAGGGTAGTGATACTGCTACAGGTATATTTGTTATAGAAATTAACTTATCTACTTCTAACTCCTGGGTATTGGATACTGATGTGGATCTCACATTTGTACAAATGTGCATGGGTTGAGAAGCAGTAGAAAGCTAAAGAAAGGGGAAGTGGGTCTAAGAGTCGGCCATGGAGCAAGAGTTGCTGCACTAGCCGTAGGAACTTATGATCTAGTTTTACCCAATGGGCTTTTGTTAGTTTTGAACAATTTCTATTATGTTACTGCTATGAATAGGAATATTATTTCAGTTTCTACATTAGATTGTGAAGGTTACAGTTTTCTTATTAATAATAAGATTATTCGTATTTTCTTTGATGACTTGCTTTATGGTACAGCAAAGTTATATACTCGCCTTTATAATATTGATTTAGATGAGTCCAACACTTTGGAAGTCTATAACATTGCAACCAAGAAAGCTAGTGAAGTACAAAATCAACTTGGCAAGACAATTAAAGCCCTTCGATCGTATCAAGGTGGCAAATACTTGAGCCAAGAATTCGATGATCATCTTAGGAGTTGGGGAATTGTTTCACACCTTACTCCTCCTGGAAAACCTCAACATAACAGAGTGTCCAAGAGGTGGAATCGAACTTTATTAGATATGGTTTGATCCATGATGAGTCGAACGAAGCTTCCATTCTTGTTTTGGGGGCCACGCCCTAGAAACAACGGCATTCATCCTTAACTGCGTTCTATCTAAAGCAGTTGAAAAGACACCATTTGAGAAATGGACTAGTAAAAGACCAAACTTGTCTTTTCTAAAGATCTGGGGCTGTGAAGCATTCATAAGATGCTAAGTGTTTGACAAACTGGCATCCAGATCTGAAAGATGTTTATTTGTAGGATATCCTAAGAAAACTAAATGATACTACTTTTATAAGCCCGCAGAGAACAAAGTGTTTGTTGCTCGAAATGCTGTCTTCATAGAAAGGGAATTTATTTCCAAAAGAGACAGTGGAAGAAGAGTAATTCTAGAGGAAACTCGACAACCACAAGAAGACATTACTTCACCGATGGAAACTGAGCAGTCTCAACAATTAGTTGAAGAGCCCGTTCAAGGTACACAAGTCCCTCACAGATCTGACAGGGTGCGACATAAACCTGAGAGATATGGGTATCTCATAATAGAGGATGATGATGCATCGCTCATAGAAGATGATCCTAGTACCTATATAGATGCTGCCTCAGGACCAGAGTTCGAGGAATGGCTACATGCCATGAAGTCAGAGATGCATTTCATGTATGACAATCAAGTTTGGAACTTGATAGATCCACCTATGGATGTTAAAACCATTGAGTGCAAATGGGTCTTTAAAAACAAGAAAGACATGGATGATAATCTGCAAGCCTATAAAGCTATACTAGTGGCAAAAGGTTATAGACAAATTCATAGTGTTGACTATGATGAGATTTTTAAGCCAGTAGTCATGCTTAAATCAATTAGAATTTTATTTGCCATTGACGCATACTATGATTATGAAATATGGCAAATGAATGTCAAAACAGCGTTTCTTAATGGAAACTTACTCGAGGATGTGTACATGACACAACCTGAGGGTTTTGTTCATCCATAAAATTCTAAAAGGGTCTGGAAGCTTCAAAGATCCATTTATGGGTTGAAGCAGGCTTCTCGGAGCTGGAATCTTCGTTCTGATGTAACTGTAAAAGAGCTTGGATTTTTTTCAAAATGAAAATGAACCATTGTGCATAAAGAGGTTAGTGGGAGCACTGTTGTTTTCTTAGTCTTATATGTAGATGACATATTACTCATTGGAAATGAAATACCACCTTGCAGACAGTCAAGACTTGGTTGGGAAGTTGTTTCTGAATGAAAGACGTGGGAGAAGCTGCTTACATTCTTGGGATAAAAATCTATAGAGATAGATCAAAGAGAATGATTGGTCTGAAAAGTACCTACATTAACAAAATATTGAAAAGGTTCAATATGCAGGACTCCAAGAGAGGACTCTTGCTAATGTCACATGGTATTCATCTGAATATGACTCGGAGTCCTTCGACTCCTGATGAGAGTGCCTGCATGAGCAAGATTCCATATGCTTAGGCCATTGGATTGATCATGTATGCCATGATTTGTACTCAACCAGATCATCTGCCCTTAGCATGACAAGTCGATACCAATCAAATCCAGGTGAGAGTCACTGGATAGTAGTGAAAACTATCCTAAAGTACTTAAGAATAACTAAGGATGCGTTCCTAATTTATGGAGGTGTGTGAAACGAGCTGGCTGTAAATGGTTACACCGATGCAAGTTTCGAAACCAACAGAGACAATTTTAAACCACAGACTGGTTATGTGTTTGTATTGAATGGGGGTGCTGTGAGTTGGAAGAGTTCCAAGCAAAGCACGGTTGCTGATTCTGTAAAAGAAGTTGAGTACCTGGAAGCATAAGATGTAGTTAAGGAAGCCATATATATCAAGAAGTTCGTTACCGAACTAGGAGTGGTACCGACCATCCAGGGTCCCATAAGCCTTTATTGTGACAATAATGGTGCTATTGCACAAGCTAAAGAGCTGAGGTCCCATCATAATTCCAAACATATACTCAGAAAACATCACCTAGTTAGAGAGATCGTCAGACGGGGAGATATTACAATATGCAAAGTAGCAATGGAAGAGAATGTTGCTGATCACAAGGAAAGCATGTTGAGCATGCTAGACCGATATGTTTAAAAGTTATGAATGAATGGTCCTAGTGCGAGTGGGAGATTGTTGGAAACAGCGCCCTAGGACTTTCGATGTGCCTACATTTGTAACTATCACATTTAAATAAAGTTATTTGATATCATTTATTTCTCATTGATTATTACAATGTGTGCATGTTTTAATATTATAATAATCAAATAATGGTTATTCACGAATAATAAGATTATTCAAATGTCCCTGATTTAATTACGTAGAGTGGAGACTTAAGTGATTAATATACTAGTGTAAGTTTGATTGATAATCATCGGATGATTATGCGTATGGTACGGATCAAAATTATGGGTATTGGTTGGAGAACGCAATACTGGATAGACCCACAATCAGATCACTGCAAGGAAATATCATAAGTGAATCTCAATAGAGCAGTATGTCAATAAATCCTTGAACTTGAGATTATCATAGAGTCCAACATGATAACTGCTATGCCTTGACATAATCCAATGTCATATGAAACATGGTGATCATAAAGGTTAGAGATCGGAATTAGTGGGAGACATGTAGAGGGCATGAATAATCAAGATGGGGATTTGTCCCTCTCTTTAGGGAGAGAGATATCTGCTGGGCCCTTCGATAAGTGGGACTGAAGGAAATGCATGGCTATGCTCAAATGAAGAGTCATTTGATTCAACCAGTCTACTTAAGATCGAGAAAGCATTTGAACATGATAAGTATGACAATTTCCATGACTTAATTCAAATATGATATCGCGCGACAAAGGGATTTGGCACGTTAAATGGTCCAATGGACTACAAAGTTATATTATTTGGGTATTCATAATGTCTTGCCAGAGACCGCTTATGACTTATTATTTAATACGGTAGTAAACAATTTTCAACATAATATAAGCTTTTTGGGTCACACATACGACAACTAATGACAATCAACAAATAATTAATAGATATAATATTGGATATTAAATTTATTAAAGAAATTAAATAATAAATAATATATAATATAAGATATTATATATTATATTATTTAATTATATCAACTGGGAAAGATAAATATAATATTAGATATTATATTTAATAGAGGATTAAATAGGAAATAATATATATAATATAACATATTATATGTATTGTATTATTTAATAAGTTGAGGGGCAACTAAGCAAATACTAGAGTTTGATTCTACAGTTTACATAGTACAAATAAAGGGTCTTGGACAAGGAGTTGTCATAAGACAAAAATTTCACAACCCTAATTGTGTGAGACAAAAAAATGGCGCTCGCCTCTTTTGTTCGGCCGAACTATTTTCTGTCTGGGAAGTCCGTTTCGGCTATCTCCGTCTTCTTCCCTTAGTTGATTTTGATCAACAGTATAAATCCTTCTAGCAAGGAATTATTTGTTGTACTGTTTATCAACATTATTCGTAAGGATCTAGCAATCCGGCTTGTACCAGTTGTTCGTGTGTGAATCACCGAAAGAGGAAGAGGATTTAATCAGCTTCTGGTCCAGGTTCAGATTTGTTCTTCGAATTAAGGTAATTCGATGGATTCTTTATAAATCAATTAAATTACTATATGAAGATCCTCGTCTGGGTTTTTCGTTAATTTATTTCTCTGCGTCTTGCTCATATTTATTGTATTTGATACACGTAAAACCCAACTCTTTCGAGTGTATGATTAATAAGGTGGTCACTATATTCATGGGTCTTACAGTATTCCCCCTCAATTGATGAGTAAAATTAAAACTTATAGGGATTTAATCAAGCTGTAGCATTCCCAATTCCTAGCGGAGCATACAGAACCTTGTTGTGCTGAGAGGATTTTTGAAGATGCCGGCTATCTGAATATGTGTATGAATTTTCTCGATCCGAACATATTTATTCTCCACATGATTCCTGATGAAGTGATACTTCTTATCAATGTGCTTGCTCCTCGAGTGCAACACCGTATTGTGCGTGATTGCGATTGCACTCCTATTGTCGCACATGATTGGGGCTTCTTTTGCCTCAATGCCATAGTCCTGTAGCTGTTTCTGCGCTCACAGTATCTACATGTAGCAGCTTCCAGCAATATAATATTCTGACTCAGCGGTAGAAAGCGAGTTGGCCAATTACTTCTTACCTAACCTTCACATAATTTTAGGTCCAAGGAAGTGACAAGTCCTGCTTGTACCCTTCCTATCCAACTTGCAGCTCCGAGATCTGAATCACTGTAGCTTACTAAATCGACTCCTCCTTCCTTAGGATACAACAATCCTACATTGATTGTTTCTTTGACGTACTTAAGGATTCATTTGGATGTGGTGATGTGTAACTCCTTAGGTACTACCTGATATCGAGCACACACTCCTACATCAAATTGGATATCGGGCCTACTGGATGTTAGGTACAAGAGTGAGCCTATAATCTTTCTATAGAGTGGTTGGTCCACTGGCTTCCCAACTTCATCATGTAATACCCGAGATTTCTGATATGTATTTGAAACTTGTGATATTGTAATTGTTGCATTTTAATATGAGTATTATTCTCCGTATTTCATAATCCGGTGTTGTTGAGCGTATGATTTCATGAATGTGATCTAAATTGTGATTCTGCACATGTAGCGCACGCTATCGACTAAGTGTAGCGTACGATAATTTGGATCCATAGCGCACGCTGTGAAGGAACCTTAGCGCACGCTATACGTGGTCAATATGATTGAGACAGGGTGATAGGTGAGATCGGCCGCGGATCTTTGTCGGATTATGTCGGGATGAACCTGGACGGCTTTTGGGAAAAGCCAAGTCAACGCGTTAGCGCACGCTACTCATATGAGGATAGCGCACGCTAAAGGATGAGTACAGTGAAGTCAGTAAGTTTCATATAGCCGTCAGCGCACGCTATGAATATGGACTAGCGCGCGCTAATAACCATTTTCTATATATAGGACATCATCCTTTTTCATATTTTCAGACTTTTCACTTCCCACATCCGAATTCTTAAACTTAGAGAGTCACTCTCTTCATCCTAAACCCTTCATATCATCATCCTAGCCCGAGTTGAAGATTGTAGATCATTGGAGATTGGTGTTCAAGCTCTCGGTGTTGGATTTCTTCAAGTTCCTTCGTGTTCTCCGCTACTTTGAGGTAGGTGATTCTTCACCAATATTAGTATTATTCTGAAGGATGTTTTGACCATGTTTTGGGATTATCTAGTCAGTTAAATTCGTAAGTAGTCGAACATCATGTGTTAGAATGATATTTTCGATGTTTCGGTACTTCTTCATCGTATAAACCATTGAACCTTTTTAGTGTTTGAACTCCCAAGCATATTCATGTATCTTCAAAACCGATTATGACCAGTAGGTAGAGATTATCAAGTTCTTATGTTTTACATGATGGAATCATGCGTTTTGGAACGTAGGATGAATGGAACTTAGGATACTTTCTCGAAGATCCAGATGAATTATGATATTGTGATGATTATACGTACTCTTGTATCTTGTAGCCATTTAATCCGTAGAGATCTTTCACAAACCGTATGATCATGATATGCACGGGGATGGCATGTATTAACACTAAAGATTTCATAAGTTTCATCACCTTTAGCTCAAGTTTTCTGCCCAGTAGTAAACTGCCATGCATAGTTAGCGCACGCTAAGATGAGCATATTAACGTGCGCTATCGGGAATGAGTAACGTGCGCTACGTTTGGTACGTAACGTACGTTATGTCATCAGGCAGGACAGTCGGCTGATCAGAGAGGACTGTCAGTACACAGCTAGCGTACACTAGACTTGGTCATTTGCGTACATTAACAGGCAGGATTAGCGCACGTTACGTAGAGTACGTAGCGCACGCTAAGTAGTTCAGGCAGAATTCATTTTTAGAACTTTAGGCCGTAAACCGGATTGTTAGACATTCGTGTGACATAAGATAAATTCTATATTATTTCTTTTGTTAAGGTTCGAGCTTGCTACGTTGATCGAAGGAGACGGCCTTCGAGTGTGTTGAGATTCGTTGGAGTGATTTGTTCTTGCCATCTTTGAGGCAAGTATCGTATTTTAAGCTTATTAATATTGTATTGTTGATCATGTGTACGATTTATTCATGTTGTTGAACATGAGATGATATTCTTTGAGTTGTCATGATATTTACGTCGATGAACGTGTTGATTTGCATATGTGTATGCATAATGGTATTGTTTGTGTTGTAAATGATCTGAGGGGATCATGAGGATCTATGCTGAGGGCGCTGGATCGAATGTCCACCATGCGTTGGTCCGACGGGATCATCATAGGGATCTATGCTGAGGGCGCTGGATCGTTGGATGGGTTTTCCACCATGCGTTGGTCCGACGGGATCATCATGGGGATCTATACCAAGGGCGATGGATCGTTGGATTACCCTGTATTGTATTGATGGAATCGTGAGGGTTCACATCGTTGGATTCCGATAACGGAAGTCCGTTTTGTATGTTTTATGATGCATTTACGATTTATGTATTGCGATACTTGTACTAGCATTGTTTTGCTAATCCCTTCGGGGGTGGACATTGTTTTGATGTTCAGGTAGCCGAGGAGCGGGGAGACAACCACAGTACCGACATGACGATGAGATGGCTCAGTGATGTGGTTGATGTTTATTGTTTTGGTGATTTGTCTTCTTGGTTCACTTTAGTACTCGAGTACGTGTGTTTTAATAATGTCATTTTCGATATGGTTGTATAAAATAACTCCCTAAATCAGTTGAACCGGTTCTGTATTTTGAATTTCAGTGGTACTGTTGAATTATGTTTACATTCCTTTTAATTAGCCTTGTAAATCCCTACTTAAAGGGTTTACGACGCTGTAATTATTCCGAATATCTCGGGGTGTTACAGAATATGGTATCGGATCTAAGATTCATGGATATCTTGGCAGTCGGGTCTTAGTTGGGTCTATTTACGTTATTTACGGGTCGTTTGTAACATCACTGCTGAGCCAGCATCGTCGTGTGGACCGTGGTTGTAAGTCTCCTAATCTTAGTTACTACCATTTTATTTAATTCCTTTTTGTGAATATTGACGGACTTTCTTTTAGAAAAATTGCCCTGGATATTGAGTATTCATGTTTACAGTATGTTGAGGGGAGGTCGTGGACGCAGACGCGGTCGTGGACGCGGACGTGGAAATGCGAGACAGGAAGATTCGGTGTCTACCCCAGAAATAACCGCTAGTCGAATGGATTCCCATTCCGGAGGACAACAGGGATCAGCAAATAATAATGCAGATCCTAACGTGCCGGGAGTGCTTCAACAGGTGGTTGCCCAGATAAACCAGTTTGCTCAGGTTGTTGATCGCATGCAGACGGCGATGGGACAGCAGCATAACGAGGAAAATAGGGGGGACAAATGGCTTACTGAGGTGGTCAAATTGCACCCTCCGAAATTTGACGGTTCTGCTGAGATGCTTTCTTGGGATCATTGGCTGAAGGAGTTAGAGAAGATCTTTGCAGAGATTAACTATCCCAATGACAGAAAGGTTCCGATCGCCCAGTATCTTCTGACGGGGGAGGCTTTCGACTGGTGGGAGGACATTCGACCCGAGGAGCATAATGTTGACTGGACGGAGTTCAAACTAATGATGAAAGCGCAATATTGTCCTTGCCCAGTTAGAGAGGCTTCCGGGAGTTTTTCTCACCACAAAATTCAGAGGCATCTGTGACCGACGTGATTAAGACTTTTAATCACCAGCTGACTTATGTGCGCCACTTGGTCAGGACCGAGGTAGAGAGGATTTTTCATTTTGACATGCGGATGAAGCCGGACATTCAGCAGTATATGTCCGGATTTGAATGTACCACCTTGCGACAATATCAGGACAAGGCACTGGCCTATGATATGAAAGAGGCGGCAGTAGAGAAATCAACGGAAGCAAAGAAGCAGAAAGTGGCTGGCAACTTCATGGAGAATAAGAGTAGTGGGCCCCGCAGGGGCCAGTCCTCATTTCACTCATCCAAGAGGCCTCCGCATCCTTCTCGAGGTGGAAAGAAGTTCCGGGCAGCACCGACCGTTTCTGACGCAGGAAGGAAATGTTATAATTGTGCCAAAGCGGGGCATGTTCGACGTGACTGTTTCACACCTGCTGTGACCTGTTTCGAGTGTGGACAGGAAGGGCATCACGCAACATTTTGTGGAAATGCGACTCGATCTTTTGGTACTCGCACTCCTGCACCAGTTCCGAAGGACACTAGTGTAAACCAGACGCAGCAAAGTGGATTCCAGCAGCAGAATGCTGGGAAAAGAGAAGCATCTAGCGCTGGGTCCGTTCCTCCGCGTATTTACGAGATGAAGAATTCAGGCGATCAGAACACGGCTGTTGCATCAGGTACGATTCAGATCCTTTTGCAACCAGTTAGTGTCTTATTCGATTCAGGAGCTACGCATTCTTTTATATCTTTGAACTGTGTTAATCGTTTGAAGATCTCGTGCTTGTATGATTGTGAACCTTATGTTGTGGGATTACCGAGTGGAGAGAAAATTATGGGAACCCTAGAAACTCTAGATTTTCCAGTGTCTATAGGAGGGAGAGATTGGCCATCGAATCTTATTGTAGTTGACATCTACGGTGACGATTTAATTCTCGGAGACGATTGGCTCAACCGTTATGGAGCTATTCTGAATTATCAAAAGAGGGTCATTTCTATCATTGCTGATGATGGGTCTGAACACTTATTCAGAGGATGGAGACCGGGAAGCTCGGGAAAATTGATCAAAGCGATGGAAGCAGTGAAATTACTGAAGCAGGGATGTCATGGAATTTGGTGCTATGCCATAAAGAACGAAGAAGGAATAGAACTCTCATCTATTCCAGCTGTGAATGAATTTTCAGATGTATTCCCTGACGAACTACCTATTATACCTCCGCAGAGAGAAGTGGAGTTCACTATCGAATTAGAGCCTGGAGCCGTTCCGATTTCCAGAGTACCATACCGCATGGCGCCAACCGAGATGTATGAACTAAAGAAGCAACTGGAGGAATTATTGCAGAAGGGTTACATTCAACCTAGCGTTTCTCCTTGGGGAGCACCCGTTCTCTTTGTCCGAAAGAAAGATGGATCCTTCCGATTATATATTGATTACAGGGAGCTAAACAAGGTGACGATCAAGAACAAGTATCCTATACCTCGGATCGACGACTTGTTTGATCAACTGCAAGGGGCAAGGGTATTCTCGAAGATTGACTTGCGACCAGGATATTATTAGTTGAGAATTAAGGAATCGGATATACCGAAATCTGCTTTCAGGTCCCGGTACGGGCACTATGAATTCGTGGTGATGCCATTCGGACTTACCAATGCTCCTGCGGTATTTATGCAATTGATGAATCAGGTATTCTTAGAATACCTAGACAAGTTTGTGGTCGTTTTCATTGATGACATCTTGATCTATTCGAAAGACACAGAGGAGCATGCCGAGCATTTGCGTGTGGTTTTGAGCATATTGAGAAATGAATAGCTTTATGCGAAGCTTTCCAAATGCGAGTTCTGGCTTAGGGAAGTAACCTTCCTTGGGCATGTGATATCAGCTGACGGAGTTCAGGTGGACTCGAAGAAAGTCAAAGCAATCTTGGAATGGGAAGCTCCTAATAACGTGAAAGAAGTCCGAAGCTTCTTAGGACTTGCTGGATATTATCGCCGTTTTGTAGAGGGCTTTTCCAAAATTGCTCGTCCAGTGACTCAGCTATTACAGAAAACTCAAAAGTTCACGTGGGATGAGAAATGCCAGGCTGGTTTTGATGAACTTAAGAAGAGACTGACTACAGCACCTATATTAGCATTACCAGATGGAACTGATGGATTCATGGTATACAGCGACGCTTCAAATCAGGGTCTGGGATGTGTGTAGATGCAAAGGGATAAGGAGATTGCCTATGCTTCTCGGCAATTAAAACCGCACGGGTTAATTACCCGACTCATGATCTGGAGTTAGCAGCTGTGGTCTTTGCCTTGAAAATTTGGCGACATTATTTATACGGTACTCATTGTCAGATCTTTACAGATCATAAAAGCCTCAAGTACATTTTCAGTCAGAAAGAATTAAACATGAGGCAGATAAGGTGGCTGGAATTGATCAAGGATTATGACTTGGAAATTCTCTATCATCCGGGTAAAGCAAACGTAGTAGCCAACGCGTTGAGCCGAAAACCTGTTTCTGTTCGAGTGTTGGAAGCACTTACGTCCCAAACCAGCATTCAACGAGAACTGATCCGCGAAGGGATTGAAGTATGGGCACCAGAAATCCAAGGGCAACTATATGTGATGGAACTGACTTCGTCCCTAGTCGAGGAAATCAAATCTAAGTAGTTGAACGATTCTCTGATCCTTCGGTTATGTGACGAAGTAAAGAAAGGAAAAGCCCCAGGATTCGTGATACAAGATAATGGAGTTCTCAGATTTCAGAGTCGACTTTGCGTTCCCGATGATGATGATTTGAGACGGACAATTCTGAAGGAAGCTTACAGCGCGCCCTATTCTATCCACCCGGGCAGCAGTAAGATGTATAAGGATCTTAAACAAAAATTCTGGTGGGGAAATGTGAAGAAGGACGTAGCAGAGTACGTTTCGAAGTGTTTGACTTGTCAGCAGGTTAAGATTGAACATCAGCGACCTGCCGGAATGTTAAAGACGCTTCCGATCCCTGAGTGGAAGTGGGAGGATATCTCGATGGATTTCATCACCAATATGCCAAGGACCAAAACGGGAATGAACATGATTTGGGTTATAGTTGATCGACTAACCAAGTCGGCTCATTTCCTAGGAATTAAAGATACTCGGGGACCCGAGAGATTGGCGCGAGTATTTATTGCAGAGATAGTCAGATTGCATGGGACGCCGAAGACCATTATTTCAGATCGAGATGGTCGCTTCGTGTCGCATTTCTGGAAGGCAGTTTGCAGGGCTTTGGGGACCGAACTGAACTTTAGCACGGCTTATCATCCTCAGACAGACGGTCAGTCCGAAAGGACTATACAAACAGTAGAAGACATGCTTAGAGCTTGTGCTTTGGATTGGTCAACTGATTGAGAAGTTCATTTGCCGTTGATTGAATTCACCTACAACAATAGTTGGCATGCTTCTATTAAGATGGCACCATTTGAAGCTTTGTACGGGAGAAGATGTCGATCACCCCTGTGCTGGGATGATTCTTCGAACTTGATCGGGATGGAACCGGAATTGATAGTTCAGACTCAAGAGAAGATAGCTTTGATTCGGGAAAGACTGTTGACTGCCCAGAGTCGACAGAAGTCTTATGCAGATGTGCGTCGTCGCCCTCTAGAGTTCGACATTGGGGACCACGTACTACTGAAGGTGTCTCCTACACGAGGAATTTTTCCTTTTGGGAGGAAAGGTAAGCTAAGTCCGAGATATATCGGACCATTTGAGATCCTCAAGAGAGTTGGGGATTTAGCATACCAGTTGGCCTTACCGCCATCGCTGAGTCACGTTCACAATGTGTTTCACGTATCCCAGTTACGGAAGTATGTACCAGATCCCAGCCATATCATTGAGTTTGATGAGATCGAGATAGCTAATGATGGCACTTTCGAAGAGAGACCAATCAAGATACTTGAGAGTCGGATCAAACAATTGAGGAATAAACCAATACACTTGGTTAAAGTACAATGGTCACGACATGAGGCTGAAGAGGCCACTTGGGAAACAGAGGACAATATGAAGACTAGATATCCAGAGTTGTTTTCATTTTAAGTTTCGGGACGAAACTTCTTTTTAGGGAGGAAGGATGTAATACCCGAGATTTCTGATATCAATTTGGAACTTGTGATATTGTAATTGTTGCATTTTAATCTGAGTATTATTCTCCGTATTTCATAATCCGGTGTTGTTGAGCGTATGATTTCATGAATGTGATCTAAATTGTGATTCTGCGCATGTAGCGCACGCTATCGACTAAGTGTAGCGTACGCTAATTTAGATCCATAGCGCATGCTGTGACGGAACCTTAGCGCACGCTATACGTGGTCAATATGATTGAGACAGGGTGGTAGGTGAGATCGGCCGCGGATCTTGGTCGGATTATGTCGGGATGAACCTGGACGGCTTTCGGGAAAAGCCAAGTCAACGCGTTAGCGCATGCTACTCATATGAGGATAGCGCACGCTAAAGGCTGAGTACAGTGAAGTCAGTAAGTTTCGTATAGACGTTAGCGCACGCTATGAATATGGACTAGCGCGCGCTAATAACCATTTTCTATATATAGGACAACATCATTTTTCATATTTTCAGACTTTTCACTTCCCACATCCGAATTCTTAAACTTAGAGAGTCACTCCCTTCATCCTAAACCCTTCATATCATCATCCTAGCCCGAGTTGAAGATTGTAGATCATTGGAGATTGGTGTTCAAGCTCTCGGTGTTGGATTTCTTCAAGTTCCTTCGTGTTCTCCGCTACTTTGAAGTAGGTGATTCTTCACCAATATTAGTAGTATTCTGAAGGATGTTTTGACCATGTTTTGGGATTATATAGTCAGTTAAATTCATAAGTAGTCGAACATCATGTGTTAGAAGGATATTTTCGATGTTTTGGTACTTCTTCATCGTATAAACCATTGAACCTTTTTAGTGTTTGAACTCCCAAGAATATTCATGTATCTTCAAAACCGATTATGACCAGTAGGTAGAGATTATCAAGTTCTTATGTTTTACATGATGGAATCATGCGTTTTGGAACATAGGATGAATGGAACTTAGGATACTTTCTCGAAGATCAAGATGAATTATGATATTGTGATGATTATACGTACCCTTGTATCTTGTAGTCATTTAATCCGTAGAGATCTTTCACAAACCGTATGAGCATGATATGCACGGGGATGGCATGTATTAGCACTGAAGATTTCATGAGTTTCATCACCTTTAGCTCAAGTTTTCTGCCCAGTAGTAAACTGCCATGCATAGTTAGCGCACGCTAAGATGAGCATATTAACGTGCGCTATCAGGAATGAGTAACGTGCGCTACGTTTGGTACGTAACGTACGTTATGTCATCAGGCAGGACAGTCGGCTGATCAGAGAGGACTATCAGTACACAGCTAGCGTACGCTAGACTTGGTCATTTGCATACGTTAACGGGCAGACTTAGCGCACGTTACGTAGAGTACGTCGCGCACGCTAAGTAGTTCAGGCAGAATTCATTTTTAGAACTTTAGGCCATAAACCGGATTGTTAGACATTCGTGTGACATAAGATAAATTCTATATTATTTCTTTTGTTAAGGTTCGATCTTGCTACGTTGATCGAAGGAGACGGCCTTCGAGTGTGTTGAGATTCGTTGGAGTGATTTGTTCTTGCCATCTTTGAGGCAAGTATCGTATTTTAAGCTTATTAATATTGTATTGTTGATCATGTGTACGATTTATTCGTGTTGTTGAACATGAGATGATATTCTTTGAGTTGTCATTATATTTACGTCGATGAACATGTTGATTTGCATATATGTATTCATAATGGTATTGTTTGTGTTGTAAATGATCCGAGGGGATCATGAGGATCTATGCTGAGGGCGCTGGATCGAATGTCCACCATGCGTTGGTCCGACGGGATCATCATGGTGATCTATGCTGAGGGCGCTGGATCGTTGGACGGGTTTTCCACCATGCGTTGGTCCGACGGGATCATCATGGGGATCTATACCAAGGGCGCTGGATCATTGGATTACCATGTATTGTATTGATGGAATCGTGAGGGTTCACATCGTTGGATTCCGATGACGGAAGTCCGTTTTGTATGTTTTATGATGCATTTACGATTTATGTATTGCGATACTTGTACTAGCATTGTTTTGCTAACCCCTTCGGGGGTGGATATTGTTTTGATGTTCATGTAGTCGAGGAGCGGTGAGACAACCACAGTACCGACATGACGATGAGATGGCTCAGTGATGTGGTTGATGTTTCTTGTTTTGGTGATTTGTCTTCTTGGTTCACTTTAGTACTCGAGTACGTGTGTTTTAATAATGTCATTTTCGATATGGTTATATAAAATAACTCCCTGGATCAGTTGAACCGGTTCTGTATTTTGAATTTCAGTGGTACTGTTGAATTATGTTTACATTCCTTTTAATTAGCCTTGTAAATCCTTACTTAAAGGGTTTACGGCGCTGTAATTATTCCGAATATCTCGGGGTGTTACACATCAGCACTTATATGTGTGGAAGTACTCATGGGGGTAGATGATTACTTTGACGTTTTCATCTCGAATTTGTTGATCAGCTCCTTGTTGTAATTCTCCTGGTTAATGAATATACTTGCAGGTAGTTGTTTAACCTGCAACCCTAAGAAATAACTAGTTCTCCCATCATACTCATTTCAAATTTATTTTTCATGAGATGAGAGAACTTCTTACATAGATCAAGGTTAGTTGAATCAAAAATAATATCGTCTATAAATATTTATATCATAAGGATCATCGCCTTCCTGGATTTTGAAGAGGGTTTTGTCGACAGCACCTTTCTAAAATCCACTATTGATATGATACAGTGATAGGGTTTCATACCATTCTCTGGGTTCTTGCTTAAGATCATACAACGCTTTTCTTAGCATGTATACAAGATCTCCTTCCTCAGTGTTGGCAAACCCTGGTAGTTGTTCAACATACCTTCTTCAGCTAGGTCTGCATTTAGAAATGCACTTTTAACATCCATTTGATATATAATAAAGTTCTTATGAGCCGCAAAAGCTAGGAATATCCTAATTATTTCTAGTCTGGCTATAGGGACAAATGTTTCATCATAATCTATGCTTTTTTCCTGTTTATAACCAAGGGCAACTAGTCTGGACTTGTTCCTTATAACAAGGCTATCCTCGTTCTTCTTGTTTCGAAATACTCATTTAGTTCCAATTATAGCTTGATGGGTTGGTCTAGGGACTAGGTACCATATATTTATTTATGTCAAAATCATTAAGCTCTTCTTCCATATATGAGATCCAGTGAGAATTGTTGAGAGCTTCAGTGGTCAAGACAGGTTCAGACTGTGCTAAGAATCCGGCTAGTGCGAACATTCCAAGATTCCTAAGTTCAACTTTGGATTTCCATACAAGGAATGTAGACTGTTCAGAATTGGATTATGTATCCTCTAGTGCACAAAGTACAATTCCTTCTGTACCTATATTCTTCTTCTGGTAGGAACACTAGCATCAATATCACCAATATTTAACTCCTGAGGTGATATCTTAACCACCTCCTATCGGGTACTAATTCAACATGCCTTGCTATGTCCTGTTGGGATGTAGGTTCAGCTTCAGCTTCCACATAATTATGTTCAACTACTTCTTTGTTCTTGCAGCAGCGGGATTGATTTGTAGATTTACAATAGGGTCATATTGAGGCTTGGGATTTCCTCAAGATATAAAGTATGGATGGCTTGGGTTAGGTTATCTATTCATGTAGGATAGCAATGGGGTTCATCGAAGACCGCATGGACTGCTTCCTCTATTGTTAGTTTCCTTTTGTTGAAAATCCTGAATGCTTTGCTGACATAGGAGTATCAAATAAATATACCTTCATCTGATTTCTCATCGAAGGTCTTGAGTTGATCCTTCCCATTGTTAAGAACGCAACACCTGCATCCAAAAATGTGAAAATATGCAATCATAGGAGTTTTATTATTCCATACCTCGTACGCAATTTTGTTGTGGTGCTTGTTGATGATACAGCGGTTTTGTGTATAGCATGATGTATTTTTTTCTTTTCCCCAGAAACACTATGGAAACATGCTTGCAGCTATCATTGTTCTTGTTGCCTCCTTCAGCGTCCCGTTCTTTCACTCAACAACACCATTTTGTTGAGGAGTTCGGGCTGTATGCCGTTGTCAGCACAATACTGCTTTATGAAGCAGTTTGTGAATTTTGTGCCCCTGTCAGACATAATGGATAGTAGGCTTAGCTCTTTCTCATTTTGGAGCTTTTTCAGGTGTTCCGATATCTTTGTGGTTGTCTTTTTCTTCTTTCTCAGGAAGATAGTCCATGAGTACATGGAGAAATCCTCAATGATAACAAGAAAATTTTTCTTACCGCCTAGTCTTACAGGGTCTACAGCTTGAGCTTGTTTTTCCAAGCACGTCTTTGTTCATCCCTCTCTTGTTGCTCGGCTTCTGGCAACCTTTGAACTTTGGGATGAGGACATTTGTTTGCATAATGTCCTGGTTTCCTGCAATTATAGCATAGGTTAGCGTCACCAGAGGAAGTTTCAGTACTTACCTTGTGGACAGGCTTGGGCCTGTAGGGATTCTTTCCAGACTGTTTGATGAACTTCTTGAACTTATGCATGAGAAGCGTCATTTCATCTTGAGACAGGATGTCGCCGTCACTGTCTGCATTTTTGTAGTTTAGCTTTGATGGGCTGGGCATGCTGTGTCGACGGTTCGATACAGCGGCTAAGGCTGTAGTCCTAGCTGGAGATTCTTCAGCTTTCTCTCTCCTATCTATATCATACTCGAAAGCTTTGAGGTCAGAAAAGAGATCAAAAGTAGATATTTCATTTAGATTACACGACACACGCATAGCTGTGGTCTTAATGTCCCATCGGGCAGGGAGAGATCTGAAAATTTTTAAATTCTTCTCCTTTTGGGTATAAATTTTGCCCAAAGCTTCAAGTTCACCAACAATTCCAGTGAATCTGAGGTCAAGATCCTCAAGTGTCTCAATTGGTTTCATTTCAAAGGATTCAAATTGCTGAGTCAGTTTTGAAATTTTCTTTTCTTTTGAGAGCTCAGTTCCCTCACAAATCAACTTGAGTTTATCCCAGATTTCCTTGGCTATTTTACAGCTCTTTACCTTCGAGAATGTGCCTTTGTCAAGGGTGACAAACAACGCATTCTTTGCAACATTGTCGAGGTCAGCGCGCTTTCTTTCATTTGTGGTCCATTGTTCGCGCTCCTTATCGAGCATCTCAGCATGGGCTTGGCCTTCGATCCTTGCGGCCGTGTTTACCTTCATGATCTTAATGGGGCCATCCTGTATAACAAAAATCATTTATTCGTGCATTGCTGCAAGATGAGCCTCCATCCTGATTCTCCAATCATCAAATTCATTAATAGAGAACATTGGAACTTTGTTGATCATTGATGTATCCATATGAGAATGTAGGAATGAAAAAGACTGTTTTAAAAAAATAAGTGAATACTGGATCTGATTCGGTTAAAAATAAGACTGATTCTTTTTAGAATCAACCTCTCCGATACCACTTGTTGGCCACTAAGTATACTGGATACAGCTTGGAAAGTGTTTTAAACAACAAGCTGTACTGATTTTAAATCTGAGTGCGTAGTGGAAGTCTTAAATAGTAAGTTGCTATGGATACAGCAACTCGAAGTGCAGTGTATACTTAAATAATCACAGTTTAATAAAACAGTAAAGGCAGAAGGTAAATAACATAGTATTTAAAGTGGTTCGAGGTAAACCCCTCTACGTCCACTGGTCCTCCACACATGAGTAAAAGGTTTATTATAATTACTGCGTACACAACTACGTAATTATAACAACACTTAATCAATATATCGTTCACACAGATTGATATAAAGATCTTAGCTTCAACTGTTCACACAGATTGGTTTGAGCTAACACTTGACTGGCTTCTTCACACACAGTTCTGAAGCTTCATCTACTTCGATGCAATTCCTTCACACACAGTTTCGGAGTAGCAAAGATTCTCAGTCCACACCAGGCTGATGAGTTTGTTCAAGGATTAGAACAATATATGAACAACAACTTTGACTTTCTGAGCTTCTAGCTGATGATGTGTTGTTCACGGTTTGAGCACTGTATATCTCTTATATCTAAATAGCAGTGAGCTTTGGAGATATGTTTTGCTCTGATGTATATGATAACAACTTCGTAAGCTTTTTATAACTTGGTAACTTCGTAACTGATCTTCAACGCCTTGATGAGATATATATAGTCTTCTGAAATTATATCCGTTGAGATAAATCCGTTGAGCAAGATTCCGTTCCAACAGGATGATGTGTTTGAATAAAACACGATCCGGATTTTGCGGGATTTCAAGATCTGTTGACTTACAGTATTTAAATACTTTATCCTTTAGTATTTAAATACTTCTTTATCAATGGGACTTGACTTCTAGCGAATACTGAAGATTCCTTCTTTGTCCTGTTGAGAGTTGTATGGAAGGATCACTGTATAGTCAATTCGAGACAGCTTCCATACTTGGTCTTTATGAGACTTCTTTGTTGTATGATAGGTTCCACTGTATGCTGGATCTACGAGAGGTCTTCAATACAGGTTGACATTATTGATCAGCTTATCGATACAGTTTCCTTACTGTATGCTGGATTGGCATATTGTCAAAACATCTTATCACCACTAATCGATACAGGGATTGTTTATCCTGAGTGTTTTGATACCGGGTATTTGTTATCCCAACATCATTCTAAATCAAGTACTTAAATTATATTTCCATATTAATGTCATTCATGTTGTCGTGCATATATGTCTAATTGTTTTTCGTCATCTGTTGCTCCGACGATATCATCCTAGGATGTAGGCAGTGAACGCTTGATCACATATTACCATGTGTATGTTGAGATTGTCATGTTGTGTAGTGCATTGTAGGTCTTCTCGTAGGAGAAGTCTGTAAGTTATTATTATTCGTGAATTGTCGAATAACTTTTTGTTGTATAATTATCGTACTTGTACTAGCATCGTTGTGCTAACCCCTTCGGGGGTGATAGGTAGTGAACGCTTGATCACGGATTACCATGTGTATGTTGAGATTGTCATGTTGTGTAGTGCATTGTAGGTCTTCTCATGGGAGAAGTCTGTAAGTTATTATTATTCGTGAATTATCGAATAACTTTTTGTTGTATAATTATCGTTCTTGTACTAGCTTCTGTTCTTATAGTAGCGGGACTGATTCTAGAGAGGTGATAGGTTATCCCTGGGTCTATGGGATTTCTTTAATGATTAATGGTTGAACTTCCTGAGTTAGAACACCTACGCCTGTAGGATCACAATGAAGTTCATTAAACACTACATGGACTGACTCCTCAATGGTCAATTTCCTGTTATTGAAGATCCTAAAGCCTTTGTTGACATTAGAATACCCAACGAATATTCCTTCATCAGACTTCTCATCAAAGGTCTTGAGATGATCCTTCCCATTGTTGAGAACATAGCACCTGCAACCAAAGATATTACAATATACAACCACAAGGGTTTTATTATTCCATAACTCGTAGGTGGTTCTGATGTGGTGTTTGTTAATTATATAATGGCTTTGTGTATAACATGCTGTATTTGTGGCTTCACCCCACAAATGATGTGGTAACTTGCTTTCAGCAATCATCAGTCTGCTGGCTTCCTTCAGCGTCTTGTTCTTTCTCTTGGCAACACTATTATGATATGGGTTCAGGCTACTGAATATTCATGATATATGCCATTGTCCGCACAGTATTGCTCTATAAATCAATTTCTGAATTCTATGCCTATGTCGGATCGAATGGATATAATGCTCAGCCTTTCTAGTTTTGTAGCTCCTTAGGTGCTCCAAAAAACTTTGTGATTGTCTCTTTCTTCTTTTTTAAGAAGATTATCCCGGTGTACCTGGAAAAATCATCAACAATAACAACACAATATTTCTTACCTCCCAGGCTAATAGAGTTTACAGGGCCATATAAGTCCATATGCAATAATTCCTGATCTTGGATTGAAAGAAATGATTTTCTTTTCAGGATTGTCTTGACTTGTTTGCCTTTCTGACAGGGTCCAAAGACACTGCTCTTATGAAATGAAACATCTGACAAACCTATGATAATTTCCTATCTCGCCAGCTTATTAATGGTCTTAAAGTTGATGTGAGAAATCCTTTTATGCTATATCCAGCTTTGATCTGCCGTGTCTTTGGTAATAAAACAGGGGAATACAGCTCCTGTAGGAATGCAATCAGCGAGATACATGTTACCTGATCTGGATCATGTGAGGAGAATTTATTTGGTTTTGATGTCCTTCACCCTACAGTTTCCTTGGAAAAATTTAACCAAGAACTGTCTGTCACAGAACTGGCTAACACTTAAAAGGTTATATTGTAGTCCTTCAACGAATGCCACATCATTAACTTTGAATTTGCCAACAAGTAGGGTTCTTTTCCTTCTGGTTTGTCCCTTAGATTTCTCATCGAATCGGACCTTTGGACCATGCTTTTCTACATAATTAGATAACTTGTTGATATGTCATATGATGTGATGAGAACATCCACTATCAAAATACAAGAGGTCCTCCTCCCTAATATCCTGTAGATAGATTTAGTTACCCATTTTTCGTGGGTACTTTGTTACTGGTCCCTTTAGGTACCCAGACGTGTGTCACAATAATTGGTTTACTGTAGAACTTCTTGGGTCCTTTCTTGCAAGGTCTATGTGGACAGGCACGTATTCGCTGTATGGTTGATAATTATGCATGAAAAATTGAGAGTTACGATTAATGTAAGGTTTGTTGTCTAGGGAGAGGAACCATTGCCTTCTGGATTAGCTCCTGGGTATCCAATTGGATTCCTAGAGCTGTTGTTGATAGATTTGAGCGGAAGCTTGCTTGCGAGAGAGGCATCTGGGTTCCTGTACCCAGTATTGAGGTGTTGTATGCCTCGTCTGATTATTCCACTATTGTCGAGTACAACATTGCTTTGTTGCTGTTGGTATGCAGGAGAAGCATTCTGTCAATATTAGGCACCGCCTCTTTTTGTCCAAATGTCTTTAGGGCTGTGCTTTCCGCTGCTTATGATAAGACTGGGTGGTAGAATGGCAGCTTTGTTTGTTGTACTGAGGGCATAACTGTAGCTTTGCCCTTTTCTACAGGAACGGATCTTGGAATCTCCTCAGTCTTGGGGCTATGAATAGGTTCAACCCCTTCGATAAACATAATATCAAATATTCCATTCGAGTTGGAGAAAGAGTTATATCTTAGGCCACGTTTAGCATGGACGCGTTGGACTGTACTAGAGATATATTCCATCCTCCTGGAGGATTTCTCAAATGACTTGAGAATAGTCTTGAGTTTTTTTCTCCCTCTTATTTCTTTTGTTTTTCAATGAAGTAATTTGAGATGAGCCCAACGCAAAAGCGATCTTCCCAGCGGATCAGGACCTCAACGTTATGGGTGTCCGTGACCTTCAGAGAAAATAACTCCTCTTCCTTTCAGTCCTCCCAGTTGTATAGGGTGTCGTATGGGGCGACCTTGTAGGATTTCCAGACCTTGAAGCGCTCATAGTCTTACTCTATTTGGACTTGGAGGAGAGTGTTATTTATAATATCGGTCGAGGAGGGACTCCGCACAGTAGTGGGCTCTACTGTCCGTTTGTGATCCTTAACATGTATAGGAGCCTGTTGTGGAGAGGGATCCCTAATAGGGGTGGGTAACCTGTGAGGAGACGGACTCCGTATAGGTGTGGGTTCCCTGTTTGGAGTTTCAGCTTTCGACTCCAAAGGGGCAGCCGATTCGCCGGATTCTTCCAACTTGGCAAATAGTTGTTCATCCATCATAGCCGCCATAGGCTCGAGATCTGTTGTACGAGTAGTAACTGTTTCTTCCATAGGGGTTGCGCCCTATGGGAGAGTTTTAGCGATAGGAGTTGTCGATGGGACTTCTACAGTGACCGTTGTAGTCATCATAGGTTTAGCCTTAGAAAACTTCTTGGTCTTCTTTCTTTTCTTCTTGACAGCTTTGGGGGAGCTGCTGTCGGGGATACTCCTTTTCCTTTTCTTCCCTTTCACTTAGCTTTTCAGAGTGACATCCCTCGAGTCACTAGAGGTTGGCATGATGAGAGGGTTGGGCCTGTCAGCAAGGAGGGGTGTCTTATTGTATACGGTGGGTCTGATTCCACCGAAAAACTTCCTGATGCCAATCTTCTTGGCGTCTGCGGATTGCTTCACTCCGCAATGAGTGAGAATGTGATTCAGAATTAAGCCAAATGAATTCTTGGCAGATTCAGGCTTAGAGGATATGCTTCAAAATAATTTGACACCAATGAACCTTTTCACCAGACTTGATGGCGACCATCATTCTGGATCTCAAGTTGGTGCACATTTCAAAAGCATCAGTCCTGTTCTCAATAACACGATAGCAAAAAACATGAAGGTAGACATATGGGAGAGTGAAGTTCTTCTTGTGGCAAGAAGTATGAACGTTGGTGGCCATGAAAGTGACAGTAAATAACTTCCAGTACTCAGATAGATCCGTAGGTCTCCAGTTCCCCCATATTCAGGCCGTCTGAAGGCAGCTTGTAGATCTTTTCTAGAAGATTCTTGTTCAGAGAGATCTCAATCCCTTGCACAATCCCAATAATGTCAGTGATTTCGGTGCATTTCCTCTGTGAGGAGTATTTGAAGGTAGCATCCAGATAAAATTCCTCCACTATTTGTTCATCGTAGGTGTCATCATGATGACTTCCCAGGCGATACAGGCCTTGTTACTTTACTCTTGCAACAACTAAGTCCATGCTGATTTCGTCTTCTCCTTCAAGAGTCCATGACAATGGATTTGGCAAAGATGCGCCCGTCAATAATGGATTCCTTCTTCTTCAAAGAGATGGAAGATATCTGTGCGGTAGACATTTTCAAGCAAAGAGAGGTGAAGTAACAGTGAATAAATCAAAGAAATGCTGAAAACATGTAGACATATTGCTAAAGACTCGTTAATTTGCAGAAAGCATAAAGAGTCTGTGGGAGCAATGTACTGTCCTTTTATAAGGTGCAGGGAGGATTAGGTTAACAGTGAATGGTCAGATTTAAGGGATGGGGACCCTCTTTTGAAAGAACATACAATATGGGTTCAGATGTAACTTGTACATCTAATCTATCAGTTTTGAAATGATAGCTGGTCCCACTTCTGACAGTTCCTCTTCCACTATTTCATGAAATGGCGGTTTAAATTTTGAAATCTCGGTATTTGAGGCAGTAATGCCAAGGCGTCTTTAAATCTATTAAGGGATAAAAAGTTTCAAATTCAGACAGCACACAGACTAAAAACATTTTACTGTGAAAAAGTGTATGAACTAGATACTATTATAATATTAATTGATATCCTACAGTGTATGTGTTGTATCCGTGAAAATACAGCATTCTCCCTTAAAAGGTGCATACAGGATTCAATTCTTACAGCAATATTTGGATTAATACTGTATTCATGGGTCGTACTGTATTCCCCTTAATTAATGCACATGTCACCTGTAGGAAAGTTTTATGTCTTCTTCCTACAGTAAGATCATACATGTTCTGAGTGTACGGTTAATTAAAAGTGGATACCGTTTTCTTGGATCTTACAACATTCCTCTCAATTAATGAGTAAAATGTAAAAACTTACAGGGAGTCTGACTGTAATATTCCCAATTCCTGGCGAAGCATGCAGAATCTGGTTGGCCACAGAATCAATCTCTGATACCACTTGTTGGTCGTAGAGTATATAGTAAATAGTTTAGAAAGTGAGAATATAATAAGCTCTATGTTTTTTGAAGTTAATGCGTAGTGTAAGTCTAATAGTGAGTTGTTGTAAGTACAACAACTAGGTACTCTCACGTTTGCTTGATGCGTATAGGGTTTTCACAATATATACTTTAAGTCACAATTATAAATGAAAACAGTAAGGATGGAATGTAAATAACAAACAAATATAAGTGGTTCGAGGTAAACCCCTCTAGGTCCACTGGTCCTCCACACAGGAGTAAAATGTTTATTAAAATCACTACGCACACAACTACATGACTTTAACTAAACCTTTCTCCGTATCGTTCACATAGATTGATACAGGGACGACAGCTTTGACCGTTCACACAGATTGGCTTTAACTCTTTCGACATGCTTCTTCTCACACATATTGAAGCTTCGTCTTTAATGGTATTCTTCCATCACAGACCGGACTAGCAAGAACTTCGTCCATATAGGGCTAAGGTTGATCTCAACGGTAAAGATGGTAGAACAAGTTCAAACAACAAGTGAATGCTTTGACGAGCGATTGCTGTATGTTGTGCTGTTTGTGTTGAGGAGTTCTATATTTCTTCGCTTTGGTACTGCTGTATGCTCAGCAAATATCTTTCTTAGCTTGATTGTCAGAGCCATCTGTCAGATGTATTGCGCGAGATTCAGTAAATCAAGTTCAAGTCTCTGAGCAATGTCCTCTTGCTTAGGGCTATTTACAACCTTGGAAGTAGATATGTTATAAATGTAGCTGTTGTCCGGTTAGTGAGATTTAGACGTCTCTGGCTGGTGTCTACAGAATGTTTGAATTAAAGGCAATTCGCATTTAATGCTTCAGACATTATTTTTGACTTTGCATTAAATGCCCTTCAGAACGTTCAGACTGTTGTCTCTTCCGGCCGCATTAAATGATGTCCTATCAGAAAAAAATGTTGCTTTACCCATGAATACTTTATGAATAAACAAATTTTATTTCACAACGGTTTAAAGCTATTCTTCAGTCCTGTTGGATGGGTTTTACTTTTACTAAGTAAAACTCCTACAGCCAGACTGCTGTATCCAATACTCTTCAACTTCTGCTGTATGAAGATGTAGGCTCTGTAGGATTGGACTCTATAGGAAGATCTCTTGCTGTATAGATAGGTTGTACGGAGTTTCCTAACAGCTTCCATACTTAGTGAATTGCTAACTCTGAAAACTTCTTACTGTACAATGGCGATTATCAAAACTGTTTGTGCTTATCCCAACAGGATAATACATACTTCATTCGATCTATTTATTTATTTCCCTATGAATCATATGTTTGTAACAATAGGGACATAATTTTTTCAATTCTAATCGATTAGGCTTCGATCTAAACTATAGTTTTCATCTACGGGCTCTTTTTTCTGTATATATGAGTGTAGTAAAAATCCCAAATTTGGTTATCCACAACAAAAAAAATAAGGTAAAATAAAGCTGAAATAACTAAAATAACACCACGCCAAATGCAAACTAAAAATTACAAAAATAAAATAAAGCACTAAAAATACAAAACACATTGGGTGTTGCCTCCAACCAGTGCTAAGGTTTATCTCTTCTGCCAGATGTTTGAAATAAGAAGCTTTAAGGTTCGACTAGAATCATAATGGACACCTTTTTTGCATAGGGTGGAATAATATTTGGTTCATTGTCTGTTTACTCTAAATAGCGTCCCATTGTTTCCCAATAATTCAACTACTCCTAGCAGAAGCACCTTTTTTATTAAGAACGGCCTCGACCATCTTGACTTTAGTTTTTGGGAAACAACCTTAGTCGAGAATTGCAGAGCAAAAATTATTATCCTATAAAGAACTCACGTCGTTCACTCATGTTGTTGTGTCACCTATTCGTCTTCCCCTTGTGAATATGGGAATTTTTGTAGCACTCATCCTCAAATTCTTCTAATCCATTTAAGTCCAAAATCCTCTTCTTGCATGCTCGTTCAAAATAAAAATTAATTTTATTCACCGCCCACGTCGCTCTATGTTTCAATTCTATGGGTAAATGGCATGCTTTTTCAAACACAAGTCGGTACAGAGATGCGCCTAAAGGTGTCTTAAAAGTGGTGCAGTAGGCCCAAAGTGCATCGTATAATTTTGAGGACCAATCATTCCTTGGGGTACTTACGGTCTTCTTCAAGATTTGCTTATTTTCTTTATTTGCTGCTTCGGCTTGCCCGTTTGCTTGAGGATGGTATGTCAGTAACTTCTTTGATCGAACCTTTTATTTTGTCAAAATCTTGTCCATCAATTTGTTCATGAATTGCGACCCTTTAACATTAATAAATCCCCTCAGAGTCCGAAAATATGTTTTTCTGAAGGAATTTCATGACCATCTTGGCATCATTAGTTGGAGAAGGTATCGCATCGACCCATCAGGACATGTACTCAACGAAAAGAAGGATTTACTTGTTCCCAAACGATGAGGAAAATGGGCCCACAAAATCTATGCCCCACACATCAAAGATCTCTACCTCTATTACATTCGTCATTAGCATCTCATGCGCCTCAAAATATTGCCCACTCGCCGGCATCGATCACACTGCTGGATATAGAGGTATAAATCAGTATGTACAGTAGGATAATACAACCCACTTTGCAAAACTTGCAGTGGTCCATACAGCACCAAGATGTCCTCCCGTAGGCTATGAGTGGCATTTTTGAAAAATTCTTCCCGTGCATAAAAGTAGCAATCATTCTTCTTGTGGAACACATCAACATGTAGGTCACAAGTACGTCAGATACAAGTCTAGAGGGTAGGTGAATTGACTTGTAAAATCTTTTCGCTAAATATCTGTTCGTAAAAACACAACTGTAATATAGTGTAGCTAAGATAGCTCGGCTGATATTAATGCAGTTAAGGTTTAACAGCTATAAAATAGTTTTGCGGAAGACAACTGACTTTAATGCAACAGTTAATATGAATGCAACAGATAAGTATGATGTTGAAAACAATAAATCACATAGCACTTATAGAGGTTTCAGAGGTGGAGTAATACTCTACTAGTCCACTTCTCTCCAAACCAGTTGGAGATAAATTCACTAAAACTTTCAACCAGTGAAATCATGTTACAATGAATTTAGTTACAACATGTTTCAACCAATGAAAACGTGGTCGTTGTAACTCCTTCCCTTGGTTGTCTAACACCAATTGATTGAAAACCCTTGGATGCCTCAACTGTTGGGTTTTACGTGTATCTAATACAATAAATATGAGCAAAACGCAGCAGAAATAATTAATGAATAACCCAGATGAGGATCTTCAGGCAGTAATTTAATTGATTTACAAAGATTTCGTCGAATTACCTTATTTCGAAGAACAGATCTGTAACCAGACCAGAAGATGATTAACATCTTCTTCCTCTTTTGGTGATCCACATACAAGAAACTGGTACAAGCCGGATTGCTAGATCCTTATGAATAATATTGATAAACAGTACAACAGATAATCCTTTGCTAGAAGGATTTGTACTGTTGATCAAAATCAACTATGGGAAGAAGACGGAGATGGCCGAAACAGTTTTCCCAGACAGAAATAAAAGCAGTCGAATTTCTAAGTGGGACGATTTTTTCCTTCTCACATAATTAGGGTTGTGTAATTAATCTTATGACAATGCCTTATCCAATACCCTTTATTTATACTAAGTAAACCCTAGAGTCAAACTCTAGTATTTGCTTAGTTGCCCCTCAACTTATTAAATAATACAATATATACAATATCATTTATTATATATATTACTTATCGAGGGGACCAACAGATATTTCTCTCCCTAGAGAGGGACAAATCCCTATCTTTATTATTCATTGCCCTCTACATGACTCTCACTAATCCCGATTGATAACCTTTGTGATCAACATGCTTCAGATGACATTGGATTATGTCAAGGCATATCAGTTATCATGTTAGACTTTATGATAATCTCAGGTTCAAGGATTTATTGACATACCATTATATTGAGATTCACTTATGATATTTTCATGCAGTGATCTCAATGCGGGTCTATCAAGTATTGCATTCTCCAACAAATACCCATAAGTTTGATCCGTACCATACGCATAATCATCCGATGATTATCAATCAAATCTATACTAGTATATTAATCACTTGAGTCTCCACTCTACGTGATTAGACCAGGAATATTTGAATTATCTTATTATTTGTGAATAACTATTATTCAATTGTTATAATATTTAACATGCACACATTAATCCAATCAACGAGAATAGATGATATCAAATAACTTTATTTACATGTGACAATTACAGATCTAGGAACATCGAATGTCCTAGGGCACTATTCCTAACAATCTCCCACTTGCACTGGGACCGTTCATTCATGACTTTTAGTCCTATCGATCTAGCATGATCTACATGCTTCCCTTGTGAGAGAGGCTTGGTAAGTGGATCATAAACATTATCTTCCGTTGCTACTTTGCAAATACTGAGTATGTGTTTGGATCTCTAATCAGTCCCTGACTCTTTAGCTCCCGCAATAGCACCATTATTTTCGCAGTAAAGACTTATAGGTCCTAAAAGGATCCATATATTCTCCTCGGCTGCATCTGATACGGCCAAGTACTCACCTTGAGTTATAGAATCTATGAGCGTGCTTTACTTGGAACATTTCCAAATCATATCACCTCCATTTTAAACAAAAACACAAAACCATCTGCGAATTGTCTTTATCAATTTCAAAACTTGCATCGGCATAATAATTTACAGCTAGCTCATCTCTCACACCTCCATAAATTAGGAACACATCCTTAGTCCTTCTTAAGTACTTAAGATGGTTTTCACTACTGTCTAGTGACTTTCCCTTGGATTTTATTGATATTGACTTGTCATGCTAAGGGGAAAACGATACATCTGCCAATTGAGAACGAATGATTGGGATTATTCCAAAACCCTTCGGTCGTGAATACCAGTATACGTATAAACTCTTCTTTCAAATATCCCGATCAAGTTATAGGGTCACGATCAGTCAAACCCTATCTGTACTTGACGATATGCATGAGTTAATACAAATCGAGATCACTGAGCTCTTGTGTATCCAATACAACTAGCTCCAATGCTTTGGCCAAAGACTTACGATCTCATTTGCCAATAACCGCATAGGACATAAACCTGTTCACTAACAGGAGAAAGAATCCTATCTTGGTATTTAGTAGAAACTGCTACTTGCCCGTCAAGATGCACGTTGAGGTTGACCCCCACCTTATGGTTTTCAGGGTCGAACTGCTCTAATGAAAATCTTAACATCACAAGCACATCCCTACTAAATCCTCAAGTATAAGGTTCACGAATACCTACCACAACCTTTTGATTCCGTCATTGATTGTCCCAGAGTGAAATCCATGTGACAAATCGAGGGTGAGTCTATTCGAGTATACTAATCTCATTAGCATACCTATAATGTGTGCTCCCACTAACCATTAGTGATCGACATGCACTCTCCAAGTGAAAAAACACGTCATACAAGTTTTCACATAAACTTAACGCCCAGTTAAGTTTCATCAACTTGCAAACGATTAAGTATTTGAGCCATAAACCTTTCTAGTGCCGATCCCCTTATCCAATAAGGAGTGGAATATTTTGCTCTCAAATACACGGACTAGTTCCTATATATATATATATACGAGTCAGGCATGCCAGTGACTACCAGTAAATAAAGAAACATACAATTGCCTTCTGATAATGATTTACATAATAACAAGTACAATGCCCTCACTCTAACATCCTTTGAGTGGCATTCGAGGGCATACTTCTAACAATCTCCCACTTGCACTCAATGCCACACACTATGGTATCTAATACCCATGCTCTCCAGATGACACTCCAAGCTTATCTGAGAAAGTGGCTTGGTCAGTGGATCAGCGACGTTGTCTACTGAGTCTACTCTATGCAGCACAATGTATCCTTTGTGAACAAATTCTATCACGAGATGATACTTTCTCTCAATGCGTTTTATACCGTTGTGAAACCTCGGCTCCTAGGCCTGTGCTACAGCTCCATCGTTATCGTATAAAAACAAAAACAGGCAGTACAGCACATGGTGTCACTTGAAGTTCACCCAGTAGCTTACTACTCCCAAACCCTTCCTCTGGAGGCCTCCGAGGCCGCTTTATACTCAGCCTAACCGGTGTAATCAGCAGTCGCGCTATGCTTGGCACTATGCCAAGATACTACTCCTCCATTAAGAGTAAAATGTTGCCAGAAGTAGACATAGAGTCATCTTTCTATCCTTGGAAGTCTGAAAATCTGTGAAGCCCTTCACATTCAGTTCTCCACCACCATACATAAGAACCAGATCTCTAGTCCTTTTAAAGTACTTGAGAACGTTCTTTACGACGGTCCAATGTTCCCTACCTAAGTTTGCCTGAAACCTACTTAACATGGCATACACAAGGCTACCCACGGCCGAAGCATATGGTATATTAATAATTTCCTTTTGTTGTTCCTCACTTTGAGGACATATCTTCGGGGTGAGTTTTATTCCATGTTGCATCGGAAGGAACCCTCTTTTAGAATCATCCATCTTAAATCGCTTTAAAGTTTTATCTATATAAAGGGCTTGGGAAAATCCTATCATTCTCTTCGCTCTATCCCAGTAGAGTTGAATCCCAAGAATATAGGTAGCTTCTCCCAAGTCTTTCATGGTGAACCTACTCGAAAGCCAAGCTTTCACAGAACTGATCATTCCCACACCGTTTACTATTAGTAGAATGTCATCTACATATAGTACTAAGAATGCGATCTTGCTCCCATTAACCCTCTTGTATACACAAGGTTTCTCTTCCTTTTGCACGAAGTCAAACTCTTTGACTGCCTTGTCAAAACGAAGGTCCCAACTACGTGAAGCCTGCTGCAGTTCATTTCACGGAGTCTACATCCACCATTGCTAGATCATAGGTCGCCGGTCGGTCTCTTGGTAATCATCTGGACCCTCATGGAGACCCAGTTCCTCCAGGTGCATAAATCATACCTCTCAGGTAATTGAGACACCCTATTAGACCTGCGAGGTGGTTGTACTTGTGTTTCAGAAGATTCGGTTCCAACTTCTTGTACAGGTGTCTCCTGAGGAGTTTCATCGTATAGTTCCAATGAAATACTTCTACCTGCTCCACCTTCATGAATGAACTAATCTTCCAGGAAGTGTGCTTGCAAAGCAATAACGATCTCTCAATATTCGGGAATCCAATGAACCATCCCTTCACGGACCTAGATTCCAACTTCTCCGCCTTAGTCATCTTGAATATGCGGGACATCCCCAAATCCTAATATGATTAAGACTTGGTTTCGCCCTCCTACATCTCATGTGGAGTTTTAGGAACGGACTTGGAAGGACATCTGTTTAAGATATAAGCAGTAGTTAGGAGCACATACCCCCGCAGATAAATTGGTAAGTCGGTGTAGCTAAGCAAAGAACGAACCATGTACAACAAGGTTCGGTTCCTTCTTTCCGACACACCATTTAACTGAGGAGTTCCTGGAGGTGTAAGTTGTGATACTATTTCGTGCTCTTTTAGGAACTCGTCAAACTCTGTACTCATATATTTCCACCTTGCTCCGACCTAAGTGCCTTGACATGATTACCAGTTTGTTTTTCGACTAGGGCCTCAAATTCCTGGAATTTCTCAAAGGCCTCGGATTTATGTTTCATTAAGTATACATAACCATACCTAGTATGATCATCCATAATTGTAATGAAATACTGATATCCGTCACGTGCTGTTTCTAAAGCACCACATACGTCGGTATGGACTAATCCAAGTTTACTAGTGGCTCTTTCAAAAGTCCCTGTGAAGGGCGACTTAGTCATTTTACCTTTAAGGCAATATTCACAAGTTGGAAAGGGATCCGATCCCAATAGACCCATAAGTCCATCTTTTCCATTTTGTAAACCTTGGTCTGACCAACAGGACCAAGTCTAAGATGCCATTTCAAAACTTGATTAGTTTCATCCCTACCACGCTTCCTAGTCATAGTATTCACAACGACTTTGTTATTTAGGTTTGGATGATATAATCCATTTAACAATGTGGCAGTGCCTACTAGTTGATTTCGAAAATAAATTTTGTAGGAACCATCACCAATGAAAAATGAAAGGCCTTTAGGATCCAAGACCAGAAATACAATGTTCTATGCCCCTTGGGCAACACCAGTACATCATCTAAAGTTAAAACAAAGCCGATTTCCAAATCCAAAAGAAGTGATCCTATATCAGTTGTTGTGACACTATGCCCGCTTCCAATAGTAATCATCACTTTCCCAGCTCCAAGCTTTCTGCCTCGTTCCAAATCATGATTCAAGGTTCAAATAAGAGAACTAGCACCTGAATCCAGTATCTCAGAAGTAGAAAATATGGTAGCAGAACAATTAGTTTCCAAAACTAAAAGTTTCGTACCTAAAGTGCCATGAAGAATCGGACAGTCTCTTGCCTAGTGGACCAGATCACCGCATTTGAGATATGCATCCTTCTTCACCTTCTTGCTTTTGGGAACCATTGGGGCCGTGCCCTTACCCTTAAAGTCCTTGTTTTGTGGACCCATCTGCTTCTTGGTCTTTTTCTTCTTATTCTTCGACTTTCGAGATCCAGAAGAAATCACAAGGGCAGACTCCTTCACTCGGAGTCTTCATCTGAGACTGAGCGGGTACTAGTTTGTTCATCAACCCTGCTAAATTGTAAGCAATCTCATTGCAATTGAAGTTCAGAACAAACTGTGAGAAGGAATTAGGATGAGATTGCAAGATAAGGTCTGTTTGTAGAGAAGCATGTATCCTAAAATCAAGAGCCTACAATCCCTCGATCATAGAGATCATTTTGAGGACATGGTCCCCAACTTTCTCACCTTCCTTCATCTTGGAACCGAAAAGCTCTTTAGATATCTCATACCTAGCAGTTCGACTATGCTCACTATAAGGCTCGGTTAAGTGCGATAAAATCTACCTAGCAGAAGTCATTTTCTCACGAGCTCTCAGAAGCTCATTAGATGTAATACCCGGTTGTAATTCAGTCATTATCATTCAGTAATTATCATTCAGAAATTTTCACTCAGTAATTATTGACTCATTAATGATCATTCATCGTTCATTTTCATTCATTATATTCACCGATCAGAGTATTTGTATCGTATATCAGTTATTATTCGTCTTTCTACCTGGTTGGAGGATCGATCCGTGTTATCATCATTGTCTTCATCGTAATAGGCTGTGTGTGAGGAGTAGCGCACGCTACGTACTCTCTTTAGCACGCACTAATTGAGTACGGGTAGCGCACGCTACCTCTCAGCATTAGTGCACGCTAGCGTGGTTCAGGCAGACAGTCCAGAAGGTACTGGACTGCAGTTGAGTTGAAGTAGCGCACGCTACGAATGGTAAGTAATGCGAGCTAGTGAGTTCGGATAACGCATGCTATGCTAGCAGTATAGCACGCGCTAAGGTCGATCAGGCAGAGTCCAGTGGGTACTGGACTGAATTGGAATAATTCATAGCGCACGCTATGAATGGATATTAGCGTACGTCAATGGTGTAGTAGCGCACGCTGAGTTTTGGGTGTAGCGTACGCTATCGCGAGCAGATCAGAGAACAGGAGGTTCTGGACTCCGGTAACTGGGCATCAGATATCAGTTAGCGCACGCTAACTTTTTGGGTTAACGCACGCTATCGGGAGGAGTTAGCGCACGCTATCGGGAGGAGTTATCGCACGCAAACGAGGCAGTCAGAGCTCATTGGACTGTCCGGTTAACTCACTAGCGCACGCTAAATATGAGGGCTTAGCGTGCGCTAGGCTGGAACAGTATAAATAGGACAGTCAGCCGAAGTTTCGTCATTTCTCGCTTCTCATTCGTTTTGGGCATTTCCGGGCGATTTCGGGCGATTCGGAGAGATGTTTTCGATCTGCACTCACCTATCATCATTATCAATCTTATCATTCGGATTAATCATCCTTTCATCATCTCCATCACATCAAATCAAGGTAATAATTTCTTGGATCTAGAATTTCGGATTTTTAGGTATTTTTTCTTTCCGATTTCTTCTTGTAAGCTTGGATTGTTGTTGGAATATGTTAGATATGGATTATCTATCTTGGATAAATATATTCCCATGGATTTATTGATGTATATTTCGGATTTCATGAATATTGGGGTTAACTCAAGATCACTTTTTGGTTGACTTTGATATTTTTGGGTGTTTTCGATTAGATGTTGCCGTTAACTCGAGTTGTGGATTCCTATGGGATTATTGATATTATTGAAGGTGTTTTGTTGGTTTGAACTACTCATTTTGGAGTTTGGTTTCGATATATTTGGGATTTGGTTATAATCAAGGGTGATGTTCGCTAAGTGTTTGTTTGAATGCCTCAATGAGTTGGGATATTGTTGTATCGACCTTTGAGTTAGTCGTAATTCATGCTTGATACGTATATTAAGCGGATTATTGGAAATTGTGTTATTCAAGGTTGTTCGAGCGACCGACATCTCATTTTAGGACGTTGTTCGAGGAAGGACATTCTTCACCGGTGTTGAGTAAGTTAATTCTTACTCGGTTAAAAGGATATTCATTCCTTTCGTTGTTGTTCATTCATAATCATAATTCATTCATAATGTATTAACCGTGTTGAGACTTGTAATTGTCAAATAATCACTTCATTCACGAGGAACGATGGTTCCAATCATTTCATTGAGCTATCATTTCATTTCACTATCATTTCATCTCGGTGAGTCATTCTTGACTTTGTCGGATTGTTATTCATTATTATTCTTCATGGTCATTCTTGTCCATATGACCTTCTGGGTTCATATTGCGTGGTCGGGTGGGGATGTGTGGAATTTTTAGTCGGGCACGTGATAGTCATGTGATTGGGTTCACCGACACATTGGACTGTGCACATGGTAACGTACCTCCGTGAGACTAATTAGGTACAAGGGCGGGTGTGTCTGGACACTCGTCTTGTGCACTTGTGTAACACCCCCAATCCGCTCAGGGATATTACACGCCGTAGAACCTTTCCTCAAGGATCTACCAGGCTGATAATAACATAGAACATCTCAATAATGCCTTTAAGGCTAAAAAGACTCAGTAGACCGATTTGGTCTTTCAATAAATACATACAACTCAAACTCATTACATGCCCACGCAAGGGTCGAATACAAACACACTCCCGTACAACGGGGAAGAATACTGCAGCGGAAATAAAATACAGCTAAACCAATGACCTCATACGGATCCTCGTGTGATTAGTATCGTTCATCTTTCATCATCCTTCGTGCCGACCCTGTGTTATGCTCCCAAACCTGAATGCAAAAATAGACATCCACCCCCCGAATACTCGGGGGTTAGCAAAACTTCACTGTTTTGCTAGTGCAAGTATAAGTGCAAAAATACGAGCCATACAATACAAGTTCCAAGAACAATAATAATCAGGAATCCTTAAAAATCCAAACGTGATGAAAAGTACTTCCCGATGCAAGAGTTTGGGTAAAACATTTCAAAAACCGAAAGATCACAAATCAAGGGAAAACAATTTATAAAACAGTTTAAATTGCCATTGAGAGTTTTAATAGGAAACAATTTAGGATTATCAAATCCTTCTATTTCAAAAATCAACAGGGTCATAGCCCAAAGGTTTTGTTTTCGCAAATAAAACCAATCATAATACACAAGGTTAAAAACCCACGTCATGCGTCCTCGACGGACATAAAATACACACGCACCTGTGAAGTTTCACTCGTGAATCCAGGTCGAAGCCAATGGAATTCCCTCTGTGGCCCGTCGAACCCTCCCGAGGTGAGCAAACATATTCACAAAACATAAGCAACCGCACTCGTGAATCCAGGTCGAAGCCAATGGAATTCCCTCCGTGATCCCATCGGACCCTCCTGAGGTGAGCGAAAAACAATCACAAAATATACACACGCAGCGGTGAAGTTTCACTCGTTAATCCAGGGCGAAACCATTGGACTCCCTCCGTGGCCCCGTCGAACCCTCCCTAGGTGAGCGAACACATTCACAAAACATACACGAACAGGCATCGCCTAGGACCAGGACGCCACCATGAATCCCACCCGAGGCCTCGAAGGACCCTCCCGAGCTGGCTAGCGAAACAATCAAGCACAGGCATCGCCTAGGACCAGGACGCCACCATGAATCCCACCCGAGGCCTCTAAGGACCCTCCCGAGCTGGCTAGCGAATCAATCATGCACAAATAACATATCACGCCAAGGATATCCAAACAATTCACCCAGAGGCATCAAACACTTAGCAAAACACCACGTCAAATCACAATGCACCGAAATGAAACAATATACGTCCACACGCAAATACCAAGTGCATTATCAACACCAAACATATCCATAGGATTCACATAGTCACTTACAACCCACACAATTTACAAAACACACGCGTTTTGATAGTGAGCCTTTAACGAGGCTAGTCGAATCTTTTGAAAAACTCGTTTCAAACAAATAAACAAACACACCAAGATGATCACCAATTATCATATCCACAAAACAAGAATAGTATGGACAAGGTACTTGCCTCGAATAAGAACAACGCGGAGAATCGACCGAATTAGGTTGGCACGAACCGACCACGAACCCGCCGACTCCACCGAACGTTAACCCGCGACAATAAACTACGAACAACAATAACAACAATGAAAACGAGTTCCATAGCACGTCCTAAAGTCGTTGGATTGAACGGACGAACGACACAAATTCAAGAGTTTCCCCCAAAATGGCCAAGAACACAAAAAATACGATCATAATGAGAATCAAGGTAAAAAACAACGGAAATCCCACCAAACTATCGAAGGGAAACTCATTGGGACATTTAATCGAACACTCAATGTTCGATAACTCCCAAGAACACTCGAATCACTAATCGAGTTGAACAAACTCGAAATATGGATATACAACCCATAGAACGCGATTAATAACATCATACTACACCAACCGATGTATCAAAATCGGGCTAGAATCGAAATCAAGAACAAATTCTCCGAAAAGTCAACTTGAAGGAAAATCGAGAAATATACCTTGATTCGACGAAATACACGGATTGGATGATGATATAATCAACAAGGATCTTCCAAAACATCTTGGAAATGAGTAGAATCGGCCAAGAACACCTCCTACCGGTCACTCCCGTCCGCAGCCGCACAGAAACGAGGAAAAATGAAAAAAAACGAAGTCTGGCCGAGCCAGGCCTATATATGGCCGGCAGGGTTACGGCCGTAACCGGCAGTGCCTTACGGCCGTAACTCGGCCCTTACGTCCGTACTCGGCAGGACTTACGGCCGTAACCGGCATTCGTCAAAAAATCTGTCCAGCGCCTGTCGGACATTTACGGCCGTAACTAGCACACATTACGGCCGTAACCGGCCTTCGTCCGGAAGATGCCCAGCGCTCGTACGGCCGTAACTGGCACACATTACGGCAGTAACCGGCACCTTACGGCCGTAACTCGGCCAGGCTAGGCCCTGCTCCGGCCGTGACTCGGCCGTGGCCACTCCGACGGCCCGGACGACCCCGAAACCCGAACCTGAGTAAAAATCGAAGATACGGTTACGAAGTACTCGCAAAGACGAATCCAAGCGCTAAGAGAACACACGATTCCGACCACCCGAAGTGTCGGAATTCGACAACGGAAGTAATTACCCTAAACTTTGGGAAATTACAAAAATGGCCTAAAACGTCCGGAAATCATGATACGTGATCGAAACACCGAACCAAAGCTCGCAACATGAATAATAACATTAAATGAACTTACAAGAAACTCGAAACAACAGTTTCGGACGAGATTCGCAAGAATCGAGCTCAAGTGCGGAAAAGTCGCCAAAAGACACGGAACTCAACAAAACAACACCGAAATGAACTCGGACGACAAAAAGTGCATAATTAATCATTCTCGAAATGACGAAACGGTCATGTGCGAGTCGTCAAAACGGACTTCCGCCGAAAAAAAAGAAAATTACCGAAATTCGAAATTGTGGATATTACATTCTACCCTCCTTAAAAGAAGTTTCGTCCCGAAACTTAAAATAAGTAGGGGGAAGCAATATACCCGCCAGGAAAACTCGACGAGATACACAAAACTGAAAACTCGCGCCCAACGGCGAAACGCTGCAAGAAACGCAAAGAGACCTACGGCGTGAAAACACGCTCCACGACGACCAACACAGCGTCGCCGTTAGGAATATAATAAAATCAACAAATGACAAGCGTCATCAAACGGATAATATAGTCAAGTCAATTATCCGAACAATCACAAAACACAACGAACGAAAATAAATATGATCGACCACCCCAATGGTACATCAATCAAAACGTGAGCCAATCGCTGAAGAAATACGGAATTCCACCGCCCAAGGGTTGGAAGATCGAAAACGAGATAAATTTCTCGAACTTAAGGGAATTACGAAGGAGTCTGGATGTTCAACAATCATGAAACGAGATCAACAAAAACCGAACAATCAAACGATCAAACCACAACGATCGAGACAACAAAAATTGAACAATCATGTTCGAATCACGAAGAACAATAAAATTCAAACAACAACTGCAAGGTTCACACCTCAACTCGAGACAATATATGATTCGGTGAAAACAATGAGATGTGCATGCACATAAGATCCACATGAAAGGGAATAGCAATTGAAAAGTCACAACGACAAACGAGTTATTCCGAAACAATACCACACTCGTTCGTTCAACAAAAGCAAGGGGCAGGAGAAGCTCAGAAAATGTCAACGAACATAAACGAGTCAACAAAGTCGAAAATACAGAAGTTCAAAATCCGATCCACTTCGAATAAAAGAACTAGTAGAACCAAAAGATGTTACTTCCGAACAAGGTTCACAAGAATCGAACCGAACTCGGAAAAGTTACAGTGATAACCAGATCGACACAAAACAAGATCACAGCTCGTTCGAACGATGAAACCGAAATACAGAACAAGTTCAGAAAGTATCAACAAACACGAGCGAGTCGATAGACTTGAGAAAGAGGAAATGCAGAATTCCAATAACAATACGAGTATTACATTCGACTTCTTATAAAAGAAGGTCGTCCCTGCAACTCATAATAACGGAAATAAGGCAACAACACAAAAGCAGCCGACAGAAAAATATCCCATTGGCCGCTCAGAGCCGATCATCATATCTGTACTGAAGTTCGCGCCCCGAAAGACTCGGAACCCAACTCGCAAAACTGGATCCTGTGTCTCTCGGGTCCACACTTGAAAAGCGTTACTGACGAGAAGGACAATTTGCACATACATGCCCCCGGCACAACACGTTCGAAATGCCTCGGCTCGGCATAAAAAAATACAGATGCTAAATACAATCGAACATAACACCGCAAAATAACATACCGGAGATGCCAACTCAGCATAACATATCAACATATACAAAAATCACAACAACAGCATCGTTCGACGATTACAACGGCCCGAACGATAGCCAGCACACAATCATAAACATCATGAAACAATCACCAATGTGCATGAACGCACAAAAAAATCCAAGCTTTAACAGCTCACATAGGTGCGATAACACGCAAGCCACCACGAAATGACAACATCAAAGATCATCATCACACCTCCCACAACGGGCTAACAAAACATATGCGTGGCGAACGACTCAACGTTCACACCACCAATTCAATCACAATTCGGAGGGCTAACACCCTAACAACAATACCAACATCGTACACACCTTCTCCGACCACAAGCACGAAATGATGGGTTTTAAAAACGAAAACCACCTTTTGAAAATAGTTTGGAAACACCAGTTGATCTTGAGTATCACTTTACAAAAAGTAGTGCAAACATTGTTATCGAGACTTTGAAAATCATCTTGCGTTTGAACAAAAATGAGGACACCTTCTCTTAGTGAAAAACTTTCAGAATATTCGACCCTCGGGTCTAAGTAAAAGTGTTTATAAAACATTGAAAATATCTCAAAACATTTTGGGTCCTCGAGGTAGAATTTTGAAACATATTGTGGCACCTTGGATGTACCACGAGAAAATAATTCATTTTAAACGTACGTCTCGAAATTTATTTTCTAAGATACTCAAGGTTTTCGAAAATAATTCAATGGGCTAGAATGCCCAAAAATTTTAGGTAATTACACGGAACATTATAGCGCCGTGGGTCCCGCGCCGGAACCCACCAGGATAAAACCATTTTCAAAATACTAAATACCGTCATAAGAATTTCGCCAAAACGACCAAGGCCACAATGCCAAAAACTCGGTTAAGGGAATCGATTTTCGAAATAAAACTCGGTCGGTAAAATACCGAAAGTCATTACAAAAGAATTCACGCAGCGGATAAAAGAAATACAGTTCAACATGCACAATCCAGCAACACTACTCCTCATATGAACGAAATATGAGATTCAAATAACCACATATCACGAAATCAAAATCCATAAGAGGATTCCGTCACTTAATACAAAATCAAACAAATAGCTCGTGTCACACGAGGCACAATACAAAGAAGGGAGACTTACATCCACAGGTCGCACGAAGATGATGATCGCCCCACGATACTAATCACGACCAACAAACTCAGACGACACATCGCGACATGACTCAGTCACACAAAATCCGACGAGGCAAAACTCAACAGACACCACTGACCCGACAGCCTAGGTTTCCACAACCTAAGCTCTGATACCATTTATGTAACACCCCCAATCCGCTCAGGGATATTACACGCCGTAGAACCTTTCCTCAAGGATCTACCAGGCTGATAACAACATAGAACATCTCAATAATGCCTTTAAGGCTAAAAAGACTCAGTAGACCGATTTGGTCTTTCAATAAATACATACAACTCAAACTCATTACATGCCCACGCAGGGGTCGAATACAAACACACTCTCGTACAACGGGGAAGAATACTGCAACGGATATAAAATACAGCTAAACCAATGACCTCATACGGATCCTCGTGTGATTAGTATCGTTCATCTTTCATCATCCTTCGTGTCGACCCTGTGTTATGCTCCCAAACCTGAATGCAAAAATAGACATCCACCCCCCGAATACTCGGGGGTTAGCAAAACTCCACTGTTTTGCTAGTGCAAGTACAAGTGAAAAAATACGAGCCATACAATACAAGTTCCAAGAACAATAATAATCAGGAATCCTTAAAAATCCAAACGTGATGAAAAGTACTTCCCGAGGCAAGAGTTTGGGTAAAACATTTCAAAAACTGAAAGATCACAAATCAAGGGAAAACAATTTATAAAACAGTTTAAATTGCCATCGAGAGTTTTAATAGGAAACAATTTAGGATTATCAAATCCTTCTATTTCAAAAATCAACAGGGTCACATCCCAAAGGTTTTGTTTTCGCAAATAAAACCAATCATAATACACAAGGTTAAAAACCCACATCATGCGTCCTCGACGGACATAAAATACACACGCACCCGTGAAGTTTCACTCGTGAATCCAGGTCGAAGCCAATGGAATTCCTTCTGTGGCCCCGTCGAACCCTCCCGAGGTGAGCAAACACATTCACAAAACATAAGCAACCGCACTCGTGAATCCAGATCGAAGCCAATGCAATTCCCTCCATGATCCCATCGGACCCTCCCGAGGTGAGCGAAAAACAATCACAAAATATACACACGCAGCGGTGAAGTTTCACTCGTGAATCCAGGGCGAAACCATTGGACTCCCTCCGTGGCCCCGTCGAACCCTCCCGAGGTGAGCGAACACATTCACAAAACATACACGCACAGGCATCGCCTAGGACCAGGACGCCACCATGAATCCCACCCGAGGCCTCGAAGGACCCTCCCGAGCTGGCTAGCGAAACAATCAAGCACAGGCATCGCCTAGGACCAGGACGCCACCATGAATCCCACCCGAGGCCTCGAAGGACCCTCCCGAGCTGGCTAGAGAATCAATCATGCACAAATAACATATCACACCAAGGATATCCACACAATTCACCCAGAGGCATCAAACACTTAGCAAAACACCACGTCAAATCACAATGCACCGAAATGAAACAATATACATCCACACGCAAATACCAAGTGCATTATCAACACCAAACATATACATAGGATTCACATAGTCACTTACAACCCACACAATTTACAAAACACACGCGTTTTGAAAGTGAGCCTTTAACGAGGCTAGCCGAATCTTTTGAAAAACTCGTTTCAAACAAATAAACAAACACACCAAGATGATCACCAATTATCATATCCACAAAACAAGAATAGTATGGACAAGGTACTTGCCTCGAATAAGAACAACATGGAGAATCGACCGAATTAGGTTGGCACGAACCGACCACGAACCCGCCGACTCCACCGAACGTTAACCCGCGACAATAAACTACGAACAACAATAACAACAATGAAAACGAGTTCCATAGCACGTCCTAAAGTCGTTGGATTGAACGGACGAACGACACAAATTCAAGAGTTTCCCCCAAAATGGCCAAGAACACAAAAAATACGATCATAATGGGAATCAAGGTCAAAAACAACGGAAATCCCACCAAACTATCGAAGGGAAACTCATTGGGACATTTAATCGAACACTCAATGTTCGATAACTCCCAAGAACAATCGAATCACTAATCGAGTTGAACAAACTCGAAATATGGATATACAACCCATAGAACACGATTAATAACATCATACTACACCAACCGATGTATCAAAATCGGGCTAGAATCGAAATCAAGAACAAATTCTCCGAAAAGTCAACTTGAAGGAAAATCGAGAAATATACCTTGATTCGACGAAATACACGGATTGGATGATGATATAATCAACAAGGATCTTCCAAAACATCTTGGAAATGAGTAGAACCGGCCAAGAACACCTCCTACCGGTCACTCCCGTCCGCAGCCGCACAGAAACGAGGAAAAATGAAAAAAAACGAAGTCTGGCCGAGCCAGGCCTATATATGGCCGGCAGGGTTACGGCCATAACCGGAAGTGCCTTACGGCCGTAACTCGGCCCTTACGTCCGTACTCGGCAGGCCTTACGGCCGTAACCAGCATTCGTAAAAAAATCAGTCCAGCAACTGTCGGAGACTTACGGCCGTAACTGGCACACATTACGGCCGTAACCGGCCTTCGTCCGAAAGATGACCAGCGCCCGTACGGCCGTACCTGATCACGCTTAAGGCCGTAACTCGCACACATTACGGCCATAACCGGCACCTTACGGCCGTAACTCGGCCAGGCCAGGCCCTGCTCCGGCCGTGACTCGGCCGTGGCCACTCCGACAGCCCGGACGACCCCAAAACCCGAACCTGAGTAAAAATCGAAGATACGGTTACGAAGTACTCGCAAAGATGAATCCAAGCGCTAAGAGAACACACGATTCCGACCACCCGAAGTGTCGGAATTCAACAACGGAAGTAATTACCCCAAACTTGGGAAATTACAAAAATGGCCCAAAACGTCCGGAAATCACGATACATGATCGAAACACCGAACCAAAGCTCGCAACATGAATAATAACATTAAATGAACTTACGAGAAACTCGAAACAACAGTTTCGGACGAGATTCGCAAGAATCGAGCTCAAGTGCGGAAAAGTCGCCAAAAGACACGGAACTCAACAAAACAACACTGAAACAAACTCGGACGACAAAAAGTGCAGAATTAATCATTCTCGAAATGACGAAACGGTCATGAGCGAGTCGTCAAAACGGACTTCCGCCGAAAAAAAAAAGAAAATTACCGAAATTCGAAATTGCGGATATTACAACTTGCACATACCATTACGGGCGTACTATGATGCCCCTCTTCAGCTTAATTTCATAATTAAGATATATCATGATTGTGGTTATTCAACTCTTGAGGATTGTTGTTCTGTGTAACTGACCCCGTTGGGGGATGTTGTTTTCAGGTCATGGTAAGGCTAAGGCACGGGAAGAGGGCGAGGACTCCCAGTGATACTAGTCGGGTGCCCCAATCTTTTCAGTCTTCATGTTTTCTTCATTTGTATTTACGCTGCAAACTTCCATTTAGAAACTCATTTTAATTGGTGTTGTATATTTTATCTTCATATAAAATATACATGTATTATGTTTTATCCTGGGTGTGTTGTACTTGAAACTCCTCATCGGAGTGATTAATGATATAATGTGGTTCGGTACTACAATTATATTATTTAATTCATTAATTTTCATTCGCTTGGTGGGTCCCAGTCGGGGGTCCACGGCACTGTAATACCCGCCTAGTTTGGGGTGTTACAGAGTTGGTATCGGAGCGTGGTTTTGAATACTACCTTCTGAGTCATGTCTCATTTGAAATCATCGTTCATCAGACTAGTATCATTGGACTTTCGCGTCACGTGTGACCTGTGCAAGAGCCGAGCCCCTCAGACCAAAGAACAGTAAGATTTCTGACGTCATGGTATAATTTCTGGCAATAAGAATCACTCATTCATCATTCAACAGTCAACAATCCTCATTCATCATTTTCATTTTTGATCAAGTCGATCATGTTAACTCATTAATCACTCAGTTCATTTCACTGTTCAGTTGTCGATCTTGAGGATCGTATCATTAATCTTGTTAACTTGTTCAAGATAATCATTTCAAGAATTTCATCAGATAATCACGTCACTTCAGTTGATCATTCATGTAATCATTGTGTTTGAGTGCGTATGCTCATTTTCATCATTTCATAATGTAATCATAATGTGATATTTATGCGAGATATATAATTATCATGTGACTTTCCCACTTCAGTTTGGAAAGAGCTGGCAGAGGACGCGGGGGAAGAGGCCGCGGTGCGGGCCGATACCCGATAGCTCGTGTGAATACACGCGCGAACGCGAGGAATAATGTTAATTCATCGAGCAGCGACGCTGCCACTCATTCACCCAGAAATGATCATTCACTGTAAGGGAGTCGTACCCGAGACACAGCTCAATCAGAAGGTGTTCGGGTTGATCCACTTGCTTTTATGCAGGGCATGATGGCCCAAATGACTCAAATGGCACGCCTCATGGAGACGATGTAGAACTCAGCTACTCAGAATCAACAGGCTCCTCCGCCGGGGCAGGAGAGGGGTGTAAGCAGTATCATTGGCGACATCTCTCGCCAGAGGCCATCTACTTTTGAGGGCTCATCTGAGCCGGCAGATATTGCTCACTGGCTTGAGCATTTCGAGAAGTTGTTTGCTATGGTGGAGTGTCCTGAAGGGCACAAAGTTTCAGTCGCGGCTTACTATCTGGGTAAGAGTGCTCATTCACGGTGGTTATCATTGAAGCCCACCGACGGATCTTGTACTTGGGATCAATTCAAAACTCTCATGATTGAGTGGTATTATCTGGCCCCACTCAGAAAGGCCAAGTTATCAGAATTACTCACTCCCGACCTCTCAGCGGACGATGATGTTCTTGCCATTGCCGAGAAATTTCAGGAGCTACTTCCTTTCGCCTCGTCTATTATTCACTCTGAGGCGGACAAGATCAAGTATTTCAGCAAGAGGTTGAAGCCTCGTATGCGGATGCAGTTGCTTAATCACAATTGCACCACCCTGGCCGAATTCATCGAGAAAGCTCTCACTTATGAGCTTACTGCTAAGGAGATTGCTAAGCAACAACCTTCATCTGCTAGCAAGAATTCAAAGAATATTAATCAGTCTGAAGGCAGTCAGGCCACTTTCAAGAAGCCTCGTGTGGGCTCTACTTTTTCTGAGTGACCTCCTATGGCGCCTAGACCCGTGGAATCTCAGTCACGAGCGGCCAGTTCAGCCATCACCTATTTCAACTGTGAAGAACGGGGTCATTTCAGCACCAAGTGTCCGATGCAGACTTTCACGTGCCATAACTGTGGGATTGCTAGGCATAAGGCCCATTTTTGCCGAAGAGACTCTAAACCTACTCCGGCGTCATCTCAAGCCCCGAGACATTCAGCGGTGCAGAATCAGGCGCTCAGTCCGCATCGTTCAAGACAACGGGAGCAAACAAAGGCGGAGCCAAAAGCTATCAATCGGGAGCGTCCAGTTCGGAGGCCGTCAAGCCCCGAAATTATGAGATGAAGAGGACTGATGATCCGGAGGCCCGGATGATCTCAGGTACACTCGAAATTTTATCTCAACCTTTGTGTACCTTTTTTAATACTGGTGCATCGCATTCATTCATTTCTGAGTCATGTTTGAGTAGACTACATCTGGGTAGTGCTACTAGTTGTGAGCCTTATGTCATTAGTCTACCTGATGGTAGAAGAATTATCGGGAATATTGAGATTAAGGATTGCCCGATTCAGCTTTATGGTCGTGATTGGTTAGCAGACCTAATTGTGGTAGATTTACCGAGAGACAACGTCATCCTGGGTATTGATTGGATGGATCGTCACGATGCCGTCATTAGTGTCTGTAAGCGTATGGTCACTATCATTTCAGACGATGGGGTCGAATATGTATTTCAGGGAGGTAATCCCAACTGTTCCGGTAGAGTCATCAACTTGATGAAAGCAGTGAAATTACTCAGTCAGGGGTGTGTCGGTTATTGGTGCTATATGACCAAGACCGAGAAACCATCAGTAATGTTGACGGATATTCCTGTAGTGATAGAATATGCCGATGTATTTCCAGATGAGTTACCTGGTTTGCCTCCATAGAGAGATGTGGAATTCACGATTGAGTTGGAGCCTGGTACGTCTCCAATATCGAAGGCACCATACCGGATGACCCCGACCGAAATGCAGGAGTTGAGGAATCAATTAGAAGATTTGACCGAGAAGGGTTATATTCGACCGAGTGCGTCCCCGTGGGGAGCACCAGTGTTATTTGTCAAGAAGAAGGATGGTTCGTTCCGCTTGTGTTTTGATTACCGGGAACTGAACTGGGTGACGATCAAGAATAAATATCCTCTACCCCGTATCGATGATCTTTTGGATCAACTTCAGGGAGTTTCAGTATTTTCCAAGATCGACTTAAGATCTGGATATCATCAGTTGCGAATTCGAGAGTCGGATATCGCAAGGACGGCATTCCGAACACGCTATGGTCATTATGAGTTTGTGGTAATGCCGTTTGGGTTAACTAATGCACCTACGGCATTCATGGAGTTAATGAATCGGGTTTTCATCGACTATTTGGATCAGTTCGTGGTTGTCTTCATTGATGACATTTTAATTTATTCTCGTGACCAGGAGGAGCACGAGTTTCACCTTCATTAGGTGCTCGACGTGTTGAGACGAGAGCAACTTTATGGAAAGTTTTCCAAATGTGAGTTCTGGATGTACGAAGTGACGTTTCTCGGACATGTAATTTCATCAAACGGAGTTCGTGTCGACCCTCAGAAGACGGAGGCTATCCGATATTGGCAACTTCCGAAGAATGTTAAGGAAATCCAAAGTTTCCTCGGATTAGCTGGTTATTATCGGCGATTTGTGGAAGGATTTTCTAAAATCACTCAACCCATGACGAACCTTTTACGGAAGGATAAGAAATACACGTGGTCCGACGCGTGTCAACAGAGTTTTGAGGAACTCAAGAGCTGGTTAATTTCAGCACCTGTCCTTTCTTTACTGCAAGGGACAGAAGGATTTGTGGTTTATAGTGATGCGTCCGGACAGGGTCTCAGATGTGTACTAATGCAGAACGGGAAAGTTATTGCTTATGCTTCACGACAATTGAGACCTTACGAGGTTACATGACCTGGAGCTAGCAGCCATGCTATTCGCATTGAAGATTTGGCGTCATTATCTTTATGGCGTTACCTATCAGATATTCACCAATCATAAGAGTTTGAAGTATATATTTACTCAGAAGGAGTTAAATATACGACATAGATGGTGGTTGGAACTAATCCAAGATTATAATATTGAGATACTTTACCACCCGGGCAAGGCGAACATTGTCGCCGATGCCTTGAGTCGTAAGTCCGTTCAGGAGCAGATGCTTGCTCGATTAACAGTTCAGAAGGAACTTCAGTAGGAACTTCTGAGACCCGAGATCGAGGTCTGGTTACAGCGAGTACAAGGGCAACTTTGTACGTTATAGATTTCATCGCCACTTGAGGAGGCGATCAGGGAGACTCAGGGTTCGGACCCGTTTTTGTTGCGCATCCGTGAGGATGTGTCGCAGGGGAAAGCCCCTGGATTTGTGGTCCACGAGAATGGACTCTTGCGATTTAAGAATCGGTTATGCGTACCAGCAAATGACGAATTGAAAAACTCGATTTTGAGAGAAGCTCATGCTACCCCTTATTCCATTCATCTGGGGTCTAGCAAGATGTACAAAGACTTGAAACAAAATTACTGGTGGAGTAATATGAAGCGAGAAGTCGCGGAATTTGTTTCGAGATGCTTAAACTGTCAGCAAGTCAAGATAGAACATCAGCGACTGGCGGGTATGCTGAACCTCTCCCTATTTCAGAGTGGAAGTGGGAAGATATTTCAATGGACTTCATCACGAGTTTGCCGACGAGTCGTCGTGGCATGAATACAATTTGGGTAATTGTGGATAGTCTAAGTAAGTCAGCCCATTTCCTTGAGATTAAGGATATGTGGGGTCCCGAGAGACTTGCCCAGTTGTTTATCAAAGAGATAGTGAGACTGCACGGTACTCCTAAGAGTATCGTTTCCGATCATGATGGACAATTCGTGTCACATTTTTGGAAATCAGTTCATCGTGCTATGGGAACTCAGCTTAATCTCAGCACAGCTTTTCATCCTCAGTCCGACGGACAATTAGAGAGGACTATTCAGACATTGGAGGACATGTTGAGGGCATGCGTCCTCGATTGGAAAGATGATTGGGAAGCCCAACTACCGTTGATTGAGTTCACGTACAATAATAGTTGGCATGCTTCGATTAAGATGGCACCTTACGAGGCCTTGTACAGTCTTCATTGTCGATCTCCTTTGTATTGGGATGACTTATCAGAATCAATCGGCACCGAGCCCGATATGCTTATAGCCGCTCGTGAGAAGGTAGCTTTGATTAGGAGTCGTTTGTTGACCGCTCAGAGTCGGCAGAAATCATACGCAGATAACCGTCGTCGGCCATTAGAGTTCGAGGCAGGTGACCACGTTTTAGTCAAGGTGTCCCCGAGTCGAGGTATCTTCCGTTTCGGGAAGTCGGGAAAGTTGAGTCCAAGGTTCATTGGTCCATTTGAGATTTTGGATCGAGTAGGCAAGCTAGCCTACCGATTGGCCTTACCTCCGCCGTTGAGCCGAATTCATAATGTGTTTCACGTCTCTCAGTTGTGGAAGTATGTTGCCGACCCGAGTCATATACTTCAGTTCGACGAAATCAAGATCAAGGATGATCATTCATATGAGGAGCGTCCCGTACGAGTCTTAGAGTGGCGAATCAAGCAATTAAGGAACAAGACGATTCCTTTGGTTAAAATTCAGTGGTCTAGACACGGAGTCGAAGAGGCTACTTGGTAAACCGAGGATAGTATGCGTGAGAGTTATCCCGAGTTGTTTGACCCTTAGTTTCGGGGATGAAACTCTTTTAAGGTGGGGTGTATGTAATACCCGGTTGTAATTCAGTTATTATCATTCAGTATTTATCATTCAGAAATTGTCATTCAGTAATTATTCACTCATTAATGATCATTCATCGTTCATTTTCATTCATTGTATTCACCGATCAGAGTATTTGTATCATATGTCAGTTATTATTCGTCTTTCTACCTGGTTGGAGGATCGAGCCGTGGTTATCATCATTATCTACGTCGTAATGGGATGTGTGTGAGGAGTAACGCACGCTACGTACTCTCTTTAGTGCGCGCTAATTGAGTACGGGTAGCGCATGCTATCTCTCAGCATTAGCGCACGCTAGCGTGGTTCAGGCAGACAGTTCAGAAGGTACTGGACTGCAGTTGAGTTCGGATAACGCATGCTATGCTAGCAGTATAGCGCGCGCTAAGGTCGATCAGGCAGAGTCCAGTGGGTACTGGACTGAATTGGAATAATTCATAGCGCACGCTATGAATGGATATTAGCGTACGCCAATGGTGTAGTAGCGCACGCTGAATTTTGGGTGTAGCGTACGCTATCGCGAGCAGATCAGAGAACAGGAGGTTCTGGACTCCATTCACTGGGCATCAGATATCAGTTAGCGCACACTAACTTTTTGGGTTAACGCACGCTATCGGGAGGAGTTAGCGCGCGCTATCGGGAGGAGTTAGCGCACGCTAACGATGCAGTCAGAGCTCACTGGACTGTCCGGTTAACTCGCTAGCGCACGCTAAATATGAGGGCTTAGCGTGCGCTAGGCTGGAATAGTATAAATAGGACAGTCATCCCAAGTTTTGTCATTTCTCACTTCTCATTCGTTTTGGGCGTTTCTGGGAGATTTCGGGCGATTTGGAGAGATCTTTTCGAGCTGCACTCACCTATGATCATCCTCAAGCTTATCATTCGTATTAATCATCATTTCATCATCTCTATCACATCAAATCAAGGTAATAATTTCTTGGATCTAGAATTTCGGATTTTTGGGTATTTTTCCTTCCGATTTCTTCGTGTAAGCTTGGATTATTGTTGGAATATGTTAGATACGGATTATTTACCTTGGATAAATGTATTCCTACGGATTTATTGGCGTATATTTCGGATTTCATGAATATTGGGGTTAACTCAAGAACACTTTTTGGTTGACTTTGATATTTTTGGGGGTTTTCGATTAGATGTTGTCGTTAACTCGAGTTGTGGATTCCTATGAGATTATTGATATTATTGAAGGTGTTTTGTTGATTTGAACTACTCATTTTCGGGTTTGGTTTCGATATACTTGGGATTTGGTTATAATCAAGGGTGATGTTCGCTAAGTGTTTGTTTGAATGCCTCAATGAGTGGGGATATTGTTGTATCGACCTTTGAGTTAGTCGTAATTCATGCTTGATACGTATATTAAGCGGATTATTGGAAATTGTGTTATTCAAGGTTGTTCGAGCGACCGAAATCTCATTTTAGGACGTTGTTCGAGGAAGGACATTCTTCACCGGTGTTGAGTAAGTTAATTCTTACTCGGTTAAAAGGATATTCATTCCTTTCGTTGTTGTTGATTCATAATCATAATTCATTCATAATAAATTAACCGTATTGAGACTTGTAATTGTCAAATAATCATTTCGTTCACGAGGAACGACGGTTCCAATCATTTCATTGAGCTATAATTCATTTCACTATCATTTCATCTCGATGAGTCATTATTGACTTTGTCGGATTGTTATTCATTATTATTCTTCATGGTCATTCTTGTCCATATGACCTTCTGGGTTCATATTGCGTGGCCGGTTGGGGATGTGTGGAACTTTTAGTCGGGCACGTGATAGTCATGTGATTGGGTTCACCGATACATTGGACTGTGCACAGGGTAACGTACCTCCGTGAGACTAATTAGGTACAAGGGCGGTGTGTCTGGACACTCGTCTTGTGCACTTAGACATACCATTACGGGTGTACTATGATGCCCCTCTTCAGCATAATTTCATAATTAAGATATATCATGATTGTGTTTATTCAACTCTTGAGGATTGTTGTTCTGTGTAACTGACCCCGTTGGGGGATGTTGTTTTCAGGTCATGGTAAGGCTAAGGCACGGGAAGAGAACGTTGACGGCGAGGAGTCCCAGTGATACTAGTAGGGGGCCCCAGTCTTTTCAGTCTTCATGTTTTCCTCATTTGTATTTCCGCTGCAGACTTCCATTTAGATACTCATTTTAATTGGTGTTGTATATTTTATCTTCATATAAAATATACATGTATTCTGTTTTATCCTGAGTGTATTGTACTTGAAACTCCTCATCGGAGTGATTAATGATATAATGTGGTTTGGTACTACAATTATATTATTTAATTCATTAATTTTCATTCGCCTGGTGGGTCCCAGTCGGGGGTCCACGGCACTGTAATACCCACTTAGTTTAGGGTGTTACAGAGTTGGTATCGGAGCGTGGTTTTGAATACTACCTTCCGAGTCATGTATCATTTTAAATCATCGTTCATCAGACTAGTAACATTGGACTTTCGCGTCACGTGTGACCTGTGCAAGAGCCGAGCCCCTCAGACCAAAGAACAGTAAGATTTCTGACGCCATGGTATAATTCCTGGCAATAAAATCACTCATTCATCATTCAACAGTCAACAATCCTCATTCATCATTTTCATTTTTGATCAAGTCGATCATGTTAACTCATTAATCACTCAGTTCATTTCACTGTTCAGTTGTCGATCTTGAGGATCATATCATTAATCTTGTTAACTTGTTCAAGATAATCATTTCAAGAATTTCATCAGATAATCACGTCACTTCAGTTGATCATTCACGTAATCATTGTCTTTGAGCGCGTATGCTCATTTTCATCATTTCATAACGTAATCATAATGTGATATTTATGCGAGATATATAATTATCATGTGACTTTCCCACTTCAGTATGAAAAGAGCTGGCAGAGGACGCGGGGGAAGAGGCCGCGGTGCGGGCCGAAACCCGAGAGCTCGTGTGAATACACGCGCGAACGCGAGGAATAATGTTAATTCATCGAGCAGCGACGCTGCCACTCATTCACCCGGAAATGATCATTCACTGTCAGGGAGTCGTACCCGAGACACAGCTCAATCAGAAGGTGTTCGGGTTAATCCACTCGCTTTTATGCAGTGCATGATGGCCCAAATGACTCAAATGGCATGCCTCATGGAGACGATGCAGAACTCAGCTACTCAGAATCAACAGGCTCCTCCGTCGCCACCTCAGGGGCAGGAGAGGGGTGTAAGCAGTATCATTGGCGATATCTCTCGCCAGAGGCCACCTACTTTTGAGGGCTCATCTGAGCCGGTGGATATTGTTCACTGGCTTGAGCATTTCGAGAAGTTGTTTGCTATGGTGGAGTGTCCCGAAGGGCACAAAGTTTCAGTCGCGGCTTACTATCTGGGTAAGAGCGCTCAGTCATGGTGGTTATCATTGAAGCCCACCGACGGATCTTGTACTTGGGATCAATTCAAAACTCTCATGATGGAGAGGTATTATCCGGCCCCACTCAGAGAGGCCAAGTTATCAGAATTACTCACTCCCGACCTCTCAGCGGACGATGATGTTCTCGCCATCGCCGAGAAATTTCAGGAGCTACTTCCTTTTGCCTCGTCTATTATTCACTCTGAGGCGGACAAGATCAAGTATTTCAGCAAAAGGTTGAAGCCTCGTATGCGGATGCAGTTGCTTAATCACAATTGCACCATCCTGGCCAAATTCATCGAGAAAGCTCTCACTTATGAGCTTACTGCTAAGGAGATTGCTAAGCAACAACGTTCATCTGCTAGCAAGAAGTTAAAGAATATTAATCAGTCTGAAGGCAGTCAAGCCACTTTCAAGAAGCCTCGTGCGGGCTCAAATTTTTCTGAGCAACCTCCTATGACGCCTAGACCCGCGGAATCTCAGTCACGAGCGGCCAGTTCGGCCATCACCTGTTTCAACTGTGAAGAACAGGGTCATTTCAGCACCAAGTGTCCGAGGCAGACTGTCACGTGCCATAACTATGGGATTGCTGGGCATAAGGCCCGTTTTTGCCGAAGAGATTCTAAACCTACTCTGGCGTCATCTCAGGCCCCGAGACATTCAGCGGTGCAGAATCAGGCCACTCAGTCCGCGTCGTTCAAGACAACATGAGCAAACAAAGGCGGAGCCAAAAGCTATCAATCGGGAGCATCCGGTTCGGGGGCCGTCAAGCCCCGAAATTATGAGATGAATAGGACTGACGATCCGGAGGCCCGGATGATCTCAGGTACACTCGAAATTGTATCTCAACCTATGTGTACCCTTTTTGATATTGATGCATCGCATTCATTCATTTCCGAGTCATGTTTGAGTAGACTACGTCTGGGTAGTGCTACTAGTTGTGAGCCTTATGTCATTAGTCTACCTTATGGTAGAAGAATTATCGGGAATCTTGAGATTAAGGATTGTCCGATTCAGCTTCATGGCCGTGATTGGTTAGCAGACCTAATTGTGGTAGATTTACCGAGAGACGATGTCATCCTGGGTATTGATTGGATGGATCGTCACGGTGCCTTCATTAGTGTCCGTAAGCATATGGTCACTATCATTTCAGACGATGGGGTCGAATGTGTATTTCAGGGAGGTAATCCCAGCTGTTCCGGGAGAGTCATCAACTTGATGAAAGCAGTGAAATTACTCAGTCAGGGGTGTGTCGGTTATTGGTGCTATATGACCAAGACCGAGAAACCATCAATAATGTTGACGGATATTCCTGTAGTGAGAGAATATGCCGATGTATTTCAAGACGAGTTACCTGGTTTGCCTCCACAGAGGGATGTGGAATTCACGATTGAGTTGGAGCCTGGTACGTCTCCAATATCAAAAGCACCATACCGGATGGCCCCGACCGAAATGCAGGAGTTGAAGAATCAATTAGAGGATTTGACCTAGAAGGGTTATATTCGACCGAGTGCGTCCCAGTGGGGAGCACCAGTGTTATTTGTCAAGAAGAAAGATGGTTCGTTCTGCTTGTGTATTGATTACCGGGAACTGAACCGGGTGGCGATTAAGAATAAATATCCTCTACCCTGTATCGATGATCTTTTGGATCAACTTCAGAGAGCTTCAGTATTTTCCAAGATCGACTTAAGATCTGGATATCATCAGTTGCGAATTCGAGAGTCGGATATCGCAAAGACGGCGTTCCGAACACGCTATGGTCATTATGAGTTTGTAGTAATGCCGTTTGGGTTAACTAATGCACCTGCGGCATTCATGGAGTTAATGAATCGGGTTTTCATCGACTATTTGGATCAGTTCGTGGTTATCTTCATTGATGACATTTTAATTTATTCTCGTGACCGAGAGGAGCACGAGTTTCACCTTCATGAGGTGCTCGACGTGTTGAGACGAGAGCAACTTTATGGAAAGTTTTCCAAATGTGAGTTATGGATGTCTGAAGTGACGTTTCTCGGACATGTAATTTCATCAGACGGAGTTCGTGTCGACCCTCATAAGATGGAGGCTATCCGAGATTGGCAACCTCCGAAGAATGTTAAGAAAATTCGAAGTTTCCTCGGATTAGCTGGTTATTATCGGCGATTTGTGGAAGGATTTTCTAAAATATCTCAACCCATGACGAACCTTTTACGGAAGGATAAGAAATACACGTGGTCCGACACGTGTCAACAGAGTTTTGAGGAACTCAAGAGCCGATTAATTTCAGCACCTGTCCTTTCTTTACCGCAAGGGACGGAAGGATTTGTGGTTTATAGTGATGCGTACAGATAGGGTCTCGGATGTGTACTAATGCATAACGGAAAAGTTATTGCTTATGCTTCATGACAATTGAGCCCTTACGAGGTTACACGACCTGGAGCTAGCAGCCGTGGTATTCGCATTGAAGATTTGGCGTCATTATCTTTATGGCGTTACCTGTCAGATATTCACCAATCATAAGAGTTTGAAGTATATTATTACTCAGAAGGAGTTAAATATGCGACAGAGATAGTGGTTGGAACTAATCCAAGATTATAATATTGAGATACTTTACCACCCGGGCAAGGCGAACGTTGTCGCCGATGCCTTGAGTCGTAAGTCCGTTCAGGAGCAGATGCTTGCTCGATTAACAGTTCAGAAGGAACTTCAGTAGGAACTTCTGAGACCCGAGATCGAGGTATGGTTACAGCGAGTACAAGGGAAACTTTGTACGTTAGAGATTTCATCGCCACTTGAGGAGGCGATCACGGAGAATCAGGGTTAGGATCCATTTTTGTTGCGCATCTGTGAGGATGTGGCGCAGGGGAAAGCCCCTGGATTTGTGGTCCACGAGGATGGACTCTTGCAATTTAATAATCGGTTATGCGTACCAGCAAATGACGAATTGAAAAACTCGATTTTGAGAGAAGCTCATACTACCCCTTATTCCATTCATCCGGGGTCTAGCAAGATGTACAAAGACTTGAAACAAAATTACTGGTGGAGTAATATGAAGCGAGAAGTCACGGAATTTTTTTCGAGATGCTTAACCTGTCAGCAAGTCAAGATAGAACATCAGCGACTGGCGGGTATGCTGGAACCTCTCCCTATTCCAGAGTGGAAGTGGGAAGATATTTCAATGGACTTCATCACGAGTTTGCTGATGAGACGTCGTGGCATGAATACAATTTGGGTAATTGTGGATCGTCTAACTAAGTCAGCCCATTTCCTTGAGATTAAGAGTATGTGGGGTCCCGAGAGACTTACCCAGTTGTTTATCAAAGAGATAGTGAGACTGCACGGTACTCCTAAGAGTATCGTTTCCGATCGTGATGGACAATTCGTGTCACATTTTTGGAAATCAGTTCATCATGCTATGGGAACTCAACTTAATCTCAGCATAGCTTTTCATCCTCAGTCCGACGGACAATCATAGAGGACTATTCAGACATTGGAGGACATGTTGAGGGCATGCATCCTCGATTGGAAAGATGATTGGGAAGCCCAACTACCGTTGATTGAGTTCACGTACAATAATAGTTGGCATGCTTCGATTAAGATGGTACCTTACGAGGCCTTGTACAGTCTTCGTTTTCGATCTCCTTTGTGTTGGGATGACTTATCATAATCAATCGGCACCGAGCCCGATATGCTTATATCCACCCGTGAGAAGGTAGCTTTGATCAGGAGTCGTTTGTTGACCGCTCAGAGTCGGCAGAAATCATACGCAGATAACCGTCGTCGGCCATTAGAGTTCGAGGCGAGTGACCACGTTTTGGTCAAGGTGTCCCCTAGTCGAGATATCTTCCATTTAGGGAAGCGGGAAAAGTTGACTCCAAGGTTCATTGGACCATTTGAGACTTTGGATCGAGTGGGCAAGCTAGCCTATCGATTGGCCTTACCTTTGTTGGGTACGGGATCGGATATTGCGCCGTTTGCGGAAGCGTAAATAAAAAGTGCGGAAAATAAAGGACACGAGGATTTATAGAGGTTCGGCTATAAACGAGCCTACGTCCTCTATTTATCTTTTTCAATAGGTTAAAGATAGCAACCTCTATGCCTCTCTTCTATCGGTCGAGGTATAACCGTTTACAATCACGTCTTCTATTGGTCCGTGATAAACCACTCGTACTTGTCTTTGCGTCGGTCCAAGTTAAACCGTTTTCCTTTTCTATCGGACAAGGAATCAACCGCTCTAGCTTTCTATGGGTACTATATAAACCTCACTTAGATATCGATTGCGATTCTAATAATGCTGGATCCTTGATCCTAATAACACCGAATCCAATCGTATCTTTTCTTTTACCACTCGTGTATGTTTTCGTGAATTCTCACTCAAACACTTACAATTAAGCTCAATATCAACAACAAGAATGTGTGTAATAATATCACAAGTATAGACAATTTGCTCAAGGTTGTTGTGCTCAAACAATACCATAGGGATGGTATTTATAGGCTCCATCTTCAAACTAGCCGTTAGCTGCTGAACCTTCTTTACGTACGTTATATCCATTCCATTACGTACGTAAGCACCTTTACGTACGTTAACCTTGAATGGTTACGTACGTTAGCCTCTTCACAAATCAGTTCAGGGAGTTTCGTTTATTTTGGTTACGTACGTTAGCATATACTACATTACGTACGTTATCATTACATCACTGATGACGTCATATATCCGTTGTATGCTTTTCTGACTTTTACTCCTCCAACGTTCACTTGGTTTGAACTACATTACGTACGTTATATTACTTCCATTATGTACGTAAGGCTGCTGAATTTACGTACGTTAATCATGCTGAGTTACGTACGTTAGCTTTGTGATTTTCCAGCTTTTTTCACTTCGTTTCCTTCGATGCTTGGCTTCGTCTTTTTGTTGTTTTGTTTTGCTTATCAACATTAATCATGAAAACACTTTTAATTAATATATGGAACAAAATGTTCCAACAACCTCCGGCGTTGATCCGAATTCATAATGTGTTTCACGTCTCTCAGTTGCGGAAGTATGTTGCCGACCCGAGTCACATACTTCAGTTCGATGAAATCGAGATCGCGGATGATCATTCGTATGAGAAGCATCCCGTACGAGTCTTAGAGTGGTGAATCAAGCAATTGAGGAACAAGACGATTCCTTTGGTTAAAATTCAGTGGTCTAGACACGGAGTCGAAGAGGCTACTTGGGAAACCGAGGATAGTATGCGTGAGAGTTATCCCGAGTTGTTTGACCCTTAGTTTCGGGGACAAAACTCTTTTAAGGGGGGTGTATGTAATACCCGGTTGTAATTCAGTCATTATCATTCAGTATTTATCATTCATAAATTGTCACTCAGTAATTATTCACTCATTAATGATCATTCATCGTTCATTTTCATTCATTGTATTCACCGATCAGAGTATTTGTATCATATATCAGTTATTGTTCGTCTTTCTACCTGGTTGGAGGATCGAGCCGTGGTTATCATCATTGTCTTCATCGTAATGGGCTGTGTGTGAGGAGTAGCGCACGCTACGTACTCTCTTTAGCGCGCGATAATTGAGTACGGGTAGCGCACGCTACCTCTCAGCATTAGCGCACGCTAGCGTGGTTCAGACAGACAGTCCAGAAGGTACTGGACTGCAGTTGAGTTGAAGTAGCGTACGCTACGAATGGTAAGTAATGTGCGCTAGTGAGTTCGGATAACGCACGTTATGCTAGCAGTATAGCGCGCGCTAAGGTCGATCAGTCAGAGTCCAGTAGGTACTGGACTGAATTGGAATAATTCATAGCGCACGCTATGAATGGATATTAGCGTATGCCAATGGTGTAGTAGCGCACGCTGAATTTTGGGTGTAGCGTATGCTATTGCGAGCATATTAGAGAACAGGAGGTTCTGGACTCCAGTCACTGGGCATCAGATATCAGTTAGCGCACGCTAACTTTTTGGGTTAACGCACGCTATCGGGAGGAGTTAGCGCACGCTATCGGGAGGAGTTAGCGCATGTTAACGAGGCAGTCACAGCTCACTGGACTGTCCGGTTAACTCGCTAGCGCACGCTAAATATGAGGGCTTAGGGTGCGCTAGGATGGAACAGTATAAATAGGACAGTCAGCCCAAATTTCGTCATTTCTCGCTTCTCATTTGTTTTGGGCGTTTCCGAACGATTTCGGGTGATTCGGAGAGATCTTTTCGAGCTGCACTCACCTATCATCATCATCAAGCTTATCATTCGGGTTAATCATGATTTCATCATCTCCATCACATCAAATCAAGGTAATAATTTGGATCTAGAATTTCGGATTTTTGGATATTTTTCCTTCCGATTTCTTCCTGTAAGCTTGGATTGTTGTTGGAACATGTTAGATATGGATTATCTACCTTGGATAAATGTATTCCTACGGATTTATTGGCGTATATTTTTGATTTCATGAATATTGGGGTTAACTCAAGAACACTTTTTGGTTGACTTTGATATTTTTGGGGGTTTTCGATTAGATGTTGTCGTTAACTCGAGTTGTGGATTCCTATGGGATTATTGATATTATTGAAGGTGTTTTGTTGGTTTGAACTACTCATTTTCGGGTTTGGTTTCGATATATTTGGGATTTGGTTATAATCAAGGGTGATGTTCGCTAAGTGTTTGTTTGAATGCCTCAATGAGTTGGGATATTGTTGTATCGACCTTTGAGTTAGTCGTAATTCATGCTTGATACGTATATTAAGCGGATTATTGGAAATTGTGTTATTCAAGGTTGTTCGAGCGACCGGCATCTCATTTTAGGACGTTGTTCGAGGAAGGACATTCTTCACCGGTGTTGAGTAAGTTAATTCTTACTCGGTTAAAAGGATATTCATTCCTTTCGTTGTTGTTCATTCATAATCATAATTCATTCATAATATATTAACCGTATTGAGACTTGTAATTGTCAAATAATCACTTCATTCACGAGGAACGACGGTTCCAATCATTTCATTGAGCTATCATTCATTTCACTATCATTTCATCTCGGTGAGTCATTCTTGACTTTGTCGGATTGTTATTCATTATTATTCTTCATGGTCATTCTTGTCCATATGACCTTCTGGGTTCATATTGCGTGGCCGGGTGGGGATGTGTGGAATTTTTAGTCGGGCACGTGAGAGTCATGTGATTGGGTTCACCGACACATTGGACTGTGCACACGGTAACGTACCTCCGTGAGACTAATTAGGTACAAGGGCGGGTGTGTCCGGACACTCGTCTTGTGCACTTGCACATACCATTACGGCATACTATGATGCTTCTCTTCAGCTTAATTTCATAATTAAGATATATCATGATTGTGTTTATTCAACTCTTGAGGATTGTTGTTATGTGTAACTGACCCCGTTGGGTGATGTTGTTTTCAGGTCATGGCAAGGCTAAGGCACGGGAAGAGAACGTTGACGGCGAGGAGTCCCAGTGATACTAGTAGGGGGCCCCAGTCCTTTCAGTCTTCATGTTTTCTTCATTTGTATTTCTGCTGCAGACTTCCATTTAGATACTCATTTTAATTGGTGTTGTATATTTTATCTTCATATAAAATATACATGTATTCTGTTTTATCATGTTTGTGTTGTACTTGAAACTCCTCATCGGAGTGATTAATTATATAATGTGGTTCGGTACTAAAATTATATTATTTAATTCATTAATTTTCATTCGCCTGGTGGGTCCCAGTCGGGGGTCCATGGCACTGTAATACCCGCCTAGTTTGGGGTGTTACATTAGACATAGAGGCCATCATATAGGCACGGACTCTAACGTCATCCTTAACCCACTCTTCGTGGTTTTCAACTTCTTCCTGACCGGCTCTGGTCCGCACCGGAGCTTCCAGAATGTCCGCCTCCAAGACGTATCCTAGCGCTTCCATACTGAGGACTATCATCATGTTGTGGAGCCAGTCCACAAAGTTAGGCCCAATTAAGGTGTTCTTTTTTAGTAGTATAGCGAGTGGGTTCATTGTCATATTTCAGAGTTTTATGTCTGCATAAAGTCCATTAGATTGATTAGGGACCCGTTGAATTATGGTCTGAGTTTTGAATTAAGGACTTTTATATTCTTTTAACCTACCTCCCACTATTTTTATCGGAATAACACACTCCCCTGTGAAATCTGGAAGTATTCATTCACTTTACTTCATAGTGGTGATCGAGTTCTTTATAAATTTTAATAGAGGGCAACTGAACAGGTTTCTGGTCTATTACTCTTTATAAAGTGGTGTCCAACACCAACTCATCTAATGGATGATTCTATATTATTTTTCCCCTTGTTAACTCCCCTGAACCTGTACGATTTCTATGGTTCGTGAACAAGTTAAGTTTACACCATCGACGCTGATCAGTTTCGCAATTGAATCTTATCCGGCAACCTAACAGGTTTCTAGGGATAAAATTTGCTTCAACCAAAGGCATCCAATGCACTCTCCATAATTTATCGACCCTCCCCAAACGACTACCCCGATAACTCGGAAGCATAGCACATCCGGTTTGAATTTCAATTTTTCGAAAGCTCGATGGATGGAAAGAAAACCTTGAAACCTTTTAAACTTAATATTTTGCCGTGGGAGAATTTACGCAATTAATATTACACTTTGCACATTAATTAATTTATGCGCGTTTGTTGCATTCATACCATATGAATAAACACAACCTAGTTGCTACCAACATGCAGTTCATGGACCGTTTCTAGAACAAAAATATCGTAATCTAATTGCATGTCTTCGGGGCCGTCCAACGGCAATCCGATGTTTGATTTTTGATCGAATATTCAATATCTATATTTTTTGACTTTCATATGTTCAACATAAATCTATTTCCAAGAAACTAAAGGTTTATATTTAGACATAGATTTACGAAAAATATAACTACAACGAACAATCGAACATATACTACGATTATAACAATAAATGATTCCAAATCATTAACCATTCAATCAAGCATTCCAAATGCTAAATATCGTATATACGATAGCAAGACCTCGCTTCGATACCACTATTGGGATTCAGTGCCTAAAACAAAGGCACAGCGGAAGTAATATACGAAAATAAATTCGATGCAAATCCCTAGATAGGATCGATCAAGATGCATATATAAGAATATATAAAACTAAACAAGTGGGATACTTCGAAATCATACCCTTGTAGTCCTTTGATTAAATGGTTGTAATTTGTAATCCCTCCACAAATCCGATTCGTCAAGCTTTTGCTGATCTCCGCCACGAATCCGATTCGTCAACCTTTTGAAATCCTGAGCACCGAAACACCGTTCCTCTACTTGCCACGCACCGGAAGTTGACCGGAATAACTCCCACCCTATTATCCTCCAAGGATAAGGCTATAATAAGGTGGTTGGAGCTTACTAATTATGTTTATAACACTCTAAGTGTATAAAATGAGTTCTCTCAATTTTCTCCAAGAAAATGAAGAAAGAAAATGAAGAAGACAAAGACTAAAACTCTCTCCTCTTTTCTCTTGGTTTGGCCGTGAGATGTCAATAATGAGAAAACGATGAGTTTTTATTTTTTGTCTTCAACTTGTCCTCCACATGCTAAAGTCTTCCCCTCAAAATATATTCATTATAAAAATGAATAAAATCTTTATTGATTTTCTTTGTCTTCCACCACCTAATGGTGGAATCACAGACCAATGAAAACCATAAAGAAAGGGGTTGGCTATCTAGAAGTTCCGGAGGAGTTCGGTTCGTTTCGGACTCCTGTGAGTCCAATTAGATAGACTCTGTTCCGCTTTGATGTATTTATGTCAATTAATTAATATAATTAATTATATCAAATACAAAATAATATAAATAATTTCTCCAAGAAATAATCATATTTATGAATTAAACTAATCACCCAATAATTTATTTAATTCATCAGGGCGTAAATTAATTTGTCCAATAAGTTAATTTAGACATCTAATGTCCCAAAACTAATTAGACATTCAATGTCCAATAAATTTAGATATGTTATAAAACCGAAATATTATAGAGAGGATTTAGAAAGAGAATAGAGAGAATGATTCTGAAGTATATTTTTCATTAATAACTGAAGTCCTATTTATAGGAAAACTTCAGATGGCACAATCGTAATTACATAATTACATCAGGGGCATAATAGTCATTCACATATTATAATACATTAACTTGTTACGCATTACGAGAAGTGATATACTTCAACAATTCTTAACACTCCCCCTTGAATGACTATTTACATAAATATCTGCCGAACTAGTTTGAAGAAAAACCCAATGGAAGAAAAACTCTCAAACTTTTTGTATCGAAGCGTGTGATAATCATATCACGTTGCATCATAACGTTGGTAGAAAACCTATGTTAGATAAAACTTCGGCAATCTGTAATCTCGTAAATTTGCTCCCCCTTATCTTGATAGTTCTTGTATGAGTATTCTTGTGCCGTCTCAATAAAACCTCGTGGGACAAAAACTGAGTGAATCTATCATGTATATCATCCGTTGTTGAAGTATCCACGTGTTGCCTCATTAAAACCTTGTCAAGAAAACCCAGTGGGAAAAACTTGATCGAAGGAAAAAGAGTACAACTACTCCTTCTGTTTTCAAATCTTTGAGGAATAATCTTGATCTTTATAATTTTCCTCATTATGCTATGAATATGCCTCGTTAAAACCTTATTAGGAAAAACCCAATGGGAAAAATCCTAACGAAGGAAAAAGAGTACATTATTCATACTAATACGCCATTCGTGTTGCCTCATTAAAAACCTTGCTAGGAAAACTCAATGGGACAAAACCTCAGTCAAGGGAAAAAGAATGTAACACATATTTTATAAATATGTCCCAGGCATTTCAATAATCCTCCAAGGATTAGTACGAGTATCGTATTCAGTACAATTTGTAATCCTGCACTCATATTCTTTGCAGTACATTTCAAATCTCTTTGGAGATTCCATATTAGCTGTGATTAAGCTGCCTCGTTAAAAACCTTCCTAGGAAAACCCAGTGGGATAAAACCACAGTCAAGGAAAAGAGTACAACATACAATTCTCTTTCACAACACCTTATTTTGAGTGACTGCATGCACTGATAATATGTTTAAAATCTCTTCAGGAGTTACTTTCAGTAAGCCTATATGTTTCATTTTGTCATAAGGGCATATATTTCAATTTTTATGGATTTGAATATCCTCATTCCAATATCCATATCTCACAATCATGGATTGCAATATCCTCATTTCATTCATAGCGCTGTATTGTGTCGACAATTTCAATATTTATTCCCTGTAGCAACATAACTTGCCGAGATATCTCGTTATCTTCCTTTATAGTTATGTCTATATACTTCAAAAGTATATGCCTCCTTTTATCATTTACTTTGATTTATATTCGGGAAATTATTATGTGTTTATCAAAGCAGTTGTAGTTGGTACAAAAGATTAATAATTTATCATGCATCTTTGAACTTCAAGTTTATATAGTTGTGAGGATATAGTGTGATGCATTTCACATATTTCCAACTACTAATACTCCCCCTCATGCTAAGAGATTTCTCGAGCACCAAACTCATATGCTAGTACCTCAATATTCATCTTCAGTCATGGGGGTTTGTATATTATGTTCTCGATATTGGCAGGAGGACTTCGAATAGTATGCCAATTAATATCCCACTTGTATGCGCATATCTTGATCGTTTCTGGGATCTAGTCAAGTTTATTTGGGATATATTACTAGCTTAATCTGATATGGAATATATGCTCCAACCATGAGCAAATCATCTCGTAAATTTCCGATTACGAGTCATATACACATGTGACTATCTAGTGGATCCATAATATCTAGTAGTTCACATATAGAGGAAGTGGGCCCATACTCCCCCTTAATATATTCCAAATTTATAAGGAAATCATTCCCAATATTGGCTAGTATTGATATTAATCGAGAACAAATATTTGAAGACATGATGTGTCTATATCATCATATAGATATTTTACCGACATATCACATCATCTTTTGGTGCCATTATTGCACATCACTATCAACATGGAGTCGCCGCTCCTACATGTCATATTATGTTTATTATTCAAATATAGAACTGTAGTTCATACGCTTCGGGATATGAATTATTCAAATGCGGAGTCAAACCTCATACGCGTAATTTCAATCTATAAATAGATTAGCATTGTATTCACAATCACCCATATCGAGGGTTTGATTATCATAATGGAATCAATGCTTTCTAGTCTTCGCAAATATTACCCATCTCTTCCACTGAATATCATAAAAAGAATTTATCGAGCTCGACTCGAAGGATTAAGGGTGCTAACGAGGAATGGCATCCCAAAAGATATTCGATAGTTGATCGAAACACAAGTTTGATTATCTGGCGAATTTTCAAATTCATTTAAGTACATGCCAGGTACATGTAGGAGTAATTTTGCGAAGAAACGAAGAGCAAAAAGATTAGGTGGATGCTATAAATGTGCTCGGTGGACATGTGACACACGGTGCAAATCGGTGGGGTTTGTATCCAAAAATCGAGAAGATAAAATCGCATTTATCAAGGATGGATTGAGTAAGGAATCTATTGATCACGATATCCAACAGATTCTTGATACACATCCCAGTGGATACTTTCATCGTGAACTATTGGCTTTGTTGACACAATTTAAGGATGAACTGAAACGCTATAGTCATGAAAAATTAGTCTCGAAAGATCCAGTTCATGAATATTGTTCTCCAATATTTAAATCTCTCAATTGCCGATAGATAACGTCATTTTCATTGAAAAATATCATATCTTTCGTTTTCTTCTGCAATTTTGTCAAAAAGAAAATAGTAAAAGTAGTCTTATCTGCTGCTCATTTTTCAATGAAAATAGTGAAGTCATTTGTCTTCTAGTAAGAAGTTTGTTCTTTAAATTTAGGATCCACAAATCAGAAATTGTATATCTCATAAAAGTATTTTGAAGATCTAGTATAGAGATATGGAGTTCTCAGAATCCTCATACATATATCATCCAATTAAAACCATATGTATTTTAGGTGGATCCAAACTGATAGGTCATATCCAGCATATAGATATATCGTATCAATTCGTAAAAGAATTAGGAAAACACACAATCGATATATTGTATGGTGTGAGTAATCATAGATTTTTGGGTCGCCTTTTAGAGGCTGCATAAAATTAGAAAATAAGAGTAACAAGTGCCTTACACTTTCCCACAGTTAGAACCAGTGGTATAGGAGGTTCAACTAGGTTGATGCTCCAAGCACAGTCTGTGCATGATAGTTTGATGTATATGGTGAATAATAGTGATGCCTTTATTTTCTTCCAGGTGGCTATGGCACACCCAATAAGATATTCAATATCACGTCATGGGCTGAGCGGGACTTCCATACCAAACCTATAGGTTTGTTGAATATTAATAATTTCTTCAGCAATTTGCTTGCCTTTCTGGATCAAGGAGTAGACCACGAGTTTATCTCTCAGCCATCAAGAGATATTCTTATATGTGCTGACATAGTTGCTGATCTACTTATAAAGTTTCAATCATATATTACAGTTAAGAATTTGGAAGTCAAAGCCCATCAGCCACAAACTATTGGCGCCAAACGAAAAATGTAATATCCGGATTTATTACGGTGTATTTCATCTGTATTCAAACCCTGTATTATTTGGATTGGTGGTTTTGATTATTGGAGTATGATATTTCGTGCATTGATATCATTGTACATAAGTATAGAAACATGCAAAATTGCTCATGCAACCTCGTGATAGCGCATGCTAAGAATGTATCTTAACGCGCGCTATCGGGCTATTATTAGCGCACGCTATGCAGGTAGGAGTAACGTGCGCTAAGGACTCAATTATTGAGCGGGACAGCTAGCACATGCGCCAGCCGGGACATGGGTCCGGATAAGATTCCCGCGGATGCACCCGGATAATTCTGAAGTCAACCATTATTAGCGCACGCTAAGGAATGCTTAGTAGCGTGCGCTAACTTGTTAAAATGTAGAATATTATAAATGGGACAACAACTCGTTTTGGCTTACATTTTACTCGTTCCTTCTGCATACTTGAGAGGCCAGAGAGCTGAGATATTCTCCTACATACTTAGAACACATATTGTTGGTGTTTATACATTGGTTATCACTTGGGAGTAATCATTGAAGAGGAATAGCACCTTGGAGTGGCATACAACCAACCGGAGTTGGATTCTACCTTACGGTTCAGTGATTTTCATCATATTAAGGTATGTTCAATCTATCTCAAGACTTAGAGTTGGATTCTAACGATTTGGATGATCATGTTAACAAGATATGGATTTTCATAGATGAATTATCCAAGTATATCATGTTTGGAATAGTGAGATGAATAAGCCTTAAATACCTTGATTATAATCATCATGATTCGAATCTTATTACACTGAATATGTGAAGAGAAGCTTCTATCATTGGTAATTCGAATCTAGTAGATGACTTCAGAATAATCATGGACTTGACCTTAACAATCATTGTCGTTGGATAAATCTAAAGGATTGATCATGGAAAGATTTATCTAGTATAGATGGAACGTTTAAACAACTTCAGCATGATAATATTGATTGATATAAGGTGTTGATATCAACCGTTAAGCTTTTCGAATTGTCGTATGAAGATTTGAAGTCGGAATGGAATATGGTTTTATATTGGTATGCATATCCTTGAATCCGAAGTTGTCTTTATCCGTAAAATCATTCATAAGGGTACGAACATGGTATTCATGGAAGTAACATGAATTATCACGCATTTCATTGTTTCGATCATGGCAAGAACAGTTTACTGCTCAGCAGTAAACTGCCATGCATAGATAGCGCACGCTATGCTATGAAGTTTAACGTGCGCTATCGAGCACGAGTTAGCATGCGCTACGTTTGGTACGTAACGTACGCTAGAGCATCAGACGAGTCAGTTGGCTGGTCAGTGAAGTACTGACCATGCATAGTTAGCGTACGCTAGTCTTTGTTGTTTGCGTGCGCTATCGGGCAGACTTAACGCACGCTACACAGAGTACTTAGCGTGCGCAAAGCAGTTCGGGCAGATTGCATTTTATGAACTTTTGGCCGTGAATCGAATTGTTAAACATTCATACGACATGAGATAAATCCTATATCATTTCTTTGGTTAAGGTTTGGTCTCGTTACGTGATTGATTGAGGAGGACGATCTTCGAGTGTTCATTTTCGTGGAAGTGTTGTTATTGTCTTCAAATCGAGGCAAGTACTTTATTTGTTTTATGTATTGTTGTTATACATATTGTCGTACATGTATGTCGTTGTTGTATGTCCACCTCATGTTGGTCCGACGGGATCATCGGGGGATCTATGCTAGCGTGCGCTGGATCATCGGACGGGTTTTTCCACCACGGGTTGGTCTGACGGGATCATCGTGGGTTCTAGGCAGTGAACGCTGGATCGATGGAATTACCATGTGTATGTTATGATATCATGTTGTGATTATCAGTTGTGTATGTTATGTTTGAGTTTCTCGTAGGAGAAGACTCATTGGTACTTTGTCGTTTACGTTATTATTCTTCGTGAGATATGAATAATATGTTCTGATACTTGTACTAGCATCGTTATGCTAACCCCTTCGGGGGTGAACATTTTGTTTGTGTTCAGGATCCAGGAGAGCGGGGAAACAACCACTGGAACTCTATGACGACGAGGGTGCAGAGTGATGTCCCGACCGGGTTTATTTATCTGTTGTTTACTCGTTATTTCAATAAGTACTCGAGTACGAAGTCATTTGTGATGATTTGAATTTGGTGATGTATTATTGAGTTCTGTTGAACAATTGTACTATTTCTGTATTGGGTCGAATCGCTTGTACCGTAATTCCGTTATTTCCATTCGTTAGTACCTTTTAATGCCTGTTCAATTCTTCAGCCTTGTAAATCCTTATGTAAAGGATTTACGGTGCTGTAATATTCCTGAATATATCGGGGGTGTTACAGAATATGGTATCGGAGCTAAGATTATGGATATCTTGACTGTTGGGTTAAAATAGGGGTCATTTATGTCTTTTGAGGTAACCGGCCGTGAATGACATCACTGCACTGCCTACGTCTTCATGCGAACAGTGGTTGTAAGTTCCTAAACTCTATCTCGTTCTTTACATGTTGTGTCTCTTTATACTCGAATATTAGAACGATGTTGTTTCCTATATATTGAGTATTTATGCTTACAGTATGTTGAGAGGCGGACGTGGACGTGGTCGCGGTCGTGGACGCAGACGAAGAAATGCCGAAAGGGAGGCGTCGCCTTCTGATCAAAGGGCCATAGCTCAAAGTAGCCGCAACAATCTATTAATAACGAACTGATCCTCTTGTACAGAGATCCTTCGTCAAGTGGTGAACCAGATGACTCGGTTCGCCCAAGTCGTGGACCGAATGCAAGTGGCGGTGGGACTACAACAGAGAGAGAGATGCAAGGAATCCCGACATGGGAAACCGAGGTGACCGGTGGTCGCAAGAGGTGGCGAAGATGCAACCACCCAAATTCGACGGTATTTCGAGACTCCCACCGGGATCATTGGTTGAAAGAACTGGAGAAAATCTTTGCCTAATTAATCGCCAGACGACCGGAGAGCCTCTATCGCTCAATATTTTACGATAGGGAAGCATCCGAATGGTGGGAAGCCATCCTACTGTAGACCATGATGCCGATTGACAGAGTTTAGATTGATGATGGAAGCTCGATTGCCCTCGTCCTGCGAGGGAAGCCAAAGTTCGGGAGTTTTTCTCCGCTCGCCTTTCCGATGTGTCGGTATCCTGTGCGATTAAGACGTTTAACCAAGAAATGGCATTTGTTTGACATCCGGTCGTAATGCATGCGTAAATGATGATCCATTTCGATATGAGGATGAAACCAGAAATCCAGAGGTACATGTCCGGATTTGAATGTACCACACTCCGTCAATACCAAGATAAGGCGTTGGCGTATGAGATCAAGGAAGCCGCCATGGAGAAATTTTCGGAATCCAAGAAACAGAAAGTCTGGTACTTTTACAGAGCACAAGAATAGCGGGCCCCGTAAGGCCCAGTCACCCTTTCACTCTTTCAAGAAACCTCCGCACCCAGTTAGGAGCGGAAAGAACTTCGGAGCGACATCAACTATTACTGATGTTACGAGGAAATGCTTTAACTGCGCCCAGACGGGGCACTATCGACGGAATTGCCCCCTTCCTGCCGTGACTTGTTTTGATTGTGGACGAGAGGGACATCGGGCGGTGTTTTGTGAAGAGGCTGCAAAGTCTTTTAGAGCCCGTACACCACAAGTACCCGTAAGGAGGCGATTCCACAGACGCAGCAAAGTGTTCGATGCCTCGAATTTTGGCCGCGGCGAGGCAGAGGACAATGGGACCGAAAGGGGACATCGAGTGCCGATCTGCTCCCCACGCCTCGTACGAGATGAGGAGGACAGACGATCAAGATGCCGCCGCATCGTGCATCGGCCCGCATCCTTTCCCGCCGATTAGCGTTTTATTCGATACAGAGCTACACATTCTTTCATATCTTTGTCTTGTGTAAATCGTTTGAATATTTCGGTTTTCATGCTTGTGAACCTTATGTTGTTGGTTTACCGAGTGGAGAGAGGATTGTCGGAAATTTAGAAACTAGAAATTTCCTGTATCATTTGGAGGCAGAGAGTGGCTCTCAAATCGATCGTGATAGAAATGCAAGGAGACGACTGATACTCGGAGACGATTGGCTTAATCGATATGGAGCAATTGTGAACTACCGAAGGAGGAATATCTCGCCGATCGGCGATGATGGTTCCGAGATTGTTTGAGGATGGAAACCGAAGCTCGGAAAATTGATCAAGGCGATGAAAGTCAAATTGTTGAAACAGTATCGACTGCACCGTGTTACGCAATGAAGAAAGAAGACGAAATTGTGGAACTTTCATCCATTCCTGTTGTGAACGAATTTCCAGATATATTTCCTGACGAGTTACCTGGACTACCTCCACGAAGGGATGTGGAATTTACCATTGAGCTTGAACCCGGAGCTACACCGATTTCCAAGGCGCCGTATCGTATGGCACCTACTGAGATGTACGAACTGAAGAAGCAGCTGGAGGAGTTACTGGACAAGGGCTATATTCAGTGATACGGAATTGACTAGTCCAAATAAAGAAAACGAAGCAAGGATCGGCGTAAATGGCCTTACAACGCGGCATGCACGTACGACAACATTTTTAGGCGAGAAAACGGACACAAGCCGGAAAATGACACAACCTGCCGGAAAATGTCGTCACTGCGGAAATTCACCACAGTAGGAAAAATCACCACTGCCGAATCGCCGAGCACCGCCGTAGGACCGACCGTGTCGTCCGACACGGCCCGTGCCGCACTCGTCCCGTAAACGCATGTCATCGCCACGTGACTCGACCGTGTTGTCTGGCACGGTCGAGTCGAACTATGCCGGATAAGCCAAAAGCTACTGCCAGACGGCCCGACCGTGTTCTAGGACACGATCGGACACACGCCGAACGTCCTTGTCAGCGCCGCGCCCGTGCCGGTCATCGCTTGACGAGTCCCTCGCGGATGTCCTCAGCCGCCGCGCTGCGTGTCAAGCACGGCCGAGTCACGCCGATAGCGCCGCGCCCGTGCCGAGTGTCCTTGTCGCGCCGCGGCCGTGTCAGCGACACTAGGAGTCCCGCGGCAGATTTCACCTTTTTTTCTATTTTCTTTTGTGTGTTTGTCTTTGCCTTGTTTTTTACTCATTTTAGGGATTGTATTTCCCCTAAAATTAGGATTGTTGTTCCTTTTATGTTTTATTTTGATTATTCAAAGATTTTATAAATCTTTGAATTATTTTCTCTTATTATAGGAAGACTTGAAGTCTCCTATATATAGGCTTGTGTAAGCATTGTAACATAGAGAATTATGAATGTTGAATGTGAAAGAATAAACTTTGTGTTTCTATCATTGGTAAATGATTTTTACCGAAACTTGATTTTTATTCGACGCGTTTTCGAGTATTAATCCGATTGATTCTCAATAGGTCTTGGGAAGAAATCACCTTATCGAGTTATAGGTCTAATTCGATAAACCCCTTGTTCTTGATCGTTCAAGTTTTCTTGATCGATATTATCATTTTCCCGATATTACTTCCATTTTCCATTTGTTCGAATTTTCCTCGTCATATTCGATATTACATCACAATATACATCCAAAAACACCCATACTCGTAAAAAGACTTCCGCTACAATATTCCTACAATCACTCCGACCGATACGTATCCGCCTCTCCCCGGATAATTCGTATCATAAGTGGTACCGGAGACCAGGGTCATCTCCTTGGGCGATTTCTTCAAAGATTTTTTTTTTTTTTGTCGAAGAAAATATCTCTTGATTCTTGTCATCGGAAACCACACCTAAATTTCTTAATTCAGTTATGGTTCTTGATCTTTCAACCAAATGGAGTTCAACGATATTTATCTCTTGGCGATATTACGCGACGCATTACACAGCGTACCGGAGTTCATGGGACATTCCGATCCAGAAGCAGGTGTTGATTGGCTCCACGTTTGTGAGGAGTTTTTCAACCACAATTCAATTCCAGTAGACCGCCGAGTCTCGTTGGCGACAAAACGCCTTCGTGGTCGCGCCGACTGGTGGCGTAAATTGAAAACTACTGTTTACACCAAGGTAAACCCAAACTAAGAGACTGGAACAAATTCATAAAACACTTTACTCGGAAATTCATCCCCACAAATTCTCACCGCCACGATCCACCAACGGCACCACTCCGGAAATTGCAGAAGTTCGGCGCCACCCCGCCACCAACCTTCGATCTAAGGTTTATCCCCATCGAAGAATTTCCAGCAAAGCCATTTTTCGATGAAGATGATGATCCTACTGTCATTTTTAATGAAGTAGACGAGAAAGAGGTTTCAACGACGCAATACAACGAAGGAGACGATTTGGAAGACGATTTGGTTAGTGTTCCCCTAATTGACAAGCTTGGATCTTGCGATTATGAGCATGAACCAATCAGTTGTGTTGGTCAAATTGACGAAAACGGAATTGATGGGCCGAATGAATTATTCACACAAGTCGGACCTTTTAAAGATGTGGAAGACAAAATGGAGCTTGGTACTAAAATTGGTTGGTTGAAAGAAAACGACAATTTTGAGCCCAATTTTTATATCGACTCAGTTTCTGGTAATGGACTTATGGTCTTGGATGATTACCAAATTGAGGTTAGTAAATTATTTTGTGATGGGCCATTATTGGGGGTGATACGGAATTGACTAGTCCAAATAAAGAAAACGAAGCAAGGATCGGCGTAAATGGCCTTACAACGCGGCATGCACGTACGGCAACATTTTTAGGCGAGAAAACGGACACAAGCCGGAAAATGACACAACCTGCCGGAAAATGTCGTCACCTGCCGGAAAATTCACCACCGGCCGGAAAAATCACCACTGCCGAATCGCCGAGCACTGCCGGCCGGACCGTGTCGTCCGACACGCCGTGCCGCACTCGGCCCGTAAACGCATGTCATCGCCACAGGACTCGACCGTGTTGTCTGGCACGGTCGAGTCGAACTATGCCGGATAAGCCAAAACCTACTGCCAGACGGCCCGACCGTGTTCCAGGACACGATCGGACCCACGCCGAACGTCCTTGTCAGCGCCGCGCCCGTGTCGGGTCACTGTCGGACGAGTCCCTGTCGGATGTCCCTGTTCCGCCGCGACCGTGTCAAGCAGACACGGTCGAGTCACTGCCGACAGCGCCGCACCGGTGCCGAGTGTCCTTGTCGCGCCGCGGCCGTGTCAGGCGACACGGCCGAGTCCTGCCGGCAGATTTCACCTTTTTTTGTATTTTCTTTTGTGTGTTTGTCTTTGCCTTGTTTTTTACTCATTTTAGGGATTGTGTTTCCCCTAAAATTAGGATTGTTATTCCTTTTATGTTTTATTTTGATTATTCAAAGATTTTATAAATCTTTGAATTATTTTCTCTTATTATAGGAAGACTTGAAGTCTCCTATATATAGGCTTGTGTAAGCATTGTAACATAGAGAGTATTATGAATGTTGAATGTGAAAGAATACACTTTGTGTTTCTATCCTTGGTAAATTATTTTTACCGAAACTTGATTTTTATTCGACGCGTTTTCGAATATTAATCTGATTGATTCTCAATAGGTCTTGGGAAGAAATCACCTTATCGAGTTATAGGTCTAATTCGATAAACCCTTGTTCTTGATCATTCAAGTCTTCTTGTTCGATATTTTTATTATTATCCGATATTTCGTCCATATTCATACACTCGAATTACCATATTCATAAAAGCCTTCCGCTATCATACACTTACAAACACTCCGACCGATATGTATCCGCCTCTCCCCGGATAATTCGTATCAGGGGGAGCCCAATAATTTTGAAACGGAGAGTTGGTCCGATTGCGACGGACCGCCAACATTTTATGAGGAACCAGTTGATGAAGAGGACTCCGCAATAAATTCTGTGTTTTCCATTTTTGATGGTGAACCCGATATGGAATTATCAGTGTTTCCAATTCTGGAGGAGGAACCCGATGTGAAATTAACCGTGCGTCCCATTTCAGATGTCTACTCATTTCATGATATCGGTATTACCTAGCGGAGTAATTATTATTATTTTATTATTAATGATAGTTATTTTGTTGGTGATTCTCGAGGGCCCCCCACTACCTATCATCTCAAGATTTTGGGCCATGTACGTACTGCAGACATTTTCGAGATCAAGTACTTAGAGGCGTTAATTAATTATCTTGATGACGGAGGGATTTCGGAATTGAGGACAATTCCCTTTAAAGGGGGAGGGGATGATACGGAATTGACTAGTCCAAATAAAGAAAACGAAGCAAGGATCGACGTAAATGGCCTTACAACGCGACATGCACGTACGGCAACATTTTTAGGCGAGAAAACGGACACAAGCCGGAAAATGACACAACCTGCCGGAAAATGTCGTCACCTGCCGGAAAATTCACCACCGGCCGGAAAAATCACCACCTGCCGGAACTGGCCGAGCACTGCCGGCCGGACCCGACCGTGTCGTCCGACACGGCCCGTGCCGCACTCGTCCAGAAAAATGTACAAGTCACTGCCCACAGGACTCGACCGTGTTGTCTGGCACGGTCGAGTCGAACTATGCCGGATAAGCCAAAACCTACTGCCAGACGGCCCGACCGTGTTCCAGGACACGATCGGACCCACGCCGAACGTCCTTGTCAGCGCCGCGCCCGTGCCGGGTCACTGTCGGACGAGTCCCTGTCGGATGTCCCTGTTCCTCCGCGACCGTGTCAAGCAGACACGGTCGAGTCACTGCCGACAGCGCCGCGCCCGTGCCGAGTGTCCTTGTCGCGCCGCGGCCGTGTCAGGCGACACGGCCGAGTCCTGCCGGCAGATTTCACCTTTTTTTGTATTTTCTTTTGTGTGTTTGTCTTTGCCTTGTTTTTTACTCATTTTAGGGATTGTGTTTCCCCTAAAATTAGGATTGTTGTTCCTTTTATGTTTTATTTTGATTATTCAAAGATTTTATAAATCTTTGAATTATTTTCTCTTATTATAGGAAGACTTGAAGTCTCCTATATATAGGCTTGTGTAAGCATTGTAACATAGAGAGTATTATGAATGTTGAATGTGAAAGAATACACTTTGTGTTTCTATCCTTGGTAAATGATTTTTACCGAAACTTGATTTTTATTCGACGCGTTTTCGAATATTAATCCGATTGATTCTCAATAGGTCTTGGGAAGAAATCACCTTATCGAGTTATAGGTCTAATTCGATAAACCCTTGTTCTTGATCGTTCAAGTCTTCTTGTTCGATATTTTTATTATTATCCGATATTTCATTCATATTCATACACTCGAATTACCATATTCATAAAAGCCTTCCGCTATCATACACTTACAAACACTCCGACCGATACGTATCCGCCTCTCCCCGGATAATTCGTATCAGGGGGAGCCCAATAATTTTGAAACGGAGAGTTGGTCAGATTGCGACGGACCGCCAAGATTTGATGAGGAACCAGTTGATGAAGAGGACTCCGCAATAAATTCTGTGTTTTCCATTTTTGATGGTGAACCCGATATGGAATTATCAGTGTTTCCAATTCTGGAGGAGGAACCCGATGTGAAATTAACCGTGCGTCCCATTTCAGATGTCCACTCATTTCATGATATCGGTATTACCTGGCGGAGTAATTATTATTATTTTATTATTAATGATAGTTATTTTGTTGGTGATTCTCGAGGGCCCCCCACTACCTATCGTCTCAAGATTTTGGGCCATGTACGTACTGCGGACATTTTCGAGATCAAGTACTTAGAGGCGTTAATTAATTATCTTGATGACGGAGGGATTTCGGAATTGAGGACAATTCCCTTTAAAGGGGGAGGGGATGATACGGAATTGACTAGTCCAAATAAAGAAAACGAAGCAAGGATCGGCGTAAATGGCCTTACAATGCGGCATGCACGTACGGCAACATTTTTAGGCGAGAAAACGGACACAAGCCGGAAAATGACACAACCTGCTGGAAAATGTCGTCACCTGCCGGAAAATTCACCACCGGCCGGAAAAATCACCACCTGCCGGAATTGGCCGAGCACTACCGGCCGAACCCGACCGTGTCGTCCGACACGGCCCGTGCCGCACTCGTCCAGAAACGTACAAGTCACTGCCCACAGGACTCGACCGTGTTGTCTGGCACGGTCGAGTCGAACTATGCCGGATAAGCCAGAACCTACTGCCAGACGGCCCGACCGTGTTCCAGGACACGATCGGACCCACGCCGAACGTCCTTGTCAGCGCCGCGCCCGTGCCGGGTCACTGTCGGACGAGTCCCTGTCGGATGTCCCTGTCGCGCCGCGACCGTGTCAAGCAGACACGGTCGAGTCACTGCCGACAGCGCCGCGCCCGTGCCGAGTGTCCTTGTCGCGCCGCGGCCGTGTCAGGCGACACGGCCGAGTCCTGCCGGCAGATTTCACCTTTTTTTGTATTTTCTTTTGTGTGTTTGTCTTTGCCTTGTTTTTTACTCATTTTAGGGATTGTGTTTCCCCTAAAATTAGGATTGTTATTCCTTTTATGTTTTATTATGATTATTCAAAGATTTTATAAATCTTTGAATTATTTTCTCTTATTATAGGAAGACTTGAAGTCTCCTATATATAGGCTTGTGTAAGCATTGTAACATAGAGAATTATGAATGTTGAATGTGAAAGAATACACTTTGTGTTTCTATCATTGGTAAATAATTTTTACCGAAACTTGATTTTTATTCGACGCGTTTTCGAGTATTAATCCGATTGATTCTCAATAGGTCTTGGGAAGAAATCACCTTATCGAGTTATAGGTCTAATTCGATAAACCCCTTGTTCTTGATCGTTCAAGTTTTCTTGATCGATATTATCATTTTCCCGATATTACTTCCATTTTCCATTTGTTCGAATTTTCCTCGTCATATTCGATATTACATCACAAAATACATCCAAAAACACCCATACTCGTAAAAAGACTTCCGCTACAATATTCCTACAATCACTCCGACCGATACGTATCCGCCTCTCCCCGGATAATTCGTATCATTCAGCCAACCGTTTCACCCTGGGGAGCGCCAGTTCTTTTCGTCCGAAAGAAGGATGGATCGCTCCGACTGTGTATTGACTATCGAGAGCTGAACAAGATGACGATTAAGAACAAATATCCGTTACCACGGATTGATGATCTGTTTGACCAGCTGCAAGGGGCAATAGTATTTTCTAAAATCGATCTGAGATCAGGATACCATCAGCTGAGGATTAAGGAATCTGATGTTCCGAAATCAGCGTTCAGAACTCGCTACGGGCATTATGAGTTTGTAGTGATGCCGTTTGGTCTCACTAACGCACCTGCTGTATTTATGCAATTGATGAACCGTGTGTTCATTGAATTTTTGGATAAATTTGTGGCCGTGTTTATTGATGACATTCTGGTGTATTCTAAGAGTCCGGAAGAACATGCGCAGCATTTGCGGATTGTATTGGAACTTTTGAGAAACGAACAGTTATACGCCAAACTTTCTAAGTGTGAATTCTGGCTAAAAGAAGTAATGTTCCTCGGCCATGTGGTGTCAGCTGAAGGAGTCCGAGTAGATCCTCAGAAGATCGAAGCAATTATGGATTGGGAGCCTCCAAAGAACGTGAAAGAGGTCCGAAGCTTCTTGGGACTTGCTGGATACTATCGTCGATTCGTGGAAGGGTTTTCTAAAATCTCCCGCCCACTTACTCGACTCCTGCAGAAAACTCAAAAGTTTGAGTGGAGTGAATTGTGTCAGATTAGCTTTGATGAATTGAAGAAGAGATTGACGACGGCACCGATCTATCACTTCCGCAGGGAACTGGAGGATTCATAGTTTACAGTGATGCTTCGAACCAAGGACTTGGGTGCGTGTTGATGCAGAATGATAAGGTGATCGTTTATGCGTCGCGACAACTGAAACCTTATGAAGTGAATTACCCGACACATGATTTGGAGCTAGCAGCAGTGGTTTTTGCCTTGAAGATCTGGAGGCATTATCTGTACGGGACTCACTGTCAGATCTTTACGGATCATAAGAGTCTCATGTACATATTTAGTCAGAAAGAGTTGAACATGCGGCAAAGAAGATGGTTAGAACTGATTAAGGACTATGACTTGGAGATTTTATATCACCCAAGCAAAGCGAATGTAGTGGCCGATGCACTTAGCCACAAGCCTGTCTCTATTCAGATGCTGGAGACGCTGACATCCCAACTTAGCCTTCAACGAGAGATGATTCGTGAAGGGATTGAAGTGTGGTTACGAAGAGTCCAAGGACAACTGTGCGTGATGGAGATAACTTCATCATTAATCAAGGAATCAAATCTAAATGCATGATGATCCTCTCGATGATTCGGTTACGTGATGAAGTGATCAAAGGAAAGGCCCTGATTCATAATTCATGATGATGGGGTTTTGAGATTTCAAACCGACTCTGCTCCCGATGATGATGTTCAAAGCATAATTATGAAGGAAGCTCACAGTTCGCCCTATTCTATCCACCCGGGCACCAGTAAGATGTATAAGGACTTGAAACAGAATTTCTGGTGGGGCAACATGAAGAAAGATGTATCGGACTATGTTTCGAAATGCTTGACTTGTCAACAGGTTAAGATCGAGCATCAACGGCCTGCCGGAATGTTGAAGCCACTCCCGATTCCTGAATGGAAGTGGGAGGACATATCGATGGACTTTATCACTAATATGCCGAAAACCAGGACAGGAATGAACATGATTTGGGTGATAGTTGATCGTTTGACCAAATCAGCTGATTTTCTAGACATTAAGGATACGTGGGGACCAGAGAGGTCGGCACAAGTATTTATTTCGGAGATAGTTCGATTGCATGGTACACCGAAGACCATTGTTTCTGATCGAGACGGCCGTTTTGTGTCTCACTTTTGGAAAGCAGTTCATAAGGCCTTGGGAACCGAATTGAACTTCAAGATCTGACTTATCACCCGCAGACTGACGGACAATCTGAGAGGACTATTTAAACGGTGGAAGACATGCTAAGGGCCTGTGCCTTAGATTGGTCAAACGATTGGGAAGTTCACCTACCGTTGATTGAATTTACCTACAACAATAGTTGGCATGCTTCCATTAAGATGGCACCGTTTGAGGCATTATACGAGAGGAGGTGCAGGTCGCCCCTATGCTGGGACGATTCGTCAGACTTGATCGGAACAGAACCAGAGTTGATCGTGCAGACTCGAGAGAAGATAGCCTTGATCCGTGAAAGGCTGTTGACCGCCCAGAGTCGCCAGAAATCCTATGCGGACATACGCCGTCGCCCATTGGAGTTCAATACTAGAGACCATGTACTTTTGAAGGTTTCTCCTACTCGGGGAATCTTTCTTTTAGGAAGGAAAGGAAAGTTGAGTCCGAGATATATCGGACCATTTGAGATCCTCGAGAGAGTTGGGGAGTTGGCATACAGATTAGCATTGCCGCCGTCATTGTGCCATGTTCATAACGTGTTCCACGTATCCCAGTTATGGAGGTATATACCAGATCCCAGTCATATCATTGATTTCGACGAGATCGAAGTCGCGCAGGATGGGACGTTTGAAGAAAGACCGGTCAAGATACTCGAGAGTCGAGTTAAGCAACTGAGGAACAAACCAATCGTTTTGGTCAAAGTTCAGTGGTCACGTCACGGAATGGAAGAAGCCACCTGGGAAACGGAAGCTGATATGAAGTCTAGATATCCCGAGTTATTTTCGTCTTGAGTTTCGGGACGAAACTCCTTTTTAGTAGGAGAGTATGTAATATCCGGATTTATTACGGTGTATTTCATCTGTATTCAAACCCTGTATTATTCGGATTGGTGGTTTTGATTATTGGAGTATGATATTTCGTGCATTGATATCATTGTACATAAGTATAGAAACATGCAAAATTGCTCATGCAACCTCGTGATAGCGCACGCTAAGAATGTATCTTAACGCGCGCTATCGGGCTATTATTAGCGCACGCTATGCAGGTAGGAGTAACGTGCGCTAAGGACTCAATTATTGAGCGAGACAGCTAGCACATGCACCAGCCGGAACATGGGTCCGGATAAGATTCCCGCGGACGCACCCGGACAATTCTGAAGTCAACCATTATTAGCGCACGCTAAGGAATGCTTAGTAGCATGCGCTAACTTGTTAAAATGCAGAATATTATAAATGGGACAACAACTCGTTTTGGCTTACATTTTACTCGTTCCTTCTGCATACTTGAGAGGTCAGAGAGCTGAGATATTCTCCTACATACTTAGAACACATATTGTTGGTGTTTATACATTGGTTATCATTTGGGAGTAATCATTGAAGAGGAATAGCACCTTGGAGTGGCATACAACCAACCGGAGTTGGATTCTACCTTACGGTTCAGTGATTTTCATCATATTAAGGTATGTTCAATCTATCTCAAGACTTAGAGTTGGATTCTAACGATTTGGATGATCATGTTAACAAGATATGGATTTTCATAGATGAATTATCCAAGTATATCATGTTTGGAATAGTGAGATGAATAAGCCTTAAATACCTTGATTATAATCATCATGATTCGAATCTTATTACACTGAATATGTGAAGAGAAGCTTCTATCATTGGTAATTCGAATCTAGTAGATGACTTCATAATAATCATGGACTTGACCTTAACAATCATTATTGTTAGATAAATCTAAAGGATTGATCATGGAAAGATTTATCTAGTATAGATGGAACGTTTAAACAACTTCAGCATGATAATATTGATTGATATAAGGTGTTGATATCAACCGTTAAGCTTTTCGAATTGTCGTATGAAGATTTGAAGTCGGAATGGAATATGGTTTTATATTGGTATGCATATCCTTGAATCCGAAGTTGTCTTTATCCGTAAAATCATTCATAAGGGTATGAACATGGTATTCATGGAAGTAACATGAATTATCACGCAAGATTTCATTGTTTCAATCATGGCAAGAACAGTTTCCGCTCGGAAGAAATCGCCATGCATAGATAGCGCACGCTATGCTATGAAGTTTAACGTGCGCTATCGAGCACGAGTTAGCGTGCGCTACGTTTGGTACGTAACGTACGCTAGACCATCAGACGAGTCAGTTGGCTGGTCAGTGAAGTACTGACCATGCATAGTTAGCGTACGCTAGTCTTTGTTGTTTGCGTGCGCTATCGGGCAGACTTAACGCACGCTTCACAGAGTACTTAGCGTGCGCTAAGCAGTTCGGGCAGATTGCATTTTATGAACTTTTGGCCGTGAATCGAATTGTTAAACATTCATACGACGTGAGATAAATCCTATATCATTTCTTTGGTTAAGGTTTGGTCTCGTTGCGTGATTGATTGAGGAGGACGATCTTCGAGTGTTCATTTTCGTGGAAGTGTTGTTATTGTCTTCAAATCGAGGCAATTACTTTATTTGTTTTATGTATTGTTGTTATACATATTGTCGTACATGTATGTCGTTGTTGTATGTCCACCTTGTGTTGGTCCGACGGGATCATCGGGGGATCTATGCTAGCGTGCGCTGGATCATCGGACGGGTTTTTCCACCACGGGTTGGTCTGACGGGATCATCATGGGTTCTAGGCAGTTAACGCTGGATCGATGGAATTACCATGTGTATGTTATGATATCATGTTGTGATTATCAGTTGTGTATGTTATGTTTGAGTTTCTCGTAGGAGAAGACTCGTTGGTACTTTGTCGTTTACGTTATTATTCTTCGTGAGATATGAATAATATGTTGTGGTACTTGTACTAGCATCGTTGTGCTAACCCCTTCGGGGGTGAACATTTTGTTTGTGTTCAGGATCCAGGAGAGCGGGGAAACAACCACTGGAACTGTATGACGACGAGGGTGTAGAGTGATGTCCCGACCGGGTTTATTTATCTGTTGTTTACTCGTTATTTCAATAAGTACTCGAGTACGAAGTCGTTTGTGATGATTTGAATTTGGTGATGTATTATTGAGTTCTGTTGAACAATTGTACTATTTCTGTATTGGGTCAAAACTATTGTACCGTAATTCCGTTATTTCCATTCGTTAGTACCTTTTAATGCCTGTTCAATTCTTCAGCCTTGTAAATCCTTATGTAAAGGATTTACGGCGCTGTAATATTCCTGAATATATCGGGGGTGTTACAAAAAAGAAGTTTAGATCCTTTAGATCTTTTATTGTGAACCCTAATGCCAGGGGTGGCAGAGTTACGGAGTTTTATACTCTCGAAACGCACCCCCTTTTTATGGGTTTCATATGTATTCTCCTTTTCGCATATTGTCGAGTGTTTATTAACTTTTTGGCTAGTTTCAATATTTTCCACTTCGACTGTTTTGTGCTTTTTCCAGCAATAATAAGATCATCTTTTTGCCTATATGCAAATACATTATTCTCACGAATATGTGATATATGCTTCTCTATTGTGATATTGATATGATTTCAATGATCCCACCATGTGATATAATCAACATGAAATTAATTGAGCAATTATTTTCCGGTGATATTTTTTCATATCACTTGTCAGATGATCCCACCATGCGGTGTATTTGCATGGAATTTTCTTTAATTTGATCGATTATAACTTCTGGTATCGCTTGCTCAATTTTCTCCATCTTATTATTTCTATCAACTGCTTCTTCTTCAGAGCAAGATTTGAATCATTGATCAACTACTTCTTCAGAGTAGGATTTATTTCTTTCAACTGCTACTTCAAGAGCAGGATTTAAATAATCGATCAACTACTTTAGAGTATGATTTTTTTTTTATCAACTGCTTCTTCGAGAGCAGGATTTACATAATCGAACAACTACTTCTCCAGAGTAGGATGTATTTCTTTCAACTGCTTCTTTAAGAGCATGATTTAAATAATCGATCAACTACTTCTTCAGAGTAGGATTTATTTTTATCAACTGCTTCTTCAAGAGCATGATAATCGATCAACTACTTCTTCAGAGTAGGATTTATTTTCATCAATTGCTTCTTCAAGAGCATGATAATCGATCAACTACTTCTTCAGAGTAGGATTTATTTTTATCAACTGCTTCTTCAAGAGCATGATAATCGATCAACTACTTCTTCAGGAGCAGTATTTATGAACCATTCATATGGTATAACCATCCACGATCGTAATATATAATATATAAATTGCATATATGTAAAACCATTCATCTTGTGATAATTGAACTCAGCACATAGGAGGTATAATAAATATGTAAAACCATCCGTCTTGTGATAATTACATTTATCATATAGGAGGCATCACCATCCATCTTGTGATAATTAAACTTGTCACATAGGAGGTATAGTAAATATACAAAACCATCCGTCTTGTGACAATTACATTTATCATATAGGAGGCATCGCCATCCATCTAGTGATAATTAAACTTTTCACATAGGAGGTATCACCATCCATCTTGTGGTAATTAATTATCATATGGGAGGTATCACCATCCATCTTATGATAATCAGACTATCACATGGGAGGTATAGTAATATTTACATAATGTAAGCTCAACAAATAGATGGTTTCAACCACCACTTAGAGATAATTATAATAAAGTCACGAATTAGATTAGTAAATATTTAACTACTTCTTCTGGAGCAGGTTCGTCCAACCATTTTCTCAAAGTATAATCATGTGGTATTAGGTTGGATCATTAAAAATCATCATCGACCCCAGTTGTCGGCATTAGTGCTGCCTGGTCGTTCCGTAATATTACACATACCACTTTATAATTTCCACAGTACAAGAACATATATCCACAAATCCTTTCGATATTTTGGACGGAATCAATGTACTAATTTGTACATTTTAATAAGTTTTGATAATGACAGATATTAAAAAGGTTATAATCAATATATCAATATTAGTGTCAAATTGAAACTCTCGTGAAATGGGTCACGGTGGTATCAAGAAAAATTAAATCCGATATCATATGTATCTTATACGTAAGAAAAAACAAATTAATAATTTAATAAATTAAAAGAATATTATATATTTTATATTTTATTTATATTTCTTTGGCTTATCATTTTTTTTTTCGTGACATATACATACCAGAGGCCATGGATGCAGCAATTGAGTTCACGTCTTCTTCTTGGTTTCTTCTTGGCAATCGTCCATGTCTCCCTCCTATTTTTTGTTTTTCTGCCCAGCACGCAGCAGTTTTGCTGCTACTTCTTTTTTTTTTTTTTTGCCATCAAGCGCAGCAACCTTTTTTTTTTTTTTTTTTCTATTTCTGTCTTTATCCCCTGAAAGTCCGTGACTTCCGTCTAGCATCTAAAACCAACGAGAGAATAGCCATGTCCACCTTGTGAGGGATCGAGCGAAAATCGGTGACGGAGGCAGTTAGGGGGGCGAGTCGGTTCCAGTTTCAGGCGTGAGTTCCAAAACTGCGGGATTGTTACGCGTCTTGAAAATTGCCTTCAAAGGCCGTTCTTATCGGTAACGCCCAGCTTGTGATTTTTACATTTCTGAAAATTTTCTTGTCTTCGAGTGTAGGAACATGTAATTAGCCGATTTGGGAGTTATTTGAGTTTCTCTATTTTTTTTTTTGGAAACTCTTTACTCAGGATTAGAACATTCGTGTTGATAACGTGTTATAAAACCGAAATATTATAGAGAGGATTTAGAAAGAGAATAGAGAGAATGATTCTGAAGTATATTTTTCATTAAAAATTGAAGTCCTATATATAGGAAAACTTCAGATGGCACAATCGTAATTACATAATTACATCAGGGGCATAATAGTCATTCACATATTATAATACATTATCTTGTTACGCATTACGAGAAGTGATATACTTCAACATCCAACATTTGTAAATAGAGAATAAGCTCGATTTATTCTATCGTCTATCCTAATGCGCGACTCGGTAGGTCCGTTTCAGTTATCAATGGGAGGAACCAAAGAGTGATAGCACCACCGAGCCAGCCTGGCGACCTACACCGTACCCTAACTGAGAACGAATGATGGGGATCATTCCAAAACCTTTCTATCGTGAATACCTGTATACGTATAAACCCTTCTTTCAAATGTCCCGATCAAGTTATAGGGTCATAGTCAGTCAAACCCTATCTGTACTTGACGCTATGCATGAGTTAATGCAAATCGAGATCACTGAGCTCTCATGTATCCAATATAACTAGCTCCAATACTTTGGCCAAAGACTTATGATCTCATCTGTCAATAACCTCAAAGTACATATACCCGTTCACTAACAGGAGAAAGAATCATATCTTGGTATTTAGTAGAACCTGCTACTTGCCCATCAAGATGCACGTCGAGGTTGACCCCCACCTTCTGGTTTTCTGGGTCGAACTATTCTAATGAAAATCTTAACGTCACAAGCACATCCCTAGTAAATCATCAAGTCGAAGGTTCACGAATACCTATCACAACCTTTCGATTCCGTCATTGACTGTCCCGGAGTGAATCCGTGTGACGAGTCGAGGGTGAGTCGGTTCGAGTATAATAATCTTATTAGCATACCTATAATGTGTGCTCCCACTAACCATTAGTGATCGGCAGGCACTCTCCAAGTAAAAAAACACGTCATACAAGTCATCACATAAACTTAACACCCAGTCAAGTTTCATCGACTTGCAAATGATTTTGAGCCATCAACCTTTCGAGTGTCGATCCCCTTATCCAATAAGGAGTAGAATGTTTTGCTCTTAAATACACGGACAAGTTTATATATATATATATTTGCGATTCAGGAATGCCAATGACTACGAGTAAATAAAAAAACATACAATTGCCTTCTGATAATGATTTACATAATAACAAGTACAATGCCCTCGCTCTAACATACTCTGAGTGGTATTCGAGGGCATACTCCTAACACACAACCCTCAGGTTGTGTCATGTACACATTCTCGAGTAAGTATTCATTAAGAAACGTTGTTCTGACATCCATTTGCCATATTTTATAATCATAATATGCGGCAATAGCAAATAAAATTCTAATTGATTTAAGCATGACTATTGGTGAAAAGGTCTCATCATAGTCAATACCATGAGTTTGTCTATAAACTTTTTCCACTAGTCTAGCTTTATAGGCTTGCACATTACCATCCATGTCTTTCTTCCTTTTCAAGACCCACTTGCATCCAATGATTTTAACACCCTCAGGTGGATCTATCAAGTTCCAAAATTGATTGTCGTACATAGACTGCATCTCTGACTTCATGGGCTCTAGCCATTCCTTGGTCTCTGGTCCTGAAGTAGATTCTGTATAGGTGCCAGGCTCATCATCTATGAGCGATGCGTCATCGTCCACTGTAACGAGATACCCATATCTCTCAGGTTCATATTGCACCCTATCATATCTGCAAGGAATATGTGCACTTTGAACTGTCTCCTCAACTAATTATTGAGCTTGCTCAGTTTCCATCGGTGAAGCAATGTCTTCTTGTGGTTCTTGAGTTTCCTCAATAATTACGTTTCTCCCACTGTCTCTTTTGGAAATAAGTTCCCTTTCTAAGAAGACAGCATTTTGATCAACAAGCAATTTATTCTCCACGGGCTTATAAAAGCAGTATCCTTTAGTTTCCTTAGGATATCCCATAAATAAACATCTATCAAATCTTACCGCTAGTTTGTCAAACACTTGGCGTCTTTGTAATAACCTCGCCTTTACTATTGTATTTTCTGAATTAAACCAAGTATTTTCGCACCATATCTGTATTGTTGTAGCAAGTATATCGACGAATTATGTTAAGTTGGAATCATGGTCATTCATACTATATAAATTGTTGGGTGATATTGGGAGAATTCCATTTATGCTTGTTATAGAACTTAACGTACGTTAAACTATCTTCTTTACGTACGCTATGTACGTAGCCTTACGTACGTAACATTCATATGTTAACGTACGTAATGCGAGAGATCCATCAACAGCCCGCCTTTCGGCGGGTGGGGCCGAGCGGGGGTAGGTGGTCGGGAGTCGATCGCGACAGCCAAGTCAACGACTATTACGTACGTAATAGCTATATACTTACGTACGTAACGATTTGCGTGTTTTAAGTCAGAAAGATCTGATGAAATTGATTATGTACGTAATGTTCATGAGATTACGTACGTAAGGACTATAACGTACGTTAACCCCTTTCGTTAACGTACGTAATGCCGAGTTCAGATTATAAAAATATGACTTGCCATTCATTTCCTGCTCGACCCATTCAACCTCCCAACTGAGTAAAACGATTCCCTTCCCTGTCAACTCCGTTTCTAGCCCTTCTAACTTGTGTTGGAGCTTCAGCACTTGATTGGTGACTTGGAGATTTGGAGATTGAAGTGTGTACCTTGAAGTGTTGGTGTTGTTCTTCATTTTGAGGTTGGTCTTTCTTTAACTCATATTAAATCCATGCTTATGATGATGTTAGTAGATAAATACTTCACATAATGTTAGTTTAAGCTAGTGTAAACATGATAAGTTAATTGAATCATGCTCAAACTAGGTGAGGATTAACGTTAAGGGTATTAGTATTACTTTTGTTGGACAATAACTTCATAATGTTGTTGTGTTGATAATGATATATATAAAACCTGATGTATAACATGATAATCGGAAGTTGATTATAGTCTCAACACCAGGAACATGTTAGGGATGAAATCCTTAATGATTGGAAATGAGAAATACTAAACTTGTCTTGAACATTCAATTGATTCTTGAAGGTAATACGGAACCATAATTTTGGCCTCTAAAACCAACACCTTTATAATAAATTGTTGGAAGAATTATGTTAACCCTTTGAAGATAATCTTCACAAGATGGGATGAAGTTACTTTTAAAATTTCAAGTATCCAATGATATAACTAGGCTTTTAATAAATTCTTCAAAACTAAAACAATGGATTTTGATAGAAGGAAGTTGTAATCTTCATATGATTAAGTTAATCGATTTCGTTGATAACTTAAAAGGGTGTTAATCTCTACATTAATATGTTAATAATGTTCTTAAGAGGATTGTAGTGAATATGGTGATAGAAATGCGGTAGATGAGTAGCCGAATTCCATTTCATTAATCCGTATGTATTAAGAGACGTAAATTAAGATGATGTTCTTAGTTCACTAAAAACTTGAGCTTATGCTTCATATATGAATCAGTTTTAATGTAATCGTTGGTAAAATAATAAGAACGTAATTAAACATAAACTTATATCGTAATCGGAAGTGGCGATGATTTGAAAAGATGCTTTCACAATGTTACATTGGTAATAAACTGGACTTCAAGTATTCGACATTAATGTTAGAATATGTGAATGAACATGATAAACATATGATGATTTGTAATAGGAACATTAAAGTGATCAATAGGATAACTGATTTATTCAAGTAAATTTACGAATATTATTTATGTAATAATACCGTTTATCGTACGAATGTGTTGTTGAATGAATTACATTTCATTCAAGGTTGCTTGTTCACGTGAGTATTGTTAGACGAGGATACCGTTCGTTTGATCATTCAAAGAAGGATTATTCATCTACGGAATTGAGACAAGTTATCTTGCTTGGTTATAATGATGGTTGAATTCTTGTGATTATTATGCATTTCGTGTGTATGAAATGTTCTGATAATCTATGATTCGTGATATGATGATGCCCTTGATCGTATTATAATAGTGTTGGGATGATATACCCGAAATTACCGTTCATGTTACCGTTGGTCCTTTTGAGCTTTGTTGACACTTCGGTGAGTTGTTCGATTCCTTGATAAAGGAGTAATTCGTTGAGTTTCGTTGTCATGTTGTATCGTGACATCTCTGGAGTCATATCTGCGCGCCGATTGGTTATGTGTAGGATTTTTAGCCGGGCACTTGATGATCATGCGTGGATGTTTTCCGCATTTAGATCGTGCACACGAGATGTAGTTCGTGAGGCTAATTAGGTACATCGCCCCACGTATATTCTAGATTCCGTATACGGGGTGGACATGTGCACGGACACATCTCCGGATCGGGCGTACTGTGACGTCCGTCTTGAGCCATATTATATGGTCGTTCGTATATTTGGTTATGTTCGACAGTTGGGACTGATTGTTTATACGCCTTCGGGGTATATTCAATAGTCGATTGTTTTCTTTGAGATCAGTATATATGTGAATTGTATAATGTCATGAGAATTATTATCATGTATAGCTGACCCTGTGGTTTGGGGCGAAATACTTGTATTTCAGGGCAAGGAAAGGGCAAGGCACAGGAGGAGCACAATGGCGACGGAGGGTTTTGAAGGATGCTATTTCGGGGGGCCCGAGTCTTTTGATGTTCGGTTATGTTTTATTATGAATTTCATTTTACTTTGTGTCGGATGAATGTACTATAATTTGTTAGGTACCGCCCATCGTCATATGGTCTGTACCGAATTTGGATCCTGTGTACGTTTGCTCATATTAAATACATGAACAACTCATACTCCACATCGGGGTTTTGATAAATATTGTGGTACGGTGCCACGTTTTCAGGTTGTAAGTGTATATCGTGATATCGCCTAGTGGGTCCCGGTTGGGGGTCCACGACACTGTAATAGCCACTGTTTTCGGGCGGTTACAGAAGATGGTATCAGAGAATGTGTTTTTATTTTGAGTCATTGTAGAATCGAAATAGCATCAAGAAACCTTCGTGCCTCGTGTAACCTGTGCAAGCGCCTGACCCGTCGAATATGGTATGTTCTCATGAACCATAATTTGATTACTGGCATGATATTGACGATGTATTAGTCTCCTTACTTATCTTGGCATCTTGCTAACATGAGGTAAAATTAATCTGTTTGAGGTGAACCCAAATTAATTATGTGATTGGAATTGTTTCGACTTGATGTTGATATGATATTGAGTGTGTAACACCTGTGGTGCCAGTGATTCATTACGAACTGCTTTCTTGGATAGGAAATTCCCTGTTGATATTAACTTAGCATGAATTATGATTGATACATTGAACTGTACTTGTGACTTGATTCTTTCAGTATGGAAAGGAATCTGAGAGGCCGTGGCAGAGGGAGACGAGGCCGCGGAAGAGGCCGAATCCCGATACCACGAGCCAACAGACGCGCGAATGTGGAACAGAGTTCCGCAGGCAGTGATTCGCCTTTTAGGGACCAATCACACCACACTGGAGAGAATGCACGTGTCGATCCTTACACCGTGATGCAGGGCATGATGGCCCAGATGACCCAAATGGGTCAGGTAATGGAAGCTATGCAGAGGAATACTACTGGTCAACAGCAGGGGCAACAGCCTCCGCCTCTGGTGCCTGGCGGGATCGTGAGCTGGATTATTAGTGACATATCACGACAGCGACCTCCGACTTTTGAAGGCTCATCTGAGCCTGCTGACATTGTACACTAGATAGAGCATTTCGAGAAACTGTTCGAGATGGTGGAGTGCCCAGAGGAAAATCGAGTTGCTGTGGCAGCCTACTACCTTAGTAAGAGTGCCCATACTTGGTGGCTTTCTGTGAGGCCTGCCGATGGCGCGAGTACTTGGGAGGAATTCAAGAATCTTATGCTAGATCGTTACTATCCTGCACCCCTCCGTGAAGCCAAACTGTCCGATTATCAACCCCGATCCATCTAAGACGAGGATGTGTTAGCGATTGCCGAAAAATTCCAAGCACTTCTCCCTTTTGCTACGCGGTTGTCCGTTCGAAGCCGATAAGATCAAATATTTCCTCAAGAGGCTTAAACCGAATGAGGATGCAATTACTCAATCACCACTGCATTTGACCCTACCGGAGTTTATTGAGAAGGCCTTGGAGTATGAACATACCGTGAAGGAGATTTCAAGAAGCGCCTCGCTTTTCCAACAAGAGATCCGAAACTGCACTCCAAGGAGACAAGAATCGGGATGTTCAAGAAGCCCCAACCTGTACCAAATCCTTCTGAACGGCCACCTATGGCACCGAAACTGACAGGAACGCACTCTCGGGCAATCAGCTCACCTGTCGTGTGTTATAACTGTGGGGACCAGGGGCATATCAGTTCCAAGTGTCCGAAGTCGGCCGTTGCCTGTCACACTTGCGGGAAGAACGGTCATCGTGCTCGCTATTGCAGGGGTGGACTCGGGCGTGCTCCAGTAGCATCTCTTGCTCCAGTACAGTCTTCTGTTCAGGAACGTGCTCCTCCGTCCGCTTCTTACCAGACTACCGGGGCGAACAAAGGGATAGGCTGTGGGAATCAAGCTGGTACACCTGCTTCCGGGGTTACAAAACCTAGAGTCTACGAGATGAAGAAAGCAGATGATCCCGAAGCCAGCATGATTTCAGGTACTCTCGAGATCCACTCTCAGCCCGTTTGTGTTCTTTTTGATACTGGTGCTTCACACTCCTTTTTGTCTAGTTCTTGTTTGAGTCGTTTGCATTTGAATCATGTTACCGATTGTGAACCTTATGTAATTGGTCTACCCGATGGTAGAAGAATTATTGGGAATCGTGAAGTACAGAACTGTCCGATTAGCATGAACAACCATGAGTGGTTGTCCGACTTGATTGTGGTTGATTTACCTAAAGATGATGTAATCTTGGGTATCGACTGGATGGATCGTCACGACGCCGTGCTTAGCGTCCGTGAGCGAATGGTGAACGTCGCATCTGATGATGGCGTCGAGTGTATTTTTCGGGGTGATAATCCCAATCATTCTGGGAGAGTCATCAGCGCTATGAAGGCTGTGAAATTACTGAACCAGGGATGCATCGGTTATTGGTGTTACATGACCAAGACAACTGACCGACCAGTCGAATTGGTTGATATTCCAGTAGTTCGAGACTATCCAGATGTATTTCCAGAAAAGCTTCCAGGAATACCCCCACAGCGAGAGATAGAATTCACCATTGAGTTGGAGCCAGGGACGTCCCCGCTTTCGAAAGCACCATATCGTATGGCCCCGACTGAGATGCAGGAGTTGAAGAGACAACTTGAGGAATATAACTGAGAAAGGATATGTTCGACCCAGTGCATCCCCTTGGGGAGCGCCAGTGTTATTCGTACGGAAGGACGGATCACTGCGTTTGTGTATTGATTACCGTGAGCTGAACAAAGTAACAATTAAGAACAAATATCCTTTACCTCGCATCGATGATCTATTGGATCAGCTCTAGGGAGCCGCTATATTTTCCAAGATCGACTTGAGATCCGGGTACCACCAATTACGGATTCGAGAGTCTGACGTCCCGAAGACAGCTTTTCGCACTCGCTATGGGCATTATGAGTTCGTTGTCATGCCATTCGGACTGACTAATGCACCTGCAGTGTTCATGGAATTGATGAATCGGGTTTTTATTAATTATCTGGATCGTTTTGTAGTCGTTTTTATTGACGACATCCTGATCTACTCTCGTGATCATGAGGAGCATGAGTGTCACCTCCGCCAGGTTCTCGATGCATTAAGGCGAGAACAACTCTATGGAAAATTTTCTAAGTGTGAATTCTGGATGTCTGAAGTTATTTTTCTGGGACATGTAATATCAGCAGATGGAGTGAAAGTGGACCCACAGAAGACAGAAGCTATCCGAGACTGGCTACCTCCGAAGAACGTGAAGGAAGTTTGTAGTTTTCTGGGTCTAGCAGGCTATTACAGACGATTCGTGGAAGGATTTTCCAAAATTGCTCAACCGATGACTAATCTGTTGAGAAAAGATAAGAAGTACTTGTGGTCGGAAGCATGTCACTAAAGTTATGATGAACTCAAAAGTCAATTAATTTCAGCACTTGTTTTGGTACTACCTAAAAGAACGGAAGGATTCGTGGTATATAGCGATGCATCGAGATGGCCTTGGCTGCGTATTAATGCAGGACGGGAAAGTGATCGCCTATGCGTCCAGACAGTTGCGTCCTTACGAGGTCAACTACCCGACTCATGATTTGGAGTTAGCAGCCGTAGTGTTTGCCTTAAAAATCTGGCGCCACTATCTGTATGGAGTTACCTGCCGGATTTTTACGGACCACAAGAGCCTGAAGTATATTTTTACCCAGAAGGAGTTGAATATGAGACAAAGGAGGTGGTTAGAGCTAATCAAAGACTATGATATCGAGATCCTTTATCATCCAGGCAAGGCAAACGTGGTTGCCGATGCCTTGAGCCGCAAGACGGTGCAGGAACAGATACTGGCTCGTTTGACCGCCCAGAGGGAGTTGCAATTAGAGTTCATGAGACCAGAGATTGAGGTCTGGTTACAACGCATTCAGGGACAACTGTGCACGCTTGAGATTTCATCATCCCTTGATGAGACGATCAGGACGAAACAGATGACGGACCCATTCTTATCCAGAGTTCGAGGAGAAATCGATCAGGGGAAGGCCCCTGGATTTGTGGTTCACGAGGATGGACTGATACGATTTAAAAACCGAGTATGTGTACCAGCAGACGAAGAGTTGAGGAATACTATTCTGAAGGAGGCTCATGCTACCCCGTATTCCATACACCCGGGATTGAACAAAATGTATAAGGATTTGAAGCCGTATTATTGGTGGGGTAATATGAAACGGGAGGTTGCCGAATTCGTTTCGAAATGTTTGACCTGTCAGCAAGTCAAGATTGAGCATCAACGACCAGCTGGCATGATGAAACCGCTTCCAATTCCAGAGTGGAAGTGGGAAGACATATCGATGGATTTTATTACTAGCTTGCCGACGAGCCGTGGAGGCATGAATACGATTTGGGTGATTGTGGATCGATTGACTAAATCAGCCCACTTCTTGGAAATCAAGGATACATGGGGCCCTGAGAGATTGGCCCAGCTATTCATCTAAGAGATTGTGAGACTGCATGGTACTCCTAAGAGTATTGTATCAGATCGTGACGGACGGTTTGTGTTGCACTTCTGGAAGGCGGTTCATCGTGCGATGGGTACACAGTTGAACTTCAGTATGGATTTTCATCCTCAGACCGACGGTCAGTCTGAGAGGACTATTCAAACTCTAGAGGATATGTTGAGGGCATGTGCTCTCGATTGGAAGCCCGACTGGGAAGCCCAACTACCGTTGGTAGAATTCACATATAATAACAGCTGGCACGCCTCGATCATGATGGCACCTTACGAGGCATTGTATGGTCGTCGTTGTAGGTCCCCTTTGTGTTGGGACGATTTGTCTGAATCTATTGGTACGGAACCTGATATGTTATTGGCAGCCCGCGAGAAGATTTCCCTGATCAAGAGTCGTCTATTAATGGCCTAAAGCCGCCAGAAATCATATGAAGATAATCGTCGACGACCACTCGAGTTTGAGGTTGGTGACCATGTAGTAGTCAAAGTATCTCCTACTAAAGGTGTTTTCCGATTCGGGAAGAGAGGCAAGTTGAGCCCAAGGTATATTGGTCCGTTTGAGATCCTGGAACGAGTAGGCGACCTAGCCTATCGTTTAGCATTACCACCAGCTTTGAGCCGGATTCACAACGTATTCCATGTATCTCAGTTAAGGAAGTATGTTGCTGACCCAAGTCACGTAATTCAATTCGACGAGGTCGAAATAGCCGATGACCATTCGTATGAAGAACGGCCTGTGCAGATACTTGAGAGAAGAATTAAACAGCTGAGGAACAAGGCGATTCCCTTATTAAAAATTCAGTGGTCGAGACATGGAGTCGAGGAAGCTATGTGGGAGACTAAAGATAGCATGCGAGAGAAATACCCCGAGCTGTTTACCCCTTAGTTTCGGGGACGAAACTCCTTTTAAGGGCGGGAGTATGTAATACCCTCGCCTTTACTATTGTATTTTCTGAATTAAACAAAGTATTTTCGCACCATATCTGTATTGTTGTAGCAAGTATATCGACGGATTATGTTAAGTTGGAATCATGGTCATTCATAATATATAAATTGTTGGGTGATATTGGGAGAATTCCATTTATGCTTGTTATAGAACTTAACGTACGTTAAACTATCTTCTTTACGTACGCTATGTACGTAGCCTTACGTATGTAACATTCATATGTTAACGTACGTAATGCGAGAGATCCATCAACAGCCCGCCTTTCGGCGGGTGGGGCCGAGCGGGGGTAGGTGGTCGGGAGTCGATCGCGACAGCCAAGTCAACGGCTATTACGTACGTAATAGCTATATACTTACGTACGTAACGATTTGCGTGTTTTAAGTCAGAAAGATCTGATGAAATTGATTACGTACGTAATGTTCATGAGATTACGTATGTAAGGACTATAACGCACGTTAACCCCTTTCGTTAACGTACGTAATGCCGAGTTCAGATTATAAAAATATGACTTGCCATTCATTTCCTGCTCGACCCATTTAACCTCCCAACTGAGTAAAACGATTCCCTTCCCTGCCAACTCCGTTTCTAGTCCTTCTAACTTGTGTTGGAGCTTCAGCACTTAATTGGTGACTTGGAGATTTGGAGATTGAAGTGTGTACCTTGAAGTGTTGGTGTCGTTCTTCATTTTGAGGTTGGTCTTTCTTTAACTCATATTAAATCCATGCTTATGATGATGTTAGTAGATAAATACTTCACATAATGTTAGTTTAAGCTAGTGTAAACATGATAAGTTAATTGAATCATGCTCAAACTAGGTGAGGATTAACGTTAAGGGTATTAGTATTACTTTTGTTGGACAATAACTTCATAATGTGATTGTGTTGATAATGATATATATAAAACCTGATGTATAACATGATAATCGGAAGTTGATTATAGTCTCAACACCAGGAACATGTTAGGGATGAAATCCTTAATGATTGGAAATGAGAAATACTAAACTTGTCTTGAACATTCAATTGATTCTTGAAGGTAATATGGAACCATAATTTTGGCCTCTAAAACCAACACCTTTGTAATAAATTGTTGGAAGAATTATGTTAACCCTTTGAAGATAATCTTCACAAGATGGGATGAAGTTACTTTTAAAATTTCAAGTATCCAATGATATAACTAGGCTTTTAATAAATTCTTCAAAAGTAAAACAATGGATTTTGATAGAAGGAAGTTGTAATCTTCATATGATCAAGTTAATCGATTTCGTTGATAACTTAACAGGGTGTTAATCGCTACATTAATATGTTAATAATGTTCTTAAGAGGATTGTAGTGAATATGGTGATAGTAATGCGGTAGATGAGTAGCCGAATTCCATTTCATTAATCCGTATGTATTAAGAGACGTAAATTAAGATGATGTTCTTAGTTCACTAAAAACTTGAGCTTATGCTTCATATAGGAATTAGTTTTAATGTAATCGTTGGTAAAATAATGAAGAACGTAATTAAACATAAACTTATATCGTAATCGGAAGTGGCGATGATTTGAAAAGATGCTTTCACAATGTTACATTGGTAATAAACTGGACTTCAAGTATTCGACATTAATGTTAGAATATGTGAATGAACATGATAAACATATGATGATTTGTAATAGGAACATTAAAGTGATCAATAGGATAATTGATTTATTCAAGTAAATTTACGAATATTATTTATGTAATAATACCGTTATCGTACGAATGTGTTGTTGAATGAATTACATTTCATTCAAGGTTGCTTGTTCACGTGAGTATTGTTAGACCAGGATACCGTTCGTTTGATCATTCAAAGAAGGATTATTCATCTACGGAATTGAGGCAAGTTATCTTGCTTGGTTATAATGATGGTTGAATTCTTGTGATTATTATGCGTTTCGTGTGTATGAAATGTTCTGATAATCTATGATTCGTGATATGATGATGCCCTTAATCGTATTATAATGGTGTTGGGATGATATACCCGAAATTACCGTTCTTGTTACCGTTGGTCCTTTTGAGCTTTGTTGATACTTCGGTGAGTTGTTCGATTCCTTGATAATACGAGTAATTCGTTGAGTTTCGTTGTCATGTTGTATCGTGACATCTTTGGAGTCATATCTGCATGCCGATTGGTTATGTGTAGGATTTTTAGCCGGGCACTTGATGATCATGCGTGGATGTTTTCCGCATTTAGATCGTGCACACGAGACGTAGTTCGTGAGGCTAATTAGGTACATCGTCCCACGTATATTCTGGATTCCGTATACAAGGTGGACATGTGCACGGACACATCTCCGGATCGGGCGTACTGTGACATCCGTCTTGAGCCATATTATATGGTCGTTCGTATATTTGGTTATGTTCGACAGTTGAGACTGATTGTTTATACGCCTTCGGGGTATATTCAGTAGTCGATTGTTTTCTTTGAGATCAGTATATATATGAATTGTATAATGTCATGAGAATTATTATCATGTATAGCTGACCCTGTGGTTTGGGGCGAAATACTTGTATTTCAGGGCAAAGAAAGGGCAAGGCACAGGAGGAGCACAATGGAGACGGAGGGTTTTGAAGGATGCTATTTCGGGGGGCCCGAGTCTTTTGATGTTCGGTTATGTTTTATTATGAATTTCATTTTACTTTGTGTCGGATGAATGTACTATAATTTGTTAGGTACCGCCCATCGTCATATGGTCTGTACCGAATTTGGATCCTGTGTACGTTTGCTCGTATTAAAGACATGAATAACTCATACTCCACATCGGGGTTTTGATAAATATTGTGGTACGGTGCCACGTTTTCAGGTTGTAAGTGTATATCGTGATATCGCCTGGTGGGTCCCCGTAGGGGGTCCACGGCACTGTAATAGCCACTGTTTTCGGGCTGTTACAGTCTTACGAACGCTTCACAACCCTAGATCTTTAGAAAAGACAAGTTTGGTCTCTTACCAGCCCGTTTCTCAAATGGTGTCTTTTCAACTGCTTTAGATGGAACACACAATTAAGGTTGAATTCTGCTGTTTCTAAGGCGTGGTCCCAAAATGATAATGGAAGCTCTGTTCGACTCATCATGGATCGAACCATGTCTAATAAAGTTCGATTCCTCCTCTCAAACACGCCGTTAAGTTGAGGTGTTCCAGGAGGTGTACATTGTGAAACAATTACGCCTCGATCTGATTGAAGGGCTTCTAGTCGTCTTGCCAAGTTGATTTTGTACTTCACTCTGGAATATTTTGAACATTTTAAAATATTCATGTTTATGCTTCATAAGATAAACATATCCATACCGACTAAAATCATCGGTAAAAGTGATGAAGTATTGATATCCGCCTCTGGCATGAAGTAAGTCTTAGAATCACTGGGATTAGGTTTCTTGGTTGCAATGTTATATACTTCCAAAGTAGTGGACTTATCTAGATAAATTGTGAAGGCTAGTACAACTTTGCAGTACCATAAAGCAAGTCATCAAAGAAAATAAGAACAATCTTATTCTTAATAAGAAAATTGTACCCTTTACAATTTAATGTAGAAATTGAAATAATAGTCCTATTCATAGCAGGAATATAATAGCAATTGTTTAAAAGTAACAAAAGCCAATTGGGTAAAACTAGATCACTAGTTCCAACGGCTAGTGCAGCAACTCTTGCTCCATCGCCGACTCTTAGATCTACTTCCCCTTTCTTCAGCTCTCTAATGCTTCTCAACCCCTGCACATTTGTGCAAATGTGAGATCCACATCCAGTATCCAATACCCAAGAGTTAGAAGTAGATAATTTAACTTCTATAACAAATATACCCATAGTAGTGTTACTACCCAGGGTACACTTTAGCTCACTACCAAAAATATCACTTTACCGATGACTATCCGGAGAACGGCCGATGGACGGCGGTTGTTGTCGGCTAAAGGCCGAAGGTTTAGCCGATGGCGTATGTATTGTCGGCTAAACTTCTTTAGCCGACGACTTTTCTATTGGTCTTCGGCCAAAGTCAGGTTAGTCGTCGGCTGAAGTTTTGTAGTTTAGACGACGACTACGAGACTTTAGCCGACGACTCCGTAATGTTTAGCCGACGACCATTAGACTTTAGCCGATAGTTTGTCGTTGGCTAAAGTCTTACTTATTTTTTTGTGCATAATATATCACTATCTAACACTTCGACAAACCATTTACAACACACTCAAAAATTACAAAATAAAAACATGAAAAACAACAATTTTTTCTAGTTTGATAATCCAAGAAATCATATTGAAGGTTTGCTTATTGAACTTTAATATCAATTATAATTATATTATGCATATAATATATCCATTTTGATGATTATGAAAATGTTTAAGAATTAGTTTGTTTTCTTGAAGATTTCTTGGTGTATGTATAACACACACACACATACACACACACACACACACACACACACATATATATATATATATATATATATATGTATATATATATATAGGGTGAGGTTATTCTAAAAAGGGTCTTATAATAAAAAGTGTAGGAAGGATTGAGGGAGTGACATGTGTCACCTTGCCACATCATCAAGCGACATCATATGACATGTGGCACCTCCCACCCCACCCCCACCCCACCCCACCCCCCGACCCCACCCCCCATCCCCCGACCCCCACGAAAAAAAATTTTCCCGCCAAAAAAAAAAAAATTTGCCGGCCAAATTTTTTTTCCCGCCAAAAAACTTATAAGTATGATGTACCATTTTTTTTGTGCATCATACTTATAAGTTTTGGTGCATCACACTAATAAGTTTTACTGCATCAAAGTTATAAGTTTTTTTTTTTTTTTTTTTTTTTTAAAAAAAAAAAACGAAATTTATTTAATGGACCAGAAATGTGGGGGGACGAGGCCCACTACACGCCCAAAGAGAATGAGGGAGGACGAGTCCCTCTACACGCCCCAATTAACGACAATAACAGCCGAGGAGATTATTTAAACCTAACATATGGAAAATTATTTTTATCGAGCCTAATCAAGCCATGAATCTTCCCGGGCAGATCAGACGGGCTATAAAGCTGAAAATTTCTGAACTTATATCCTTCATTAGCCAGGTGGTCCGCAATGGTGTTCCCTTCCCTATAAATGTGAGAGAATGAGATATCCATGACACGCCTGAATGATGCAATTTTGTGACAGATGTTTAGCACTTGCCAATTACCCTTGTTAGGCGAGTTGACTAGAGAAAGGGCAATGGCCGAGTCCATCTCAACCCAAACCTTACGAATGTTTCTGTCGTGGCAAAGGTCCAGCGCTCTCCAAATAGCAAAAAGTTCGGCACAGTTATAAGTTACTGCATCATAGTTAACAGTTAAGTGCATCAACTATGATGCAGTAACTTATAACCTTAATGCACTAAATCATAATTGTAATGCATTAACTTTATAACTGTGATACAGTAATAATAAGTTTTACTGCATCTAGAGGTGGCCAAAAACCGTAATCGAACCGAACCGTGAAACCGACCGTATAGACGGTTCTGGAACCGAATCGAACCGTGTTAGACGGTTCAACCGAACCGAACCGTGTCCATACGTTCGGTTCGCCTTAAAATGTAACCGGTGGTTCCCGCTCGAATCAGAATCAACCGTGGAACCGCGAACCGTTCAGAACCGCCGGTTCACACGGTTCCGGAACCGGGAACCGTTGAAATGGCCTGTGTTTGCGGAGCAGTTCTGCAATGAGAAGTTCATTATGAATGTCATCAGGACCAGAGTGAGGGTAGGAGTTGAGGTGCCTGTCGTATTCGGAGAGGAAGAAAAAGTGGGAGTTCAGGTGAAGAGCGATGATATTAAAATGGTTATTGAGAAGTTGATGGATGGAGGAGGAGAGGGAGAGGAGAGGAGAGAGAGAGCTCGAAAGCTCGGAGAAATGGCGAAACGTGCGTCGGAGAAAGTGAAAAAAAAAAATAGGTTCGGACGGTTCAATCGAACCGCCGGTTCGAACAGAACCGAACTGGTTCCTGGGCCTCAACCGAAACCGTAGCACTAAGTTACCGGTTCGCCCAGTTCCCATTTCCGAACCGTGGAACCGGCGATTCGGTTCCGGCTCAACCGAACCAACCGTGGCCACCTTCTAATCGCATCGCGATTATAAGTTCTTGCATCATAGTTAATCAGCTATGCATCAACTATGATGCAAGAACTTATAACCTTAATGCACTAAATCATAATTGTGATGCGGAGCTTTATAAGCGTGATGCAAGAACTTTATAAATGTGATGTACTTATAAATTTTAAGGAATTTTTTTGGGAAAAAAAAATTTTGGAAAAAAATTTTCGCGGGGGTGGGGGTGGGGGTGGGTTGGGTGGGGGTGGGGGTGACACATGTCATATGATGTGGAATGGGGGATGACACATGTCACTCCCTCAATCCTTCCTACACTTTTTATTATAAAACCCTTTTTAGAATAACCTCACCCTATATATATATAGTGATGATTATATGATCAAGTATTGTTTTTTTTGAATAATATATATATATATATATATATATATATAGAGAGAGAGAGAGAGAGAGAGAGAGAGAGAGATGATTATATGATAAAGTATTGTTTATTTGAATAATACTTATATATATGGATTTGACATCTTGAATTCGTGCTATGATGATTGTAGTCATAATTTTTGTATGTTCTTTATAAATATGAATTATGATTGTGTAATATTGTTGTTATTTTTGTTATAGGATGGATAAAAATTGGATTGGTCTACAAAAATGGGATCCAAGAGTCATAGATCACTAGGCCAAAATGGCCTCTTAGCAACAGATATAGACATTGCTGTTAATTATAGGAACGCCTATAAACGTTCCTAATACAGCGTCCCTAATATTTGGCAACGTTTATAAACGTTCCTGTATTTAATTATAGAAACGTTTATAAACGTCCCTATGTAATCTTAATAGAAACATATATAAACGTTGCAAATGTGTAATCCGGTTTAAAAAAAATACGGTACTATTCCTGTAAAATTTCAATTTCTGAACCTGTATATATATATATATATATATATATATATATATATATATATATATATTCTCAACCTGCACAATGGTGTTTTCCATCAGATCGACAAAATACATACACCTAGAACAACTACTAAAAGCAATTATAAATAGTTTAGACAAATGCATGTTTGTCCAATGAACCTACAGTGAATTAGAATCATCAAAATACCGTAGGATTTTCCAAGTGTTCAAAACACGCAGAAAAAAAGAACACTAGCATCTGTCGTGTTTTAGCAACAAAAAAAGAACACTAATCATTAAAATCACAACACCAAAAGTCTGTTGCTTGATATTTTTTATTCCTCGGAAGGTCGAAGTCTCTCCTCACTCCACACCAACCAAGTAGGCACTGGTATCTGACTTAAGGAGACCCAATCATCTCCTTGAGGGCCATCCTGCATTAACGCTTTTTGGTCAAACACTTCCTCGATGTAGACCTTCCTCTCATTCTTCTTTACCTTTCTACCATGAACTACACCACCACCATCAATAACACCAGATGCTACAACCTTACCCATATTGTTGAGTAGCTCAACTTGCTCAGACTGTACCCTATTCGTTGACTCCACTCTACTAATACTTGCACTGGCCTGTTTATCTTTCACCTGCACACGACCCTTTTGAACACCAGTAAAAGAAGTAGACCCTTTCTCTGGGCTAGAAGTGTCGACGGGGGTATCACCTCCTCCCTGTTTCTTCAACCAATCCATTAACATCTGTGAACAAGAACAAAAACGACCATTATATATTAAAGCTTGCATCTAAAGTGGACAAAGGCAGACACACATGATTATCAAAACTTACATCGAATTTATTATTCACCAACCCCACTTGACCTTGAACTGCAAGATCGTACTAACCAACGTACCAACGACCCCTTCAATTGTGTTCGGTCTTTCCTCACTTATGGTATCTTTTTTAAGAGCCGATTTTGTGATTGCCGCCATCTCTGCCCGCTTCTTTGACACACGGATGAGTACCCACGAATCCCATCTTTCGTGCACGTCCAAACACTTCTTCCAAAGGCTGGTGAAACTAGACCACTAAAACTTTCTCCATTTTCAATGCACTTCTGTTTAGCTTGTGCTACTTTATCCTGCACTTTCAAATTTCGGAATTGGTTCTAGCAAACAAACCAAACTAGACCATGGTTGTTACGTCGGTCGACTAGTCGCGACTAGTCGGCGACTAGTCGACTGGACTTGGCGACTTGCTGTTTGTAGGTTAGTCGGGCGACTGGGAGCGACTGGATCGACTAAGTCGGCTGAGTCGACTAGTCGGTCCGACTCGGTCGACCGGGTCGCGACTGATTGACCCGACCCATTTTTTTTAAAAAAAAAAAAGCAATCCATACGCGTCTGACTCGTTGACCCAACACCTAATTACACAAATCGCGACCAAATTCAAACCTTAATTTCCTAACACGAGCAACGACGAGCAATCCAGACGACTACGTATATATATACATACAATATACACAGTCACACACACACTGTCTTCAGTTCTTCTCTTCTTACTTATTCTTCTTCAGTTCTTCTTCTCTTCTTTCGTTTCTTATATATGCATACACACAGTATATATATAGTTAATAGTTTATATTTTATACAATATAATTTATATATACACTAAATACACTCATATAGTAGTTAATATGTTTTAATGTATATAATATATATTTATTTGTATCTAATATATATTTATTTATAATTATGTAGTTAGTTAATTTTTTTTCAGTAGTCACAATTTTTTTCAGTAGTCACAGACTCACAGTAGAGTCACAGACTCACTGGACTAGACTCGACTTACCGACGTAACAACCATGAACTAGACTAAGTTCAAATAAGTGCATCGTTATGCACATTACTAAGATAGTAAGAAAGAGAGTGCCCTTACATATGCCTCGACTTCACTGGGATGAACAGTCCCGTCCTTACATTGGTGTCCCAATATCCACATGTCCGTAGTATTGTCGGGTACAACTTTGACCTCTGAATTGTCCTACAAGAATGGTTTATCATATTAAAAACAGAGTATGCTAGAAAATTTTAAGTTTTAGATTACCAAAATTACTTACTAGTTTATATGCCTTGGTATTGTACGATTGTCGCCCAAGTGTATGACGGATAGTTGATTTAGAGCAACTTTGTGCATTCTTTTTACACTTAGCAATCGTCTCAGCTTTACGCTCATTGTCAATAAACTCTTCCCAAACAATTTTATTCATCCCATCTGGAACTTTCAACTGGGCAAAGATCCCATTCTTCCGGAGTGAGATCGAGTTCAGTTCGCTTTCTTCGTCTTCTCCGTTCTCCTCATCCACTCTTCTGCACTTCTCCAATTGTTCTTCGACTTCTCCATTTCGATGCAGATCTCTTGTTCGTCACTTTTTCCGAGGTTTATTTTTAATGTAGTAATTCCTTAAGTCGACTTATATCTCCTGAAGCATTTTGGAAATTTGATTTCTATAGTAGAGCGAACATGTTCGACCTCGAATTCATATTCCCCCTATATAACCAAGTTAGACGTTTATGTTAAATGTTAATAAACATAAGTACAATATACCATCACTAGTAGTAAAAGCATACAAATGAAACTAATGCGAGAATTAAGAAAAATACCATCAAAGCAGTCCAAACATCATCTTTATACTTTTGCGGCACGATTCTCCAGTTTGCATGGTTAATAGGGATATGCCTTCTTATGAGCTCCCCCGCCTGAGTCATAAATTTGGAAGCATTGGGTCCTGTGGGCAAACCAAAGAATGTTTAGTTTAACTAAAGTCTTTGAGTCTTTGAAGAAGAGGTAGCCCCATCTTGCCAAGTTGTACTCTTTCGAACATAACTTGTGCTTTGCTGCTGTGCCATTGTCCTGCACTAGATGAAATAAAGTATTAGTACCAGATAAAAATGCTTAATAGTTAAAAATAGTAGGCAATCACACATGACTAATAGTACGTAAGGACCACTAAGCAAAGCAACAATGCATCATGAGCCAAAAATCACATTTTACAACACTAGTAACAAACTAATTAAGGTCCAAAGTAGAAGCACAACTGGTACCAGTTTAATCCCATTGCAAAAAGGCTAAACTAAGGTTCAAACATAATTACAACAGAAGCAAACATTCTTAACGCTTGCAGTTTTAGCAGTCTTTCAAATGTGGTTCATCATCAAATATCGATGAAATTCTTCGAATTTAGGCATCAATATGTCATCGGCTTGTACAGGTGAGACGCTTCTTTGAGTGCATTACAAATGACCACTCAGATCCTTTAAATCATCGAATAGAACACTTGATGGGCATCAAAGTCAAGTATGGCAGGTTCATCAAGGTAATTATTTGATCGCCTGAAATTGTTCAAGTTAACCAATACAAGGTTGCCATCAGAACTGAATTTACACCCACGACTTCTGCTCTCTACCTTCACCCAGTCGCAATAAAACACCACCTCTTTAAAGTCAGTGTAGTCAACTCCAAGATCTGTTTCACCACGCCATACCACTTTGTCACATCATCAACGGGATTCTTATCTTTACGACTTGCCCTATATGTTGTAGTTGCTTCCATGCAAACACCGCTGTCTTGTGTAACACGGTTTAGCTCATGGGACTTGGGTACAAAGGTAAAACCATTGACCCTGTACTTGTTAAATTCTTTGGCTCTAACCGGCCCTTTTACGTAACGCCATAATTTGGAGTCCATTTTGTGCTCTTTCTCCAACTGGAAGCATTAAAGTTCTCGTAAGTGTCAATGCAAATAACAAAAAAGTAAATTGAGTAACTTTTGCTATAACTTTATTCGCTATATATGATCATAGTACCTTTTTGTACAACCAGGTTATGAATTCCGTTTGCCGCTCTACTTCAAAGAATTGCTCTGAGATAGTTCATCGCAGTATTCACTGCAAACCAGTTACATATATTAGAACTGAAATAGAAGAACAAATTACTACAGTTAATTCGAACATATAACAAAAACTCACGCATAGTAGCCTGCGAGACCCTCAACTTCACGGCAAAAGAGTACCAATCTGGTTATTTGTATCAACTGTACAGCAGTCAGAGTCACGAACTTATCTCCATACCCTGCAGGGCCTTCACACCGTACTTAATCGCATCTAAGAACGCTTCTCGTAGCTTTATGATTCCCATCCTTTGAGTTTGCCACGTGTTCCATTGCATAGACCACTCCTTCAGCTACAAGTTGGGATTCTTTGATATTACCTTCCACGAAACGGTTGTTGCTCGGAATGTTCTTAAAACTCTTCATCGCCCTACATAACAAATAAGTGAAATAAATGAGTGAAGTAACTACAGATCATCAAAGTAACTATAACACATTACAAATCAAGGAAAAATCATTGAATCATATTACCATTAACAATATCTGTACTAGTATTTTCAGGAAATAAAGCGAACAATTTTAAGACCCAATGCATTGTTCAAGATAACATTATTTACAGTAGAAAAACAAGAATGGATGAAACTACATATTTCTAACGAAGTATGAAGTATTACCTTTCAAAAGGGTACATCCATCGGTATCTAATCGTCGACAAGTTAAAGCTTCATCAGCGAGATGCACCACCAAATGGATGCTGATAACGAAGAAAGAAGGTGGAAAATACGCTTCAAGGACACACATGGCCTCAGCGACCATGAATTTGGCCTGTTGTACTTCAGTTTTAATCAGAACCTTCGAGCACAAGATTCTAAAAAATAAACTAATCTGTTGAAAAGCCCTGCGAAGGTCTGGGTAGCGTGGGAAAGCATGTTGAATTAGCACCGGCAACAAATCCTCCATAAGGACATGATAGTCATGCGACTTCAAACAATGTAGACCAGGAGGTTCAATCGTAACATTGTTTCCAAGATTTGAACAAAAGCCAGTAGGAAACTTGATGCTTTTTAATATCTGAAGAAAGTTTTTTCTCTCTTCTGGGGTCAAAACATAAGGAGCACGAGGATGTACCTTTTTCTTTGTATCAGGATCTGTAATGGTCCACTGATCTTTTTGAATATCCAGAGCCCTCATATCTTCCCGTGCATTGACACTATCTTTTGATTTCTTCTTTATGTTCGTAATAAAGATCTAGTAGATGTTCCATAAAATTCTTCTCACAGTGCATTACATCGAGACAGTGACGATAAGGATTATAAGCCCACGTTGAAATATCAAACAATTTCGACCTTTTATAAAAAGCTTTAGTTGTTGAATCAGGTTCATCCTCATAAACTTCATAAAAATTACGTTTTCTCTTCTTCCCATCTCTGGTAAGCTTACCAGGAAGATAATGGAGACCGCTGGTCTTTATCAGAACTTCCTTTCCACTTAATCTAGCTGGTGCCAAATTAGTCTCTACCGTTTTGCACCTAAGTGTTTGTCTTTCCCGAAAGGATGAGTCGACTTCAAAATCTTCGGAAATTTCGTACACGATCTTTCTTGAATGATGTAACCAATTACTTTCGCCTCATCACCACATCCGTGACATGCTTTGTAACCGTGAACCGAACAACCCGAAACATTACCATATGCGTAAATCATGTATACCCCACATTAGGATTGCCCTCAACTTAAATGACTCTTTCTTATGCATATCTACCACGTCAACTCCTTTCCACAGCTTTATTCAAGTCATCTATCAATGGTTGAAGAAAAACAGATGTCTTGACACAGTTGCTTAGGTCCCGTATTAGAAGCGACATGATCTCGAAACTCGCTTCATACATAGTGATGGCAAGCAGATTGTATGGGACCAAGATGACTGGCCAACAACTATAACTTGCGCTCTGGATGCCGCGAGGATTGAAACCATCAGTAGAAATGCCAAGCCACACATTCCTCGACTCCTTTGCAAACTCAGGCCATTTTAGTTTCATGTTCTGCCATTGTGGAGAGTCTATTGGGTGCCGCATATACTCAATGTAAACTTCGCTCGATCATGCCATGTAAAGTCTTCAAAGAATCCACGGCAGTTGTAAAATTTTGAAGTCTCTCAGGAAGTGGGAAATGTCGGAGAACTAATGCAGGCTCTTTTGTTGGTACTTGAACTCCATCTTTCTCTTCTTTGAATTTGAACCTAGATATGAAGGAAACAAGATTGGGAGTTTACTCAAGTCTTGAATCAAAGTAAATACCATAAAGAACAGAGAAAATAAATAAGAAGTAGATATTCAAAAAGATTAAGATGTTTAAAGAAGCGAAATTGTACTGGATGCTCCACAACTCGGACATTCTACCTCATCCTTAAGATCTTTGTAGAACAACACACAAGTGGTTAACGCATGCATGAATGTTCTCCGCCTTCATTCCCATATCCTTCAACATCTCCTTCATTACCGGGTATTTTGTAGGAATTTGTTACCCTCAGGAACCATTTTCTTAGTAATCCCAAAAGGTATGTAACACTATTTCTGACACCGGCGAACCTTTTCTTTACATGATGCAATTCTACAATGACAAAGGGTTGTCGCGCCATTCTCACATGTAGGATAAATTTTCTTCTCGCTAATTTTTTGTACTTCTCGTGTTTCTTTCCTAGGTTAGGCTCCTGAATAAAGGGATTCTCTGAATCATCTATATTGACATCCTCATTTAACCCTTCATATACCCCAAATGCTTTGTCTACAAACTCATTTAACCTACAACCATCATCTCCATGGATCTCTTCTACGATTTCCTTCTCTAAGGTTTCTTCTTCTACAACTGTATGTTCTATATTTTCCTGAGTTACATATGCTGATCTCTGCATATGTGTCGACGTCTCTCCATGTAGTGACCAAATAACATAAGTACTAAGTATTCCATTTACTAGTAAATCATGTCTTACCAGGGCAAAACTCAATGATTTCCTATTACGACAACGACGACAAGGACAGATACAGAAAGGCGTGTCCCTAAGTCTGTTATTGTATGCAAACTTAATAAAATTATCTACTCCTGTTCTATACCCAAAGTCTGTTACTGTATGCAAACTTAATAAAATTATCTACTCCTGTTCTATACCCAGGACTAGACCTATCTTCAATAACCATCCAACCTTTGTCACATAGTTCGGACATTCTACAACCAGACAAACAAACCACACAACAGAAAAAAGGTTAGAACCTTACCACAACACCTACCAATATTCATGCATTCACATCCATAGCTATATATATATACTTATATAACTCTAGCTAGCCAGCCACTAACTCAAGAACAAGCAAGTTCCCAGTGCAATAGTACATAGAAAAACAGCAATCTCACGAGTCTGTCCTGGTTTATTATTACATATATACTTTGGTTTCGTAAAGGTCCAAATTTGCAGCAAAATTGGCTACAACCCAATTAATAAAAATAATCTATGAACAGAAATTAGGCTGACAGTACAAAATCTCGTATGAAAATAAAATTCATGAACAAAATCGATTTCTAGGTTAAGATAACTTGTGGAAAAAATTAAGAATTAACACCATATATTTATCATCATCACTAGATAGGGTTTATACCTCCGACACTGACCTTGATTCTTCAAATTTCAGAGATAAAATTGAGCGCAACCCTTCCACTTAAGCACTGATTCTTCTGATGTTTGCGAATTCGGTTTTAGGGTTTTGAATATGATGGATTCTTTCACTAGTTGAAGTGTTGATTCACAGAATTTCACCTGAAAATTCCATGAATCGTCAAGTTATGTGGGTTTGTACGGGTGTTGTCAAAAAAAAAAGAGAGAGAGTGAGAAAAAAGATGGGGGCACGGGTGTTGTCAAAAAAAAGAGAGAGAGTGAGAAAAAGAGGGGATACGGGTATATAATGGGGAGTCCGAATTATTAAAATGTTAATAGAAATTATAGGAATGTTTTTAGTTTTTATAGTAACGTTTATGGTTAGTAACGTTTATAAACGTTACTATGGCAAAAAATGAAGTGTTGCTAAATTCCTGATCTGGTGTAGTGGATGGAATGAGATGGTTTATTCGATTTGTGAAGGAGCATGATAGTGATAGTATAATTCATTACTGTCCATGCAATAAATGTAAATATCGCAGCGATATGTACCATTTTACACTTGATGTTGTATGGGAGCACTTGAAAAAGAATGGATTTTGGGATGAATACACATGTTGGATTTACCATGGTGAAAGATGAAATTCAATTATTTCCCATGATCACGTACAGTACATTAGTAGCACATCTAATGACCCCACAAGAAGGTTGATTGATGACGTGTTTGGTTATTATGAGATGGACGTACCGACTGAAGGTCAAGAATACCATATAGCTGATTAACCAGTCATCCGAATGCCTACATTGATACCCGTTAACACTGTTTCTGTTGACGGATACAACAAGCTAGTCCAGCTCCAACATACTCTTCTTTACCGTGGGTGTCACATGACGGTTCTTGATAGTGTCATAGAGACTATGACAGTCAAGGTGGAGAACAAAACCTCAATTAAAGCGGTGGATTATTATTTGAAACTTAGAGGGAAAATGCTCCCAGAAGGTCATCATCTTCCTAGTAATCACAGTAAAATGAGATGTATCCTAAAAGGTCTTGGGCTATCGTACATCAAGTTCCACATATGCATATATGACTGTGCTTTATTTTGGGGAAATCCTAATGAAGACCTAAAGAGATGTCCGGTATGTGACACTTGGAGGTATAAGTTCACTCCTTCTGGTAAAGAGAAAGCTATAAAGGTTCTTTGGTATTTCCCTTTGAATGATAGATTGGAGAGGCTTTTCATGTCTCCTCACACAGCCAAGGCGATGAGATGGCATGTCGAGCCTCGCGTCACTGACGAGGATACTATGACTGTAATACCCCCAAAACCGTATGGGAATATTACACGCCGTAGACCCTTTCCACAAGGATCTACCAGGCTAAACATCCATAAACAACCAAATGCTTGTCCGGCCAGGGTCAAACAATATAATAATACAGACCGTTATGGTCACTTACACGTGAATACACAGACCGATGAGGTCACACAACCCAATAAACAAAACTGACTTAAATGACATTACCCACACAGGGGTCGAAATAAGACTGAAATCAACTCTGACTACACAACAAAAATCAGAACAACTCTCGACTCATGATTAGTATCGCAGCTCATCATCCTCTTGTACCAATCATGTGATCGCCCCGACTGCATGTACTGACGCAAAACAGACATCCACCCCCCGATTACTCGGGGGTTAGTAAAACTCCACTGTTTTACTAGTGCAAGTATCAAATCATACGAAATGTAACAAGCAATTAATAATCGTGAATCAAATATAATAATAAAGTAACAAATATTCCCGAGAGGTTTTCACAAGGGAAGATAAGCTATGAAGCTTTCGAAAATAAGATTATCATCTCGGGAATTTTTAGAATTTCAAAACCTTAAGACCTCAAGTCCTGATTCACGAAATCTTTCGAAAAACTTAAGGGCCTTCACTCAAATCTTGTTTCATAATTCAACAGTTTACAATATGGGAAACATTTACTCAAGCTTAGGACTCGGTCCAACATTCATTTTCATAAAACTTTTCCTTTAAAAACTTTGATTTGAAAAGTATCATGCTCATGACACCGTGATCCGCTGTCACGTATCTCCGTAGGTTCAACAACCCGCACGGACTACATCACGCACAATTAACCAAACATAATCAATTCCGACACCGTGATCCACTGTCACGTGTCTCCGTAGGTTCAACAACCCACACGGACTATTAACCAGACATAACCAATTCCGACACCGTGATCTACTGTCACGTGTCTCCGTAGGCGTAACAACCCGCACGGACTATATCAATCACAACAATCACACACACAGTCCTGACACCGTAGTCCACTGCCACGTGTCACCGTAAGCCCTGTCGAGCTCACCCGGTTGGACGCACTGTGTCCGAAACTCATGGTCCACTGCCATGCGTTATCGTAGGCCTCGTCAGACCAGCACGATTGGACCTCAGTACCTCACTAAGTTCTGAGCCCGTAGTCCACTACCACGAATCCTCGTAGGTCCCGTCGAACCAACACGAGTGAACTTAGCGGTCACACACATATTCGCATTCACATTCACATTACATACAACAATGAGCACAATTAATCAATCACATTGATCACCACAAAATCGTACATTGCACGCACATAACACAACCTCAACACTCGCAACAACAATCATCAATCAACGACACTTAATCAACATAACACACATTCGGTACACAATACATTGCACAACCACATGTACAACCATCTCATTTGTACATCGCAATCCTGCACAAATGGCACAACGCCTAATACGTATACCAATATAACACTATTATCACAAAGCCTTCAAATTGCGGAAAACACAACCAACTCAAACGTAACATATTTACGAAGGCAAGCAAAATCATCATAAATCTCATACATGATTACTAGTCGCAAGATACAAGTCGTATAATAAGATACTTGCCTCGATATCGGCACGCAAGTATTCCAACGAACGCGGTTCAACCGGAAGGCTTCGAAACGCCCGATGCTATCGAAAAGAAATACGACAACGAACGGAAGGGTTCAACTCAGTTTCTTCGCATGAAACTCGACCCTAACAACATATAATCAATTAATCATCGATCATACGAGGAAGAATAATCGTAGAACGCCCGAAAACCCCTCTATAACATTTTATCGGACACCTTCAAGGCGTCGATCAAAAACTCGACCAAAATAACGAATCGATACGATCCAACCATGGAATAACAAGGGAAATGATATAATACATCTAAATAATCATCAATCCATCACAATCCTAAGTTAAATCGGATTAAACGGACGAAATCGAACAAAATACCCAAAATCCCCAAAATTAGATTATCAAGAAATCTAACCTTGATTCGGAGGAGGTTATGGGATGATTGATTGATGTTAGAAACTCAAGAACTTCGTGGATTGATATTAAAACAACATCTAATCACGTACTCCAAGCCCCAGCCGCGGAAGGAAATGAGAGGGATGAGAAAAATGGGTGTAAACCCGTCTGCTCGAACATATATATACTCCCCAGCATCCTGCCGACCACTTACGGCCGTAACCGGCAGACCTTACGGCCGTAACCGGCATTCTTCAAAATCCGCCCAGCGCATGCCGGTCGCTTACGGCCGTAACCGACAAGGCCTTACGGCCGTAACTCGGGACTTACGGCCGTACCCGGCAGGTCCTTACGGCCGTAACCGACATTCGTCCGAACACGCTCGCACCAGACGGCCAGAATCGACAATTTCTTACAGAATCGCATTCGTCCAGCCATGACTGCCGAGCACGTACGGCCGTAACCGGCACCTTACGGCCGTAACTCGGCCAGGCCAGGCCCTGCTCCGGCCGTGACTCTGTTGTGGCCACTCCGACGGCCCGGATGACCCCAAAACCCGAACCTGAATATAAAACGAAGGTACGGTTACGACGTACTCGCAAAGATGAATCAAAGCACTAAGAGAACATACGATTCTGACCACCCGAAGGCTCGAAATTCGACAAGGGAAGTAATTACCCAAAACTTTGGGAAATTACGAAAACGGCCCAAAACGTCCGAAAATTACGATACGTGATCGAATAACCATACCGAAGTTCACAACACGTCAAAAAAAGTTAAACGGACTTACGGGAAACTCGAAACAGTAATTTCGAACGAGATTCACAAGAATCGAACTCGAGTGCGGAAAAGTCGTCAAAAAGCACGGAACTCAACAAAACGACACCGAAATGAACTCGGATGACAAAAATTGCAGAATTAAATATTCTCAGAATGCCGAAACGGTCAAAAGCGAGTCGTCGAAATGGACCTCCGCCAAAAAATGAAAATTACTAGAAATCCGAAATTGCGGATATTATATTCTACCCTCCTTAAAAGAAGTTTCGCCCCGAAACTTAAAATAAGTAGGGAGGAGCAATATCCCGACAGGAAAACTCAACGAGATACACAAGAAATGCGTAACTTTCGCCCATTGGCGAAACGTTACAAACAACGCGAAAGAATATCCAGCGTGAAAACACGCCCCACGATGACCCTAACAACGCCACCGGCAATGATTCAAAACAATAACGATCAATTAACGATGCATCACGTACCGCATTGCATGCACACATTTAATCAAGGAAACGTACGCGGCAACAAGTCGCACCTGACCGAACGGCTATGCGATAGAAACAAATAGAGTATCACGATAGAAATCATTCCGATTCTTATCAATAAGAAAATGTCCGACTTCAAAACACAAACAATTCAAGATAACGGAAAACGAGAATACCGTATATTACATTCTATCCTATTAAAATTAAGTTTCGTCCCGAAACTTAAAATAAAACATCATGATAGAATACAAACAAAACCAAAAAGTTCACGCAACAAATATCAATCTCTACACGAATTACAGCACAAAGTACGATACACAACTACATCACTAGACACCACCAGCCCCTCCCCGAGTAGGAATGAAAACCCGATTCCCGAACATCTTGGCAACGGTCTCACAATGCACCGCTTGGTGCCCCAGTTGGCCGCACTTAAAACAATTAACCAATGGCGAACGACAATTCTGTCTCGCATGGCCTACACGACTGCAGTTAAAGCAGGTCTTCACACCGATCGTCTTACTCGCCTCTGGAGTAAGGTTCTTAGACTGGTCAACCGAACGAGGAGTGCTCCCAGAAGGAAACTGCGAAGCAACAGGCTCACGGATCTCACTCCTCTGGCCTCTTGAAAAAATTCTCGAGGTCTTCTGTCTCTTACTCTCTGAACCAGATTCCGTCACAGAAACGGCCATCTCAATGGCTAAAGCTCGGTCCTGGTATTCCTTCAGGGTGGTATACATGAGCAGAGCCATACTCTCACGGATATGGGGTTTCATGCGCATATTAAAGTATCGGACCTTGTCCGCTTCACTTCTCACTTGATCACGAACATAAGCCAGCTGTCGATTAAAATCGACTATCGCCTGGGATATCGACACATCCTGGGGCGTAGCCGAGAAAAACTCAACGATCCTGCGTTCACGAACAGGCAACGGGCAATACTCTGCCTCCATGGCGGTCTTAAACTCAGCCCAAGTAGGTGTACGATCTGCACTCAAGCAAGTACTGAGCAATGGGTACCCTCTTTTCATCCGGACAAGCTACAACATCAAATGTTCTGTCCAACTGGAAGAGCCAGCTTTCCCAACCTAACGAGTCAGACGAACCCACAAAACGGGGCGGCTGCATCCTCATCACATCTCGTAACCACTTACTAGCCCCGTTATACCCATCTGGATTCTCATTCCGATGTCCGGCCTGATTCATCTGCACTAACTGATCAACCACCTGACGAAGGATGGTGGCGGCGCCAACGTCAACATTAACGCTAGTCGAATGTCCCTGATTTGTACTGAGCTGATTGGTACTCGGCAAGGAGGGAGTCGCCCTCTCACGCTCCTGATCACGACCACGACTACGACTACGTCCTCGGCCACGACCTCTCGGCATACTGAACGGACGACCAAACAGAATAACGCAACCAAACAAATGTCACAACGTCAACATAGGACGATAATAGCAGCACGATAAAGCATCAACTCCAAATCATCACACAAGTGCACGAACTAACACTATAATTTAAGAACTTCATTCAAAAATAATTTACACATTCACATCAACAGAGGTGTTTGGATTTTACCAAATCAAACACAGTCAAAACCACACACGTAATGTAGGGATCAAACACTAGCAGCAAAAATAAACATTTCCGGGTATTATTCAAATGATAAAATTTTAAAATTCTCAAGTTTGAAAAATTTGGTGAAATGAAATTTTTGAAAACACTTTGTTTAATACCTCGGTCATTGAAGTGGGGAGCGATACCTAACAACATATCCCGCCACTTGGGCATACAACCCAGATTTTCTGACGAGAATAATAATATAGCAACTCACTGCACGACTTAACCTCAATGCATAACACATAACGTTTTAATTTACGGAAGCCAAAGTTGTTTTGCAAAACAGAAATTTTCCAAAATCCTTTAGTTTATAACCAAAACGACGGTAATATTCTACAATGTCCGAAGTATTTCAAAACACATTTTTCAAATACCATCTGATTATGTCATTTGAAAATACACGGCCCATTTGTCAAAATTTAACAAATTTTAAAAAAAAATCATATAAACCGTGGTTTGACTGCACCACCAAAATATTTTCCAAAAATCGATTTCTACAAAAATTCTCAAATTGTAAAGTCCTTAAGAAAATATTCTCAAACTTACCCATAGCGGACAAAAATTACAACATTCCAAAAACAGTCGAATTTAAAACCACATACTCAAATGGCAACTAGGGTCGCCAATTCAATCAAATGCATCTCGTGGTAGAAAGTTTAAATACACAACAAAATCATTCATCGGAGTTTCTCACAAACTCTACCGTCGATATCTTTTCGAAACCCATCAAGGTTTACAACTTTCACAACATACCACCCCACCCGGTGGTTCAAAGATAAAACAATAACGTGCCCAGTTCTATACACATACTATGTGTCACAAGTATTAAACACAACTATATTACACAATACTGTGTAAATAAAATTATGCACCGCAATTAACTCACTAAGGTAAAATCGAGATACACAGGTATTACGCATAAAGGAGGAGACTTACATCCACAGATCGCACGGAGGTGACAGTCGCCCATGATACTAATCTCGTCCGAAAACATAACCGACATGTTGTGACTACGCACAACTCAATTTGTCACTGACAACTCGAACGACAAGACAACACATTACTCGACAAATCACGACTTGACTCAACCCGACAGCCTAGGTTTCCGCAACCTAAGCTCCGATACCATAAATGTAACACCCCCAAAACCGTATGGGAATATTACACGCCGTAGACCCTTTCCACAAGGATCTACCAGGCTAAACATCCATAAACAACCAAATACTTGCCCGGCCAGGGTCAAACAATATAATAATACAGACCGTTATGGTCACTTACACGTGAATCCACAGACCGATGAGGTCGCACAACCCAATAAACAAAACTGACTTAAATGACATTACCCACACAGGGGTCGAAATACAATACAGTGGAAGACTGAAATCAACTCTGACTACACAACAAAAATCAGAACAACTCTCGACTCATGATTAGTATCGCAGCTCATCATCCTCTTGTACCAATCATGTGACTGCTCCTCTGAATCTGCATGTACCTGGACGCAAAACAGACATCCACCCCCCGATTACTCGGGGGTTAGTAAAACTCCACTGTTTTACTAGTGTAAGTATCAAATCATACGAAATGTAACAAGCAATTAATAATCGTGAATCAAATATAATAATAAAGTAAGAAATATTCCCGAGAGGTTTTCACAAGGGAAGATAAGCTATGAAGCTTTCGAAAATAAGATTATCATCTCGGGAATTTTTAGAATTTCAAAACCTTAAGACCTCAAGTCCTGATTCACGAAATCTTTCGAAAAACTTAAGGGCCTTCACTCAAATCTTGTTTCATAACTCAACAGTTTACAATATGGGAAACATTTACTCAAGCTTAGGACTCGGTCCAACATTCATTTTCATAAAACTTTTCCTTTAAAAACTTTGATTTGAAAAGTATCATGCTCATGACACCGTGATCCACTGTCACGTATCTCCGTAGGTTCAACAACCCGCACGGACTACATCACGCACAACTAACCAAACATAATCAATTCCGACACCGTGATCCACTTTCACGTGTCTCCGTAGGTTCAACAACCCACACGGACTATTAACCAGACATAACCAATTCCGACACTGTGATCCACTGTCACGTGTCTCCGTAGGCGTAACAACCCGCACGGACTATATCAATCACAACAATCACACACACAGTCCTGACACCGTAGTCCACTGCCATGTGTCACCGTAAGCCCCGTCGAGCTCACCCGGTTGGACGCACTGTGTCCGAAACTCATGGTCCACTGCCATGCATTATCATAGGCCTCGTCAGACCAGCACGATTGGACCTCAGTACCTCACTAAGTTCTGACCCCGTAGTCCACTGCCACGAATCCTCGTAGCTCCCGTCGAACCAACACGAGTGAACTTAGCGGTCACACACATATTCGCATTCACATTCACATTACATACAACAAAGAGCACAATTAATCAATCACATTGATCACCACAAAATCGTACATTGCACGCACATAACACAACCTCAACACTCGCAACAACAATCATCAATCAACGCCACTTAACCAACATAACACATATTCGGTACACAATATATTGCACAACCACGTGTACAACCATCTCATATGTACATCGCAATCCTGCACAAATGGTACAACGCCTAATACGTATACCAATATAACACTATTATCACAAAGCCTTCAAATTGCGGAAAACACAACCAACTCAAACGGAACATATTTACAAAGGCAAGCAAAATCATCATAAATCTCATACATGATTACTAGTCGCAGGATACAAGTTGTATAATAAGATACTTGCCTCGATATCGGCACGCAAGTATTCCAACGAACGCGGTTCAACCGTAAGGCTTCGAAACGCCCGATGCTATCGAAAAGAAAGACGACAACGAATGGAAGGATTCAACTCGGTTTCTTCGCATGAAACTCGACCCTAACAACATATAATCAATAAATCATCGATCATACGAGGAAGAATAATCGTAGAACGCCCGAAAACCCCTCTATGACATTTTACCGGACACCTTCAAGGCGTCGATCAAGAACTCGACCAAAATAACGAATCGATACGATCCAACCATGGAATAACAAGGAAAATGATATAATACATCAAAATAATCATCAATCCATCACAATCCTAAGTTAAATCGGATTAAACGGACGAAATCGAACAAAATACCCAAAATCCCCAAAATTAGATTATCAAGAAATCTAACCTTGATTCGGTAGATCGGAGGAGGTTATGGGATGATTTATTGATGTTAGAAACACGAGAACTTCGTGGATTGATATATAAACAACATCTAATCACGTACTCCAAGCCCCAGCCGCGGAAGGAAATGAGAGGGATGAGAAAAATGGGTGTAAACCCGTCTGCTCGAATATATATATACTCCCCAGCATCCTGTCGACCACTTACGGCCGTAACCGGCAGACCTTACGGCCGTAACCGGCATTCATCAAAATCCTACCAGCGCATGCCGATCGCTTACGGCCGTAACCGACAAGGCCTTACGGCCGTAACTCGGGACTTACGGCCGTACCCGGCAGGTCCTTACGGCCGTAACCGGCATTCGTCCGAACACTTCCTGGCACCCGTACGGCCGTAACTGATAGCCCTTACGGCCGTAACCGGCATTTGTCCAGCCATGACTTGCGTGCCGATATCGAGGCAAGTATCTTATTATACGACTTGTATCTTGCGACTAGTAATCATGTATGAGATTTATGATGATTTTGCTTGCCTTCGTAAATATGTTCCGTTTGAGTTGGTTGTGTTTTCCGCAATTTGAAGGCTTTGTGATAATAGTGTTATATTGGTATACGTATTAGGCGTTGTGCCATTTGTGCAGGATTGCGATGTACATATGAGATGGTTGTACACGTGGTTGTGCAATGTATTGTGTACCGAATGTGTGTTATGTTGGTTAAGTGTTGTTGATTGATGATTGTTGTTGTGAGTGTTGAGGTTGTGTTATGTGCGTGCAATGTACGATTTTGTGGTGATCAATGTGATTGATTAATTGTGCTCATTGTTGTATGTAATGCGAATGTGAATGCGAATATGTGTGTGACCGCTAAGTTCACTCGTGTTGGTTCGACGGGACCTACGAGGATTCGTGGCAGTGGACTACGGGGTCAGAACTTAGTGAGGTACTGAGGTCCAATCGTGCTGGTCTGACGAGGCCTACGATAACGCATGGCAGTAGACCATGAGTTTCGGACACAGTGCGTCCAACCGGGTGAGCTCGACGGGGTTACGGTGACACGTGGCAGTGGATCACGGTGTCGGAATTGGTTATGTCTGGTTAATAGTCCGTGTGGGTTGTTGAACCTACGGAGACACGTGACAGTGGATCACGGTGTTGGAATTGATTATGTTTGGTTAATTGTGCGTGATGTAGTCTGTGCGGGTTTTTGAACCTACGGAGATACGTGACAGTGGATCACGGTGTCATGAGCATGATACTTTTCAAATCAAAGTTTTTAAAGGAAAAGTTTTATGAAAATGAATGTTGGACCGAGTCCTAAGCTTGAGTAAATGTTTCCCGTATTGTAAACTGTTGAGTTATGAAACAAGATTTGAGTGAAGGCCCTTAAGTTTTTCGAAAGATTTCGTGAATCAGGACTTGAGGTCTTAAGGTTTTGAAATTCTAAAAATTCCTGAGATGATAATCTTATTTTCGAAAGCTTCATAGCTTATCTTCCCTTGTGAAAACCTCTCGGGAATATTTCTTACTTTATTATTATATTTGATTCACGATTATTAATTGCTTGTTACATTTCGTATGATTTGATACTTACACTAGTAAAACAGTGGAGTTTTACTAACCCCCGAGTAATCGGGGGGTGGATGTCTGTTTTGCGTCCAGGTACATGCAGATTCAGGGGAGCAGTCACAGGATTGGCACAAGAGGATGACGAGCTGCGATACTAATCATGAGTCGAGAGTTGTTCTGATTTTTGTTGTGTAGTCAGAGTTGATTTCAGTCTTCCGTTGTATTGTATTTCGACCCCTGTGTGGGTAATGTCGTTTAAGTCAGTTTTGTTTATTGGGTTGTGTGACCTCATCGGTCTGTGTATTCACGTGTAAGTGACCATAACGGTCTGTATTATTATATTGTTTGACCCTGGCCGGGCAAGCATTTGGTTGTTTATGGATGTTTAGCCTGGTAGATCCTTGTGGAAAGAGTCTACGGCGTGTAATATTCCCATACGATTTTGGGGGTGTTACAATGACACACCCTTCTGATGGAGAGGCTTGTAAACATATAGATAGGGAGTTTCCAGAGTTTACATCAGATGTCCGAAATGTAAGACTGGGACTTGCATCTGATGGATTCAACCCTCTTAGCAACATGAGTCTTTCGTATAGTATATGGTTGGTGGTAATGGTTCCTTACAACCTTCCTCCATGGATGTGCATGAAGAAGGAGTATAATATGTTGACTCTCTTAGTACCTGGCCCTGGGTATCCAGGAAAGTGCATTGATGTTTATTTTAGACCTTTGATAGTGGAGCTGAAGTTGTTATTGTAACACCCCAAGATATTCGGAGTATGTTACAGCGCCGTGGACCCCTACATGGGACCCACCAGGCTACAACAAGCGGGTACCCCTCGACTAACCATCTCGGTTAGCGAGGATACACAATCAAATAATACATCATGTGAAAAATACACCCGAAACAACCGACGAAATGAGCAACCATCGACAATGTAGCAATTTAAAATAATACAACACGGGGTTTGAATTGAAAAGCCTAAGTACTCGCGAGTAGAGTCTATCATTTTATAAATATAGAAAACAACCAAATCGAAGTGGACAAAAGAAATAAGTAAACCCAAGTGCACATGTCAACGACCACCCGACTGAATCCTCGTCTGTCCCGGCCGCTCGTCCGGATGATCATAACCTGAAATCCATAACAAGAATTTCCCCAAAGCGGGTCCCCCAAAGGGGTTAGCAATTACGCTAGTACAAGTAATCAAGGCAAACCAATCGCTTACACATTTCATAGTACATGCACCAATATCATTTCGAAAACCAAAACCAGACATGTCTTTTCCGGAAATAAACAGTCAAACAATTTGCCGTGGGAACAGGGCTATACCATTGATCCCGCTCCATGATCCCTAAGGATCCTCCCGAGCTGGCCATATTATAAAACAAATCATGCACACGCATCGCCTTGGGAACAGGGCTATACCATTGATCCCGCTCCGTGATCCCTAAGGACCCTCCCGAGCTGGCTAGCGAAACAAACTCGTGAATCCAGGGCTATACCATTGGATTCCCTCCGTGATCCCGTCGGACCCTCCCGAGGTGAGCAATCACACACAATATACATTACCATTTCACGTTAAGCATAAAGGTTTCCAAAAATACTTGCCTTGAATAATTGACGACGCAACGAACGGAAAGGATAATCACCGACGAATACTAGGAATCAACGGAACCGAACCTAACGATTCGAAGAACACAATTACTACCAACTCTAGACGAATACAGAAATGGAATACACCCGAAAACCCGCCTACGATTCATGTATATTCGCACAAAAATGACAACGAGGGCGGACCACAACCAAACCCTCTCGATTTCGCAAAACTATGAAAATATACCATGAATCCATAGGGAAACTAAGAATACCAACAAGATTAATCATATTCATTATGACTCCATCAACAAAACGGAACGGATCGGAAGAAAATCCCAAAACCCCCAATTTATCGAAAAGTAGGGTTCTAAGAGATTTACCTTGGATTGATGATGAAGAACACGAATAGGTGTTGTTAATCTACTTCAAAAACTCAAGGTAGAGGATGCCTGAAATAATCGAAGGGAAGAATCGCTCGGAATTCGCCTGGAGGGGTTCTGCGTCGCGGGGAGAGAAGAAATGAAGATGATGTGTTTATCTGGGTCAACTCCCTGGTTTATATAGCCAGGGAGTGTTAGCGAGCGCTAATCCTCAAGGTTACCGTGCGCTAACGGGGTAAAATTACAGGCCAAAATAGTTAGCGTACAGTCCAGTAGCCAGATTTCTGGCCGTTAGCGTGCGCTACTCGAAACGTAGCGTGCGCTAACAACCACACGGTAGCGCGCGCTATCGACCAATAGCGTGCGCTACCTGGACATCAGCCGAGTCCAGAAACTAACTGCCCAAAACTCACCTGACCCGTTAGCGTGCGCTACCATACGAGCATAGCGTGCGCTAACTGGCACCTGACCGAGTTCAGTAGTAAACTGTCCAGTACTGGACACTCACGCTAGTGCACGCTACCGGGTATCATCAGCGTGCGCTAGTCTCCCGACCTTAGCATGCGCTAGTCTGCGTAGCGTATGCTAATACGCCAATCCAGAGGGCTGGAAAAAATAGCACTGCCACTCCCAGGGCTTGCTCCCTAGCGCGCGCTACGAATCAGTCGTAGCGTGCGCTACTAAGGGGCCCCTAGCGCGCGCTATGTAGAAAAAAATAGCGTGCGCTAGGTACGAAGTATGAACGGTCCAAAACACCGGAATGCGAACGAGACATTAAACGGAACATCACAAGACGCATCGAAACATAGAATGGATACACGGCAACCCCGAAACAGCGGTTCCGTATAACAATAACGAGAATTCAGATCAAGAGATGACGGAAAAGATACACTGTAAGATACACGAGGGTCACTACGACCGAGAAATACATCAAAAATAAAAATACAAGGGAAAGAAAAATGCGGATATTACATTCTACCCCTCTAAAAACAAGTTTCGTCCCGAAACTTAAGAAACAAACAACTCAGGGTATCTGGCACGCATGCTATCCTCGGTTTCCCAAGTTGCCTCCTCGACTCCGTGTCTCGTCCACTGCACCTTGACCAAAGGGATGGTCTTATGCCTCAGTCGTTTCTCCCGATGCTCTAAAATATTCAAAGGACGCTCCTCAAAAGTAATATCCTCGGCAACATCAATCTCCCCATAGTCGATGATGTGACTAGGATCCGGGACATATTTCTTCAGCTGGGAAACATGAAAAACGCTATGAACATGACTCAGGGCCGGGGGTAACGCCAAACGGTATGCTAACCCACCGACTCGCTCGAGAATCTCGAAGGGTCCAATAAATCTCGGACTCAACTTCCCCTTCTTCCCGAAACGGAAAACTCCTCTCGTCGGCGACACCTTCAGCAAAACGTGGTCTCCCACCTTGAATTCTAAAGGTCGACGACGGACATCGGCATATGACTTCGCCGACTGACACCAACATCCGTTCTCGAATCAATTCTATCTTCCGCCTCGTCTCTAAAACGACATCCGGTTCGGTCCCGACCAAATCGGACGCCTCATTCCAACAAATCGGCGATCGACATCGTCGCCCATAAAGTGCCTCATACGGTGCCATCCGAATCGACGCGTGCCAACTATTGTTGTACGTGAATTCGATCAATGGCAAATGCTCCTCCCAGTCGCTACTCCAATCGAGGGCACAAGCACGCAACATGTCCTCGAATGTCTGGATAGTGCGTTCCGACTGTCCATCTGACTGGGGATGAAAAGAGGTACTCAAATGCAAACGGGTGCCTAACGCCTTATGCACCATCTGCCAAAAGTGCGATACAAAACGGCCATCACGATCCGAAACAATAGACTTCAGAGTACCGTGAAGTCTCACAATCTACGCGATAAACACACGAGCCAACTTCTCCGGGCCCCAAGTGTCCTTGATGCCCAGAAAATATGCCGACTTGGTCAGACGATCAACAACCACCCATACCATATTCATGCCCGACCCCGATCTCGGCAAACTCGTAACAAAATCCATCGATATATCTTCCCATTTCCATTCCGGAACGGGAAGTGACTGCAATAATCTAGCCGGTCGCTGATGCTCGATTTTGACCTGCTGACAAGTCAAACATCTCGCTACAAACTGTGCGACCTCCTCCTTCATATCATTCCACCAGAAATTCCTCCTCAGGTCCTTGTACATCTTACTCGAACCAGGATGAACGGAATAAGGTCTAGCATGGGCCTCACGCAAAATACTCTGTCGCAACTCTGGATCGTTCGGCACACAAAGCCGACTCTGGAATCTCAGAACACCATCCTCGTGATTCACAAACCCAGGAGACTTTCCCTTAAGAACGTTCTCTCGGATTTGAGTAATCATCGGATCCTCTAATTGCTTCAGCTTAATTTCATCGATCAAATACGACGAAATCTCTAAAGCACAAAGTTGCCCGACAGCTCCAGGAAACAAAACCTCAACATCTAACCCGATCAAAGCCCGCCGAAGCTCAGACTGAGGCGTAAGGACCTCAAGCGTTCGCAACGCAATCGGTTTCCGACTCAAGGCGTCGGCCACGACGTTCGCCTTACCCGGATGATAAAGGATTTCGAGGTCATAATCCTTAATCAGTTCTAACCACCTCCTCTGCCTCATATTCAACTCCCGCTGAGTAAATATGTATTTCAGGCTCTTATGATCGGTAAAAATCTAACATGTAGAGCCGAAAAGATAGTGACGCCAGATCTTGAGTGCGAACACAACTGCCGCTAACTCCAAATCATGAGTAGGGTAGTTCATCTCATACGGCCTCAACTGTCTCGATGCATAAGAAATGGTCTTGCCGTGCTGCATCAATACGCACCCAAGACCCTGACCCGAAGCATCGCTATAAACGGCGAATCCCTCGTTGCCACATGGCAACGCCAAAACCGGAGCTGAAGTCAAATGCTTCTTCAGTTCCTCAAAACTCGACTGTCTCTCGTCATCCCAGACGAACTTCTCGGATTTCTGGAGCAACTGTGTAAGTGGCCGAGCTAGTTTTGAGAAACCCTCGACGAACCTCCGATAGTGGCCAGCCAAACCCAAGAAACTACGGACCTCCTTCACATTTGTGGGCGGTGCCCAATCCAACACTGCCTCAATTTTCTGTGGATCCACACGAACTCCCTCGGCTGAAATCACGTGACCCAAAAACATCACTTCCTTGAGCCAGAACTCGCATTTCGAGAACTTCGCATAGAGTTGCTCGGTCCTCAAAATGTCTAACACTATCCGCAAATGATGGGCATGCTCTTCCTCATTCCTCGAATAGATAAGAATATCGTCAATGAAGACGACGACACACTTATCCAAATACTCGATAAAGACTTTGTTCATCAACTGCATGAACACCGCCGGCGCATTAGTTAGCCCGAAAGGCATAACTACGAACTCATAGTGTCCGTATCTCGTCCGAAAAGCTGTTTTCGGCACGTCGGACTCCTTCACCCGAAGCTGATAGTACCCCGACTTCAAATCAATCTTCGAGAATACCGCAGCTCCCTGCAACTGATCGAACAAGTCATCAATTCTCGGCAAAGGATATTTGTTCTTGATGGTCACCTTGTTTAGTTCGCGATAGTCGATACACAAACGTAGTGAACCATCCTTCTTCCACACAAACAGGACTGGTGCGCCCGAAGGCGAGGCACTCGGTCGAACATACCCCGACTCAAGAAGCTCACTCAACTGCTTCTTCAACTCTGCCATCTCTGAAGGTGCCATGCGATACGGCGCCTTCGAAATCGGAGCCGCGCCCGGCTCTAACTCTATAGCAAACTCAACCTCACGATCCGGTGGCAATCTCGGTAACTCGTCAGGAAATACATCAGGAAACTCATTAACAACTAGAATCAATGATAGCTCGACTCCACCATCCTCCGCCTTCAAGGCATAGCACCAATAACCAGTACACCCCTTTCGCAGGAGACTCATCGCCTTCAAGGCATTAATGACGAATTTCTGATTTCCCCTCCTTCGCCCCGCGAAGGAGTGCTCGGTGCCATCCTCGGCTAACATGGTGATGATCCTCGTGCGGTAGTTCATGATTGCGCCATGCCGCTCGAGCCAATCATCCCCGAGAATCAAATCCTCACCCTCAATATTAACGACAATAAAATTAGAGAGCCAAGCTCTCTCACAAATAAACACAGAGCAGTCTCGGACCTCTCGATCACCAACAATTCTATCACCGCTAGGAAGTTTAACGATGAAAGACTCACAAGGTGACAAACAGTCGAGACTCAAATGGCATACACACTCTAGAGAAATGAATGAATGCGTAGCCCCCGAATCGAAAAGCACACTGACAGGATGGAAATGAATATGAAGTACACTCGCCGCCACAATGGATCTTCATCGGCCCTCCTCATCTCATAGATACGCGGCTGAGCAGAGCCGACACTGGAAGCTCCACCTCTAGCGGGCTGACCCCGACCCCTACCTCGGCCGGCACTCGGTGGAGGCGGCGGGGCAAATGAGCCCTGGTTCACACTCGGCTCCATTGGTGCTGGGTGAGAAGAACGGGCACCGCGAAGCTGTCTGAGCTGATCACAAAAAGAAGTCGTGTGGCCCGACTGACCACAAGTATGACAATTTAAAGGCGGACGAGGACAGTCCCGGTTCTTATGACCCGAAAAGCCGCAGTTAAAGCATGTGGGCTCACGAGCGGGGGTTTCCGGAGGCACCCCGAAAGCTCCCAGAGAAATGAGCCGAACCGCCCGTAGAAATATTCGCAGCTCGAGATTTCTGCTGGCCTCCACTCTTGGGACCAGAAAAGTTTCCGACCGACTTCTGCTTCTTGCTCTCACGAGCCAAATCACTCGCCGTCACTGACATATCATAAGCGAGGGCCCTACTCTGATAATCCTTCAAGGTAGTGCAGACGAGCCCAGACATATAGTCCCGAATGGGCAGCTTCATCCTCCTGGAAAAATGGAAAATTTTGTCGCTCTCAGCGACAACTTGGGTCTTCACATAACCCAACTCCTTGTTAAAATCGGCAATAGCTTGGGATACGGAAATATCCCGTGGTTGAGCATCAAAGAAAGCATGCACTCGAGCCTGTCTGACCGGCCACGGACAATATTCGGTCTCTATAAATTCTTGGAATTCGGTCCACGAAGCAACATGATCCTTGGGACCAATGGCCTCCCACCAATCTGTAGCATCTCCCGTGAGAAAGTATTGAGCAATAGGGACCTTACGGTCCTCGGGGCAGTTGGTAGCAGTGAAGACTTTGGATATCTTCTTGATCCACCCCTCCCAGCCGATCGGGTCCGAAGCTCCCGAAAACCGAGGAGGATGCATCTTGATGACATCCTGAAGCCAGTGATCCGCTCCGCCCCGATTAGCATGGGCCCGATCGGGGTCCTGGACCACCTGAGCTATAGCCGCCATTTGGTTAACCATTTGGTGCATAAGAACCGCAATACCAAGATCGGCGCACTCCTGAGAAGAAGCATGACTATGACGGTCGCCGGTACTGCCGGCTCCTGAAGAGTGCGACGTGGCCGCCCCATCGGCTGCCCCACGTCCTCGACTGCGTCCACGGCCACGACCACGACCACGTCCCCTTCCAGCATCCATGCTGGTGATAAGAGGTGGCAAAAGCAACTCGATGATAAGTAAAAGAGGGAGAATAATCACAGTCCAGGAAACGGAATACAGTACGAGAAAGTAAAGAATCGAGTAAGGAAACTTACGAACACTGGAAGTACTGAGATGCCGGCAGTGGTGTGACAATGTGCGAAACAAAACACGACTAGACCCAAATAACCGACAAGCCTAGGTATCCATGAACCTAGAGCTCCGATACCATTTTCTGTAACACCCCAAGATATTCGGAGTATGTTACAGCGCCGTGGACCCCTACATGGGACCCACCAGGCTACAACAAGCGGGTACCCCTCGACTAACCATCTCGGTTAGCGAGGATACACAATCAAATAATACATCATGTGAAAAATACACCCGAAACAACCGACGAAATGAGCAACCATCGACAATGTAGCAATTTAAAATAATACAACACGGGGTTTGAATTGAAAAGCCTAAGTACTCGCGAGTACAGTCTATCAGTTTATAAATATAGAAAACAACCAAATCGAAGTGGACAAAAGAAATAAGTAAACCCAAGTGCACATGTCAACGACCCTGACCAGAATCCTCGTCTCGTCCCTGGGCCGCTCGTCCGGATGATCATAACCTGAAATCCATAACAAGAATTTCCCCAAAACGGGTCCCCCAAAGGGGTTAGCAATTACGCTAGTACAAGTAATCAAGGCAAACCAATCGCTTACACATTTCATAGTACATGCACCAATATCATTTCGAAAACCAAAACCAGACATGTCTTTTCCGGAAATAAACAGTCAAACAATTTGCCGTGGGAACAGGGCTATACCATTGATCCCACTCCGTGATCCCTAAGGACCCTCCCGAGCTGGCCATATTATAAAACAAATCATGCACACGCATCGCCTTGGGAACAGGGCTATACCATTGATCCCGCTCCGTGATCCCTAAGGACCCTCCCGAGCTGGCTAGCGAAACAGACTCGTGAATCCAGGGCTATACCATTGGATTCCCTCCGTGATCCCGTCGGACCCTCCCGAGGTGAGCAATCACACACAATATACATTACCATTTCACGTTAAGCATAAAGGTTTCCAAAAATACTTGCCTTGAATAATTGACGACGCAACGAACGGAAAGGATAATCACCGACGAATACTAGGAATCAACGGAACCGAACCTAACGATTCGAAGAACACAATTACTACCAACTCTAGACGAATACGGAAATGGAATACACCCGAAAACCCGCCTACGATTCATGTATATTCGCACAAAAATGACAACGAGGGCGGACCACAACCAAACCCTCTCGATTTCGCAAAACTATGAAAATATACCATGAATCCATAGGGAAACTAAGAATACCAACAAGATTAATCATATTCATTATGAATCCATCAACAAAACGGAACGGATCGGAAGAAAATCCCAAAACCCCCAATTTATCGAAAAGTAGGGTTCTAAGAGATTTACCTTGGATTGATGATGAAGAACACGAATAGGTGTTGTTAATCTACTTCAAAAACTCAAGGTAGAGGATGCCTGAAATAATCGAAGGGAAGAATCGCTCGGAATTTGCCTGGAGGGGTTCTGCATCGCGGGGAGAGAAGAAATGAAGATGATGTGTTTATCTGGGTCAACTCCCTGGTTTATATAGCCAGGGAGTGTTAGCGCGCGCTAATCCTCAAGGTTAGCATGCGCTAACGGGGTAAAATTACAGGAGACTTTCCCTTAAGAACGTTCTCTCGGATTTGAGTAATCATCGGATCCTCTAATTGCTTCAGCTTAATTTCATCGATCAAATACGACGAAATCTCTAAAGCACAAAGTTGCCCGACAGCTCCAGGAAACAAAACCTCAACATCTAACCCGATCAAAGCCCGCCGAAGCTCAGACTGAGGCGTAAGGACCTCAAGCGTTCGCAACGCAATCGGTTTCCGACTCAAGGCGTCGGCCACGACGTTCGCCTTACCCGGATGATAAAGGATTTCGAGGTCATAATCCTTAATCAGTTCTAACCACCTCCTCTGCCTCATATTCAACTCCCGCTGAGTAAATATGTATTTCAGGCTCTTATGATCGGTAAAAATCTAACATGTAGAGCCGAAAAGATAGTGACGCCAGATCTTGAGTGCGAACACAACTGCCGCTAACTCCAAATCATGAGTAGGGTAGTTCATCTCATACGGCCTCAACTGTCTCGATGCATAAGAAATGGTCTTGCCGTGCTGCATCAATACGCACCCAAGACCCTGACCCGAAGCATCGCTATAAACGGCGAATCCCTCGTTGCCACATGGCAACGCCAAAACCGGAGCTGAAGTCAAATGCTTCTTCAGTTCCTCAAAACTCGACTGTCTCTCGTCATCCCAGACGAACTTCTCGGATTTCTGGAGCAACTGTGTAAGTGGCCGAGCTAGTTTTGAGAAACCCTCGACGAACCTCCGATAGTGGCCAGCCAAACCCAAGAAACTACGGACCTCCTTCACATTTGTGGGCGGTGCCCAATCCAACACTGCCTCAATTTTCTGTGGATCCACACGAACTCCTCTACTGAAATCACGTGACCCAAAAACATCACTTCCTTGAGCGAACTCGCATTTCGAGAACTTCGCATAGAGTTGCTCGGTCCTCAAAATGTCTAACACTATCCGCAAATGATGGGCATGCTCTTCCTCATTCCTCGAATAGATAAGAATATCGTCAATGAAGACGACGACACACTTATCCAAATACTCGATAAAGACTTTGTTCATCAATCGCATGAACACCGCCGCGCATTAGTTAGCCCGAAGGCATAACTACGAACTCATAGTGTCCGTATCTCGTCCGAAAAGTCTGTTTCGGCACGTCGGACTCCTTCACCCGGCGATAGTACTGACTTCAAATCAATCTTCGAGAATACCGCAGCTCCACCGCCTCGATCGAACAAGTCATCAATTCTCGGCAAAGGATATTTGTTCTTGATGGTCACCTTGTTTAGTTCGCGATAGTCGATACACAAACGTAGTGAACCATCCTTCTTCCACACAAACAGATCGTGCGCCCAAGGCGAGGCACTCGGTCGAACATACCCCGACTCAAGAAGCTCACTCAATCGCTTCTTCAACTCGCCATCTCTCGAAGGTGCCATGCGATACGGCGCCTTGAAATCGAGCGCGCCGGCTCTAACTCTATAGCAAACTCAACCTCACGATCCGGTGGCAATCTCGGTAACTCGTCAGGAAATACATCAGGAAACTCATTAACAACTAGAATCAATGATAGCTCGACTCCACCATCCTCCGCCTTCAAGGCATAGCACCAATAACCAGTACACCCCTTTCGCAGGAGACTCATCGCCTTCAAGGCATTAATGACGAATTTCTGATTTCCCCTCCTTCGCCCCGCGAAGGAGTGCTCGGTGCCATCCTCGGCTAACATGGTGATGATCCTCGTGCGGTAGTTCATGATTGCGCCATGCCGCTCGAGCCAATCATCCCCGAGAATCAAATCCTCACCCTCAATATTAACGACAATAAAATTAGAGAGCCAAGCTCTCTCACAAATAAACACAGAGCAGTCTCGGACCTCTCGATCACCAACAATTCTATCACCGCTAGGAAGTTTAACGATGAAAGACTCACAAGGTGACAAACAGTCGAGACTCAAATGGCATACACACTCTAGAGAAATGAATGAATGCGTAGCCCCCGAATCGAAAAGCACACTGACAGGATGGAAATGAATATGAACGGTACCTGTCGCCACAGTAGCTGCTGGATCATCGGCCCTCCTCATCTCATAGATACGCGGCTGAGCAGAGCCGACACTGGAAGCTCCACCCCTAGCGGGCTGACCCCGACCCCTACCTCGGCCGGCACTCGGTGGAGGCGGCGGGGCAAATGAGCCCTGGTTCACACTCGGCTCCATTGGTGCTGGGTGAGAAGAACGGGCACCGCGAAGCTGTCTGAGCTGATCACAAAAAGAAGTCGTGTGGCCCGACTGACCACAAGTATGACAATTTAAAGGCGGACGAGGACAGTCCCGGTTCTTATGACCCGAAAAGCCGCAGTTAAAGCATGTGGGCTCACGAGCGGGGGTTTCCGGAGGCACCCCGAAAGCTCCCAGAGAAATGAGCCGAACCGCCCGTAGAAATATTCGCAGCTCGAGATTTCTGCTGGCCTCCACTCTTGGGACCAGAAAAGTTTCCGACCGACTTCGCTTCTTGCTCTCACGAGCCAAATCACTCGCCGTCCGACATATCATAAGCGAGGGCCCTACTCGATAATCCTTCAAGGTAGTGCGAGGCAGCCTGACATATAGTCCCGAATGGGCAGCTTCATCCTCCTGGAAAAATGGAAAATTTTGTCGCTCTCAGCGACAACTTGGGTCTTCACATAACCCAACTCCTTGTTAAAATCGGCAATAGCTTGGGATACGGAAATATCCCGTGGTTGAGCATCAAAGAAAGCATGCAATCGAGCCTGTCTGACCGGCCACGGACAATATTCGGTCTCTATAAATTCTTGGAATTCGGTCCACGAAGCAACATGATCCTTGGGACCAATGGCCTCCCACCAATCTGTAGCATCTCCCGTGAGAAAGTATTGAGCAATAGGGACCTTACGGTCCTCGGGGCAGTTGGTAGCAGTGAAGACTTTGGATATCTTCTTGATCCACCCCTCCCAGCCGATCGGGTCCGAAGCTCCCGAAAACCGAGGAGGATGCATCTTGATGACATCCTGAAGCCAGTGATCCGCTCCGCCCCGATTAGCATGGGCCCGATCGGGGTCCTGGACCACCTGAGCTATAGCCGCCATTTGGTTAACCATTTGGTGCATAAGAACCGCAATACCAAGATCGGCGCACTCCTGAGAAGAAGCATGACTATGACGGTCGCCGGTACTGCCGGCTCCTGAAGAGTGCGACGTGGCCGCCCCATCGGCTGCCCCACGTCCTCGACTGCGTCCACGGCCACGACCACGACCACGTCCCCTTCCAGCATCCATGCTGGTGATAAGAGGTGGCAAAAGCAACTCGATGATAAGTAAAAGAGGGAGAATAATCACAGTCCAGGAAACGGAATACAGTACGAGAAAGTAAAGAATCGAGTAAGGAAACTTACGAACACTGGAAATCTTGAGATGCAGCGGTGGTGTGACAATGTGCGAAACAAAACACGACTAGACCCAAATAACCGACAAGCCTAGGTATCCATGAACCTAGAGCTCCGATACCATTTTCTGTAACACCCCAAGATATTCGGAGTATGTTACAGCGCCGTGGACCCCTACATGGGACCCACCAGGCTACAACAAGCGGGTACCCCTCGACTAACCATCTCGGTTAGCGAGGATACACAATCAAATAATACATCATGTGAAAAATACACCCGAAACAACCGACGAAATGAGCAACCATCGACAATGTAGCAATTTAAAATAATACAACACGGGGTTTGAATTGAAAAGCCTAAGTACTCGCGAGTACAGTCTATCAGTTTATAAATATAGAAAACAACCAAATCGAAGTGGACAAAAGAAATAAGTAAACCCAAGTGCACATGTCAACGACCCTGACCAGAATCCTCGTCTTGTCCCTGGGCCGCTCGTCCGGATGATCATAACCTGAAATCCATAACAAGAATTTCCCCAAAACGGGTCCCCCAAAGGGGTTAGCAATTACGCTAGTACAAGTAATCAAGGCAAACCAATCGCTTACACATTTCATAGTACATGCACCAATATCATTTCGAAAACCAAAATCAGACATGTCTTTTCCGGAAATAAACAGTCAAACAATTTGCCGTGGGAACAGGGCTATACCATTGATCCCACTCCGTGATCCCTAAGGACCCTCCCGAGCTGGCCATATTATAAAACAAATCATGCACACGCATCGCCTTGGGAACAGGGCTATACCATTGATCCCGCTCCGTGATCCCTAAGGACCCTCCCGAGCTGGCTAGCGAAACAGACTCGTGAATCCAGGGCTATACCATTGGATTCCCTCCGTGATCCCGTCGGACCCTCCCGAGGTGAGCAATCACACACAATATACATTACCATTTCACGTTAAGCATAAAGGTTTCCAAAAATACTTGCCTTGAATAATTGACGACGCAACGAACGGAAAGGATAATCACCGACGAATACTAGGAATCAACGGAACCGAACCTAACGATTCGAAGAACACAATTACTACCAACTCTAGACGAATACGGAAATGGAATACACCCGAAAACCCGCCTACGATTCATGTATATTCGCACAAAAATGACAACGAGGGCGGACCACAACCAAACCCTCTCGATTTCGCAAAACTATGAAAATATACCATGAATCCATAGGGAAACTAAGAATACCAACAAGATTAATCATATTCATTATGAATCCATCAACAAAACGGAACGGATCGGAAGAAAATCCCAAAACCCCCAATTTATCGAAAAGTAGGGTTCTAAGAGATTTACCTTGGATTGATGATGAAGAACACGAATAGGTGTTGTTAATCTACTTCAAAAACTCAAGGTAGAGGATGCCTGAAATAATCGAAGGGAAGAATCGCTCGGAATTTGCCTGGAGGGGTTCTGCATCGCGGGGAGAGAAGAAATGAAGATGATGTGTTTATCTGGGTCAACTCCCTGGTTTATATAGCCAGGGAGTGTTAGCGCGCGCTAATCCTCAAGGTTAGCATGCGCTAACGGGGTAAAATTACAGGCCGAAATAGTTAGCGTCCAGTCCAGTAGCCAGATTTCTGGCCGTTAGCGTGCGCTACTCGAAACGTAGCGTGCGCTAACAACCACACGGTAGCGCGCGCTATCGACCAATAGCGTGCTCTACCTGGACATCAGCCGAGTCCAGAAACTAACTGCCCAAAACTCACCTTACCCATTAGCGTGCGCTACCATACGAGCGTAGCGTGCGCTAACTGGCACCTGACCGAGTTCAGTAGTAAACTGTCCAATACTGGACACTCACGCTAGCGCACGCTACCGGGTATCATCAGCCTGCGCTAGTCTCCCGACCTTAGCGTGCGCTAGTTTTCGTAGCGTACGCTAATACGCCAATCCAGAGGGCTGGAAAAAATAGCACTGCCACTCCCAGGGCTTGCTCCCTAGCGCGCGCTACGAATCAGTCGTAGCATGCGCTACTAAGGGGCCCCTAGCGCGCGCTATGTAGAAAAAAATAGCATGCGCTAGGTACGAAGTATGAACGGTCCAAAACACCGGAATGCGAACGAGACATTAAACGGAACATCGCAAGATGCATCGAAACATAGAATGGATACACGGCAACCCCGAAACAGCGGTTCCGTATAACAATAACGAGAATTCAGATCAAGAGATGACGGAAAAGATACACTGTAAGATACACGAGGGTCACTACGACCGAGAAATACATCAAAAATAAAAATACAAGGGAAAGAAAAATGCGGATATTATAGTTATGGGAGCAAGGTCATCCGACGTATGATAGTTACTCACATGAGATGTTCTACTTACGTGCTATGTGTATCGGTACCATTAGTGATTTTCCTGCATATGGGATGCTGTCCGGATCTGTTATTAGTAGATATAGATGATCGAGTGTGCTTGAATGAAGACTGCGCAAGGAATCATTATCGGAAGTTTATCAGAAAGCGTCACCGTATATGGCTTGAGAGTATGCATGTCTGGCGTATGGATGCTGCAACATTTGATGGGACTGAAGATGTTGGTGATCCACCACGGGAGTGGACTGGTGAGGAAATTTTGGCCGAGCTGAATGAGTATGATTATGGGCAGTTGAGCAACCATCCTAATATAGTAGCGGCAACTCCTGAAAGATCGGACAAGTATAAGTACTGGTCCCACAAAAGTAGTTACTGGGATCTACCTTTTTAGAGTAAGTTGTTGATTAGGAACTACCTAGATGTGATGCACATAGAAAAAAAATATTTGTGAAAGTATTGTCGGTACAGTGTTATGCTGGGAAGGGAAGACTAAAGACGGCCCTAAGGCACACATTGGTTTAAAAGAAATGAACATTAGAAAACATTTATGGTTGAAAGAAGGGAAGGGGAAACATAAAACGTCGAAAGCAGCTTACACCGTCACCCCTGAGCAAAAGGCTGAGATTTTTTTGTGGATGAAGGCTGCTAGGTATCCCACATGATATGCTGGAAATATAGGTAGGTGTGTTGATTTCAAAGAGAACAAGTTATCTGCACTGAAGAGCCATGATTTCCATATCCTCTTACAACGCTTGTTTCTAGTGTTTATTCCGTAATACCCGAGATTTTCGTTTCCGGTTGTTTTGAATTATTTGCCGTTTGTGTCGACTATTCTGTTCCGTTGAAAATTATTCGGAATTTCTCTTTATTATGGGCGGTATGATGGACCATGTCATGGTGTTCATCGGATACGACTTCTTGTTGTGTAGGTCGTACAGGTCGTGTATATGCATGTGTGACATGGAATATTGTACTCTGTTGTCTTTTCACCTCTTTGAGGGCGTTGTGACCCCTTGTTATTGTCCTCTCTCGAGTTGTTTATGTCCAGGGTGTTATCGGAGCCGCGTCGGGCTAGATATTGGTCCCTTAATGTAGCACAGGATCAGTCCACATGAGCAGGTGCTCGTGCGTGATGCTCGTGCACAACCAATGCACCAGACAGTATAGTCTGGCCAAGAACAGGGACGCACGAGCAAGCCACACGAGTAGGTGCTCGTGCGTGCTGTGTAACACCCCCAAAACCATCCGGGATATTACAGCGCCGTGGGTCCCGCACCAGAACCCACCAGGCTAAAAACCGTTTACAAAACCAATTCAAAAGCGCCGAAAGGCCGATGACGGTAATATTTTAAATACTCAAATATTTTCAAAAACAAAGTTCTCAAATACCGTCATAAAATACCATTAGAAAATACAAGGCGAAGTGCCAAATCTCGATAGTTCAAAATGTACGTTAAGCTACCACTTAAACGTACCGATAAAATAGTTTAGAAAAAGGTTTAACGAAATAACTCGAGTTCACAAAATGCCAAAAAGGCCCTTTTAAAATACACACACGCAGCGGATAAAGATACCGAAAAGCCATTTTGAGATATACACACGCAGCGAATAAATATAGTTCAAAATACATATTTGCAGCGGAAATAAATAACCGGAAAAGAATACTCAATTCTCCGAAAACAAGCCACAGCCAGTATCACATCGGGAAGCTCATCCCTTCACGACCGCTACTAGCTCGATCTCCGAGTACCTAAAAATAAAGCCCACGACGGGGTCAGCCACAATACTCAATAATGATACCGATCACATCATCATAAATAATTACATACCAATGTAATAATACTGTAAGAATACTACCAACGTAATCTTACCGTTATAACCTTACCAATCTATAATAATCCAATCCTTACCATAATCCACATTTCGCATCCTCGAATGACGAAATGAACTTAACAACAATTATCTGTATTGAATTTCAAAAATACCAACAATCCTCAAAACATCATCATAACTCACAAGTACGGAGTAATCCAATCTGTTTCAAATCATGTTCGTCGGATTACACAATCAAATCTCAACCTGGATAAACCAATAATACACAACATTTCTGTAGATCAACTATCACATGACAATGAATACAATTCTCGAAACATCGACGTACAGTCTGAATGCTCATACGATCAATAACAATGATCAACCAATACATCACTGAGAATATCATCGACATGATAGCTCCAATATGACCAACGAAGGATCAACGATGACTGAGAGTACCCTCAACAAGGTAAACTACAAACACGATCAACAAAGGATCAACTATAACCGAGAATACCCTCAACACGGTAGACTCCAAATGATCAACAAAAGACCAACAATAACCGAGAATACCCTCAACAAGGTAGACTCCAAATGATCAACAAAGGACCAACAATAACCGAGAATACCCTCAACAAGGTGGACTCCAAATGATCAACAAAGGACCAACAATAACCGAGAATACCCTCAACAAGGTAGACTCCAAATGATCAACAATAATGGATCTCAAGAAATAACTCTGACTGTCGAACATACCCCTCGGGCGTATGAACAACCAGTCGCAAACCGTCGAACATATCCAATCATACATGGACTATGAACGACCCAACAATATGGCTCAAAAGATGGATGTCACAGTACGCCCGATCTGGAAATGTGTCCGTGCACAAGCCACCCCGGGTATCGATCAAATACACGTGTGGTCTTGTACCTAATTAGCCTCACGAACTACGTCTCATGTGCACGGTTCAATGCGGAAATATCCATGCATAACCATCATGTGCCCGGCTAAAAATCCTACACAATAACCAATCGGCACACAGATATGACTCCAGATATGTCACGATGCAACATGACAACGAAACTCAAGAATTACATATCCAATAAGGATCAAAAGACTCACCGAAGTGAACAACAACAGACTGACAATGAAAATTCGACACGACTAATCAATATCCAAAACATCAATCCTGGGATCATCATCCCAAATGAATGACCAACACGATCTACGATCTCAATACAATAGTCCTGGGATCAACATCCCTCAACGAATAACCGATACGAAACTCATTACACGAAACCTCAACATACACAACAACTCAACATGCTAATTATCCACATAACTGAACAAATACTTAGATTACCTCGAAGCCGAAGACAACATCCTTTCCACGAACAACATCCCTGAACGAATACACAGTTATACAAATAATCTCAAATAAGGTACCATCCATTCAATACCAATAAACCTTTATCCCGATATTTATGTCATCACGATAACTATCCTCGATATCCGATATTCTATATCCTTGACCAAAGATAACTCACGTCTTCCCTGAACACAATTAAATCATATACCTTATGATTTAATACAATCAGAGCACGATATACAAACCATTATCCCGACAACTTACATTTCTAACAACATTGCTATACGAATTATAAATGAAATGAAAATGAAACCATTCATCAAATATTATAAACTGAACAAGTATAAACTTGCCTCGATACCGATACCACGAAGCCGTTACCAAAATCCATTGCCTTCGTCTACGAGCTCCTCAGCCCCGACCAAAAGCAATCTACGAACTCTTCGACTTTAACCGCAACACAACGGTCATAATCCACGATCAAAACATATCAACCTATTGCAATAACCGATTAACACACATTCGATAAAAATCAATAACCGACATAGCCAACCAAGCGACTCAATGGCTCAACAATACTCCGATCATAAACAAAACCGAACAATACAACTCAAACAAATGTAACACCCCCAAGTTATTCAGGGTATATTACAGCGCCGTGAGCCCCGCCGTGGGACCCACAAGGCTAAACATACGCGGAACTATAAACTTGACAGAGAAGGTCTACATACAATGGAAAGAAAGACGATACAAATGGTATTCAAAACCATAACCAATGAAACCATATACATCACTGCACAAATCAATACCTCGGCAACACAGTAGGAACATCAAGAAATCAAATACAATACTCGAGTATTTAAAAATCCATTCCAAGATACAACAACCGAATGGAGGAATCCAAGAAAATAACCGAGACAAAACACGGTATCACACTTGCCCATCCTCTTCATGCCGACTGTACCCACCGTCCGCTCTCCGGAACACGAAATACATGAAACGTATTTCCCCATAAAGGGTTAGCCGTCGAATAGCTAGTGCAAGTATAACAATATGAAACATAATACTCCTCGACAATAAAGTAAATGTAATCCGTCAATTCATCAATATCCGTCAATTCATCAATTTAAGACTAGTATTCGGAATGACTAAAATCTCAAGACGTATGTGAATGCCGTAGAAACGGTTCGCTCATATCATACGCCGTTACATGTAGGAATGCCGTCAAAGCGGTTCGTTCATTACATGCCAACATTATTTCATATGAATGCCGTAGAAACGGTTCGTTCATATCAACCATGGAATCGCACTGAGGCTACGAAACCCTCGAGAGGACCATAGGCCCGTCCGAGTGGCAAGAAATAATCATACCATTAATATTTCATACTTTCAAAGTCGAGAACGCATAATCATAAATGTATACTTGCCTTTGAGACATCGAGAAATCGAACGGAGGAAAGGTATGAGTTCGGTAGGTCCGAGAACGCGCTTAGGCACCTAAACGATTCGCAAGGAATATGACAATTAATTATCCATACTCAAATTACGAAGAGACTCCCGAAACTCGTCTACGATTCAAGAAAATATACGAGTGGATAACTAAAGGTTGGGAAATCGCCCAAACTCTCACAAGTCCGAAAACGGCACAATCTAACCCGTAAAATCGGAAGAAAACACTCATACGGTATAGATATATATCAAAATCTCAAGGTTCTCAAGCTTCAATCGGACAAAACGGACGAATCTACGAAAACCCCCAAAATCCAACACAAAATTCAAAGTGTTCTTGAATAATCTTTCAATAATCCGGTGAATACTCAAACATGTCCATAATCACGCATATATCACACCATACACCATGATTTAATCATCCAAAACGTCAATACCCACACAAAATCGAGAAGTCAAGATGTCGAAGAAATTACCTCTTCAATATCCAAGCTCTATGATCCAAGGAACACACGTTAGATCATTTATCCGGGCTTCCCGATCAAAAGGAGATGAAGAAAATCAAACACTCAAATGATTTGTGAAGGAAATTCCTCTCTCAAGCTCTCTCTCTCGGTTGTAGGTGAAGAAATGGGGAAGAAATGAGCTGAAATGCTCAAAAAAAACAATTATAGGGGTTGACTACCCTGCCGGACACGGCCCGTGCCGATCGGCACGGTCGTGGCGCGCAACTGGCCGACAGGGACTCGACCGTGTCCTGCTTGACACGTTCGCGGCGCGGAGGGCCTGCCGATAGTGACCCGTCCGACAGCGACTCGGCATGACTCGACCGTGTCCTGGAACACGGTCGGGCGTCTGGGCAGTCGGTTCTGGCTTATCCGGAAGAGTTCGACTCGGCCGTGCCAGACGACACGGTCGGATCCTGTGGCAGAAACTTCGGCATTTCCGGACGAGTACGGCACGGGCTGTGTCGGACTACACGGCCGAGTTCGGTCGGCAGTGATCGGCCACTAACTAAGAAATGAGCGGGGGAGCTAAAACGACCATAACTCTCTCGTCCGGACTCCGATTGACTCACCGTTTGAACCATTGGAAAGCTAACTCGATGATCTATAATATTGCAAAGATTCAGAATTTTTGGAGTTTCCAAGAATTTATGGTGATTTAACAAAGTCGAACTCATACGTGGAAAAGTCGCTAAAGAACACGGAATTCAACAGAACGATACCGAAACGAACTCGGATGACAAAAAGTGTAGAATTAATCATTCTCAGGATGACGAAAAGGTCCCAAGCAAGTCGTCAAAATAGACTTCCGCCAAAAATAGAAAATTTCCGGGGATCAAAATTACGGGTATTACATTCTACCCTCCTTAAAAGAAGTTTCGTCCCGAAACTTAAAACAGGTAGGGAGAAGAAATGTTTCGCCAGGAAAAACTCAACGAGATGCACAAGAACCGAAACTTACGCCCAAACGGCGAATCATCAATATAGAACACCACAATACATTACCCGAAGGCAAGCCAAACCAATGCCGAAAAAGATACGAATTCACAATGCCCAAAGGCTCCAACGGAAATACCGATACATCACAATGGCCTGAAAGCCGAATGACCCCAAAGTCAGAATCATCACAATACTGAGATCTCAAAGGAGCAAACCTCGATCGGCTGACATACCCTCGGCGTATGAACAACCAGTCGCAAATCGTCGGACATATCCAATACAACATGGACTACGAACGATCAATCAATAAAGCTCAAGAGGGACATCACAGTACGCTCGATCCGGAAATGTGTCCGTGCACATGTCCACCCCGTATATGGAATCCAGAATATACGTGTGACAATGTACCTAATAAGCCTCAAGAACTACGTCTCGTGTGCACGGTCCAATGCGGAAACATCCACGCATGACCATCGTGTGCCCGGCTAAAAATTCTACACATAACCAATCGGCACGCAGACGTGATTCCAGATATGCCACGATACAACATGACAACGAAACTCAAGGGATAAAACATCCAATACGGATCATACGACTCACCAAGTGAACGATGACACACGAATAATGAAAGATCGACACGACCAACGATATTCAAAACAACCATCCTGGGATTAGAATTCCCTAAGGACCGATTAACACGGCAATAATCACAACATCACAATTCGGGAAATCCTCAGCTCTCAACGATCACAAAATTACCGAGTTCACAAGAATAATAGTGTGCTGCCTTGAGTCGGCCAACACGACAATAATAATTCAACGGATGGGAACTATCCTCGACAGTCCCAATTCAATGCTTCGATTACCGTAGAATGGCCAATCGATAACAACGATACAACGAATGAGAATATTTTTGACAACGGATGGGAATTATCTTCGATAATCCCAATTCAATACCTCGATTACCTTAGAACGGTCAATCGATAATCAATGATACGATAGAATAGATGTCCCGGTGTCTTAAACCGACCACCGAAACGGAGATGACAAAAGGATATATCAAACATCCCCAATCGGTTAACGCAACATCATAGTAACAGTTCCAATTCGACAACAAAGATTCAACGATGTCTCAGAATGACATTAATCGCAAATAATAATAATCGATACATCGATACCGCGAACCGGCTATCGACAACAACTTTACCAACAAGTATCGTAATGCCTTGAACCGGCCATTTACAAACAACAGTAACATTTGGCATAATTTGCCGACGGGCGTCGTGTCAACCAATCCCTTGATATCAATACAATCATAAAGAGGCCAAGTCTCGAAATGATACACACAATCGTACGCCTACACGATAACATTAGTCTCATTGATTAGTACGAGTATAAAACTTGTCTCGATATCAGTACAACGTACTGTTACCAATTCAGTTGATTTCGTCTTACGAGTTGCTCAGTCCCGACCAAGTTAATCTACGAACCCTTCAACCTTAACCGCAACACAACAGTCATAATCTATGATCAAACATCATATCTTATTGTAAAATGAAGGATTGATAATTAACCGGTTCGATGACGACCAATATCAATACCACCAAACCACGAACTCAATCGTTTCACCATATCTCGACTAATCACAGTCTGAACAATCCAACTCAGACACTTACAAATCCTGTCCACAATACGAGTCGAAATATGATGATCATATCAAAGAACCAATTCGGACCAATAATAAGGGTCTAAATGTTCCAAACTCAATTCTTAAATACGAATTGACAAGGTTCCCTTCTCGAAAATCCTTCGTTAAAATTTACTTATAACCGTCATCAATTCGAATCATCCGACTGGTTCAAAACAATATATAATCATATTAAAAAGGTTATCAAACAATTCAATCATTCGATTTGAATATTTGCTCCATACGTATGGGCTTCCAAATTCAGAGATGAATAATGGTCTCATCAAGCTCATAATCACATTCGTATTTCCTATACGAATATTATTTCCAGCACATAGTTTAGCTCTAGATATGAATATTCCATATTCATATTCAAAACATCAACACTTCTTAAAAAAAAATTTCATCACCTCGGATAATTCAAGAGTTCTGCAAGAACATGAAATATCCGAAATCACGCTCGAACAACATATCCGAGGTATATATCTCCATGTTACCATTTTCTTCATCATGTCATTCATACAATCTCAAGAATCACAACAAAACCCTTATCGTCATATGAAGAAGATCTCAATAATCATATCAACATCCGAAATCTCTTATTACAATTCCAATAATTCTCGTATAACATTATCACATGATACCATAATTGTAACACCCTGCATCCTCCTGAATATTACACGCCGTAAACCCTTCTCACAAGGATTTACCAGGCTAAGCACAATTTCCACGTCATTCCAAAAATGCCAAAAGACCGATGACGGTAATATTTTTCAAATACTAAAAAAAATCATTTTCCAAATACCGTCAAAATGATCAAGGTTAAAATGCCAAAACTCGCTTTAGGGAATCGGTTTTACAAAATAAAATTTCATTGGCAAAATACCAAAATCCATTTCAAAAATACTCACGCAATGGATAAAAGTACACCCAATTTATGCATTTTCATTGAAATAAGACGAACATCAAAATACACGATTCCCAACATACTCCCTCCCAAGTAGTAATCCAAAAAGAAAAAATGAGCCACTATCAAAGGGATATGAGGATTACCTTGTATGGACGAACCACGAAGAAAGAATAATTGAACTCCATTCCAAGAATAATTAAATCATCATAGTCATCATATGGCCTCAAGAACATCAAGATCTCTATGATTCCATAATCATAATCAACATATTCAAAGCATATCATTATCTTCCTTCAACATAAACCTCATAGAATATGGATAACACAAGAAATCACTTCAAGAATCAACAATAGTTCCATAACCAAGCTCTAATTCCATGATTCCAAGCTCACAATCATGTTAAAAGTGTTTAGAACACTCTTAAAAGTGAAGAGGGACGAGTTTTGGAGAGAAATATCTCAAAGGATCGTGAGATAAATGAAAATCAACACTTCAATATATAAATTGCACTCTCATTACGTACGTAAGTGTCCTTTCTTAACGTACGTAACCCAATATCCATAACGTGCGTAACCATCTCACTGTCTCATTCCGTGCAGTCCATTACGTACGTAACCCATACCATATAACGTACGTAATATACCAGTTGACTTGCTACAGTACAATGGTTGTGTTACGTACGTAACACGTCATGTATAACGTACGTAACACGTACGTTGACTCACCTGTCAACATCCTCCGCCGAAAGTTGCCGAAACAGGGTCCCACCTGCCGACCAGGACTCGGTTCTGTCCGATGCCTTCGTTACGTACGTAATACCTTAGCCTTAACGTACGTAACCATGCCAATCTTACGTACGTAATCTCACCTTATTAACGTACGTAATAATTCCATACTTAGCCAATTTCAACAATTCCTGTCCAAAGTCATGACATACCAAATACGAGCATACGGCAAAATCAATACATATACTCAATTCAATAACATTTTCAAACGTTCACAACGTCCTCGAGCATAATTAACCATCCACGATATCCAATATATAAACGAAAAAAATATATCCGAAAAATCGGGGTATTACACTCTTCCCGCTTAAAATAAGTTTCGTCCTCGAAACTTACAATCACTGCATAAACAAAGATTTCAACAAAATCCAAAATCACCAAGATAACCAAGAATTATCGAATAATCCGAACAACATACTTACAGTCGGTGAAGTCGAAGATCTCCGTGATACTAGCATGCGACTCCTAAACAAAGTCTCAACATAATACCGTTACACACCAATATCGTAATTAGCAATTTAACAAAATCTCAAGAAAGAGTTCACGTCCGTGATCACACCACGATTCTTCCTACTTTCACCAACATTCAAGGGCACATACTGCGTAAGTATAATCCAAATCGCACATTCTCGAAGTGACCAATTCCCAAGAATACCAAGCTATAAACGAAACGATTAAGAAAAATACAAGAAGAGTGAGAGGACTTACAAGTACCGGCCGCACCGTGATGATGGCAGAGTAGTGATATCAGGCAAATGCCGACTCAATCGACCCAAAAGACCGACAACCTAGGTATCCATAAACCTAAGCTCCGATACCATATTCTCGTAACACCCCAAGTTATTCGGGGTATATTACAAGCCGTGAGCCCCGCCGTGGGACCCACAAGGCTAAACATACGCGAACTATAAACTTGACCGAGAAGGTCTACATACAATGGAAAGAAAGACGATACAAATGGTATTCAAAACCATAACCAATGAAACCATATACATCACCGCACAAATCAATACCTCGGCAACACAGGCCGGAACATCAAGGAAACGAAATACAATACTCGAGTATTTAAAAATCCATTCCAAAGACAACAACACCGAATGGAGGAATCCAAGAAAATAACCGAGACAAAACACGATCACACTTGCCCATCATCTTCATGCCGACTGTGTACCCACTGTCCGCTCTCCTGGAACCTGAAATACATGAAACGTATTTCCCCCATAAAGGGGTTAGCCGTCGAATAGCTAGTGCAAGTATAACAATATGAAACATAATACTCCTCGACAATAAAGTAAATGTAATCCGTCAATTCATCAATATCCGTCAATTTAAGACTAGGATTCCGGAATGACTAAAATCTCAAGACGTATGTGAATGCCGTAGAAACGGTTCGTTCATATCATACGCCGTTACATGTAGGAATGCCGTCAAAACGGTTCGTTCATTACATGCCAACATTATTTCATATGAATGCCGTAGAAACGGTTCGTTCATATCAACCATGGAATCGCACCAGAGGCTACGAAACCCTCAGAGGACCATAGGCCCGTCCCGGAGTGGCTAGAAATAATCATACCATCAATATTTCATACTTTCAAAGTCGAGAACGTACAATCATAAATGTATACTTGCCTTTGAGACATCGAGAAATCGAACGGAGGAAAGGTATGAGTTCGGTAGGTCCGAGAACGCGCTTCCGGCACCTAAACGATTCGCAAGGAATATGACAATTAATTATCCATACTCAAATTACACGAAGAGACTCCCGAAACTCGTCTACGATTCAAGAAAATATACGAGTGGATAACTAAAGGTTGGGAAATCGCCCAAACTCTCACAAGTCCGAAAACGGCACAATCTAACCCGTAAAATCGGAAGAAAACACTCATACGGTATAGATATATATCAAAATCTCAAGGTTCTCAAGCTTCAATCGGACAAAACGGACGAATCTACGAAAACCCCCAAAATCCAACACAAAATTCAAAGTGTTCTTGAATAATCTTTCAATAATCCGGTGAATACTCAAACATGTCCATAATCACGCATATATCACACCATACACCATGATTTAATCATCCAAAACGTCAATACCCACACAAAATCGAGAAGTCAAGATGTCGAAGAAATTACCTCTTGAATATCCAAGCTCTATGATCCAAGGAACACGCGTTAGATCGATTATCCGGGCTTCCCGATCGAAAGGAGATGAAGAAAATCAAACACTCAAATGATTTGTGAAGGAAATCCCTCCCTCAAGCTCTCTCTCTCGGTTGTAGGTGAAGAAATGGGGAAGAAATGAGGTGAAATGCTCAAAAAAAACAATTATAGGGGTTGACTACCCTGCCGGACACGGCCCGTGCCGATCGGCATGGTCGTGGCGCGCAACTGGCCGACAGGGACTCGACCGTGTCCTGCTTGACACGGTCGCGGTGCGGAGGGCCTGCCGATAGTGACCCGTCCGACAGCGACTCGGCATGACTCGACCGTGTCCTGGAACACGGTCGGGCGTCTGGGCGATGCTCGCTTATCCTAAGAGTTCGACTCGCCGCGCTGCACGACACGGTCGGGTCCTGTGGCAGAAACTTCGGCATTTCCGGACGAGTAGGGCACGGGCCGTGTCGGACGACACGGCCGAGTTCGGTCGGCAGTGATCGGCCACTAACTGAGAAATGAGCGGTGGAGCTAAAATGACCATAACTATCTCGTCCGGACTCCGATTGACTCACCGTTTGAACCATTGGAAAGATAACTCGATGATCTATAACATTGCAAAGATTCAGAATTTTTGGAGTTTCCAAGAATTTATGGTGATTTAACAAAGTCGAACTCATACGTGGAAAAGTCGCTAAAGAACACGGAATTCAACAGAACGATACCGAAACGAACTCGGATGACAAAAAGTGTAGAATTAATCATTCTCAGGATGACGAAACGGTCCCAAGCAAGTCGTCAAAATAGACTTCCACCAAAAATAGAAAATTTCCGGGGATCAAAATTACGGGTATTACAACAAATACGAACTCATATCCACGATACAAGTCGTAACTCGATGATCACAAATAACAATCAATAACCGATCAACAACGGTTCTACAATATCCCGATTAAACACATATCCAAACAACCCGAACCAATCAAACACGAATTCAAAACCACAATACGATTCCACACTCCGAATATCATATCCATAATCTATTTAAACCATCAAGGGTCTAACATTACCGATTCCAAATTCAATCTTAAAAACAACTACAAGTTTCCTCCTTGTATAATCATAATAAAATTCAATTACCGGTTATCATCATAAATCCGGACGATCCGATTAATTCAACATCATAGATAACCATATTCCAAAGGTTTCAAATAATTCCATTATCCGAATTGAACACTTGTTAAATACCTATGAATTCTCAAACTCAAAAGTGAATCATAAACTTATCAAATCCGAAATCATATTCGTATTCCTATACGAATATTGTACCAAAACACATAACTTAGTTCTAGATATGAATATTCCATATTCATATATAAAACACCAACACCTTAAAACGTATTCATCAAATCAATGATCAATTTATCTCGACATTAAGGATTTTATAACATATTCAATTCCAACTTCAACTCCAAATACGAAGACAAAACTCCTTCTTGTTCATACTTGTAAATTCGTAGAAAACAATTTACCGATTAGTATCGTGAATAATCACATTCCAAAATTATCCGAAATCCTTTCAAAATCATAACATGTAACTCAAGAGTTCTTCAAGAACACGAATTATCCAAATTCACGTTCATAATCCATAAAACAACATAAACCGATTTTTCTAACATCTAAACAACCCTTAATCATAATTCAAGGTGTATATAATCATGTTCTTCAACATATACTTCTCATAACATCATGAATCGCAACAAACCACCAAGAACATCGAGAATACTACGATTCCATAATCATAACAAAATAATCGAATCATTTGATCACCAATTCATTATCTTCCTTTAACAAAATTCTTGTAAATACCAAGAATCATCACAACAATATCATTTCCATCACCATTCATACGAAAACGTGTAGAATTTTCCAAGTTCTACTCATTGAGACATTTCATCGAACACTTTGAAGGCATAGTCCAATTCAATCGTTTATTCAAATAAATACTTGAATTGTTTCCACAAAACTTCAAGAATAATGAATGATTACGAGTTTACAATCAAGTTCAATCAACAATCTGAATCAAAACGAAGCAAATCGGCCAAAACACCAAGAAATCTCAAGAACATCCAAAAAACCAAAAGTTTAGGTGTTCTTACCTTCGATCCGGGTGGAAGATGATGTTAATCCATGATTCCAACTTCCATAACATGTTGTTATAAGTTGATTCTACTCAAAACCATCGATCCATGGTGAAAAATCGCGGAAGGAACGAAGAAAAGTGGAAAATGCCGGATATGACTCGGCCTGTGCCTTAAATAGCGGACATCACGGGACGCTTACGTACGAATCGGCCGGGCCCCTTACGCACGTAATCGCCATGGCGAAGTCTCGCCATTGCAGCCGGAACACTTACGTACGTAACCGGCAGCTGGCTTACGTACGTAACTAGCCCTTACGGCCGTAACTGGCCACTGCCTTACGTACGTAATCGGCCAGTCCTAGCCATCCCTGCGGGTCACTGCCGACCGTGATCGGCCATCCATGCGAATCACTGCCGACCATGCTTGGCCATCCCAACGAGTCACATCCGGCCATGCTCGGCCATCCAGGTCATCTCGGCCACGACTCGGCCAGTCGCCCCGTAACGTACGTAACACTTAATCCGTCGCGTACGTAATACGTACGTCGACTTGCTATAGTATAATACTCGTATTACGTACGTAATACACCCTGTATAACGTACGTAACTCCATCCGTTGACTCACTTGTCCACATCTGCGCCGAAAGCTGCCGACCACGGGCCCCACTGTCCGATTCCTCTTGTTACGTACGTTATGTACGCTATATAACGTACGTAAGCTAACACATTTTACGTACGTAAGCTCCAAGGCTTAACGTACGTAATGGCTTTTATACTTAGCCAAAATCCAATCGTTTCTGTCCGACGTCTCGACGTACAAAATACAAACATACGGCATACTGAATACACATACTGAATCCAAAAATATTCTCATACGGTATACCTGATATCCAAATCTGTTTAACCTGATACAACATATCCTGAATATATCTGTCAATCAAAAACGATAATCACACCAGTATAACTGTCTCGGTTCTCAATTTATTTTATCCATACTGTATAGATACCAAACTATACAGTATATCTCAGATAAAATAACGCGAAAAATTTATACTGAAAATTCGGGTATTACATACTACCCCCCTTAAAATAAGTTTCGTCCTCGAAACTTGCAACCAGTCACCAACAACAGATAAATCCAAAATTTCCAACTCATCATGAAAACAATCAAGCGTCGCCACAAGCGAAATAACCAAACCAATATACTTACAGGTGCGTGAAGCCGATGATCTCCCGTGATACTAGCACACGACTCCCATATGAAGTCTCAACACAACCAACACACACCAATATCACAAATAGCAGTTTAAAAAGATCTCAAAAATTTTGGAAACTCCAAAAATCGATTTGACTCAAAAGTCAGAAAACTCATTTTCAAAAATCACGCTACTACCGTATCGGTAAAGCCACATAACACACATGCCTGGGTTTCACAAAACCCAAGCTCCGATACCATCTTCTGTAACACCCCCAAAACCATCCGAGATATTACAGCGTCGTGGGTCCCGCGCCGGAACCCACCAGGCTAAAAACCGTTTACAAAACCAATTCAAAAGCACCGAAAGGCCGATGACGGTAATATTTTAAATACTCAAATATTTTCAAAAACAAAGTTCTCAAATACCGTCATAAAATACCATTTGAAAATACAAGGCGAAGTGCCAAATCTCGATAGTTCAAAATGTACGTTAAGCTACCACTTAAACGTACCGATAAAATAGTTTAGGAAAAGGTTTAACGAAATAACTCGAGTTTACAAAATGCCAAAAAGGCCCTTTTAAAATACACACACGCAGCGGATAAAGATACCGAAAAGCCATTTTGAGATATACACACGCAGCGAATAAATACAGTTCAAAATACACATTTGCAGCGGAAATAAATAACCGGAAAAGAATACTCAATTCTCCGAAAACAAGCCACAACCAGTATCACATCGGGAAGCTCATCCCTTCACGACCGCTACTAGCTCGATCTCCGAGTACCTAAAAATAAAGCCCACGACGGGGTCAGCCACAATACTCAATAATGATACCGATCACATCATCATAAATAATTACATACCAATGTAATAATACTGTAAGAATACTACCAACGTAATCTTACCGTTATAACCTTACCAATCCATAATAATCCAATCCTTACCATAATCCACATTTCGCATCCTCGAATGACGAAATGAATTTAACAACAATTATCTGTATTGAATTTCAAAAATACCAACAATTCTCAAAACATCATCATAACTCACAAGTACGGAGTAATCCAATCTGTGTCAAATCATGTTCGTCGGATTACACAATCAAATCTCAACCTGGATAAACCAATAATACACAACATTTCTATAGATCAACTATCACATGACAATGAATACAATTCTCAAAACATCGACGTACAGTCTGAATGCTCATACGATCAATAACAATGATCAACCAATACATCACTGAGAATATCATCGACATGATAGCTCCAATATGACCAACGAAGGATCAACGATGACTGAGAGTACCCTCAACAAGGTAAACTACAAACACGATCAACAAAGGATCAACTATAACCGAGAATACCCTCAACAAGGTAGACTCCAAATGATCAACAAAAGACCAACAATAACCGAGAATACCCTCTACAAGGTAGACTCCAAATGATCAACAAAGGACCAACAATAACCGAGAATACCCTCAACAAGGTAGACTCCAAATGATCAACAAAGGACCAACAATAACCGAGAATACCCTCAACAAGGTAGACTCCAAATGATCAACAATAATGGATCTCAAGAAATAACTCTGACTGTCGAACATACCCCTCGGGCGTATGAACAACCAGTCGCAAACCGTCAAACATATCCAATCATACATGGACTATGAACGACCCAACAATATGGCTCAAAAGATGGACGTCACAGTACGCCCGATCCGGAAATGTTTCCGTGCACAAGCCACCCCGGGTATCGATCAAATACATGTGTGGTCTTGTACCTAATTAGCCTCACGAACTACGTCTCGTGTGCACGGTTCAATGCGGAAATATCCACGCATAACCATCATGTGCCCAGATAAAATCCTACACAATAACCAATCGGCACGCAGATATGACTCCAGATATGTCACGATGCAACATGACAATGAAACTCAAGAATTACATATCCAATAAGGATCAAAAGACTCACCGAAGTGAACAACAACAGACTGACAATGAAAAGTCGACACGACTAATCAATATCCAAAACATCAATCCTGGGATCATCATCCCAAATGAATGACCAACACGATCTACGATCTCAATACAATAGTCCTGGGATCAACATCCCTCAACGAATAACCGATACGAAACTCATTACACGAAACCTCAACATACACAACAACTCAACATGCTAATTATCCACATAACTGAACAAATACTTAGATTACCTCGAAGCCGAAGACAACATCCTTTCCACGAACAATATCCCTGAACGAATACACAGTTATACAAATAATCTCAAATAAGGTACCATCCATTCAATACCAATAAACCTTTATCCCGATATTTATGTCATCACGATAACTATCCTCGATATCCGATATTCTATATCCTTGACCAAAGATAACTCACGTCTTCCCTGAACACAATTAAATCATATACCTTATGATTTAATACAACCAGAGCACGATATACAAACCATTATCCCGACAACTTACATTTCTAACAACATTTCTATACGAATTATAAATGAAATGAAAACGAAACCATTCATCAAATATTATAAACTGAACAAGTATAAACTTGCCTCGATACCGATACCACGAAGCCGTTACCAAAATCCATTGCCTTCGTCTACGAGCTCCTCAGCCCCGACCAAAAGCAATCTACGAACTCTTCGACTTTAACCGCAACACAACGGTCATAATCCACGATCAAAACATATCAACCTATTGCAATAACCGATTAACACACATTCGATAAAAATCAATAACCGACATAGCCAACCAAGCGACTCAATGGCTCAACAATACTCCGATCATAAACAAAACCGAACAATACAACTCAAACAAATACGAACTCATATCCACGATACAAGTCGTAACTCGATGATCACAAATAACAATCAATAACCGATCAACAACGGTTCTACAATATCCCGATTAAACACATATCCAAACAACCCGAACCAATCAAACACGAATTCAAAACCACAATACGATTCCACAATCCGAATATCATATCCATAATCTATTTAAACCATCAAGGGTCTAACATTACCGATTCCAAATTCAATCTTAAAAACAACTACAAGTTTCCTCCTTGTATAATCATAATAAAATCCAATTACCGGTTATCATCATCAATCCGGACGATCCGATTAATTCAACATCATAGATAACCATATTCCAAAGGTTTCAAATAATTCCATTATCCGAATTGAACACTTGTTAAATACCTATGAATTCTCAAACTCAAAAGTGAATCATAAACTTATCAACCAAATCATATTCGTATTCCTATACGAATATTGTACCAAAACACATAACTTAGTTCTAGATATGAATATTCCATATTCATATATAAAACACCAACACCTTAAAACGTATTCATCAAATCAATGATCAATTCATCTCGACATTAAGGATTTTATAACATATTCAATTCCAACTTCAACTCCAAATACGAAGACAAAACTCCTTCTTGTTCATACTTGTAAATTCGTAGAAAATAATTTACCGATTATTATCGTGAATAATCACATTCCAAAATTATCCGAAATCCTTCCAAAATCGTAACATGTAACTCAAGAGTTCTTCAAGAACACGAATTATCCAAATTCACGTTCATAATCCATAAAACAACATAACCCGATTTTTCTAACATCTAAACAACCCTTAATCATAATTCAAGGTGTATATAATCATATTCTTCAACATATACTTCTCATAACATCTTGAATCGCAACAAACCACCAAGAACATCGAGAATACTACGATTCCATAATCATAACAACATAATCGAATCATTTGATCACCAATTCATTATCTTCTGTTATATCAAGATTTAACACCTTCCGACCGGCGATCGCCTCCGAGGCCGAGCGACCGACTTACTGCCGAGCGGCCAAGGCAGATCTGCCGACCAGGCGACCGAGCCTCAACCCAGCGGACAAGCTAAATCGGCCAACTGAAGGTCCCAGGACAAGTCCCGGTGCCGAGCGATCGACCTCAGATACGATCATCACTCGGTACTCGGCGACCGACTCCTGGCGATCGACTAGCGGACGATCCTCTCTCGGCATCTGCCGATCGACCCTTGGTGACCGACCTCTCTGGGCATCTGCCGATCGACCCTTGGTGACCGACCATTGCCGACCTTTCGGGATCGGCCGATGGCCATCCAGTCGGCCAAGGCCGAGCAAACAGGACAGCACCCACGTGCAGATCCACAAAAGGCGCTGACAAACCTGTCACCTACCTCACCTACCAACAGGGCCCAGACCTGCGAAAGGAGCTGACGGACAAGACATGTGACTACAGCCTGTCACCTACCCTGACAAAGTCCGCCGAAAGTAACAAAGTGGGACCTCCTGTGACAGTACTTCCGGACGCGTGCCGGCTCCTCATTGGGCCACTCAGCTAGCCGCCGGCTGGATCTATGGATTTTTGGCAGGCAGCCCATGTGCCCTTTAGGACGATCGCCCCATTGCATTAAATGCCGAAAGGCGATCGCCCACTAGGAGACAGGGCACCTCAACCCCTATATAAAGAGGGCAGCCTGCACTTGGAAAAAGGGTCTGCATTCCCGCATTTCACACCATACAGAAGCAAACATTAAGCACTTGGCTAACATCCAACTCTTGGCAACAGCTTTCTTTCGGTCTTACTTCTCCCAGCCTTTTCTCCTCGAGCAGATTACCGGCGGGACGAAGAACACCAAGCTTCGCTCAAGAGCCGGATCAACAGAGTCTTTTTACACTCATTGTATTTAGATTTCTCACATTAATACTTGTATCCACGAATATTTGTATTAATAACATCTCGCGAGAGCATTCAAGCCCGGGCCTAACAAACCCGGCAAATCTTGTATTATTTATCTTCTCTCGGAAGTGCTCCCGCAATTGTTGTTTGTTGTCCGTCTTCCAGCAGTATTAATCTTCGGATAAATATTTTGGGCAACAACAATTGGCGCTAGAAGAAGGGGATCCAACCTTCGATTTTTATACCTACCATCCCGAAGAACACTCACTGTTCTCGGGGCAGATACTTGAAGTGACACTTACTGCACTTCAAAGAAATCCTTCAGAAATCATGTCTTAGCCTCCGTCGAAGAAAGCCGCCGACTCACTGGCCAAACCCCTGTTCCGTCCTGGTCCGAGCCACGGCCCGATGGTGGAAGGTAGCCGCCGCGCCGAGACGCTCGATCCGCTCTCGGACGGCGGCCCAACCTCTCGCTCGACGGTTCCAAACCAAGGAACAGATCGAAGGGGCTCCGGCCGTCCTACAGAGCGACGGAGTGCTCTCAACGCGCCTCTGCTATCGCCTCGCCGTCCGCCGAAGTCCAAACGAAGCTCAAGGCGTCATCGCCGAGCGATCGCTGTGAGGCTCCGTCCGCGGGAAGAGGCGCCGCCACGGGGGCACCTCTCGTCTTCGATCGCTCGGGCGGTGACTCCGACTGCACGGGCGCCCGGCCTGTGTACGAGACGACGGAGTTCGAGTCCGTCACCAGGAGCTCGGCCTACCCGACTCCCGGCAAAAGCAGCTGCCGTCTGGCTCCTCGCCGAATCCGCCGAGGCCGGGCGGTGAGCCCGAGATCGGTACACGATCGCCTCGCCTCGCCTCCCAAAGCCGATCTGCAAGCGACCAAGCCACGGCGATGGCTGCGATGCAACGTCAACTTAACGACATGAAGGCGCTCCTGGAATCCAGGGCAGGCGCCAAGAAGACGATCGCCGGGCCAAGCGAACCGCTCACGATCGACATCGAGCTCGCCCCCGTGCAGCACAAGATCGCTCCCCCGCAAACACCCGTGTACGAGGGGCGATCGGACCCCCAAGTGCACCTGAGGAAGTTCAACATCTACATGACCGGGTGTGGGGCATCTGACGCGACCAGATGCCGAATGTTTCCTCTGACGCTGGACGACCTCGCCCACCGGTGGTACACTTCATTGCCACCTCGGTCCATTGGCTCCTTTAACGAGCTGGCACACGGCTTCACTGAGTACTTCGCCACCAGGGTCGTCCGGCCCGAATGTTTCCTCTGACGCTGGACGACCTCGCCCACCGGTGGTACACTTCATTGCCACCTCGGTCCATTGGCTCCTTTAACGAGCTGGCACACGGCTTCACTGAGTACTTCGCCACCAGGGTCGTCCGGCCCGAAGGTCCCCTTCGCATGATGCAAATCAAGCAGGGAGAAGAAGAGTCCGACTCGGACTACATCGACCGTGTAGACGTAATCATCCTCAATGGCGAGCCCATAAGCGATGAGACCGCCCTCTACGCGGTCCTAGGAGGTTTTCAGGGTTTTTCGCCTATGTTCAGGCATCTTACGAAGACCCAACCTACGACCTACGCAGCCTTCCGGGCAAGAGCCGCAGATTTTCTGGCCAGACAAAGGTTTCTTCTTAGCCTATGAGCAGCGCGATCGGCACCCGGACGACGATCTCCCGCCCGATCGCCAATATCGACCTACGAATAAGCGATCGGCAGCCGAGCGACGATCGCCAGTCTTCCGGCCCGATCGCCGATCATCACGCTACATCATCCGCACCGAGGACACGATCGCCATCTACATCCAAAGATATAACATGACGGACTAAGGCATAAGATCGCTCCACCGCACATCACAAAGCCATGGTCCTGGGCAACGATGGAACCGGCCGCTTCGGCCATGCAAGGTCCTTTCGCCGAGATCGCCCGCCCTTCGTTTAAATACGAGGCCGGCGTAGTCGGAGGGCTCTCCAACATTAATCGGTGGACACATGCCACAATCCCCGCCTCAACGCACACCGCCGAGGTCGGCCATCTCCATGGCCGCCGAGGTGGAAGCAGAGCTAACAAGCCGCGGCGTGGAGTTGATTCATCCGACGCCGCCGCGCAAGGACTCCTCTAGACCGAGACCGCACGCCCTTCGTTTAAATACGAGGCGAGGCGCGGCTAACAGAGGACCCTCATAATAAAGTGAGTCACGAGACACTCATTGTCTTCGCGCACCAGGACACGGTCATGGGGTCGGTCCATCGATCTCCGCGACTGTGCACGATTCCTCAAACAAAACGAAACCACCAAGTTTCCATGGGGGATTGGCCAATGTTGTTTTTTGCAGGTACAAGACCGAAAGATAGCTAAGCCAATCGACTATGATAGCCCAAGTCCGAGTCCTAAGTCGGCTCAGATCGCCCGTCCTCATCCAGACGCGATCGCCAGCAAGAACCACCTCGCCCCATGTCTTCAACATAGGAGCAAGCTGGGGGGCAATTGTTATGTCAAGATTTAACACCTTCCGACCGGCGATCGCCTCCGAGGCCGAGCGACCGACTTACTGCCGAGCGGCCAAGGCAGATCTGCCGACCAGGCGACCGAGCCTCAACCCAGCGGACAAGCTAAATCGGCCAACTGAAGGTCCCAGGACAAGTCCCGGTGCCGAGCGATCGACCTCAGATACGATCATCACTCGGTACTCGGCGACCGACTCCTGGCGATCGACTAGCGGACGATCCTCTCTCGGCATCTGCCGATCGACCCTTGGTGACCGACCTCTCTGGGCATCTGCCGATCGACCCTTGGTGACCGACCATTGCCGACCTTGGTGGATCGCCGATGGCCATCCCGGCCAAGGCCGAGCAAACAGACAAAGACCCACGTGCGAGATCCACAAAAGGCGCCGACAAACCCGTCACCTACCTCACCTACCAACAGGCCTGCACTGCGAAAGGAGCCGACGGACAAGACATGTGACTACACTGTCACCTACTCGACAAAGTCCGCCGAAAGTAACAAAGTGGGACCTCCCGTGACAAGATTTCAGGACGCGTGCCGGCTCCTCATTGGGCCACTCACCAGCCGCCGGATCTATGGATTTTTGGCAGCCCATGTGCCCTTTAGGACGATCGCCCCATTGCATTAAATGCCGAAAGGCGATCGCCCACTAGGAGACAGGGCACCTCAACCCCTATATAAAGAGGGCAGCCTGCACTTGGAAAAAGGGTCTGCATTCCCGCATTTCACACCATACAGAAGCAAACATTAAGCACTTGGCTAACATCCAACTCTTGGCAACAGCTTTCTTTCGGTCTTACTTCTCCCGGCCTTTTCTCCTCGAGCAGATTACCGGCGGGACGAAGAACACCAAGCTTCGCTCAAGAGCCGGATCAACAGAGTCTTTTTACACTCATTGTATTTAGATTTCTCACATTAATACTTGTATCCACGAATATTTGTATTAATAACATCTCGCGAGAGCATTCAAGCCCGGGCCTAACAAACCCGGCAAATCTTGTATTATTTATCTTCTCTCGGAAGTGCTCCCGCAATTGTTGTTTGTTGTCCGTCTTCCAGCAGTATTAATCTTCGGATAAATATTTTGGGCAACAACATCTTCCTTTAACAAAATTCTTGTAAATACCAAGAATCATCACAACAATATCATTTCCATCACCATTCATACGAAAACGTGTAGAATTTTCCAAGTTCTACTCATTGAGACATTTCATCGAACACTTTGAAGGCATAGTCCAATTCAATCGTTTATTCAAATATATACTTGAATTCTTTCCACAAAACTTCAAGAATAATGAATGATTACGAGTTTACAATCAAGTTCAATCAACAATCTGAATCAAAACGAAGCAAATCGGCCAAAACACCAAGAAATCTCAAGAACATCCAAAAAACCAAAAATTTAGGTGTTCTTACCTTCGATCCGGGTGGAAGATGATGTTAATCCATGATTCCAACTTCCATAACATGTTGTTATAAGTTGATTCTACTCAAAACCATCGATCTATGGTGAAAAATCACGGAAGGAACGAAGAAAAGTGGAAAATGTCGGATATGACTCGGTCCAGGCCTTAAATAGCCGGACACTGCCGGACGCTTACGTACGTAACCGGCCGGGCCCTTACGTACGTAACCGGCCATGGCCGAAGTCTCTGCCCAGTTTTGTCGGAACACTTACGTACGTAACCGGCAGCTGGTTTACGTACGTAATCGCCCTACGGCCAGAATCGCCACCGCCAGACGTACGTAATCGCCGGCCCTAGCCATCCATGCGGTCACCGCGACCGTGATCGCCATCCATGCGAATCACCGCCGACCATGCTCGGCCATCCCAACGAGTCACGTCCGGCCATGCTCGCCATCCAGTCATCTCGCCACGACTGCGCCCCGTAACGTACGTAACACTTAATCCGTTGCGTACGTAATACGTACGTCGACTTGCTACAGTATAATACTCGTATTACGTACGTAATACACCCTGTATAACGTACGTAACTCCATCTGTTGACTCACCTGTCCACATCTGCACCGAAAGCTGCCGACCATGGGCCCCACTGTCCGATTCCTCTTGTTACGTACGTTATGTACGCTATATAACGTACGTAAGCTAACACATTTTACGTACGTAAGCTCCAAGGCTTAACGTACGTAATGGCTTTTATACTTAGCCAAAAATCCAACTGTTCCTGTCCGACGCCTCGACGTACAAAATACAAACATACGGCATACTGAATACACATACTGAATCCAAAAATATTCTCATGCGGTATGTTGTGTCGAGATTTACACTTTCCGACCGGCGATCGCCTCGGAGATCGGCGACGAAGCACGCGCTGAAAGCCGAGGCAGATCGCCGACGGCGACTGGCGGCCTAGCCTTAGCCTCGCAGACAACATGAATCGTCCACCAAGGTCCTGTGACAAGTCCCGGTGCCGAGCGATCGACATCCAATACGATCATCTCTCGGCGCCTGGCGACCGACTTCTGGCGACCGACTTATGGACGATCATCTCTCGGCGCCTTGCCGGCCGACCCTTGGTGACCGGCCAGTGCCGACCCTCAGTGACTGGCCGAGGATGACCCTCGGTGTCCAGCTAGAGACGACCGCTTCATGAAGATCAGGGCCGATGGCCATCCAGTCGGCAAAGGCCGAGCCACAGGACAGCACCCACGTGCAGATCCACAAAAGGCGCTGACAGACCTGTCACCTACCTCACCTACCAACAGGGCCGCAGACCTGCAAAATGAGCTGACTGTCACGGCCGACAGTCGACAACGAGACATGTGTGCGCGGACGGTCGCACAGGGTGCCGAGGGACCGGCACGAGCAGGACGCCATGGATGGCATTGGGCTGCATGTGAAGAGTCAGCCTTCAGGATGGCGTGACCAGACGGAGAGTCACGCGTGGAAACCGTGGGAGGAGCACGGACGCCGCTGTGGGAAGCGGATCGCCCAAGGGGCTTTCCGGACTGGACATGTTCGGGACTGTCCGGCAGCGCAGGGGGCGCGGGCAAGGCCGGACGAACAGCAGTCATGTGGGACAAGGCACGACGGGACAAGGCCGAGTCTGGGAACAGGACTCGAGCTGGGCGGCCGGACGCGGGCGTGGGATGCCGGGCGCGGCCGGCGTGCGCGGCCGGCGTGCGCGGGCGCGCGCGCGCGAGGTGCGAGAGAGACCCTCCCCCCTATAATAGGCTTAGACGGAAAAAGCCTTGTGGGGGCAGTAGACATTGAAAAGCTGAGGAGCCACTCAGCAGGGAAGACTCGACCAGAAGCAGCTAGAAGCGGACCGGCTTGGTCCAGGAGGTTCGGGAAGAGTCTGGAACATTGTAGAGACGGGCCCAGATGTTCGGGCCGAGACGGGCCGGTGCGGGCCGGGACGGGCTGATACGGGCCGGGACGGACAAAGACGGGCCGGGCGCCCAGGATGGAAGAGAAGCCTCTAGGAAACTCCTAGAAGGATGAAGTGCTGGAATGATATAGAGTATTCTAGATGATTGTATGCCTTGTACTTGTAGAATACTCTAGAATATGTTTGTAAGTATTGTATGTGTAGACTTGTGTGGATAATTCTAGAGATTGGTTATAGAATATGATAGAAGTGTGTGGATTGTATATGATGTTCTAGAGTCCTCCAAATGAGGAGGTGGAGAGAAGATTCTAGGTCCTAGGAGTAGTATAAATAGGCTTGAGGTTGGCTCATTTGCACCCAACCCTCAAAGACTCAACATTCTTGTATTGTGAAGTGTTTGTGAAATAGTGAAGTTTTCTCTCAACTCCCAAGTGTTAAACCCCTCCTTTCATACTTAGCAACCGAGTGAGTTAGGCTTACTAGCTAGATCGGTGCAATTCTAGTCTAGTGCCGCACGGGTCCGAGGAGCTTTCGAGTGCTCAAACCCAACCCCGTGACATGACGGACAAGACTGGTGACCACAGCCTGTCACCTACCTCGCCTACTGACAAGTCCGCCGAAAGTAACGAAGTGGGACCACCTGTGATAAGATTTCCGACGCGTGGCTCCTCATTGACCGCAGTGATCACGGCCGTAGCCTCGACTTTGGCAGACTGCCCACGTGACCTTTAGGACGATCGCCCCATTATATTAATGGCCGAAAGACGATCGCCCGCTAGAGGACAAGGCACCTCATCCCCTATATAAAGAAGGCAGCCTGCACTTGGATTTTCACTCTGGCATTCTCGCATTTCACACACCATACAGAAACAAAATACTCAGCACTTGGCTTTCTCCAACTCTTGGCAACAGCTATCTTTCGGTACTTACTTCTCCCGGCCTCTCTCATCAGGCAGACGATCGGCAGGGACGAAGAACACCGAGCTTCGCTCAAGAGCCGGATTAATAGAGTCTTTTTACACTCATTGTATTTAGATTTCTCTCATTAATACTTGTATCCACGAATATTTGTATTAATAACATCTCGCGAGAGCATTCAAGCCCGGGCCTAACAAACCCGGCAAATCTTGTATTATTTATCTTCTCTCGGAAGTGCTCCCGCAATTGTTGTTTGTTGTCCGTCTCCAGCAGTATTTAATCTTCGGATAGATATTTTGGGCAACAACACGGTATACCTGATATCCAAATCTGTTTAACCTGATACAACATATCCTGAATATATCTGTCAATCCAAAAACGATAATCACACCAATATAACTGTCTCGGTTCTCAATTTATTTTATCCATACCGTATAGATACCAAACTATACAGTATATCTCAGATAAAATAACGCGAAAAATTTATACTGAAAATTCGGGTATTACATGCTGCTCGTGCGTGTGTGTTTGATCTTGGGCAGTGGCCTAACGCACGACCAGACGTACAAGCATTTGTTCGTGCGTGATGGTCGTGCGTCCCTGTTAGTATAAAACGGGACAGACGAGTTTTCTCACCTCATTTCACCCATTTCTTCACTTCTTCTCGCGGCGGATGATTCGGTGAACTAGGGTTCGAGGTCTTGGTCGATTATACTCCATTTGTGTTTTGGGAAGGCTCTAGATGATCATATCAACATCTAATCCTTCCTCTTCATTGAATTGAGGTAATTCTCTTAGTTTTCCTATAATTGTCCATTTTTGGGGTTTTGGTGGATCGATTGAGGTTATTAGGCATTGCTAGACATGTTCTATGGATTGTATACCCATATATTCAATTCATTCAACTCGATTGATGATTCTAGGGTTCTCGAGGAACTACGAACATTTAATGTTCGATTAAATGTTTCAATGAGTTCCTTCGGCCATTGGTTGTGAATTCCAAATTTATTGATCCTTATTCTTGTATTGATTGTGTTATCGTTGTTTTCGCAGAGGTTGTAGGTGTTCGTGGGTTCTCGTTCGAGCCATGTTCGTCGGAGTGGTCGGTATCGATTATTGAGGCAAGTATTTTGCTTATATGTTGTGTACCTTGTGAATATGACTTACGTGTTGGAATGAATGATTGTGGTTAGTTGTGATAATCTTGAATGTGTAATGTTGAGATATACATGTTGGTTGATTGTACACTTGTATGTATATCTTGTTATGTGTATTGATCGTGAGATATGTGTTTGTGCATCAATTGCTTTGGTGAATTGGATGACGATATTTTGTTGTGTAACGTATGCAGGATTGCGATAATCCTGTTGATCGGTTGTACACGTGGTTGTGCAATGTGTTGTGTTTCGATCATGAGTTATGCTTGATTATGTGTTATTGATGATGGTGGTTAGATTGTTGAGATTGTGTTATGTGCGCATGAGGCGTGATTTCATGGTGATCAATATGATTGATTGACCGTGCTAATTGTTGAAGGAATGTGAATGTGAATGTTATGTGTGGTAATGCTAAGTTTACTCGTGTGGGTTCGAAGGGACCTACAAGGATTCATGGTAGACGACCATGGGATCGGAACTTAGTATGTGGTGTTGCGATCCAATCGTGTGGTCTGACGAGGCCTATGATGACACATGACGGAGGATCATGGGGTCAGGACACAGTACGTCCAACCGTGTGTGCTCGATGGGGCCTATGGTGACTCGTGGTGGTAGATCATGGAGTCGAGGACTGGTATTCGTGACTGTTGTGTTTGGTTAAGACCGTGCGGGTTGTTGAATCTACGGTGACTCGTGACGGAGGATCACGGAGTCGGGAAGTATGTTTTGATAAACAAGGTGCTTGAAAAGAAAGTTTTTATGAAAACTAAATGATGGGGCCGAGACCCAAGCAATTTGTGTAAAGGTTTTCGTGTTGTAAAACCGTTCAGTGTTGTAATAAGATTTTGGGCTGGACCCTATGCTTTGATAAAGATTTTTCCAAAACTTAGGACATGAGTCCCTAATGACTTTTGGGGTTTTTAAACTTCCGAGATGATTGTTATTTCTTTTAAAGACTTAGTTTGTGTTATTTTCTAGAGTTCTAAAACTTCTCGGGAGTACTAGGTATATGGTTGTCCTTATCTGATACGTGGTTGTTAATTGATTGTTACATTTCGTATAGAGATACTTGTACTAGCTATTCGAATGCTAACCCCTTAAAAGGGGGAAATATGTTTCATGCATTTCAGGTATGCTTGGTTCGTGGGAGCAGTTACAGGGTCAGCATGGGAGATGATGGGCCGCGATACTAATCAAGAGTTATGGATTTCAGTTGTTGTTGCATGATTGTTTTATTCTCAGTCTTCCGCTATGTTGTATTGTTTTGTACTTTGGATCCCTGCGTGGGTACGAGTTGTGGGATTGTATTTTGATTATTTTAAGTTGTGTAACCTTATCGGTCCGTATCATTATTCTGTTTGACCCCGACCGGTCAAATATTTGATCGTCTGGTTGTGTTCAGCCTGGTGGATCCTTGAGTGTAGGGTCCATGGCGTGTAATATTTCCGGTTGAATTCTAGGGGTGTTACATATTCGACCATACTTGTCCAAACAGGTGGTCGAGCCTTGTGTATCGTTATCCGGGTTCTTTCAAAAGTTATGCACTGGAGAAGTAAGGAAGTCAGATCTCCAGCTCATGCAAAAGGAGATCGTTTATATCTTATGCAAATTTGAGAGGATCTTCCCACCAATTTTTTTGATCTCATGCCTCACCTCATGATCCATCTTCCTCGCCAACTTTTACTAATAGGCCCGGTCCACTACACGTGGATGCTTCCAATAGAAAGGCAACTTGGTGAGTACAAAGACTCTATGACTAATAAGTCTGCACCTGAAGGATGTATAGCCTAATCTTATCTTGCATGAGAGTGTGTAACATATACCAAGTTCTATTTGGGCGTGGTGGATCCCACAACTGAGCCTATGTTAACCACTCCAGTGCAATTTAATCTCTCCATCTTCACCAACGAAGTTGAATTTCAAGGAAGATTACCTGACAATCATTTGCAATCTTACGAGCTGGGAATTGCACATTGGTGGATATTGCTTAACAGTCCAGAAGTTCAATATTGGAAAGACATTCACCTTTCATGTGATGCTGTGAATGGAGACATTAAATTCCATAATGAAACATTTGTCGATTATTTCAGATAATGGGTAAGTGTTTAATTACTGTTTACTTAAGTTTCTTACATAATTTACTTAATTATGACATTTACCTTAGTTAATATCCAGATGATGCACATACAAAGTGATGGCGACCCGATGTGGTCATGTGAGTTGATGCTTCTTTCGATGAAGCCTGTTATATCTAGAGTTTATTCAATGACGAAGGTAAATGGTGTGACATTTGTATGTATCGACAGAGATCAAAGAATGAGGTGTCAAAATTATGGGGTTATGATTTACAGTGAATCTTACGGTGTTCTTCTCGAAGTAGTGGAGCTACTTTATGGAGAAGGCTTGACAGTGTACTTGTTCAAGTGTAGGTGGTTTGATACAAATCCTCAAATCAGAAGGGAGGATAATTATGGACTTTTATCTGTTGATACTTATACAAGTTGGTATGAAGGTGATTCTTTTGTTTTTGCAACATCTGTTAAACTAGTTTACTACCTGGATGACTTGGCAAAAAAAGGAGCATGGGAGATTGTAATCATGTGGCTACGAGAAATATATATAGTGCGGCTACACTTGGACAAGCAGTAGATAAGGATGACGATGAGACATATTAAGAGCCGGATACAACTAATATTCCACCATCCTCCACAATACTACTGAATAATGTTGTAGAAGGTCGAGTGGTTCGACTACATGGTGAAGAAAGCGGGTTCATAGATGTAGGCACAGATGAATTACGTGCAGACTCTGATAAAGATGATGATGAAGAGTTCAGACATATGTTGTCAGTTATCAACTCCGACACAGAGACACACTCGAGTGGTGATTCTGACTACGACCCTTAGAAGGACATATCATTTGTAAAAGTTCCTTAGATATTAATTGTGTTATGCCACTCGAACGAATCGAAAAGGTGATATTTTATCATATTCATTGTTCCATTGACGATTTTTCAAATATAAAATATTATTTATATATATAATTAAATTCAAATATATAAAATATTTTTATATAAAAACTGTATAAATTAATATACTCATATATAGTCATATTATATATATATATATTTATATTTATAATTAAATTCAAATATAAAAAATATTATTATATAAAAACATGTATAAATATATAACATATTATTATATAAAAACCGTATAAATTAATATACAGATATATAATCATATTATATATATTTATAATTAAATTCAAATATATAAAATTTTATTATACAAAAACATGTATAAATATATAAAAATGGTATAAATTAATATGCAGATATATAATCATATTATATATATATATATTTGTTTATAATTAAATTCAAATATATAAAATATTATTATATAAAAACATGTATAAACATAAAAACTATATTTAAATGTACGAATGATAGACATGACTCAGTGGCAAAATACCATATCATCTATACAAATAGCCCGGGTTCGAACCCCGACAGCCACTGGGTCATATTTTTTTTTTGAATTAAGTATAGCCGACGACTATCATCAGCTAAAGTCCTGGGCATAGACGACAACCTTGTTGTCATCGGCTAAAGTCCCAATCGGGAACACGCGGAAGACCTGTCTGCGGATGCGGCCATCTTTTATTTGACACGGCCGACAAGGCTTTAGCCAACGACCGCTGTCGGCTAAAATATAAATATACTAATTTATAATAAGTATATTTATAATATACTAATTTATAATAACTATATTTATAATTAAATTTAAATATATATAATATTATTATATAAAAACCGTATAAATATATAAAATATTATTATACAAAAATTGTATATATATTCAAATATATAATCATTATATATATACATATATATATTGATAAATATATATTTATAATTAAATTCATAGAATTTAAAGTATTAGTATATGTATAAATAAAAAACTTTGTTTAAATGTATGAATGATAAACGTGACCCAGTAACAAAATGCCATATCATCTATACAAATGGCCCGTGTTCGAACCCCCAGAGCCGCTAAGCATATCTTTTTTTTAGAAAATAGTATTGCCGACAAGGGTCCTCGGCTAAAGTCCTGAGACACAGGGACTCGAACCCATAATTCTTTTTGGTTTATCCGACGACACGCCTCATCGTCAGCTAAAGGTCAGTTATATATAAAAAAAGGACTTCTCTCTTTTTTTTATTCCTTTCTTCAGTCGTGACCTACTGGAACCCTCCTTGTCCACTCCGTCTGACGCTTCAGTCGTCCTTTTGCCTTCCGCCGAGTTCCCGCCTTCGTCCTTCCACCTTCCGCTGCGTTCCCGCCGTCGTCCTTCTGCCTTACGCCACGTTTCCGCCATCGTCCTTCCACCATCCGTCGCTTCCTGCCGAGCTAACTTGTTGTTCTTCCGCCTTCATCCTTCCTTCAACCGTCGTTCTTCAGCCATGACCTGGGGTAACTTATTTATGCTGTTAATTATCAATTTTGGATGGAGTTTGGATTTTGCCAATATCAGCTTGATATTTAGTTCAAAATGTTGTACGAAAATGTTGTGGATCAAAGTGTAAGGGTCAATTCGTAGATAGACAAACGAAGGTCTACGAATTTTCTGAAGCAGTGGTAGAAGATGTCTGAAATTCTAGTTGACTAGAATTTTCTGCTGTGTTGCCCCAGAATTGGGTGATGAAGGTTATTGAAATGCCATCTTTGTTTATTTTGGTTGTTTTGCATTCCTTCTTGTTCATTTTTCATTTCGATCCAATTCAAAATTATGCTGTATGTGTGTATGTGTTTAATTGTCTTAGCCCTGAGATGAGATTCTGTTAGGCTAAAGTTGTCATTTCAGGAAGTAGTGTTGAGTTTTCTCGTTTATGTACCTAGCACCTTTATTAACATGAAATGCTCTGTTGCATTGAGTGTGAGTATGAGAGAGAGAGAGAGAGAGAGAGAGAGAGAGAGAGGGAGAGGGGGAGGGGGAGGGGGAGGGGGAGGGGGAGGGGGAGGGAGAGGGAGAGAGAGAGAGAGAGAGAGAGAGAGAGAGAGAGAGAGAGAGAGTTGGTTCTGTGGTTGGTGGGCGGGGGATTAGATGATTGGTTTCAGGTGGAACGTAGCTCAACCTTGTACTGATCAGTGGTGAAATAACGTCGATGAAAACAGGAATTAACTAATTAACTCCCTTATGTTTGTATGAGAGAGAGTGATTGAAGATACATAATTGATTGATATGATGATATGAGATAGCAGTTGATTCCCATTACATGTAGAATGTGACTTTTCAGTTTGATGTTTGTGAGTTTATTTAATGTGAGTTTTTGAATTTGTACAGATTAAATGGATAAAATTAAGAGACTAACAGGTTTTAAGAAAAATCGAAGACTCCAGAGTCGGGGGAGAGTTACGTAGCTTCCAATCGTGCGGATCCTGTGGGTAAGTATTTGGATGAGAGTAATCCTCGCATACGTGGGCTAGTACGAAGTTTAAAGATGGAAACTTGTATCCGGCGGATGACGCATATACTATTGCGAGGCACTTATCGTGTCAGACTCCCAAATCGAGGACGACCCCCACTACTGTCTAGACGACTCAACCTCGTATGTCTCCTATACACCGCATTCCCTCCCCTCCTCCTACATTTGGGAGCGACCGAGCTATACCGAGCACGTCATCTGAGGTGCCTTCCCGTCCTTCATCGACTCTATTTATGCCCCCTATGGTACCGGCAATTCCAGGGGTTGATGAGAAAGGAGTCTGTCGGCCATATAGCTTGGTTAACCCAACAAAGGCATATGTGTTCCAGGCGTGGCCTGAGAAAATGATTTGGCGGACATATCGGATATCTAAGATGAAGTTGTACGTGGAGCTTGTCGAAGAGAATGAGGAGGGTCGTACCGAAGCCGAACCGAAGAAGAAGACTTGTGGCCCATCGAAGAGCCTAACACTTGATGCATATGTTAAAAAAAATGCGGTCAAGTGTGCGAGAATCTGCCTAGCAAAAGTCATTTTCTCGTGCGCTCTCTGCAGCTCATTAGTCATTGAGCCCATCATAAATCCACGGACCAGCACATCATCCTTGACCCATTTTTCATGGATGTCAATTTCTTCCTGATTATCCCTAGTCCGGACTGGAGTCGGTGGAACGTCCGCCTCTAAGACGCATCCCAGAGACTCCATGCTGAGTACAATCATCAGATTTCGCAACAAGTCAACAAAGTTGGGGCCAGTTAGGAGATTCTTTTCAAGTAGTATTGCAAGTGGGTTCTTTGCCATTTTAGAGAGATATTGTTTCATTTCTCTGCATTGATTTAGACAAGATTGAATTAGTGACTTGTTTTATTATGACCTAGTATAGAATTTAAGGGCTTGTATAATTCTTATCTCGGCTCCCACTAATTTTATCGGAATTACACACTCCCTTGTTATAACCCGGAAGTCATGGTTAGATCAACTTCTTAGTGGTGATCGAGTTCTTTACAAATTTTAACAGACGCAACATGTCACGTTTCTTGCTTATTAATTTCTGGAAAGTGGTGTTTAACACCAACCCATCTAACGGATGATTTGATTTTCTTTTACCCATAGTCTTCATGCCCTCAACCTATCAGGTTTCTTGGCAATCCGGACTATCTAAGTTGTTGATCATCAAGGTCTATCAGTCGGACTATTGAATCTCGCCCGGCAACCTATCAGGTTTCCAGGGGCGAAATGTATCACCAACCGAAGGCATATAATGCACTCAAGAATTTATCAACCTCTACCAAATATACTACCCCGATAACTCAGAAGCATAGCACACCGGCTCGGGTATCAATTTTCTACGAGTTTGATGGAGGGTAGGAAATCTCATAACCTTTTCAAAACTTAGTCTATTTGATTGTTGGGAGAATTTCGCGATTAATGTTACACTTTGCACATTAATTAATTTAAAAGCGTGTTTGAGTTTGTCAATCATTCAAAATGAAAAACAGTAAATAGCAACCTAGTTACTACCAACATGCAGTTCATGGACCGTTCCTAGAACAAAAACATCGTAATCTAATTACATGTCTTCGGTCTTGAATTTTCATCTTCTCGAGCGAATCTTCCTCCAGTCTTCGTCATTACATATAAATTTTAAATTTGAAAAAATTGCATCCTATACAAATTTTTCTAGTAAAATAAATAGGCTAAAAACTCGGCCTTTACAACCCAATCGAATATAATCGAACGATTCAGAATTAGGTCCATGAACCACAGCCCCATTCAAAAAGCATTGATCCAACAAATACTAAATAAATGTATTGCAACCTAAATATATTCATCCAATCAATATATATAATCTACTATTAAATAAAATTGATCAAATCAATTCTCACAATCGGTAATATAAAAACGTTCAAAGTAATTCGGTCAATCACTTGTATTCCATTTAATTAATTTTCCCTTATAAAATGAGAAATCATATATCATTTTAATCATATTAAATCCAATTTAAAAATTGAGAATTAATTTTGAGGAATACATGAAGAAAAATGAGCCCGAAACAAGACGGAAATGGGGCTGGACCGTGGTACGAACAGCCTGGACCACGATCCGAACTGTCTGGACTACTCGGCTGTAACACCCCAAACTAGGCGGATATTACAGTGCCGTGGACCCCCGACTGGGACCCACCAGGCGAATGAAAATGAATGAATTACACAGGTAAATGTAGTACCGAACCACATTACAACATCAATTACTCCGATGAGGAGTTTTATACAACACACCTGTGATGATATCAATACAAGTATATTTTATATGGAGATAAAATATACAACAATGAGTGAAATGAATATTCAAACTAATGTCTGCAGCAGTAATAAATAAAAGAAACAAAATGATCAAAAGATCGGGCCCCCTACTAGTATCATCGGGACTCGCCGTCACCGTGCTCTCCCGTGCCTTAGCCTTGCCATGACTTGAAAACAAGATCTCAACGGCCGGGCCATACGTAACAACAATTCTCAAGGGTTGAAAATACACAATCATGATATATCTGAAATTATGAATTATCCTGTCGAAACATACGCAATCAAACATGCTATATGAATCGACTATCAGTACGGCTCAAAGGAATGGCGCCACACTACGTCCGGGATGGAAATGTGTCCGTGCACAAGCCACCATCACACGTGGTCTTGTGCCTAATCAGTCTCACGAAGCAATCGACTCGTGTGCACAGTCCAATGTGAGGCCAACAACCATCACACGACATAATTGTGCCCGACATGAAAATCCTACACATTCCAACCGGCACGCCAGTATGACCCGGAATGTCACAATATGTCAAAAGTGACAACGAAAATGAATAATGACTCACCAAGATTAAATGATGGTGAAATGAATGATAGCTCAATGAAATATCCAATCCCGAATATGTCGAAACCCACACCAAAATGAGTATTTCGAACTAACAAAACACTTCAATGATATCAATAATCCATTAGGAATCCATAATTCATGATTACAACAACATCAATCGGAAAATCCCCAATTAACCGAAGTCAACCCCAAGGGTTCTTGAAAATAATTCCGAAAATAACCATTAAATCCGTAGGAATATATTAATCCAAGGTAGATAATCCATATCTAACATATTCCAATGATAATCCAAGCTTACACGAAGAAATCGGAAGGAAAACCCAAAAATCCGAAATTCTAGATCCAAGAAATTAATACCTTTGATTCGATGTTAAGGAGATGATGAAATGATGATAATCCAACTCAAAGACTTGAAGATGATGATGGATGATAGAAGCTCGAAGAGAACTCTCCAAAATGTCCGAAATCGCCCGAAACTGATGAGGGAGTGAGAAAGAATGATAAAATGACGAACTCCGGCTTACTGTCCATTATATAGCCAATCCAGGTTAGCGTGCGCTGGCCCTTGTGTGTAGCGTGCGCTAACGGGTAATTTGGGTAGTCCAGTATGATACGAATTACGTAAGTAATACGTATAAAACACAACGGAAGATTAACACGTTTACAATATGGATCGAAATTACAAAGGTGATGGACGAATTTTATGTGGGATTCGGCCGTGATGAGTAAGATGTACGGAGTTTGGTGTGTTTTTATCGAACTAGACCTATAACTCGATAAAAGGGTAATCGCTTCCCAAGACCTTTTGAGAATTGATTAAAGTTAAAATCTCGAAACTCGTCGAAACAATAACTAAGGTTTGTCGAACTCGTTCAACGTATATTTCAAAGGAAATACAAAGTTTATTATGATTCTCGATGATTACAAACACCAAATAACCTACCATATATATAGTAGGATAAGGATACAAAACAACAAGAAAACAACAAAATGTAAGTCTCCATCCCTCTCCATGTTTCGCCGATTCTTCAAGGTGGGGCAAGGAGGATCACTTCTCTTGATTTGGCAAGATATGAGGACTTTTGATGATCATGCTTGGAGATCTTCTTGATTTGGCAAGATGTGAAGACTTTGATGATTCCTTATCATCATGCTTGGGGCCGCAAATATCATAAAAAAAAAGATGCTTGTCAATTCTTCAATCTTTGTGGACCAATCGGCCGAACATCCATGTTCCGGCCGATTCCGATGTTAATTCCGCCGCCATATTTACGTAACTCCTTTTCCGATTAATAACGTAACTCCAATCCGCGTATTCTTTTCTCCCAAGTATAATGATGCATGGACATGCGTATCGTTGTGGACGTCGATTTTTATTGGAGCTTCTTCGATGGAATATTGGGTATCGTATCATTCCCTCCTTCTTTGAAAGGAATTGACCTCAATTCCGTAATGCCATCGTCGTCAAGGTAAGGCGAGAGATCACCTACGTTGAAAGTCGCGTGTACTCGTATTCGCGGAAGTTCGACTTTGTATGCGTTGTCGTTCACCTTTTCCACAATTTTGTACGGACCCTCGGCTCTCGGCATCAATTTGTTCTTCCGTTTGCTTGGGAATCTTTCTTTTCTCAAATGTATCCAAACCAAGTCGCCAACATCAAATAATCTCGCCTTTTTATTTTTGTTCGACTTCCGTTTGTATATTTCATTTACTTCTTTAATCCGTTCACGTATCTTTTCATGTAACTTTATCATGGATTTGAGTTTTGCTTCGGCGTCCTTGTGAACCAATTCGTTGCTCGGCAGGGGAATCAAGTCTAATGGTAAGTGCGGATTTAATCCGTATACCACTTCAAAAGGTGAATGGGCCGTGGCATAACCGGGTGATCGGTTGTATGCGAATTCCGCATGAGCAAGTTTAACGTCCCAATCTTTTCGAAGTTTTATTTACCAACCCTCGTAATAATGCTCCCAAGGTTCGATTAGTTACCTCGGTGCATCGTCGGTTTTGCGGGTGATGTGAAGTCTTGAATAGGAGTTTAGTACCGACTTTCCTCCATAAAGTATTCGAAGTAACTCAGAAATTTGGAATCTCGATCCGACACGATAGTTTTGGCACTCCGTGTAAACGAACTATTTCTAAATACAAGTCCGCCACATTGCTTGCATCATCGGTTTTGTGGCACGCGACAAAGTGAGCCATTTTCGAAAAACGGTCGACGACCACCATGATCGAGTCCTTGCCTCGTTGAGTACGAGGTAAAGCCACAATAAAATCCATCGAGACATCCTCCCACGGCCGTAACGGTATCGGCAACGGCATGTATGTACTCGACTTGAACGAACTTTTCATCATGTGACAAGTTACGCATTTGCTCACGATTGTCTTGACGTCACCATACATCTTCGGCCAAAAGAAATGTTCTTTTAGCACCTCTGATCTTGGTCGAGCCAAGTGACCAGGCTAGTCCTCCTCCGTGCGCCTCCCGAACCAAATTCCCGAATTGTATGTCTCGGCACACATAATTTATTCCCCTTGAAGAGAAAGCCATCTGTAAAACAAATTCCTCAGACGGGCCGTTTTACAACGGTTAAAAATTTCCCGAAGTCCAAATCGTCGTTGTAGTGATCTTTCAAAGTCTCGAACCCCAACAAACGAACATCTAGCATCGGCGAAGGCATACCGTCTCGATAGTGCATCCGCCACTACATTACTCTTCCGTCTTTGTACTTGGATGAAAAATGAAAAGATTGTAAAAATTCCACCCATTTTGCATGTCTCGGGCTTAGCTTACTCGTCCGTTGATGTATTTCAACGACTCGTGATCCGAATGCGGCACGAAATGTTTCAACGCAGATAATGACTCCAATGATCGAGTGCTCTTACGATAGCATAGAACTCCTTGTCGTAAGTACAATAATTCACTCGGGCGCCACTTAGCTTCTCCGAAAAATGGCAATGGGACGGCCTCTCGAATGAGCACGCCCGATTCCAACTCCGCTAGCATCGCATTCTACCTCAAACGGTTGTGAAAAATCGGGCAACGTCAAAATCGGCGCTTCACATAATTTTCCTTTTAAGTTTTCAAAAGCCTTTTGGGCCGTCTCGTTCCAAGCAAAAGTTCCCTTTTTCAGACACTCCGTGATCGGACTGGAGATAGTCTTTGAAGTCCGTATGAATCGTCGGTAAAAGAAGCGAGGCCATGAAATGACCGTACCTCGTGATTGTCTTTGGGGTCGGCCACGACTTGATTGCCGCGATCTTCTCTTGGTCGGCCGAAACTCCGTCTTCGAAACAACATAGCCAGAAAGACAAGACTCTCGACTAGGAAAGTACACTTCTCCGTTTTCCATAAAGCTTTTGTTCCCTTAGCGTCTCAAACACGTACCGCAAATGTTCGAGATGTTCTTCTACGGACCGACTGTAGATCAAAATGTCGTCTAAGTACACGACAACAAACTTTCCCAAGAAAGGCTTTAGAACCTCGTTCATCAACCTCATAAAAGTGCTCGGGGCGTTGGTGAGGCCGAATGGCATCACAACCCATTCGTAAAGTCCATTCTTCGTTTTAAACGCCGTTTTCCATTCGTCTCCCTCTCGCATGCGGATTTGATGGTATCCGCTCCTTAAATCAACTTTAGAAAATATAACCGAGCCATGTAACTCGTCCAGCATGTCGTCTAGTCTCGGGATGGGAAACCGATACTTGACGGTGATGTTATTCACGGCTCTCCGTCAATACACATTCGCCATGTTCCGTCTTTTTGATGCAGTAGAACGGAACCGCACACGGACTTAAACTTTCTCGGACATATCCGTGATTCATGAGTTCATCAATTTGACGTTGTAGTTCTTTAGTTTCTTGGGATTACAACGATACGCCGCTTTGTTCGGTAATGGAGCTCGGTATAAGATCAATCCGGTGTTCAATCCAGCGGATAGGTGGTAATCCTAAGCAAGTCTTCGGGAAATACGTCCGAAAACTCGTGTAATAGTACGTCTATCTCTTCCTCATGTTGCGATTTGGTGGCAAGATTTCGGACTTCTTTGATCATCATCAAATAAACACGCTCGCCATCGTCAATGGCGTGTTCGACTTCTTTCTCGTTTGCAAACATCGTAAGCTTCGGTCCTTCGACTTTTTTTGAACTCATCGTCCGGATAGCTTGAGGTGACATAGGTTTAAGAACAATTTTTTTACCTTTGTCACGTAGCTCATACTCATTACTCCTCCTCGATGTAGTACGTCCCGATCAAATAGCCAAGGTCTTCCTAATAATACGTGACATGCGTCCATCGGTAGTACATCGCATGTAATGTCATCGCCATACGAACCCATGGTGAGTCCGACCTTCACTTGTCTTGAAACCTTCACTTTGTTTCCGTCATCGAGCCAATGGAGTGCATACGGCTTAGGATGGGCCGTGGTGACCAAGCCGAGTTTTGAAACCATCTCGCTTGATGCCACGTTTGTACAACTTCCACCGTCAATGATTAAGCTGCACCATTTCTCTCCGACACGACACTTCGTGTGAAAGATTTGGTCTCGTTGTTCTTCGTCACTCGGCCTTTGTTTGCAACATGCGAAGGACAAGGTTCGTGTCATAGTTCGGGGCATCGTATGCCTCGCATTCTTCTTCTTCGTCAGCTTCTAAGTTAAAAACGTCTCCAACTCTTTCTTCTTCGGCTAATAATTCCTCTCGGGCGGCTATGGCTTCTCGCAACGTTACAATCCTCCTATTTGGACAAGCACTTTGATAATGTCCAAATCCTTGACATTTGAAACATCGGACTTTAGATAGGCTCGTCTCTTTTGGTGTAGTAGGGGTTTTTGGAATGGTAGTAACGGACTGGCTTGTGGTGACAGGTTTTGGAAACGAGCTAGAACTCGCGCCAAAGTTGGTATTTCCGTATTTAGGTGGGAATTCGGGTTTAGAGAGTTTGGTTTTGTTTTGATTTTCCAACTTTATGCAAAGTCCGCATAAAGTATCGAAGTCAGAATAGGGGTAGAGTTCCACGGAATTAGCAATATTTTTGTTCAAACCTCGTAGGAAACGGGACATCCGCAATTCTTCGCTTTCTTCAAGTTCTCCCATCAAGGATAAGTTTTCAAACTCCTCGATGTACTCCTCGACACTGAGCTTTCCTTGCGTGAGGTCAGAAATTTTTGATCTGAGCTTAGCTTGTGTGTAGCGGGACATATCTTTTCGTAGTTTCCTTTTAGGAATCCCACGAACGTATCTTCTCTTTTCAAAGACGACTTCTCTGCGTCTTCATTCGCTCAAACCAAAGGGAAGCTCCCTTTCCAAGTTTGAGGATCGCGTACTTGCAACGTACCTCGTCATTGAGCTCCTTGAACTCAAACATTCGTTCAATTTTTCTTTCCCACTCCAGATAAATTTCAGGATCGGTGCCGCCTACGAACTCCGGAAGTTCGCTGGTCTTGTATTCATCCGCATGCCGTGGTGCATGCATGGCGTCATGTCCTCGTCGTGCATGGATTCTGGGCTCCGGCAAGCCACGAAGAACGTCACGTAGTTGTGCTACTTCTTCATCGGTGAATGCCATTTTCTTCAGTGATGTCGAGAACTGTGAGACAAGTGTCTCCGATACCACTTATGATACGAATTACGTAAGTAATACGTATAAAACACAACGGAAGATTAACACGTTTACAATATGGATCGAAATTACAAAGGTGATGGACGAATTTTATGTGGGATTCGGCCGTGATGAGTAAGATGTACGGAGTTTGGTGTGTTTTTATCGAACTAGACCTATAACTCGATAAAAGGGTAATCGCTTCCCAAGACCTTTTGAGAATTGATTAAAGTTAAAATCTCGAAACTCGTCGAAACAATAACTAAGGTTTGTCGAACTCGTTCAACGTATATTTCAAAGGAAATACAAAGTTTATTATGATTCTCGATGATTACAAACACCAAATAACCTACCATATATATAGTAGGATAAGGATACAAAACAACAAGAAAACAACAAAATGTAAGTCTCCATCCCTCTCCATGTTTCGGCCGATTCTTCAAGGTGGGGCAAGGAGGATCACTTCTCTTGATTTGGCAAGATATGAGGACTTTTGATGATCATGCTTGGAGATCTTCTTGATTTGGCAAGATGTGAAGACTTTGATGATTCCTTATCATCATGCTTGGGGCCGCAAATATCATAAAAAAAAAAGATGCTTGTCAATTCTTCAATCTTTGTGGACCAATAGGCCGAAAATCCATGTTAGGGCGATTAGATGTTAATTCCGTCGCCATATTTACGTAACTCCTTTTCCGATTAATAACGTAACTCCAATCCGCGTATTCTTTTCTCCCAAGTATAATGATGCATGGACATGCGTATCGTTGTGGACGTCGATTTTTATTGGAGCTTCTTCGACTGGAATATTGGGTATCGTATCACAGTACCCACTGTCCGAACACGGTAGCGCGCGCTACGTACCTTTTTGTAGCGTGCGCTACGGCCATACCACTAGCGTACGTTAAAACCCATTGTTAGCGTGCGCTAACGAATCATGTGATGCCCAGTACTGGAATCCAGAAACTGCCTGTCCTCTTATCTGACCTCGATAGCGTGCGCTACAACCATTATTTAGCGTGCGCTATAATATCGATTGCGTACGCTAAAACAACACATAGCGTGCGCTAAGAATTAATCCAGTGCAGTCCAGTAGCCACTGGACTCAACCTGATCTGTCCTTAGCGCGCGCTACACCACATATTTGCGTGCGCTACTACAACTCACTAGCGCGCGCTACTTACCATTCGTAGCGTGCGCTACTTATAACTCACCTGCAGTCCAGTACCTTCTGGACTACAGCCAGGGTAGCCTTAGCGTGCGCTAAAGCTGAGTGGTAGCGTGCGCTACCTATACCCAATTAGCGTACGCTAAAAGGAGTACGTAGCGTGCGCTACCCCTCACGCACAGTTCGCAACGAAAATGACAATGATGATAAACGCGGCACGAAACTCCAATCAGATTAGTGATGAATGACGATTGATACACGATAAAATTACTCTGAATGATGAATACCATGACTGAATCTGAGTGACAAATGATTAATAATGAGTGAAAATTACTGAGTATCAATTACTGAATGATAAATGCTGAATGATAATTACTGAATTACAACCGGGTATTACATACACCCCCCCTTAAAAGAGTTTCGTCCCCGAAACTAAGGGTCAAACAACTCGGGATAACTCTCCCGCATACTATCCTCGGTTTCCCAAGTAGCCTCTTCGACTCCGTGTCTAGACCACTGAATTTTAACCAAAGGAATCGTCTTATTCCTCAACTGTTTGATTCGTCGTTCTAAAACTCGCATAGGACGCTCCTCATATGAATGATCGTCGGCGATCTCGATTTCGTCGAATCAAGTATGTGACTCGGGTCGGCAACATACTTCCGCAGCTGAGAGACATGAAACACATTATGAATTCGGCTCAACGCCGGAGGTAAAGCCAATCGATAAGCTAACTCGCCTACTCGATCCAAAATCTCAAACGGTCCAATGAATCTCGGACTCAACTTTCCCCTCTTCCCAAAACGGAAGATACCACGACTCGGGGATACCTTGACCAACACATGGTCACCACCTCGAACTCTAATGGTCGACGATGGTTATCTGCGTATGATTTACGCCGACTGAGTGTCAACAAACGACTCATGATCAAAGTTACCTTCTCACGGGCGGCTATAAGCATATCGGGCTCGGTGCCGATTAAGTCGTCCCAGCACAACGGAGATCGACAACGACGACCATACAAGGCCTCGTAAGGTGCCATCCTGATCGAAGCATGCCAACTATTATTATACGTGAACTCGATCAATGGTAGTTGGGCTTCCCAATCGTCTTTCCAATCGAGGACGCATGCCCTCAACATGTCCTCTAATGTCTGAATGGTCCTCTCTGATTGTCCGTCGGACCGAGGATGAAAAGCGATGCGAGATTAAGCTGGGTTCCCATAGCACGATGAACTGATTTCCAAAAATGAGACACAAACCGTCCGTCACGATCGGAAACGATACTTTTAGGAGTACCGTGCAGTTTGACTATCTCTTTGATGAACAGTTGAGCAAGTCTCTCGGGATCCCACGTCTCCTTGATCTCAAGGAAATGAGCTGATTTAGTTAAGCGGTCCACGATCACCCAGATCGTATTCATGCCACGACGACTCGTCGGCAAACTCGTGATGAAATCCATAGAAATGTCTTCCCACTTCCATTCGGGAATAGGAAGAGGTTTCACAAGATACCCGTCGGCCGATGTTCAATCTTAACTTGTTGTGAGTTAAGCATCTCGAAACAAATTCTGCGACTTCTCGCTTCATATTACTCCACCGGTAATTTTGTTTCAAGTCCTTGTACATCTTGCTAGACCGGATGAACAGAATAAGGGGTAGCATGAGCTTCTTTCAAAATCGAGTTTTTCAACTCGACACTCGCCGCACGCACAACCGATTCTTAAACCTCAAAAGTCCATCCTCGTGGACCACAAATACAGGGCTTTCCTCGAGCCACATCCTCTCGGATGCGCAACAATGATGGGTCCGAACCACGATTCTCTCGGATTGCCTCCTCGAGTGACGATGAAATCTCTAACATACAAAGCCGCCCGAACTCGTGAAGCCGGACCTCGATCTCGGGTCTAAGGAATTCTCGCCAAGCTCCTTCGAATCTGTTAACGGGCAAGCATCTGCTCTGACGGACTTACGACTCAAGGCGTCGGCGACAACGTTCGCCTTGCCCGGGTGATAGAGGATCTCGATATCATAATCTTTGATTAATTCCAACCACCGTCTCTGACGCATATTTAACTCCTTCTGAGTAAATATATACTTTAAACTCTTATGATCGGTGAATATCTGACAGGTGACGCCATAAAGGTAATGACACAAATCTTCAAAGCGAACACCACGGCTGCTAGCTCCAGGTCGTGGGTCGGATAATTAACCTCGTAAGGTCTCAATTGCCGTGAAGCATAGGCAATAACTTTCCCGTTCTGCATGAGTACACATCCGAGACCCTGTCCGGACGCATCACTATAAACCACAAATCCTTCCGTCCCCTGCGGCAAGGAAAGTACAGGTGCTGACATTAACCGGCTCTTGAGTTCCTCAAAACTCCGTTGACACGCGTCGGACCACGTGTATTTCTTATCCCTTCGCAAAAGGTTCGTTAAGGGTTGAGCGATTCTAGAAAATCCCTCTACAAATCGCCGATAATAACCCGCTAATCCGAGGAAACTTCGGATTTCCTTAACGTTCTTCGGAGGTAGCCAATCTCGAATAGCCTCCGTCTTCTGAGGGTCGACACGAACTCCGTCTGATGAAATTACATGTCCGAGAAAAGTCACTTCGGACATCCAGAACTCACATTTGGAAAACTTCCCATAAAGTTGTTCTCGTCTCAACACGTCGAGCACTTGATGAAGGTGAAACTCGTGTTCCTCCCGGTCACGGGAATAAATCAAAATGTCATCGATGGAGACAACAACAAACTGATCCAAAAAGTCGATGAAAACCCGATTCATTAACTCCATGAATACCGCAGGTGCATTAGTCAATCCGAACGGCATAACCACAAACTCATAATGACCATAGCGTGTTCGAAACGCCGTCCTCGCGATGTCCGAATCTCGGATCCGCAACTGATGATATCTAGACCTTAAGTCGATCTTGGAAAATACTGAGGCTCCCTGAAGTTGATCTAAGAGATCATCAATACGGGGTAAGGGATACTTATTCTTGATCGTCACCCTGTTCAACTCCCGATAATCAATACATAAGCGGAATGAACCATCCTTCTTCTTGACAAATAACACTGGTGCTCCCCACGGGGACGCACTCGGTCGGATATAACCTTTCTCGAACAACTCCTCAAGTTGGTTCTTTAATTCCTGCATTTCGGTCGGGGCCATCCGGTACGGTGCCTTCGATATCGGGGACGTACCAGGCTCCAACTCAATCGTGAATTCCACATCCCTCTGTGGAGGCAAACCGTAACTCGTGCGGAAAAATATCGGCATATTCCCTCACCACCGAATATCCGTTAACATTATTGATGACTTCTCGGTTTTGGCCATATAGCACCAATAACCGACACATCCCCGATTGAGTAACCTTCTGCTTTCATCAAATTAATGACCTTACGAGCAGTAGGGATTACCTCCTGAAACACACATTCAACCCCTAAATGCGAAATGATAGTGACCATACGCTACGGACACTAATGATGGCATCATGACGATCCATCCAATCAATACCCAAGATGATGTCGTCCTCGGCAAATCTACCACGATTAGGTCCGCCGCCATACACGACCATGAAGTGAATGGACAATTACGAATCTCACGATTACGATAATTCGTCTACCATCGGGTAGGCCAATGACATAAGGCTCACAACTAGTAGCACTACCCGGACGTAGTCTACTCAAACATGACTCGAATCGAATGAATGCGATGCACCGGTATCGAAAAGGGTACACACAAGGTTGAGATAGAATATCGAGTGTACACGAGATCATTCGGCCTCTGGATCATCGGTCTTCTTTATCTCATAAATCCGGGCTTGCTAGTCCCAGACCGGGCAACTCCGTCTGTGGCTAAAAGCTCCACCTTTAGTCGCTCCTGTCGTTTTAAACGGCCATTGATTAGTGGCTTTGATTACGAGCAGTGTTGCTTAGGTGCCCGAGATGACGTCCGAGTAGGTTTGGAGTCCTACGGCAAAACGGGCCTTATGCCCGGCAATTCCACAATTATGACATGTGATAGTCTATCTCGGACACTTGGTACCGAGGTGACCAAGATCCCCATGATTAAAACAGTGATGGCCCCGGCGCGCTCGAGACCGAGATTCCGCGGGTTTAGACGACACAGGAGGTCGCTCGAAAGCAGAGCCGCACGGGGTTTCTTGAAAGTTGTCGACCGCCTTGATGATTACGATTCTTCGATTTCTTGCTAGCAGACGAAGGTTGCTGCTTAGCAATTTCCTTAGCAGTAAGCTCGTAGCTGAGAGCTTTCTCAATGAATTCGGCCAACGTGGTGCAATTATGATTAAGTAACTGAAGTCTCATACGGGGTTTCAGCCTCTTGCTTACTTGATCTTATCCGCCTCTGAATGAATGATGGATGAGGCGAAAGGAAGAAGTTCCTGAAATTTCTCGGCAATGGCGAGAACATCCTCGTCTGTTGAGGGGTCGGGGGTGAGCAATTCGGCGACTTGGCCTCTCTGAGTGGGGCCGGATAATACCTCTCCATCATGAGAGTCTTGAACTGATCCCAAGTACAAGATCCTTCGGTGGGCTTCAACGATAACCACCAAGAATGTGCGCTCTTACCCAGGTAGTAAGCCGCAACAGAAACTTTGTGTCCCTCGGGACACTCTACCATAGCAAACAACTTCTCGAAATGCTCGAGCCAATGAATGATATCCGCCGGCTCAGACGAGCCCTCAAAAGTAGGTGGCCTCTGGCGAGAGATATCACCGATGATATTACTCACATTCCTCTCTTGCCTCTGAGGTGGCGGCGGAGGAGCCTGCTGATTTTGATTGACGGAGTTATGCATCGTCTCCATCAACTAAGCCATCTGGGTCATTTGGGCCATCATTCCCTGCATAAAAGCGAGTGGGTCAACCCGGACACCCTCTGACTGAGCCGTGTCCCGGGTACGACTCCCCGATAGTGAATGATCGCGTCCAGGTGAATGAGTGGCAGCGTCGCTGCTCGATGAATTAGCATTATTCCTCGCATTTGCACGTGTATTCACATGAGCTCTCGGGATTCGGCCCGCTCCACGGCCTCGTCCTCCACGTCCTCTTCTTGCCCTCTCCATACTGAAGTAGGAAAGTCACATGATGATTATATTCACCGCATGAATAATACGTTATGATTATGACATGAGATGATAAAAATGAGCATACGCGCTCTAACACAGTGATTACATGAATGATCAACTGAGGTGACATGATTATCTTGAACATGATTAATGATTTGATCTTCCTGATCAACAACTGAATAATGAAATGAATCGAGTTATTAATGAGTTAACCTGACCGTCCTGCTCAAAATGACAATGATGATTGAGGATTCTTAACTGATGAATTATGAATGAATGATTAATGCCAGAAATTATACCATGGCATTAGAAATCTTACGATTCTTGGTCCGATTGGCTCGGCATTTGCACAGTCACACGTGGCGAAAGTCCAATGATACTAGTCCGATGACGATGATTTCAAATGAGACATGACTTGGAGGGTAGTATTCAAAACCACGCTCGATACCAACTCTGTAACACCCCAAACTAGGCGGATATTACGGTCGTGAATCCCCTGGGACCCACCGGGCATTGAAAATGATGAATTAAATAATATAATTGTGGTACCGAACCACATTATATTACCAAGTACTCCGATGAGGAGTTTAAGTACAACACACTAGGACAATATCAATACTAGTATATTTTATATGAAGATAAAATACACCACCCCGAATAAATAAACATCTCCAACGGAATTTGCGTGGAAAATACAAATGACGGAATAACTAAAATGATCAAGATGACTGAACAAACGGAATGACTGGGGCCCCTACTAGTATCACTGGGACTCGTCGCGATCAACATGCTCTTCCGTGCCTTTGCCTTGCCGTGACTGAAAACAAAATCCCCAACGGCCGATACGTAACAACAATCCTCAAGAGTTGAAATTACACAATCATGAATTTACTGAAGTTATGAAATATTCTTAATTATGAATTACGCTGAAGAGGAGTATCATAGTACGCCCGTAATGTTCTGTGCAAGTGTACAAGACAAATGACCGGACACACCCGTCCTTGTACCTAATTAGTCTCACGGAGGTAAGCGTTACCGTGTGCACGGTCCGATGTATCGGTGAACCCAATACATGACCATTGTGTGCCCGACTTAAAATTCCACACAGCCACACCCGGCCACGCAATATGAACCCAGAAGGTCACATGAACGAGAATGACCATAATGAATATCAATGAATAATAATTAGACAAGGCCAAGATGACTCACCGATATGAAAGTAATAGTGACGTGATTGATAACCCAATGAAATGATTTGGAACCGTCGTTCCTCGTGAATGAAATGATTATTCGACAATTACAAGTCTCAAAATGATTAATATTATGATGAATGAATTATGATTATGAGCAATCAACAACAAAAGGAATGAGTATCCTTTTAACCGAGTAAGATTTAACTTACACAATACCGACGAAGAATGTCCGTCCACGAACAACGTCCTAACCAAGATACGGCCGCTCGAACAACCTTGAATAACAATAATTACCAACAATCGTTCAATACACGTATCAAGCAACAAAACACGACTAACCCAAAGGTCGAAACAACGATAATCAAACTCATAGGGCATTCCAACGAATACATAACCAACCACACAACTTCGGAAATATCCAATCCCGAATATGTCGAAACCCACACCAAAATGAGTATTTCGAACTAACAAAACACTTCAATGATATCAATAATCCATTAGGAATCCATAATTCATGATTACAACAACATCAATCGGAAAATCCCCAATTAACCGAAGTCAACCCCAAGGGTTCTTGAAAACAATTCCGAAAATAACCATTAAATCCGTAGGAATATATTTATCCAAGGTAGATAATCCATATCTAACATATTCCAATGATAATCCAAGCTTACACGAAGAAATCGGAAGGAAAACCCAAAAATCCGAAATTCTAGATCCAAGAAATTAATACCTTTGATTCGATGTTAAGGAGATGATGAAATGATGATAATCCAACTCAAAGACTTGAAGATGATGATGGATGATAGAAGCTCGAAGAGAACTCTCCAAAATGTCCGAAATTGCCTGAAACCGATGAGGGAGTGAGAAAGAATGATAAAATGACGAACTCCGGCTAACTGTCCATTATATAGCCAATCCAGGTTAGCGTGCGCTAGCCCTTGTGCGTAGCGTGCGCTAACGGGTAATTTGGGTAGTCCAAGCACTACCGTCCGAACACGGTAGCGCGCGCTACGTACCTTTTTGTAGCGTGCGCTACGGCCATACCACTAGCGTACGTTAAAACCCATTGTTAGCGTGCGCTAACGAATTATGTGATGCCCAGTACTGGAATCCAGAAACTGCCTGTCCTCTGATCTGACCTCGATACCGTACGCTACAACCATTATTTAGCGTGCGCTATAATATCGATTGCGTAAGCTAAAAACAACACATAGCGTGCGCTAAGAATTAATCCAGTGCAGTCCAGTAGCCACTGGACTCAACCTGATCTGTCCTTAGCGCGTGCTACACCACATATTTGCGTGCGCTACTACAACTCACTAGCGCGCGCTACTTACCATTCGTAGCGTGCGCTACTTATAACTCACCTGCAGTCCAGTACCTTCTGGACTGCAAGCAGGGTAGCCTTAGCGTGCGCTAAAGCTGAGTGGTAGCGTGCGCTACCTATACCCAATTAGCGTACGCTAAAAGGAGTACGTAGCATGCGCTACCCCTCACGCACAGTTCGCAACGAAAATGACAATGATGATAAACACGGCACGAAACTCCAATCAGATTAGTGATGAATGACGATTGATACACGATATAATTACTCTGAATGATGAATACCATGACTGAATCTGAGTGACAAATGATTAATAATGAGTGAAAATTACTGAGTATCAATTACTGAATGATAAATGCTGAATGATAATTACTGAATTACAACCGGGTATTACACTAAACGTCACATGCACATCTCTTACTAAACCCTCAAGTCAAAGGTCCACGTATACTATGACAATCTTTTGATTTGTCATTGACTCTCCAAGAGTGAATACCGTGTGACTGAATCAAGTATGAGTCGTGTTCAAGTACACTGGTCCCACCAATATACTTATAACTTTGCTATCAGGACCTGCACATATCCTAGCATCAGTTATACAAGTCTTACTCAAAAACTTAATGCCCAATTAAGTTTATCGACTTGCGAACCTTTTACGTAAATAAGCTTTAAATACTTCCAGTGCATTTTCTCTTATCCGATAACGAGAGTGGAATGTTCACTCTTATTTACATGAACTTCAATTCAATATTTACCAAATCAAGAATGCATTTGAAATACAATAAACAATGAATGAATCATATTGCCTTTTATTAGTTATTCCATAATTACAAGTACAATGCCCCTTCTCTCTCATCCCCTGAGTGGCATTCGAAGGCATATTCCTAACACCGAGGACTATCATCAGCTTGCGGAGACAGTCCACAATGTTAGGCCCAATTAAGGTGTTCTTTTCGGGTAATATAGTGAGTGGGTTCATTGTATGAGAGTTTTCTATCTGCATAAAGTACGCCGGATTGATTAAGTGACTTGTTCAATTATGGCCGCTATTTAGAATTAAGGATTTTTATATTCTTTTAGCCCAGCTCCCACTAATTTTATCAGAATAACACACTCCTTGTAAAATTCGGAAGTAGTTGTTCGCTTTACTTCATAGTGGCGATCGAGTCCTTTATAAATTTTAATAGAGAGCAACCGAACAAGTTTCTGGTCTATTAATCTTTATAATGTGGTGTCCAACACCAAGCCATCTAATGGATGATTCGATCTTCTTTTTCCTCTTGTGCACTCCCCTCAACCTATACGGTTCCTATGGTTCGTGAACAAGTTTACACCATCGATGCTGATTAGTTTCGCAATTGAATCTTATCTGGCAACCCAATAGGTTTCTAGGGATAAAATTTGCTCCAACCAAAGCCATCCAATGCACTCTCTGAATTTATCGACCCTCCCCGAACGACTACCCCAATAACTCAGAGCATAGCACATTTGGTTTGGATTTCAATTTTCCTAGAGCTCGATGAAGGGAAGGAAAACCTTGAAACCTTTTAAACTGAATATTTTTTTGTGGGAGAATTCTCGCGATTAATGTTACACTTTGCATATTAATCCATTTAAGCGCGTTTGTTGCATTCATACCATATGAATAAAACATTCATAACCTAGTTGCTGCCAACATACAGTTCATGGACCGTTCGTAGAACAAAAAACATCGTAATCTAATTACATGGAGCATAGCACATCCGGTTTGGATTTCAATTTTCCGAGAGCTTAATGGAGGGAAGAAAAACCTTGAAACCTTTTAAACTTAATATTTTTTCGTGGGAGAATTTTCGCGATTAATATTACACTTTGCACATTAATTCATTTTAGCGCGTTTGTTGCATTCATACCATATGAATAAAACAGTCATAACCAAGTTGCTGCCAACCAGTTCATGGACCGTTCCTATAACAAAAAACATCGTAATCTAATTACATGTCTTTGGTCTTGAATCTTCGTCTTCTCGACCACAACGAGGTTAGCCACAATACTCAACAATGATAACGATCACATCACATAAATAATGACATACCAATGTAATTACAAAGTAAGGATACTACCAATGTAATCTTACCGTCATAACCTTACCGTCTCGTGATAATTCATATCAACCCAATGCTTACCATAACCTACATTTTGCATTTTCAAATGACGAAATGAACTCAACTACAACCATCTGTACTGTATTCAAACAATACCAAGAATTCTCAAAACATCATCACAACTCATAAGCGTGAAATAATCCGTTCGTGCCAAATCCTGTCTGTCGGATCGCACAATCAAGAACCAATCCTGATAAGAACCAAACATACACAATACATCTGTAGATCAACTACCACAAAACAATGACAACAAGTCCCGAAACATCGACGTACAGTCTGAATGCTCATACGATCAATAACAAGATCAATCGATAAATCAAACGAGAATATCATCGACATGATAAACTCCAACACGATCAACAAATGATCCACAATAACCGAGAATACCATCAACATGATAAACTCCAACACGATCAACAAAGGATCAACAACGACCGAGAATACCATCAACATGATAAACTCCAATACGATCACCAAAGGATCAACAACGACCGAGAAAACCATCAACATGGTAAACTCCAACTAGATCAACTATAATGGATTTGAAAGAAATAACCCCGACTGTCTAACATACCCCTCGGGCGTATGAACAGCCAGTCGTAAACCGTCAAACATACCCAACCATAAATGGAGGGTGAACGGCCAATCAATATGGCTCAAAGATGGACGTCACAGTACGCACAATTCGCAAATGTGTCCGTGTACAAGCCACCCTGGGTATCGATCAAATACACGTGTGGTCTTGTACCTAATCAGTCTCACAAAGTACGTCTCGTGGGCACAGCTCAATGTGAGGACATGAACCCATCACATAACTATATGTGCCCGCCCTGAAAATCCTACACATAACCAATCGGCATGCAGATATGTCACGATGCAAAATGACAACGAAACTCAAGGAATCACATATCCAATGAGGATCAAAAGTCTCACTGAAGTGAACAATGACACACGGATAATGAAAGATCGACACGACCGAAAATATCCAAAACAACCATCCTGGGATCACAATCCCCAAAGAATGATCAACACGATCAACAATCTCAACACAACAGTCCTGGAATCAACATTCCTCAACGAACCAATCAACACAACCCTCAATACCAAACAATGGGCCTCGGATCAACATCCCTCAACGAACAGCCAATATGAATCTCATTATACGAAACCTCAACATACAACATATACAACAATTCAACTTAATAATTATCATCATAACTGAACAATACTTAAATTACCTCGGAGCTGAAGATAATATCCTTTCCACGAATAACATCCCTGAACGAATACGCAGTTATACGAATCTCGAATGAGGTACAGTCTATTAATATCAATAAACCACTATCCCAACATCAATGTCGACATGGTAAACTATTCTCGATAGCTGACATTCCATATCACAGACCAAAGATAACTCACATCTCCGTCTCCAATCAAACACAATTAAATCATATACATTATGATTTAAATCCAAACTAGAGCATAATATACAAACCATCATCCCGACGATTTACATTTATCATATCATCGTTATATGAATTATAAATTAAATGAAAGCGAAACCATTCATTAAATATTGTAAACTGAACAAGTATAACTTGCCTCAATACCGATACGACAAAGTCATTACCAATTTCGTTGCCTTCGTCTACAAGCTCCTCAGCCCCGATCAAAGAAATCTATGAATATTTAAACCTCAACCACAACACAACGGTCGTAATCCACGATCAACATCAAAACCTATTGCAATAATCGATTAACACATTCGATAATAATCAACAACCGACATAACCAACCAACCAATCAAACCCAACGGTTCCACAATATCTCGATTAAACACAAATCTGGACAACCCAAATCAATCAATCACGAACCGATAACCGATATACTGCACTGTCTGTCTACTTAGCACACGTTAATCACATAACATAGCGTGCGCTAATAGTCACCAGTTAGCGTGCGTTAGCCAGTCAGCTAGTGTGCGCTAACCTCATGTAGTTGCATGCATTACAGGGTACCGCTCAACACATTGCGATTACGAATGTAAAGGAAAATCATACACTAAGAACAATCACACCCTTTCCAAATTCAATCTCATCATCATGATCCATATCTTATCAAGAATATACGAACTCAACTACTAAAATCAACATAATGTTGGTTTTAATTTTCTTATCCATGTTTATAATCAAAACCATTATATATCCTATCACATATTCCTCTTTGATGGGATATATATACCAAGATTTCTAACATCATGATTCCATATTCGTATTCTTAACAAAACAACATAATCCGATATATATCATCACATTCTCCAATATACAATTCACATAACCTCAAGAATCACAATAACACCACTATAACCATCATCATACGAAGAAAAAAGCAACAATCAAACCAACAAGGATTATATCATACTTAGTCTAAAATCAACCCCATATCATGATTCATACGAAATCAACATAATTCAGAAATCCATCTTTCATCGGGTTAAACGAATCACAATCCTTACAACAGGAAGAATCTTAATTAAATCCAAAATCTCTTATCACAATTCCATTAAATCTCATGTAACATCATCACATGATAATTCAACATGCTCCCTCCCAAGTAATCATCCTTTAAAAAATAACCACTATCAAAGGGATACGAAAATTACCTTGTATAGACGAACCAAGAAGAAAAACAATTGAACTCCATTCCAAGAATCATCAATAAATTCAAGAACAAGGCTTTAATCCATGCTCTCCATCTTAATCTTGTTAAAGATCATCATCTCTCAGTGTTTTGGAATCTCAAGTATCCTCCCAAGGCTCTTTCTATCGAGTGAAAGGAAGAAAATGGACGAAATGCATCTTAACACCCATCTGTCCCTTTATATACTGCTCATTACTAGCGTGCACTAAAACATGTATTTAGTGTGCGCTACAACCCTAGCGTGCGCTATCATTCCTTGATAGCGTGCACTATCGAAGTCTAAAGGCTACTGTCTTACTTCACACATTAGCTTACGTACGTAATGCCCATGCAATAACGTATGTAAATACGCTATCTAGCGTATGCAAGTCTTTTTCCGTAGCGTGCGCTATTCGTAGTTGACTTGCTACACTCTGCACCTACCCCGAAGATGCCCGTGCCCCCACATGCCAAAGCACCCGAGATTACCGGGATTCCCTCTGATCGATCTGAAATTAGCGTGCGCTAACCTTAGGATTTAGCGTGCGCTAGTCCTTCATAGCAAACATCTGTTGACCTTATCGGAACATGCGCCGAAAGTGGCTGGGTCCACACGAAGATTCCCTCCGGTCTGTTCTGAACTAGCACGCGGTATTCTTGGCCTTTAGTGTGCGCTAAGCCTGCACATTAGCGTACGCTATGTCCACATACTAGCGCACGTTAATTCAAGCTATACTCAGCCAATCCCAACTGTTCTGCCGTCGTCTCGACATACGGAATATGAACATACGACACACTGAATACCTATACTCAATCCAATAACATTATCATATAATATACCGGATATCAAAATTAAATCAACCTGATACACGATATCCTCAATCATAACTGTCAAACCAATCACGTCAATTATACAAATACAACTGTCTCAGTCCTTAAATTATTTTATCCATACTGTATAGACACCAAGCTATCCAGTATATATCAGATAAAATAACGCGAAATATTTATAATGAAAATTCGGATATTACATACTACCCCCCTTAAAATAAGTTTCGTCCTCGAAACTTGCAACCCTGTCACAAACAACAGGCCAACCCAAAATTTCCAACTCATCACAAAAGTAATCAATCGTCGCCACATGCGAATAACCACAATGATATACTTACAGGTGCGTGAAGCCGATGATCTCCCGTAATACTAGCACACGACTCCCATACGAAGTCTCAACACAATCCCAACACCACCAATATCACAAATAGCAATTTGAAAAGATCTCAAAAAATTTTGGAACCTCAAAAAAATCGGTTTGACTCAAAGGTCAGAAAATCATTTACAAAAGCCGCGCCACTACCGTACTGGTAGAGCCTCATAACACACATGCCCGGGTTTCACAAAACCCAAGCTCTGATACCATCTTCTGTAACACACCCAAAATCATCTGGGGATATTACAACGCCGTGGGCCCCGCGCCGGAACCCACAAGGCTAAAACTCATCGCAAGTCGCACATCCTGTCCGCGGATCGCACAATCAAGAACCAATCCTGATAAGAACCAAACATACACAATACATCTGCAGATCAACTACCACAAAACAATGATAACAAGTCCCGAAACATCAACGTATAGTCTGAATGCTCATACGATCAATAACCAGATCAATAAATCAAACGAGAATATCATCGACATGATAAACTCCAACATGATCAACAAAGAATCCACAATAACCGAGAATACCATCAACATGATAAACTCCAACATGATCAACAAAGGATTAACAACGACCGAGAATACCATCAACATGATAAACTCTAATATGATCACCAAAGGATCACCAACGACCGAGAAAAACCATCAACATGGTAAACTCCAACAAGATATAATGGATCTGAAAGAAATAACCCCGACTGTCGAAAATACCCCTCGGGCATATGAACAGCCAGTCGTAAACCGTCGAACATACCCAACCATAAATGGAGGGTGAACGACCAATCAATATGGCTCAAAGATGGACGTCATAGTACGCCCGATCCGGAAATGTGTCCATGCACAAGCCACCCCAGGTATCGATCAAATACATGTGTGGTCTTATACCTAATCAGTCGCACGAAGTACGTCTCGTGTGCACAGCTTAATGTGAGGACATGAACCCATCACATGACTATATGTGCCCGCCCAGAAAATACTACACAACTAATCGGCAGGCAGATATGACTCCATATATGTCACGATGTAACAAGACAACGAAACTCAAGGAATCACATATCCAATAAGGATCAAGAGTCTCACCGAAGTGAATAATGACACACAGATAATGAAAGATCGACACGACCGACAATACTCAAAACAACCATCCTTAGATCACAATCCCCAAAGAATGATCAACACGATCAACAATCTCAACACAACAGTCGTGGAATGAATATTCCTCAACGAACCAATCAACACAACCGTCAATACCAAACAATGGTCCTGGGATCAACACCCCTCAACGAACAGCCAATACGAATCTCATTATATGAAACCTCAACATACAACATATACAACAATTCAACATAATAATTATCCTCACAACTGAACAATACTTAAATTACCTCAGAGCTGAAGATAATATCCTTTCCACGAATAACATCCCTGAACGAATACACAGTTATACGAATAATCTCGAATGAGGTACAGTCCATTAATATCAATAAACCACCATCCCAACATCAATGTCGACACGATAAACTATTCTCGATAGCTGACATTCCATATCACAGACCAAAGATAACTCACATCTCCGTCTCCAATCAAACACAATTAAATCATATACATTATGATTTAAATCCAAACTAGCGCACAATATACAAACCATCATCCTGACGATTTACATTTATCATATCATCGTTATATGAATTATAAATGAAATGAAAGCGAAACCATTCATTAAATATTGTAAACTGAACAAGTATAACTTGCCTCAATACCGATACGACAAAGTCATTACCAATTTTGTTGCCTTCGTCTACAAGCTCCTTAGCCCCGATCAAAGAAATCTACAAATTCTTCAACATCAACCGCAACACAACGGTCGTAATCCAAGATCAAACATCACAACCTATTGCATAATGGATTAACACATTCGATAATAATCAACAACCGACATAACCAACCAATCAAACTCAACAGTTTCATAATATCTCGATTAAACACAAATTCGGACAACCCAAATGAATCAATCACGAACCCATAACCATAATACGATATACTGCACTGTCTGTCTACTTAGCGCACGTTAATCATATAACGTAGCATGCGCTAATAGTCACCAGTTAGCGTGCGTTAGCCAATCAGCTAGCGTGCTTTACCCTCATGCAGTTGCATGCATTACAGGTACCGCTCAACACATTGCGATTACAAATGTAAAGGAAAATCATACTCTAAGAACAATCACACCCTTTCCAAATTCAATCTCATCATTATGATCCATATCTTATCAAGAAGATACAAACTCAACTACTAAAATCAACATAATGTTGGTTTTAATTATCTTATCCATGTTTATAATCAAAACCATTATATATCCTATCACATATTCCTCTTTGATGGGATATATATACCAAGAATTCTAACACCATGATTCCATATTCGTGTTCTTAACAAAACAACATAATCCGATATATATATATCATCACATTCTCCAATATACAATTCACATAACCTCAAGAATCACAATAACACCACTATAACCATCATCATACGAAGAAAACACCAACAATCAAACCAACAAGGATTGTATCATACTTAGTCTGAAATCAACCCCATATCATGATTCATATGAAATAAACATAATTCAGAAATCCATCTTTCATCGGGTTAAACAAATCACAATCCTTACAACAGGAAGAATCTTAATTAACATCTGAAATCTCTTATCACAATTCCATTAAATCTCATATAACATCATCACATGATAATTCAACAGCTCCTTCCTAAGTAATCATCCTTTAAAAATGAACCACTATTAAAGGGATACGAAAATTACCTTGTATAGACGAACCAAGAAGAAAAACAATTGAACTACATTCCAAGAATCATCAATAACTTCAAGAACAAGGCTTTAATCCATACTCTCCATCTTAATCTTGTTAAAGATGATCATCTCTCAGTGTTTCGGAACCTCAAGTATCCTCCCAAGGCTCTCCCTATCGAGTGAAAGGAAGAAAATGGACGAAATGCATCTTAACACCCGTCTGTCCCTTTATATACTGCTCATTACTAGCGTGCGCTAAAACTTGTATTTAGCCTGCGCTACAGCCCTAGCGTGCGCTATCCTTCCTTGATAGCGTGCGCTATCGAAGTCCAAAGGTTACTGTATTGCTTCGCACATCAGCTTACATACGTAATGCCCATGCAATAACGTACGTAAATACTCTATCTAGCGTACGCAAGTCTTTGTCCTTAGCGTGCGGTATTCGTAGTTGAATTGCTACAGTCTGTAGCTATCCCGAAGACGCCCGTACCCCCACATGTCGAAAGCACCGCGATTACCGGGATTCCCTCTACCGATCTGAAATGAGCATGCTCTAACCTTAGGATTTAGCGTGTGCTAGTCCTTCATAGCAAACATCCATTGACCTTATCAGAACATGCGCCGAAAGTGGCTGGGTCCACACGTGGATTCTCTTTGGTCTGTTCTGCACTAGCGCGCGCTATTCTTGGCCTTTAGGGTGCGCTAAGCCTGCACATTAGCGTACGCTATGTCCACATACTAGCGCACATTAATTCAGGCTATACTCAGTCAATCCCAACTGTTCTGTACGGCATCTCGACATACAGAATACGAACATACGGCATACTGAATACCTATACTCAATTCAATAACATTATCATACAATATACCGGATATCAAAATTAAATCAACATGGTATACGATATCCTCAATCATAACTGTCAACCAATCGCGTCAATTGTACAAATACAACTGTCTCAGTCCTCAAATTATTTTATCCATACTATATAGACACCAAGCTATCCAGTATATCTCAGATAAAATAATGCAAAAAATTTATACTGCAAATCCGGATATTACAATAGGAAACCTCGTAACCTTTATAACTCAGTGCTTGTAAAGTGGGAGAATTACGCGATTATATGTTACACTTTGCATATTAATCATATTATAATCGCGGTTTGTCGGTTTATCAGTTTGTTTGTTTGTTTGTCATACAATATGAAAACATTCACAACCTAATTCTACCACATTCACAACCTAGTTCATGGACCGATCCTAAGTACTGAGTCATCATCGACTCGATAAAAATAAAAATACAAGTAATCAAATAGTGTGGAATCTTCGTCTTCATGGCGGCTTGTCCTCGGCTCTTCGTCATAGCTAATTTATTACATTAATAAAATTTGTGTCATATACAAATTTACTAAAAAAAATGGCTCAAAAAGGCCATTACAACCCATCGAATAAAGATTCAAAATACTAAGTCCATGAACTATATCACCATTCAAAAAATAATGCAACCATTACATTAAATAAATGGCAATATTGATTAATCTAAATATTGATCTAATCAACAAAAATTAATCCAACTTTTAAAATTAATCCAATTAATTCACATAACCGTTAATTTTAATTTGTGCCGGACAAAATAAATATTTCACTAAATTAATTTCCTTAAAAATAAAATTACTATAATTATATTTTAGTTAAATTAAATTCAATTTAATTTGTGAGAAATTAACTTACCGAATGAAATATAAAAAAAGAGTCGGAAAACACAAGGCTCATGTCTGACGGTCATTAAATTTGACCAAAGAAATTTCAACAGTAGCTTGTCCGGGCGATCCCCGAGCCGCGGGTCCGCCATTTTCCGGCTCGTCTTTTCGTCCCGAATCCAAAAATAATATTTTTTAATTTCTATATTACACAATTAAATCAGTTTTTCAAAGGAAAAATAGATTTTTACTGTAACATAAAATCATGAAAAATAATTCTTAGATGAACAATTAAACATTAACAATTAAAACAATTATGATTCTAAATCATAAAAAAATAACCAAGCATTCCAAATGAAAATATCGAATATACGATCGCATAGACCTTGCTCTGATACCACTGCTGTGATTCGGTGATTAAAAATGAGTTACGCAGCGGAAAATAAATTGGTCCAACCGGATAAAATTAAACCCCAAAATGGATCGATCAAGCATCGTATAAACGAATATAAAATTGACGAAGATAAAATTAAGAGATCATACCCTCACAGACCTTTGATAATATCTTCTTGATTCCGAGCACAACACGAATCCAATTGAACGAGCTTTTGGAAATTCCTGAGCACCGAAAGCACCGTGCCTCTATGTATCACGCGTCGGAAAGATGACCGAAAATATATAACCGTCACTCCAAGACCTCCAACGTCGACGGCTATTTGAAGTTATGAAAAGATAAATTTTTCTTTTAATTTTAACTCTCAAAGAATTAAATTTGAAGAAGAAATTATATCTCAAAGAAAATGAAACAGAAAGAAACTCTTTCTTTCTTCCCTTTTTCTTTTCTTTCTCTCTTTTGTGCCGTGAGGTTTTCTGCACTTCAAGCATCTCACTCCAAAAATGAATGCATTAACTTGATGATGATTGAGTTAGTGTATAAATAATGCACTCTTCTCATTATTAAGTCATACATACCATTTAATAATACATATAAAGTCATACGTACCATTTAATAATACATCTAATGTATTATTAAGTCCCCACACTTAATTACATAATAATTCACCATGTGAATGATAATGGGGGGCGACTATGATGAAGACTTTATAGAGCTGAATGAAGCTCACCCCCATCTATATTGATCTCGCAGGTTAAGCCGAGCCGGATGGACGAAGGAGCGAGCCGAGAGGGCATATGCTGATATTTTTATTAAAATGGTATTCTTAGACCCGAGATCGAGGTCTAGCTTCAGCGAGTGCAAGGGCAACTTTGCATGTTAGAGATTTCATCGCCACTTGAGGAGGCAATCAGAGTGAATCAGGGTTCAGACCCATCATTGTTGGGCATCCGTGAAGATGTGGCTCAGGGGAAAGCCCATGGATTTGTGGTCCACGAGGATGGACTTTTGCGATTTAAGAATCGGTTATGCGTACCGGCGAATGATGAGTTGAAAAACTCGATTTTGAGATAAGCTCATGCTACCCCTTACTCCATTCATCCGGGGTCTAGCAAGATGTACAAGGACTTGAAGCAAAATTACTGGTGGAGTAGTATGAAGCGAGAAGTCACAGAATTTGTTTCGAGATGTTTAACCTGTCAGCAAGTCAAGATAGAACATCAGCGACCAGCAGGTATGCTGAAACCGCTCCATATTCCAGAGTGGAAGTGGTAAGATATTTCTATGGACTTCATCACGAGTTTGCCGACGAGTCATCGTGGCATGAATACAATTTTGGTAGTTGTGGACCGTTTAACTAAGTCAGCTCATTTCCTCGAGATTAAGGATATGTGGGGTCCCGAGAGACTTGCCCAGTTGTTCATCAAAGAGATAGTGAGATTGCATGGTACTCTTAAGAGTATCGTTTCCGATCGTGACGGACAATTCGTGTCACATTTTTGGAAATCAGTTCATCGTGCTATGCGAACTCAGCTTAATCTCAGCACCGCTTTTCATCCTCAGTCCGACGGACAATCAGAGAGGACTATTCATACATTGGAGGACATGTTGAGGGCATGCATCCTCGATTGGAAATACGATTGGGAATTCCAACTACCGTTGATTGAGTTCAAGTACAATAATAGTTGGCATGCTTCGATTAAGATGGCACCTTACGAGGCCTTGTACGGTCATCGTTGTCGATCTCCTTTGTGTTGGGACGACTTATCAGAATCAATCGGCACCGAGCCCGATATGCTTATAGCCGCCCGTGAGAAGGTAGCGTTGAGCAGGAGTCGTTTGTTGACAGCTCAGAGTCGACAGAAATCATATGCAGATAATCGTCATCGACCACTAGAGTTCGAGACAGGTGACCACGTGTTGGTCAAGGTATCCACGAGTTGAGGTATTTTCCGATTTGGAAAACGGGGGAAGTTGAGTCCGAGATTCATCGAACCGTTTGAGATTTTGGATCGAGTAGGCAGTCTGGCTTATCGATTGGCTTTACCTCCGGCGTTGAGACGAATTCATAATTTGTTTCACGTCTCTCAGTTGCGGAAGTATGTTGCTGACCCGAGTCACTTACTTCAGTTCGACGAAATCGAGATCGCGGATGATCATTCGTATGAGGAGCATCCTATATGAGTTTTAGAGGCGAATCAAACAGTAGAGGAACAAGACGCATCCTTTGGTCAAGATTCAGTGGTCTAGACACTGAGTCGAAGAGGCTACTTGGGAAACCGAGGATAGTATGCTGGAGAGTTATCCCGAGTTGTTTGACCCTTAGTTTCGAGGACGAAACTCTTTTTAAGGTGGGGGAGTATGTAATACCCGGTTGTAATTCATTAATTATCATTTAGTAATTATCAGTCAGTAATGGTCATTCAGTAATTTTCACTCATAAATAATCACTCATCATTCATGATTCATTCATTTGTATTCATCGTTGGCATTTTGTAACCATGTATCAGTTACCGATCGTCTTTCGCTTCCGTTTGAGTGTCGAGACGAGAGTATTATCATTATCATCGTGATTGGGAGTCTTGTGTTGGAAGTATCATCTTTGGCATGTGTTGGACTTGTTTACTTTCACATACGTATTGTATGTCAGATCATTCATCAATCATAGCGAGAAAACGGAGTTGTTGGATTTTTGTCACTTCCAGCAGTGAGTTACGGCCGTAAGGATATGCGGATACGGCCGTAACATGCATTCGTTGGTTTAGGTATGTTTTGGGCGAAGGTGAGTTACGGCCGTAAGGGTAGGCGAATACGGCCGTAACATGCATTCGTTGTTTTCAGGACGGTTCGGACGAATAGTACTTACGGCCATAAGGGTTGCGGCATACGCCCGTAAGTTGAGGCAGGTACGGCCGTAAGGCTTGGCCGGTTATGACCTTACGATTCGAGCAGGGTACCCAGGCAGTTCGACGAAGGCTTCATACGCCCGTAAGTTTTGCCGAGTACGGCCGTATCAGTCGAGTTACGCCCATAAGGCATGTGCGGGTACGGCCGTATGACTGTCGGCAGGTGTTTGGACGAGGGCGGGTTATGCCCGTATGAGGTGGCTGGTTACGGCCGTAAGGCCGTTGACTTGGGATGTTACGGCCGTAAGTAGGCCGAGTTACGGCCGTAACCATGGCTGTATTTAAAGGACTTGGATGGGACTTTGAGCGCATTTCTATCATTTCTTCACCTTGTTCCGAGAGAGAGAGCTTGAGGGAGAGATTTTTCATCATCAATCACTTGGGTGTTCGGTTTTCACCATGTTCATTCGTTTGTGAAGCTTGGATAGTCGATTTAACACGGATTCACCGGATCGAAGTATTTAGATCTTCAAAGGTAATATTCTTCAACATCTTGGATTTCAATTTTGTGTTGAGATATGATGTTTTGGACGTTATAATCATGATGTGCGAAGAGATATACGCATGATTATGAGTGTGTATGAATATTCATTGGATTATTGAAGAGTTATTCAAGAACACTGTGAATATTGAGTTGGATTTGGGGGTTTTCGATTAGTTGTTGTTGTAATCACGAATTTGGATATTCGTATTGGATTATTGATTGTATTGAAGATGTTTGTTTGGTTTGGAACACTCCTTGGGGATTTGATATTGGTATAGTTAAGGATTGGTTGTAAACAACCGAAGATTGGTTACAACGTGTTTGATATAATGCCCCAATGAACTTGGTTTAGTGGTATCGACGTTTTGAGATAGTTATAATCGTGTTTGATTCGTATGTTGAACGGATTATTGGTAATTGTGTTATTCAAGATTGTTCGAGCGACCGACATCTCATTTAGGACGTTTGTTCGTGGAAGGACATTTTTCACCGGTGTTGGGTAAGTTAATTCTTACTCGGTTAAAAGGATATTCATTCCTTTCGTTGTTGTTCATTCATAATCAAAACTCATTCATAATGTATTAACCGTATTGAGACTTGTAATTGTCGAATAATCACTTCATTCACGAGGAACGACGGTTTCAATCATTTCATTGAGCTATCATTCACTTCAGTATTTCATCTCGGTAAGTCATTCTTGACTTAGTTGGATTATTATTCATTAATGTTCATCATGGTCATTCTCGTTCATATGACCTTCTGGGTTCGTATTGCATGGCAGGGTGGTGATGTGTGAGATTTTTAGTCGGGCACATGATGGTCATGTGTTCGGGTTCACCGACACAATGGACTGTGCACACGGTAACATACCTCCATGAGACTAATTAGGTACAAGGACGGGTGTGTCCGGTCACTCGTCTTGTGCACATGCACATACCATTACGGGCGTACTACGATGCCCCTCTTCAGCTTAATTTCATAATTGAGATATATCATGATTGTGTATATTCAACCTTTGAGGATTGTTGTTCTGTGTAACTGACCCCGTTGGGGGATATTGTTTTCAGGTCATGGCAAGGCAAAAGCACGGGAAGAGAACGTTGACAGCGACGAGTCCCAGTGATACTAGTAGGGGGCCCCAATCCTTTCAGTCATTCATGTTGTCGTCATTTATTTTCCGCTGCAGATTTACATTTGGATACTCCATTTCATTCAGTGTTGTATATTTTATCTTCATATAAAATATACATGTATTCTGTATTATCTTGGGTGTGTTGTACTTGAAACTTCTTATCGGAGTAATGGATGATATAATGTGGTTCGGTACTACGATTATGTTATCTAAGTCATTAATTTTCATTCGCTTGGTGGATCCCAGTCGGGGGTCCACGACACTGTAATAGTCGCCTAGTTTGGGGTGTTACAATCTATACCTTCTTCATGTCTGTAGCATTATGCGACTGGACGGGATTTGTTCCTGATAATAAGTCCATTCTCATCCTTCTTGTTGCGAAATACCCATTTGGTTCCAATCACAACTTGATGTTCTCGCCTAGGTACTAGATACCATATATTTTTTCTTTCGAAACCATTAAGCTCTTCTTCCATAGAAGTGATCCAGTGAGAATTATTCAATGCCATTTGTTGAAACAAGTTAGAATTGAGCTAAGAATACAGCTAGGGTGCACATAGCTAGTCTCCTAAGTTCAGCTTGAGATTTCCATACAGGGAATTGAGATTTCTCATAATCAGTTTCTTTTTGCGCATACTGTACAGTTCCTTGTGTACTCTGTATTCTTCTTTGGGTAGATACACCAGCATCAGTATCTACTATAATCAGGTCATGTTGGTGATCTCGCAACCATCTATTGTTAGGTTCTAATTCAGCATCCCGTACTGTATCTTGTGGTGCTGTAGTCTCGGCTTCAGCTTGTACAACATCAGCTTCAACTGCTTCTGATCTTATAGCTGCGGGATTTATTTCTATGTCTACGACAGGCTCTATTGGAGTTTGAGGGTCATTGATGGAAAGTTTTTAGATATTCTGGTTTAAGTCTTCTACTTTTGTAGGATCAAAATGAGGTTCATCGAACACTACATGGATAGATTCCTCTATTGTCAACTTCTTTTTGTTAAAGATCCTGAAAGCTTTGCTGATAGAGGAATATCTTACAAATATTCCTTCATCTGAATTTTCGTTGAAGGTCTTGAGTTGATCTTTTCCATTATTTAGAACATAACACCTGCATCCAAAAATGTGAAAGTGTGTAACTAATGGAGTATTGTTGTTCCATACCTCATATGCAGTTTGGTTGTGATGCTTGTTGCTGATACAGCAGTTTTGTATATAGCATGCTGTATTTGTTGTTTCGCCCCGGAACCGCTGTGGAAACTTGCTGGGGGCAATCATGGTTCTTGTTGCTTCCTTGAGTGTCCTATTCATTCGCTGGGCAACACCAGTTGTTAAGGAGTCCGGGCTTCTAAGTATTCATGTTGTATTCCATTGTCCGAACAGTATTGCTCTATAAAGCAATTTGTGAATTCAGTACCTCTGTCGGAACGAATGGACACGATACTCAACCCTTTCTCATTCTGAAGCTTTCTCAGGTGCTCTGGTAACTTCATTGTGGTTTCTTGCTTCTTACTCAGAAAGATGGTCCAAGCATACCTGGATAAGTCATCAACAAGAACGAGATAGTGTTTCTTACCTCCCAAACTTACAGGGTCTACAGGACCATAGAGGTCCTTGTGTAGCATGTCCAGAACCATGTGGGTGGACATGTATGATTTGCTTTTCAGGGTGGTTTTGACTTGTTTGCCTTTCTGACAGGGTCCGCAGACGCTGTCTTTATGGAATGACACATCGGTCAAACCTCTAACCATTCCCTGTCTGGCGAGTTTGTTGATCGTCTTGAAGTTGATGTGAGACATATTCTTGTTCCATATCCAGCTTTGTTCTGCAGTGCCTTTGGAAACAGAACACGGAGAGGATCTCATAATCTTCCAGTCAGCAATATACATATTATTTGATTTGCTTCTTGTGAGAATGATTTCTTTGGTCTTGATGTCATTCACCCTACAGTGGTCTACATAGAATTTAACCGAGAAGTGTTTGTCACAGCACTGGCTAATACTAAGCAGGTTGTACTATAAGCCTTCAACATAGGCTACGTCGGTGACTTTGAACTTTCCAACAAGAAGGGTTCCCTTCCCTCTTGTTCTTCCTTTGGATTTGTCACCGAAGCGCACCTTTGGACCGCGACCTTCTACATAACCTGACAGCTTTCTGATACTATCATGTGCCGAGAACATCCGCTATCAAAGTACCAAATGTTCTTCTCTTTTATATCCTGTAAGTAAACAATTTAGGTAGATTTAGGTCCCCATTGATTGTTGGGTCCATGTGTGTTAGTGCCTTTTGGTACCCAAATTTGCCTGACAGTCATTGGTTTTTTGTAGGTTACTTTTGGTCCAGTTTTGGGAGGTCTACGTGGGGCAGGTCGTAGTCGCTGTAATATTCATAATGATGCATGTAAAATCTAGGGTTATTATTCCAGTATGATTGTCGTCTTGGAGGTGGAGCCTTTTTCTTAGGCCTTACAGCTTGTCTTCTAGGTCTCCTGTTGGATTCCCAGAGCTATTGTTGATACTGCATGGCGACCTGCTTTCTAGATGGATAATCGGGCTCTTATATCTAATATCTACGCCCACTGTACTGTTGGAAGTATTGCAGTGCTTGCCATTGGTATTTTGGTACATCATTATATCCGAATGGCTGTCGGCGCTTATAATATGCTCGGGGAGCATGCTGTTGGTCAAGCCTTACAGGTCTTGGAGGCGGAGGATTCCGCTGTTTATGATATGACTTCGGATGCAAAATCACATCCTTCGCTGTGTGAGGGGCAGCTGTAGCCTTTGCGGGACTTGGAGTCTCTTCAGGTACAGGAATGGGTTCCACACCCCTGACGAATATCATACTAGTTTTTCCCTTGTTGGAGAATGAGTTGTATCCTAAGCCACTTTTATCTGTAACACCCCCAAAACCAACCGGGCCCTACGCCGGAACCTACAAGGCTAAAAACCATTTTTGCAAACGTTTCAAACACGCCAAAGAGGCAAAGACGGTAATATTTTAAATACTCAAATATTTTTCAAAGCATAGTTCCCAAATACTGTCATAAAATATCATTTAAGAGTACAAGGAAAGGATACAAGGCAAGTACCAAACGGGGCATTTTGAAAGTGTACACGAGCTAGTAAAATACCGAAAGGCATTTAAAGATACACACGCAGCGGATATAAACACAGTAGGAAATACATTTGCAGCAGAATCATAACTACCATAAAAGAATACTCGAATCTCAAATAACCATGCCATAGCCAGTATCACCCGGGAAGCTCACCCCTTCACGACCGCTACAAGCTCGATATCCCAAGAACCTAAAAAGAAATCCCACGACGGGGTCAACCACCATACTCAACAATGATAACGATAACATCAACATAACAATTACATATCAATGTATCTACAAGGTAAGAATACTTCCAATATAGTCTTACCGTAGCAACCTTACCAATTCGTGGTAACTCATATCAAATCAACCTTTATCTCAATCCACACTTCGCATTCTCAAGTGATGAATGAATTCAAAAATAACCATCTGTACTATATTCAATACCGATACGGCAAAGTCATTACTAATTCCGTTGCCTTCGTCTACAAGCTCCTCAGCCTCGATCAAAGAAATCTACAAATTCTTCAACCTCAACCGCAACACAACGGTCGTAATCCATGATCAAACACCACAACCTATTGCAATAATCGATTAACACATTCGATAATAATCAACAACCGACATAACCAACCAATCAAACTCAACGGTTCCACAATATCTCGATTAAACACAAATCCGGACAACCCAAATCAATCAATCACGAACCCATAACCATAATACGATATACTGCACTGTCTGTCTACTTAGCGCACGTTAATCATATAACATAGTGTGCGCTAATAGTCACCAGTTAGCGTGTGTTAGCCAATCAGCTAGCGTGCTTTAACCTCATCCAGTTGCATGCATTACAGGTGCCGCTCAACACATTGCGATTACGAATGTAAAGGAAAATCATACTCTAAGAACAATCACACCCTTTCCAAATTCAATCTCATCATTATGATCCATATCTTATCAAGAAGATACGAACTCAAATACTAAAATCAACATAATGTTGGTTTTAATTATCTTATCCATGTTTATAATCAAAACCATTATATATCCTATCACATATTCCTCTTTGATGGGATATATATACCAAGAATTCTAACACCATGATTCCATATACGTGTGCTTAACAAAATAACATAATCCGATATATATCATCACATTATCCAATATACAATTCACATAACCTCAAGAATCACAATAACACCACTATAACCATCATCATACAAAGAAAACATCAACAATCAAACCAACAAGGATTGTATCATACTTAGTCTGAAATCAACCCAATATCATGATTCATACGAAATCAACATAATTCAGAAATCCATCTTTCATCGGGTTAAACGAATCACAATCCTTACAACAGGAAGAGTCTTAATTAACATCTGAAATCTCTTATCACAATTCCATTAAATCTCATATAACATCATCACATGATAATTCAACATGCTCCCTCCCAAGTAATCATCCTTTAAAGACGAACCACTATTAAAGGGATATGAAAATTACCTTGTATAGACGAACCAAGAAGAAGAACAATTGAACTCCATTCCAAGAATCATCAATAACTTCAAGAACAAGGCTTTAATCCATGCTCTCCATCTTAATCTTGTTAAAGATCATCATCTCTCAGTGTTTCGGAACCTCAAGTATCCTCCCAAGGCTCTCCCTATCGAGTGAAAGGAAGAAAATGGACGAAATGCATCTTAACACCCATCTGCACCTTTATATAATGCTCATTACTAGCATGCGCTAAAACTTGTATTTAGCGTGCGCTATCCTTCCTTGATAGCGTGCACTATCGATGTCCAAAGTCTACTGTCTTGCTTCGCACATCAGCTTACGTACGTAATGCCCATGCAATAACGTACGGAAATACTCTATCTAGAGTACGCAAGTCTTTGTCCTTAGCGTGCGCTCTTCGTAGTTGACTTGCTACAGTCTGCACCTACCCTGAAGATGCCCGTGCCCCCACATGTCGAAAGCACCCACGATTACCGGGATTCCCTCTGACCGATCTGAAATTAGTGTGCGCTAACCTTAGGATTTAGCGTACGCTAGTCCTTCATAGCAAACATCCGTTGACCTTATCAGAACATGCGCCGAAAGTGGATTGGTCCACACATGGATTCTCTTTGGTCTGTTCTGCACTAGCGCGCGCTATTCTTGGCCTTTAGCGTGCGCTAAGCCTGCAAATTAGCGTACATTATGTCCACATACTAGTGCACATTAATTCAGGCTATACTCAGTCAATCCCAACTGTTCTGTCCGTCGTCTCGACATACAGAATGCGAAAATACGGCACACTGAATACCTATACTCAGTTCAATAACATTATCATACAATATGCCGGATATAAAAATTAAATCAACATGGTATATGATATCCTCAATCATAACTGTCAACCAGTCGCGTTAATTGTACAAATACAATTGTCTCAGTCCTCAAATTATTTTATCCATACTGTATAGACACAAGCTATCCAGTATATCTCAGATAAAATAACGCGAAAAATTTATACTAAAAATCCAGATAGTACAGTAGGAAACCTCGTAACCTTTATAACTTAGTGTTTGTAAAGTGGGAGAATTACGCGATTATATGTTACACTTGCATATTAATCATATTATAATTGCGGTTTGTCGGTTTGTTGATTTATTTGTTTGTCATACAATATGAAAACATTCACAACCTAACTCTACCAACATGTAGTTCATGGACCGATCCTAAGTACCGAGTCATCATCGACTCGATAAAAAGAAAAATACAAGTAATAAAATAGTGTGGAATCTTCGTCTTCATGGCGGCTTCTCCTCGGCTCTTCGTCATAGCTAATTTATTACATTAATAAAATTTGCGTCATATACAAATTTACTAAAAAAAATTGGCTCAAAAAGGCCATTACAACCCCATCGAATAAAGATTCAAAATACTAAGTCCATGAACTACATCACCATTCAAAAAATAATGCAACCATTACATTAAAATAAATGGCAATATTGATTAATCTATATATTGATCTAATCAACAAAAATTAATCCAACTTTTAGAATTAATCCAATTAATTCACATAACCGTTAATTTTAATTTGTTCCGGACAAAATAAATATTTCACTAAATTAATTTCCTTAAAAATAAAATCACTATAATTATATTTTAGTTAAATTAAATTCAATTTAATTTGTGGAAAATTAATTTACCGAATGAAATATAAAAACAGAGTCTGAAAACACAAGGCCCGGGCCAAGCCCGCGGGGTCGGTGACCTAGCTTAGCACCTCAAGCGACTTGTTACAGGCGATCCGGCGGCCCATTTCACGGTCCGGCCATTTTCCGGCTCGTCTTTTCGTCCCGAATCCAAAAATAATATTTTTTAATTTCTATATTATACAATTAAATCAGTTTTTTAAAGGAAAAATAGATTTATACTATAACATAAAATCATGAAAAACAATTCTTAGATGAACAATTAAATATTAACAATTAAAACATTTATGATTCTAAATCATAAAAAAATAACCAAGCATTCCAAATGCAAATATCGAATATACGATCGCATAGACCTTGCTCTGATACCACTGTTGTGATTCGGTGATTAAAAATGAGTTATGCAGCAGAAAATAAATTGGTCCAATCGGATAAAACCAAACCCCAAAACGGATCGATCAAGCATCGTATAAACGAATATAAAATTGACGAAGATAAAATTAAGAGATCATACCCTCATAGACCTTTGATAATATCTTCTTGATTCCGAGCACAACACGAATCCAATTGAACGAGCTTTTGGAAATTCCCGAGCACCGAAAGCATCGTGCCTCTATGTATCACGCGTCGGAAAGATGACCGAAAATATATAATCGTCACTCCAAGACCTCTAAGGTCGACGGCTATTTGAAGTTATGAAAAGATAAATTTTTCTTTTAATTTTAACTCTCAAAGAATTAAATTTGAAGAAGAAATTATATCTCAAAGAAAATGAAACGGAAAGAAACTCTTTCTTTCTTCCCTTTTTCTTTTCTTTCTCTCTTTTGTGCCGTGAGGTTTTCTGCACTTCAAGCATCTCACTCCAAAAATGAATGCATTAACTTGATGATGATTGAGTTAGTGTATAAATAATGCACTCTTCTCATTATTAAGTCATACATACGATTTAATAATATATATAAAGTCATACGTACCATTTAATAATACATCTAATGTATTATTAAGTCCTCACACTCAATTACATAATAATTCACCATGTGAATGATAATGGGGGGCGACTATTATGAAGACTTTATAGGGTTGGTTCGTCTTGGTCCGTGAAACAGACCTTCGTGTATCTAATCCGATAGATAAACCTTGGTACGTTTCAATATTAATACAATTAATTAATCTAGTTAATAATTATATCAAATATAAATTCTCTAAGAAATAATATTAATTAAATTAATTACCTAGCAATTTATTTAATTCACTAGACCGATTTAATTTATTCAATAAATTAAAACAACTATTATTCAATAATATAAATTAGACATATAATGTCTAATATACACAAAGAGAGAATATCCTTATTATATTCCATCATCTATCCTGTGCCGCGACTCCATAGGTTCGTCTCAGTCGGCAATGGGAGGAACCAAAGAGTGTGAGTAACACTTAGTCAGTCCTGTGGCTCACACTTTAGCCCAACTGAAAACGAATGATAGGTATCATTGAAAACCTTTATGTTATGAATACCGTATACATATAAACCCTTCTATCATATATCCCCTTCAATTGAGCCCCCAGTTTTTTAGATCCTTGCAATTCAACCCCAGACATTTCTAATTCTTTCAGTTGAACCTTCTAATCTTCCAACTTCCTTCAATTTCATTTCCAGATTTTTAATTCCCACGGATTTAGCCCAATTAACTTTTAAAAAGTTCAAATCTAGTCCTATTTTGACCCAAGACATTAAAATATTGACTTTTCAATTAATATTAATAATCAGTTTAATTTTATGCATTATATTTTATTTCTAGTCATTATATCATAATACATTATAATAATTGTAATTATTATTATCTGTAGATAATAATCAGGAATTACGGGCCTGGGAATTTGAGTCAAGCATCTTCATATTCAAGTTCAAGCAGCATTATTTTATTCAGATGGGAATTTTCACTATTACTTTAATTGCTTTACTTGAATTGCTACATGATATTCTATGTATGTTTTAAATTGAGGATACATGTTGTAAATCAGGCTCACATGTGTATGTGTAAAGAGTCTATCTTAAGATTTATGTTGTGTGGGGACACCTGCACAACCTCAATATTCACATGCGTGCTAGATTCATGTTTTATGTGATATTGTGTGTATATATTCATGTTGAGGGATTTTTGATAGAATAATCATTAAATTGCTTTCCATGAATTTGTATATTATTGTGATATGTGTGATTTCCACGAGCTGAAGGAAGCTCACCTCCATCTATATTGATCCCGCGGGTTAAGCCGAGCCGGATGGACGAAGGAGCAAGCCCAGAGGGCATATGATTATATTTTTATTAAAATGGTATTTTTATTTATGTCCTATGCTTTGAAATATTTATTTGGAGAAACTCTTGTTCAGTAATAATAATTTTTAAATTTTCTTCCGCCGCAATTATGACCTCTTAATTATGACAGGTTGTTACCTTACTTAATAGGTATTTATTTTAATCAGTGTAGCGATTCGACTTTGTAGGCGAGAATTTTAATATTCTCAAAGGAATTTATTTTCGTCAAAATTCACCTTTTTACTTATTTTCTCCTATAATTAGCCCTAGAAAGTTGGGGCGTTACACACAGACAGGATTCAATTCTTACACGAATTTTTGGATTAATACTATATTCATGGGTCGTACTGTATTCCCCCTTAATTAATGCACACGTCAGCTGTAGGAAGGTTTTAGGCCTCCGTTTTCCTACAGTAAGATCTGACTTGTTCTGACTGTACAGTTAATTAAGTGGATACTGTATTCTTGGGTCTTACAGCATTCCCTATCAATTGATGAGTAAAAGTGTAAAAACTTACAGGGAGTCAGGCTGTAGCATTCCCAATTCTTGACGAAGCATACAGAATCTGGTTGTGCTGAGAGGTTTCATAAGGATGTCGGCCAACTGAATGTCTATATGAATCTTCTCGATCCGAACATCTTTATTCTCAACATGATTCCTGATGAAACGATGCTTCATATCAATATGATTAGTTCGCGAGTGGGTTGTGCATTATAGCAATTGCACTCTTGCTATCGCACATGATTGGCGTCTCTCTGGCATAGATTCCATATTCTGATAATTGCTGTTGCATCTAGAGAATCTGCATATAGCAACTTCCAGCGGCATAGTAATCCGACTCAGCTGTAGAAAGCGAGTTGCCAATTGTTTCTTACTGAACCATGACACAAGTCTAGGTCTAAGAAGGTGACAAGTACCACTTATACTCTTCCTATCCAACTTATAGCCTCCGAGATCCGAGTCGCTGTCGCCAACCAAATCGAATCCTCCCTTAGGATACCATAATCCTACATCAACCATTCCTTTTACGTACTTAAGGATTCATTTGGATGTTGTGAAGTGTGACTCCTTAGGTGCTATTTGATACCGAGCACACACTCCTACAGCAAACTAGATATCGGGCCTGCTAGCCATTAGGTACAGGAGTGAGCCTATAATATTCATGTAGAGTGATTGATCAACCGGCTTTCTAGCTTCGTCATCACTAATTTGCGTGGAAGTGCTCATGGGGGTTGACGAGGATTTGGAGTTATTCATCCCAAACTTGTTGAGTAGCTCCTTGCTGTACTTCTCCTGGTTGATGAAGATTCCTGTACGTAGTAGCTTGACCTGCAATCCTAGAAAATAACTAAGTTCTCCCATCATACTCATTTCAAATTTACTTTGCATGAGGTGAGAGAACCTTTGACATTAAGCAAGGTTAGTAGAACCAAATATAATATCATCGACATATATTTGTACCATTAACACGTCATCTCCTTCTTGTATCTTAAATAGAGTCTTGTCCACAACACCTTTCTCAAATCTATTATTGGTAAGGTACAGGGACAGGGTTTCGTACCAAGCTCTAGGCGCTCACTTAAGTCCATACAGAGCTTTCCGTAGTCTGTATACTAGGTCTCCACCTTCAGTGTTGATAAACCCTGGTGGTTGTTCAACGTAGATTTCTTCGGAGAGATCTCCATTCAGGAATGTGCTCTTAATGTCCATTTTATATACTATAAAGCTATTATGGGCGGCAAAGGCTAGAAATATCCTGATGGCTTCTAGTATAGTTACAGGGGCAAAGGTTTCATCATAATCTATACCTTCTTCCTGTGTGTAGCATTGTGCGACTAGACGGGATTTGTTCCTGATAACAAGTCCATTCTCATCCTTCTTGTTGCGAAATACCCATTTGGTTCCAATCACAGGTTGATGTTCTGGCCTAGGTACTAGATACCATATATTTTTTCTTTCAAAACCATTAAGCTCTTCTTCCATAGAAGTGATCCTGTGAGAATTATTCAAAGCCATTTGTTGAAACAAGTTCGAATTGAGCTAAGAATACAGCTAAGGTGCACATAGCTAGTCTCCTAAGTTCAGCTTGAGATTTCCATACAGGAAATGGAGATTTCTCATAATCAATTTGTTTTTGCGCATACTGTACAGTTCCTTGTATACTCTGTATTCTTCTTTCGGTAGATACACCAGCATCAGTATCTACTATAATCAGGTCCTATGGGTGATCTTGCAACCATCTACTGTCAGGTTCTAATTCAGCATCGCGTACTGTATCTTGTGGTGTTGTAGTCTCGGCTTCAGCTTATACAGCATCAGCTTCAACTGCTTCTGATCTTACAGTTGCGGGATTGATTTCTAAGTCTACGACAGGCTCTATTGGAGTTTGAGGGTCATTGATGGAAAGTTTTTGGATATTCTGGGTTAAGTCTTCTACTCTTGTAGGATCAAAATGAGGTTCATCGAACACTACATGGACAGATTCCTCTCTCGTCAGCTTCCTTTTGTTAAAGATCCTGAAAGCTTTGCTGACAGAGGAATATCCTACAAATATTCCTTCATCTGACTTTTCGTCGAAGGTCTTGAGTTGATCTTTCCCATTATTCAGAACATAACACCTGCATCCAAAGATGTGAAAGTGTGCAACTAATGGAGTATTGTTGTTCCATACCTTATATGCAGTTTGGTTGTGATGCTTGTTGCTGATACATCAGTTTTGTATATAGCACGTTGTATTTGTTGCTTCGCCCCAGAACCGTTGCAGAAACTTGTGTAACACCCCCAAGTTATTCAGGGAATATTACAGCGCCGTGAGCCCCACCGTGGGACCCACAAGGCTAAACATATGCAGAACTATAAATTTTGACCGAGAAGGTCTACATACAATGGAATGAAGAACAATACAAAGGGTATTCAAAACATATCCAATGTATCCAAAGACATCACAACACAAATCAATACCTCGGCAAACACAGGCCGGAACATCAAGGAAAATGGAAAACAATACTCGAGTATTCAATAACCATTCCAGTACAACAACACTGAATGGAGAAACACAAAACATAACCGGAGGAAAGACACAGTATCACACTTGCCCATCATCTTATGCCGACCTGATATCTGCCTGTCCGCTCTCCTGGAACCTGAAATACATAAAAAGTATTTCCCCCATTAAGGGGTTAGCCGTCGAATAGCTAGTGCAAGTATATCAAGTATGAAACACAATACTCCTCGATAATAAAGTAAAGGTAACATCAATTCAAGACTAGTATTCCGGAATAACTAAATCTCAGAGCATTACAACAATGCATACATGATCAACCATGGAATCGCACCAGAGGCTACGGAACTCTCAGGGGACCCATCGGCCCACCCCAGAGTGGTTAACCCAAATTATCCGTGGAATCGCATCAAAGGCTACGAAACCCTCAGAGGACCTGTCGGCGCACCCCAGAGTGGATATAAACAATCATACCATTCGTATATCTTACTTTCAAAGTCGAGAACGTATAATCATAAATATATACTTGCCTTTGAGACATCGTGAAATTGAACGGAAAAGAGTATGAGTTCGGTAGGTCCAAGAACGCGCTTTCGGCACCTAAACGATTCGCAAGGGATATGTTAATCAATAATCTATACTCAGAATTCACGAAAAAACTCCCGAGACCCGTCTACGATTCACGAAAATACACGGATAAACAACTAGAGGTTGGAAAATCGCCCAAACTCTCACAATTCCAAAAACGGCACAATCCATTCTGTAAAATCGTAGGAAAAGCATGTATATGGAATAGATACATCATAATATCAAGGTTCTCAAGCTTCAAAACGGATAAGTTGGACGAATCTAGAAAAAACCCAAAAATTCCCAAAAATAGGGTTCTAAGGATTTTTACCTTGATTTGGACATTAGGATGGATTAGACGTCGTGAAATCCTTGTTCTCCAACCAAGTATGTTGTTGTTTGAAGAAGAATCGCTTCCAATCGCCCAAAATCGCCTCTCCCGAGATTCTCCCATCGAAAATAAGTGAGATGGATGAAAAATGACGAAATGGAAGTCAACTGTCCAATATATATCCGCCCAGTCTAGCGCACGCTACGCCTCCTTCATTAGCATGCGCTAGCGAGGTCACCGGGTAGTCCAGTGGCTTCTGCCGGCCCCGTTAGCATGCGCTAATCGCCTTTCTTTAGCATGCGCTAGCCAAAAAGTGGCGTCCAGTAACTGGAGTACAGAACCTACTGTCCTCTGCCCTGCTCAAGCCTTAGCGTGCGCTACCGCTATGGCTTAGCGTGCGTTATGCAACTCTTTTAGCGTGTGGTAGCCGAAGCCTAGCGTACGTTACCTGATAGTCCATAAAACCTGACAACCTCACTGCCTCTGCTGACCAGCTCGTTAGTGTGCGCTACGGACGGATGTTAGCGTACTCTACTAACCACGAATAGCGTGCGCTAACGAACTCCAAGCGCGCGTTAACTGCCAGTCCAGAGAGGAGTCCGAATTACTGGTTCTGACCTGACTGGTCCCTTAGCACGCGCTACGGCTCAAAGCTAGCATGCGCTACTCAAACAGAATTAGCGTGCGTTAGCCTAGGCCTAGCGTACGCTATTTTTTTGACCTTGAACACTTTCGCAAGGTCTAAACAACACGATCGTGATCCAGAAAAGATACGAAACTCTATAACAATATCAACCACATCACCAAGAGTTTACAGAGCAACAAAATAAGAAGAATGGCAAGGTCAAACAGTCAATAAAAAGTACGGGTATTACATTCTCCCCCTCTAAAAAGAAGTTTCGTTCCGAAACTTAAGAAATAAAAAGTTCGGGGTACTCCAACCGTATCTTCTCTTCCATTTCCCAAGTCGCCTCCTCGACTCCATGTCTCGACCATTGCACTTTACCAAGTGGAATGGTCTTATGCCGAAGTTGTTTCTCGCGACGCTCAAGGATTTTCATGGGTCTCTCTGGAAAGGTAATATCCTCGGCTACGTCAATCTCACTGTAGTCGATAATGTGGCTCGGATCCAGTACGTATTTTCTCAACTGAGACACATGAAAAACACTATGGACATGACTCAAAGCTGGAGGCAACGCCAAGCGATAAGATAAATCTCCAACTCTGTCCAAAATCTCGAAAGGTCCGATATACCTCGGACTAAGTTTCCCCTTTTTCCCAAAGCGGAAAACTCCTCTGGTCGGCGACACCTTGAGTAAGAATGATCCCCCACTTTGAACTCCAGGGGTCAACGACGAGTATCAGCATAAGATTTCTGACGACTCTGGGCAGTCAGCAATCGGTCCCGGAAAATATAAATCTTTTCCTTAGTCTCCATCATTATATCCGGTTCTGTTCCAACTAGCTCTGAAGCCTCATCCCAACATAATGGCGACCTACATAGCCTACCATAAAGTGCCTCGAGGGGTGCCATTTTGATCGATGCATGCCAACTATTATTATAGGCAAACTCGATCAACGGTAAGTAAAGTTCCCAATCATTACTCCAGTCTAAGGCACAGGCTCGCAACATATCTTCCAACATCTGAATCGTCCTCTCTGTCTGACCATCCGACTGAGGATGAAAGGAAGTGCTCAATCTCAACTCAGTACCCAAAGCCTGATGAACGGCCTGCCAAAAATGCGATACGAAACGGCCGTCTCGATCAGAAACAATGGTCTTGAGGGCACCATGCAACCTTACGATCTCAGCTATAAAAGTTCGAGCCAATCTATCCGGTCCCCAAGTATCCTTAATACCCAAGAAGTGTGCAAACTTGGTCAACCGATCGACAATTATCCAAATCATATATATTCCGGCCCGAGTTCTCGGCATGCCAGTGATGAAATCCATAGAGATGTCTTCCCACTTCCACTCGGGAATGGGAAACAGTTTCAACAACCCCGCTGGTCGTTGATGTTCGATCTTGGCTTGTTGACACGTCAAGCACCATAGTACAAATTCCGTGACATCCTTCTTCATGTTGTTCCACCAAAAATTTCGTTTTAAGTCCTTATACATCTTACTCGTCCCGGGGTGTATTGAGTAAGGCATATCATGGGCTTCTCGAAGAATTCTCCACCTCAACTCTAGATCATTCGGAACACAAAGCCTGCCCTGAAATCTCATAATACTATCCTCGTGAACCATAAAGCCAGGAGCTTTTCCTTTAATTACATCTTCCTTCAGTTGAGAAATCATCGGGTCACTCCACTGTTTCCCTTTGATGTCGTCAACCAAGGACGAAGTAATTTCGAGAGTACACAACTGTCCCTGTACTCGTTGAAGCCAAACTTCTATCCCTTGCTCAATTAAATCCTAACGAATTTTCATCTGAGATGTAAGAACCTCGAGCATTTGAAGAGATGCCGATTTGCGGCTCAAAGCATCCACAACGACATTGGCTTTTCCGGGGTGGTAAAGAATTTCCAAATCGCAATCCTTTATCAACTCTAACCAACGTCTCTGTCTCATATTTAGCTCCTTCTGACTGAAAATATACTTCAGGCCCTTGTGATGGGTATAAATCCGACACGGAGAACCATACAAATAATGCCGCCAAATCTTCAGTGCGAACACAATTGCGGACAATTCCAAATCGTGTGTAGGATAATTCATCTCATACGGCTTTAGTTGTCGTGACGCAAAAGCTATCATCTTATCATGCTGCATAAGCACACAGCCAAGACCTTGACACGAAGCGTCACTATAAACTGCAAAGCCCTCACTACCATGTGGTAAAGTTAAAATCGGCGCTGAAGTCAAACGTCTCTTCAGCTCATCGAAGCTCTGTTGTCTCTCATCCGACCAAACAAACTTTTCGGTCTTCTGGAGTAACTTCGTAAGCGGCCGAGTGAGTTTCGAGAACCCCTCGACAAACTGATGGTAATACCCAGCAAGGCCCAAAAAGCTACGAACTTCCTTAACATTTTTAGGTGGTGCCCAATCTAGCACTGCCTCAATCTCCTGCGGGTCTACACGAACCCCTTCGGCCGAAATCACATGGCCGAGAAACATAACTTCTTCCAACCAGAGCTCACATGTTGAGAATTTTGCATAGAGGTGCTCGGTTCTCAAAATATCTAGTACCAGACGCAAGTGTCGGGCATGTTCCTCTTTATCTCTAGAATAGATCAAAATGTCGTCAATAAAGACAACTACACACTTGTCGTGATACTCGATGAAAATCTTATTCATTAATTGCATGAATACTCTCGGTGCATCAGTCAACCCAAAAGGTATAACTACAAATTCATAATGCCTATATCTCGTCCGAAATGCCGTCTTCGGAACGTCGGACTCTCTCACCCTGAGTTGATAATACCCTGATCTTAAATCAATTTTCGAGAAAATTGCAGCCCCCTGCAACTGATCAAATAAATCGTCTATACGAGGCAAAGGGTACTTGTTCTTGATGGTCACTTTGTTCAGATCACGGTACTCAATGCACAAACATAGTGAACCATCCTTCTTTCTCACAAAAAGAACAGGCGCGCCCCAAGGTGAAGCGCTCGGCCTGATGTACCCTCTTTCCAGAAGTTCTCCCAACTGATTCTTTAATTCTTGCATCTCGGAAGGTGCCATTCGATAAGGTGCCTTAGAAATCGGAGCCGCATCTGGCTCTAAGTCCACAGAAAATTCTATCTCCCGATCTGGCGGTAATCTCGGGAGATCATCCAGAAAAACATCGGGATACTCATTAACAACCGGAATCGAAGAGAAATCGACTTCGTTCCCTTCCGTTTTTATGGCATAACACCAATAGCCCGTACAACCTTTATTCAAAAGTTTTACGGCCTTCATGGCGCTGATAAGTAACTTGGATTGGCCCGACTTACATCCCAAAAATAAGTACTCGGATCCATCTTTAGTCATCATGGTGATAACCTTAGTACGGTAATTCATAATCGCTTGGTGACTATCAAGCCAATCCTCGCCGAGGATCACGTCCTCGCCTACCATATCAACTACAATCAGATTCGATAACCATTCCATACCAGATATAATCACCGAAAAACCTCTAATCTCCTGGTTCCCCACAATTCTATCTCCACTAGGTAATTTCACAATGAAGGGATCACAAGCAGTCATACAAGTTATATTCAAACGGCGTACACACTCCAAGGAAATAAAAGAATGTGTAGCACCCATATCAAAAAGCACACGGACTGGATGAGATAAAATATGAATGGTACCTGAAGCCACGGCCTCATCGGTTTCGTCTATTCGACGCATCTGATAGACCCGTGGTTGTACCGAACCGATGCTAGAGTTTCCCCCTCCAGCTTTCTGACCCCTTCCCCGGCCCCTGTCGAAATTCTGCTGAGATTAACCAAAAGAATGCCGCTGATTAACGCCTTGGTCAAGTGGTGCTCGGGCAGAAGCCCGAGTGTCCAAAGTCTGATTTGGTTCGGAACAATAAGCCGATCTATGTCCCATCTGTCCGCAAGTGTGACACTTCAATGGCAGAAAATTTCATTCCAAATTAACGTAGCCTGGACGACCACAATTATAGCAAGTTACCGTGCGATTTGTGGTGCCCGGAGCAGAACGGAAACCCCTCTTTCCTTTAGTAGAACGTGACGACTGTCCGGTAGAACGGTTATTCGTCTGTGAACTTTGGAAATTGCCACTCTTAGAGCCAGAAAAATTCCCCGCAACCTTCTGCTTCTTTGATTCTTCAATGGTATCATTGTCGGGGCTTAACATATCATGGGCTAAAGCTCTGTCCTGATACTCCTTCAGTGTGATGCAAGCAAATCCGGCCATGTACCGCCGTAAGTCCAAATTCATCCGCATATCAAAATAACGAATCTTATCACGCTCGTTTCGCACTTGATCCTTCACGTGGATTAGTTGTTGGTTGTACTCTACAATTGCTTGCGAAACAGGAATATTCTGCAGTTTAGCCTCGAAAAAGGCTCGAATTCGGCCCTCTCGCACCGGCCAAGGACAAAACTCGGCCTCCAAAATCTCTTTAAATTCATCCCATGTGGCAACACGATCCTGTGGCTTGATGACTTTCCACCATGTAGCGGCTTCCTTGGTGAGGAAATACTGAGCAATCGGCACTTTCCTTACTTCGGGGCAATCAACCGCTTCAAAAATTTTCTCCAACTCCGCTAGCCAATCTTCCCAACCTAACGGGTCTGTGGCACCGCCAAACTATGGAGGGCGCATACGGATCATATTCTGAAGCAAGGCATCCGCGTTCAGGTTCAGATTATTCAGTTGAACGGTTTGGGCTAAAATGGTCATCTGGTAAGCCAATTGTTGAAGTACATTCGCAACTCCACGTCCACGGCCTCGGCCCCCACCAGCTGACATACTGAAGAACACACAAGCCACGTAAGTACAATTCAACCGCACGTCATCGAAGTGACCGATTATCAAGAATACCAAAATAGAAGCAAAACGAATAAGGAAACACCAGAAGAGTAAGAGGTCTTACAAGTACCGGTCGCACTGTGATGATGGCAGAGTAGTGATACTGTGGACAAATGACGACTCAATCGACCCAAAACACCGACAGCCTAGGTATCCATAGACCTAAGCTCAGATACCATATTCTATAACACCCCCAAGTTATTCAGGGAATATTACAGCGCCCTGAGCCCCATCGTGGGACCCACAAGACTAAACATATGCGGAACTATAAATTTTGACCGAGAAGGTCTGCATACAATGGAATGAAGAACAATACAAAGGGTATTCAAAACATATCCAATGTATCCAAAGACATCACAACACAAATCAATACCTCGGCAAATACAGGCCGGAACATCAAGGAAAATGGAAAACAATACTCGAGTATTCAATAACCATTCCAGTACAACAACACTGAATGGAGAAACACAAAACATAAATGGAAGAAAGATATAGTATCACACTTGCCCATCATCTTCATGCCGACCCGATACCTGCCTGTCCGCTCTCCTAGAACCTGAAATACATAAAAAGTATTTCCCCCATAAAGGGGTTAGCCGTCGAATAGCTAGTGCAAGTATATCAAGTATGAAACACAATACTCCTCGACAATAAAGTAAAGGTAACCGTCAATTCATCAATTCAAGACTAGTATTCCGGAATAACTAAATCTCATAGCATTACAACAATGCATACATGATCAACCATGGAACCGCACTAGAGGCTACGGAACCCTCAGGGGACCCGTCGGCCCACCCTAGAGTGGTTAACCCAAATTATCCGTGGAATTGCACCAGAGGATACGAAACCCCCAGGGGACCTGTCGGCCCACCCCAGAGTGGATATAAACAATCATACCATTCGTATATCTTACTTTCAGAGAACGTATAATCATAAATATATACTTGCCTTTGAAACATCGTGAAATTGAACGGAAAAGAGTATGAGTCCGGTAGGTCCAAGAACGCGCTTCCGGCACCTAAACGATTCGTAAGGGATATGATAATCAATAATCTATACTCATAATTCACGAAGAAACTCCCGAAACCCGTCTACGATTCACGAAAATACACGGATAAACAACTAGAGGTTGGAAAATCGCCCAAACTCTCACAAGTCCGAAAACGGAACAATCCAATCCGTAAAATCATAGAAAAAGCATGTATATAGAATAGATACATCATAATCTCAAGGTTCTCAAGCTTCAAAACGGATAAATCGGATGAATCTAGGGAAAACCCCAAAATTCCCAAAAATAGGGTTCTAAGGATTTTTACCTTGATTTGGACGTTAGGATGGATTAGATGTCGTGAAATCCTTGTTCTCCAACCAAGTATGTTGTTGTTTGAAGAAGAATCGCTTCCAATCGCCCAAAATCGCCTCTCCCGAGCTTCTCCCGTCGAAAATAAGTGAAAAAGATGAAAAATGACGAAATGGAAGTCAACTGTCCAATATATATCCGCCCAGTCTAGCGCACGATACGCCTCCTTCATTAGCGTACGCTAGCGAGGTCACTGGGTAGTCCAGTGGCTTCTGCCGGCGCTGTTAGCGTGCGCTAATCACCTTTCTTTAGCGTGCGCGAGCCAAAAAGTGGCGTCCAGTAATTGGAGTCCAGAACCTACTAAGTACGGATATTACAACTTGTTGGCCGCAATCATGGTTCTTGTTGCTTCTTTGAGTGTCCTATTCTTTCGCTTGGCAACACCAGTTTGTTGAGGAGTCTGGGCTGTTGAGTATTCATGTTGTATTCCATTGTCCGAACAGTATTGCTCTTTAAAGCGATTTGTAAATTCAGTACCTCTGTCGGAACGAATGGACACGATACTCAACCCTTTTCTCATTCTGAAGCTTTCTCAGGTGCTCTGGTAACTTCGTTGTGGTTTCTTGCTTCTTACTGAGAAAGATTTTCCAAGCATACCTGGATAAATCATAAACAAGAACGCGACAGTGTTTCTTACCTCCCAAACTTACGGGGTCTACAGGACCATAGAGGTCCTTGTGTAGCATGTCCAGAACCCTGTGGATGGACAGGTATGATTTTCTTTTCAGGGTGGTTTTGAGTTGTTTGCCTTTCTGACAGGGTCTGAAGATGCTGTCTTTATGGGATGATACATCGGTCAAACCTATAACCATTCCCTGTCTGGCGAGTTTGGTGATCGTCTTGAAGTTGATGTGAGACATCCTCTTGTGCCATATCCTGCTTTGTTCTGCAGTGCCTTTGTAAAGAGAACACGGAGAGGATCTCGTAGGCTTCTAGTTAGCAATATACATATTACCTGATTTGCTTCATGTGAGAATAATTTCTTTGGTCTTGATGTCCTTCACCCTACAGTGGTCTACATAGAATTTAACCGAGAAGTGTTTGTCACATCACTGGCTAATACTAAGTAGGTTTTACTATAAGCCTTCAACGTAGGCTACGTCGGTGTCTTTGAACTTTCCAACAATAAGGTTTCCCTTCCCTCTTATTCTTCCTTTGGATTTGTCACCGAAGTGCACCTTTGGACCGCGACCTTCTACATAACCTGACAGCTTGCTGATATCACCTATCATGTGCCGAGAACATCCGCTATCAAAGTACCAGATGTCCTTCTCTTTGATATCCCGTAAGTAAACAATTTAGGTAGATTCAGATCCCCATTGATTGTTGGGTCCATGTGTGTTAGTGCCTTTTGGTACCCAAATTTGCCTGACAGCAATTGGTTTGCTGTAGGTTACTTTTGGTTCAGTTTTGGGAGGTCTACATGGGGCAGGCCGTAGTCGCTGTATTATTGATTATGATGCATGTAAAATCTAGGGTTATTATTCCAGTATGATTGTCGTCTTGGAGGTGGAGCCTTCTTCTTAGGCCTTACAGCTTGTCTTCTAGGTCTCCAGTTGGATTTCCAGAGCTATTGTTGATACTGCATGGCGACCTGCTTTCTAGATGGATAATCGGGCTCCTATATCCAATATCTAGGCCCATTGTACTGTTGGAAGTACTACAGTGCTTGCCGTTGGTATTTTGGTACATCATTCTGTCCGAATGGCTGTCGGCGCTTATAATATGCTCGAGGAGCATGCTGTTGGTCACGCCTTACAGGTCTTGGAGGCGGAGGTTTCCACTATTTATGATATGACTTCGGATGCGGAATCGCAGCCTTCGCTGTATGAGGGGCAGCTGTAGCCTTTGCGGGACTTGGAGTCACTTCAGGTACAGGAATGGGTTCCACACCCCTGACGAATATCGTACTAGTTTTTTCCTTGTTGGAGAATGACTTATATCCTAATCCACTTTTATCTGTAACACCCCCAAAACCAACCGGGGATATTACAGCGATGTGGGTTCGCAAACGTTTCAACCACGCCAAAGAGGCAAAGACGCTAATATTTTAAATACTCAAATATTTTTCAAAGCATAGTTCCCAAATACTGTCATAAAATATCATTTAAGAGTACAAGGCAAGGATACAAGGCAAGGATACCAAAAGGGGCATTTTGAAAGTGTACACGAGCTAGTAAAATACCGAAAGCCATTTAAAGATACACACGCAGCGGATATAAACACAGTAGGAAATACATTTGCACCGGAATCATAACTACCATAAAAGAATACTCGAATCCCAAATAACCATGCCATAGCCAGTATCACCCGGGAAGCTCACCCCTTCACGACCGCTACAAGCTCGATATCCCAAGAACCTAAAAAGAAATCCCACGACGGGTCAACCACCATACTCAACAATGATAACGATAACATCAACATAACAACTACATATCAATGTATCTACAAGGTAAGAATACTTCCAATATACTCTTGCCGTAGCAACCTTACCAATTCGTGGTAACTCATATCAAATCAACCTTTATTTCAATCCACACTTCGCATTCTCAAGTGACGAATGAATTAAAAAAAACCATCTGTACTATATTCAATCGATGCCAAGATTCTCAAAACATAAATATATCTCCAATATGGAATAATCGGTCCATGTCCAATTTCGTCCGCTGGACTGCACAATCGAATCTCGATTCTGATAAAACCGATAATACATGATACCTCTGTGGACCAACTGCCCTGAAATAATAACAAGTTCTAGATATCGATAAAAGTATGAATGCTCACACAAGCAATAATAATAAACACCAATGCATCAAATGAGAATATCATTGACATGATAACTCCACATAAGATCAACAAAGGACCAACCACAAACGAGAATACCAACGATAAGGTAGATTCCAAACAAGATCAATGAAGGATCAACGACGACCGAGAATACCAACGATAAGGTAGACTCCAAACAACATCAATAAAGGATCAACGACGACCAAGAATACCAACGATATGGCAAACTCCAAACAAGATCAATAAAAGATCAATGACGAAAGAGATTACCAACGATAGGGTGGACTCCAACTGAGATATATAAAAGATCAGAAACAAGATTACCACTGATATGGTGAACTCCAAACGATATCAATGAAGGATCAACAGCAAACAAGAATACCAACGATGAAGGACCACACGGACAGATACAGGAGAGAATAAAATTGTCAAACATATACAATCACATATATAGTATCTCGAAGACAAACCCGACTATCGAACATATCCGACCATACATGTACTATGAACGACCAATCAATATGACTCAAGATGGACGTCACGATACGCCCGATCCAAAAATGTGTTTGTGCACAAGCCACCCACTGGTATCGATCGAATACACGTCTAGTCTTGTACCTAATCAGTCTCACGAAGTACGTCTCGTGTGCACAACTCAATGTGAGGTTGGAACCAACACATGACAACATGTGCCCGCCCTGAAAAATCCTACACATGACCGATCAGTACGTATCTGACTCCAGATATGTCACGATACAACATGATAACAAAACTCGAAGAAATGCATATCCAACAAGGATCAAAAGACTTCCCAAGTGAGCAACGATAGCTCGATCATGAAAGATCGACAAGACCACAATGTAGTATTCCCGTAAGACAACGGTTCACAAAATGCTCAACAATGCATATACTATTAGCACATAAACTCCCAAGGTCGTAACCAAGGGTCACGAAAGTATTTACTCGGGAATACTCCGGACATTATCACATAAACTCCCAAGGCCGCAGCAAAGGGTCACGGAAGCATCTACACAGGGATACTCTGGACCGTGGGTACCATATTCTGGTCTTATCCCTCAACACATTTCCACATGGGTACCATTCAGGTTTTATCCCCAACACATCGGCCCATCAACTGATACGGAATCAATCGTGTCAAATGCAGAAGACAAAGTAAGGATCGACGTAAATGACCTTACAACACGCCATGCATAGACTACTACGTATTTAGGCGAGAAAACGGACATAAGACGTGGAGTCTCGGTCTCAGCCGTGTCATATAACACGGCCCGTGTCATGCTATGCCGGAAGGTCGACAATCGGCCGGAAAATGGACGAACCGCCGGGAAAATCACCACCTGCCGGAAAAATCACCACTGCCGAATCGTCGATCGCCGCCACCACCACCGCCGAATCGTCCGATCACTGCCGACCGAACCCGACCGTGTCGTACGACACGGCCCGTGCCGAGGTGTCCTGGATAATGAAATCTCGCTGCCGACCGAACCCGACCGTGTCGTCCGACACGGCCCGTGCCGACACAACCCGACCGTGCCAGGTGACACGACCGAGTCACACTCTTTCGGATAGTAAAATTCCCGCTGTCCGACCAACCCGATCATGCCAGGCGACACGGTCAAGCCCTACCGAACATGTGCGCCCGCACATGCCGCCGCGGCCGTGCCGATCGGCACGGGCCGTGTCCGACAGACCAGCAAAAGACCATTATTGCTGATTTTTTTATTTTTGTTGTTTTTCCTCCCCTCACATGTCATGATTAGACTTGCATATTATGTGGGGTGGCTTATAATCATTTTGTTGTGTGATTCCCCCTCCCTTTGATTTGATTCCTTTGTATTTTATCTTGATGTTTTGTTTTTCATTTCAAGATCATGTGATCTTGTTTTCATCCCTTAGTTGTTTAGAAGACTACACTTCTATAAGTAGTCTTGTTCATGCTTGTATGAGATATTGTATGTTGAAGAAATAAGAATACACTTGTGTTTTCTTGGTGAATGCTTTTCATCGAAACCTTGGTTATAATTCGACGCGTTTTCGAGTTTTAATCGAATCGATTCTCAATAGGTCTTGAGGAAAGATTATCTTATCAAACTATAGGTCTAGTTTGATAAATCATTCATATTGTTCTTGTTTATGTAAGCCGAATTGCCCTACTTTCGGTTATATCTTACGAGTGTTACACATATTCGAGTGTTGTGAGGTAACAAAATATATCCGCTGCATTTTCCGGCGAATTTACGTTCATCTTACTACGTAATTCGTATCATTAGTGGTATCGGAGACCAAGGTTACTTCCTTGGAAAATTTCTCTTGGCGATTTTCTTACCAAAACTATCTTATCATGGATTTTTCCGACGATTTCATGGAGAAACCACGTGAGGCACTACACAGCATGCAAGAACCACGTTTTCAAGCAAGAAGAGGAGGATATGATACACATTCACCGCGTCATGCAGATGAATTAAAAGTTAATGAACTTCCGAAATTTGTCGGAGGTACTAATCCCGAAGTTTACTTGGAGTGGGAGAGGAAGATTGAACGTATGTTCGACTTCAAGCACCTTAACGATGAGAAACGTTGCAAATATGCAATTCTCAAGTTAGGGAAGGGCGCTTCCTTATGGTTCGAGGGTATGAAAACACAACGAGCTCGTGCGGGGAAAGAAAAAATCCGTTCTTGGGATTCTTTGAAGAAAAAACTACGTAAAAGGTATGTCCCGACATCACATCGGTTAACCTTGTACCGAAAAATTGCGGAGTTCGTACAAGGGAAACTAAGTATGGAAGAATATATCGAAGAATTTGAAGGCTTGGCCTTAATGGGAGAACTTGAAGAAAATGAAGAACAAAGAATATCACGTTTCTTACGTGGTCTAAACCGAAACATTGCAAATACGGTGGAATTATACCCATACGGAGATTTCGATACTTTATGTGGACTATGCATAAAGATAGAAGCTCAAAACAAAGTGAAGTTTGCCAAAACCAAATTTACATCAAAGTTCGAGGATCCAAATACCGGTTCGAGTTCAATTACCACAACGATACCGACTCCTATCTCTACTACGGTTTCTAAAAACCCCGGCGTACCGAAGGAAACGAGCCTAACCAAAGTAAGGTGTTTTAAGTGCCAAGGATTCGGTCACTATCAAAATACTTGTCCTAACAAACGAGATGTGATGCTAAGAGAAGTCATCACGATCCGAGACGAGTTGCTAGTCGAGGACGAAGGAGAAAGACTAGGTGATTCCAACGTGGAGGAAGACGAGGGAGAAGAATATGAAACTTACGAGGCTCCAAACTATGATACAACATTGGTTCTTCGTACTTTACAAGTCAAACCCATTTCAAATGATTCGGAACAACGGGATCAAATTTTTCACACCAAGTGTCAAGTCGGCAACAAATGGTGTAGATTGATCATCGATGGAGGAAGTTGTACCAACGTAGCGTCAAGGGATATGGTGACAAAACTCGGACTCATCACTACTACTCACCCAAAACCATACGCATTACATTGGCTCGATGACGGGAGTAAAATGAAAGTCTCGAAACAAGTACGGGTCGGTTTGACCATGGTTTCGTATGTCGACAACATATTATGCGATGTACTCCCGATGGATGCATGCCATGTACTCTTGGGACGACCATGGTTATTCGATAGAGATGTTTTACATCGAGGAAGAAGTAACGAGTACGAGTTACGGGATAAGGACAAGAGGATCGTGTTCAAACCAATGTCACTTCAATCTATGATCACTAACCGAGGTGAGAAACCGAATCTAACCATGTTTTCTAATGAGAAGGAAATTGAACTTGGTACTGAGATTGGCCGGTTAAAATAAAACGACAGCTTTGGGCCAAATTTTTACAACGACGCAGTTTCTCGTAATGGACTTATTGTCTTGGATGATTACCAAATTGAGGAAAGTAAATTATTTTGTGATGGGCTATTATTGGAGGAGCCCAACAATATTGAAACGGAGAGTTGGTCAGATTATGACGGACCACCAGCATTTGATGAGGAACCAGTTGATGAAGAGGAATCCGTAATAAATCCTGTTTTTCCCATTCTTGATGGTGAACCCGATGTGATATTAACCGTGCGTCCCATTTCAGATGTCTGCTCATGTCATGATATCGGTATTACCGGGCAAAGTAATTATTATTTTATTAATAATGATAGTTATTTTATTGGTGATTCTCTTGGGCCCCCCACTACCTATCGTCTCAAGATTTTGGGCCATGTACGCACTGCGGACATTTTCGAGATCAAATACGTAGAGGTTTTAATTATTTTTATTGATGACGAAGGAAGTCCGGAATTGGGGACAATTCCTTTTAAAGAAGGAGGAGATGATACGGAATCAATCGTGTCAAATGCAGAAGACAAAGTAAGGATCGACGTAAATGACCTTACAACACGCCATGCACAGACTACTACGTATTTAGGCGAGAAAACGGACATAAGACGTAGAGTCTCGGTCTCAGCCGTGTCATATAACACGGCCCATGTCATGCTATGCCGGAAGGTCGACAATCGGCCGGAAAATGGACGAACTGCTGGAAAAATCACCACCTGCCGGAAAAATCACCACCTGCCGGAACTGGTCGATCGCTGCTGACCACCACCTGCCGGAACTGGCCGATCACTGCCGACCGAACCCGACCGTGTCACACGACACGGCCCATGCCGAGGTGTCCTGGATAATGAAATCTCACTGCCGACCGAACCCGACCGTGTCGTCCGACACGGCCCGTGCCGACACAACCCGACCGTGCCAGGCGACACGGCCGAGTCACACTCTTTCGGATAGTAAAATTCCCGCTGTCCGACCAACCCGACCGTGCCAGGCGACACGGTCGAGTCCTGCCGAACATGTGCGCCCGCACATGCCGCCGCGGCCGTGCCGATCGGCACGGGCCGTGTCCGACAGACCAGCAAAAGACCATTATTGCTGATTTTTTTTATTTTTTGTTGTTTTTCCTCCCCTCACATGTCATGATTAGACTTGCATGTTATGTGGGGTGGCTTATAATCATTTTGTTGTGTGATTCCCCCTCCCTTTGATTTGATTCCTTTGTATTTTATCTTGATGTTTTGTTTTTCATTTCAAGATCATGTGATCTTGTTTTCATCCCTTAGTTGTTTAGAAGACTACACTTCTATAAGTAGTCTTGTTCATGCTTGTATGAGATGTTGTATGTTGAAGAAATAAGAATACACTTGTGTTTTCTTGGTGAATGCTTTTCATCGAAACCTTGGTTATAATTCGACGCGTTTTCGAGTTTTAATCGAATCGATTCTCAATAGGTCTTGAGGAAAGATTATCTTATCAAACTATAGGTCTAGTTTGATAAATCATTCATATTGTTCTTGTTTTTGTAAGCCGAATTGCCCTACTTTCGGTTATATCTTACGAGTGTTACACATATTCGAGTGTTGTGAGGTAACAAAATATATCCGCTGCATTTTCCGGCGAATTTACGTTCATATTAATACGTAATTCGTATCATTAGTGGTATCGGAGACCAAGGTTACTTCCTTGGCAAATTTCTCTTGGCGATTTTCTTACCAAAACTATCTTATCATGGATTTTTCCGACGATTTCATGGAGAAACTACGTGAGGCACTACACAGCATCCAAAACGCCAACACCTTACACATATTCATCATATACTTCAAGAATTCCTCAAGAACATGAATGAATCATATCCAATTAACATCACTTATTCATAATCATCAGGATATCATAGTCCAATGTGTTATCTAACCTCTAATCTATCAAATTCCCCTCATATTCCGATCAATACATATATATCGTCATCTCCTTCAACATACACTTCATATATAATCAAGAATCACAACAATGCTACCATATTCATCGTCATACGAAGCAAGCAATGGTAACAACATCAAGAATCCGAAATAAGGTGTAGAGTTGATCAACATACCTCAAGAACACAATCAAACACCTCAAGATCCACAATATCTTCATATATCAAGCTCCACATCCATGCCTTCAAGTTCCCAATCCATTTGGAAGAGCCAAAATCGGTTTCGGAGAGTTGAAGGGTGAAGAAATGACATGAACATCTCCAAAAATGCCAAAGGGACGGGTCTCACATAATATCTTAAAATCATGCCACCATGCTCAAATAATCATCATCAAAACCAAATAACTGAACGAACATACTTACAGGTCCATGAAGTTGATGATCTCCCGTGATACTAGCATACGACTCCCATACAAAGCCTCACCACAATAACAACATACATGAATATCGTAACCATAGCAATTTGAAAATATCTCAAAAAATTTGGATCCTCTAAAAATCGGTTTGACTCAAAAAGTCAGAAAATCATTTACAAAAACCGCACTACTACCGTACTGGTAGAGCCACATAACACACATTCCCGGGTTTCACTAAACCCAAATATCCGATACCATATTCTGTAACACCCCCAAAACCGATCGGTGATATTACAGCATCGTGGGCCCCACGTCGGAACCCACAAGGCTAAAAATCATTTTTGCAAATGTTTCAAACACGCCAAAGAGGCAAAGACGGTAATATTTTAAATACTCAAATATTTTTCAAAGCATAGTTCCCAAATACCGTCATCAAATATCATTTAAGAGTACAAGGCAAGGATACCAAAAGGGCCATTTTGAAAGTGTACACGAGCTAGTAAATTACCGAAAGCCATTTAAAGATACACACAGCGGATATAAACACAGTAGGAAATACATTTGCAGCCGAATCATAACTACCAGAAAAGAATACTCGAATCCCAAATAACCATGCCATAGCCAGTATCACCCGGGAAGCTCACCCCTTCACGACCGCTACAAGATCGATATCCCAAGAACCTAAAAAGAAATCCCACGAAGGGGTCAGCCACAATACTCAACAATGATAACGATAACAACAACATAACAATTACATATCAATGTATCTACAAGGTAAGAATACTTCCAATATACTCTTACCATAGCAACCTTACCAATTCGTGGTAACTCATATCAAATCAACCTTTATCTCAATCCAGACTTCGCATTCTCAAGTGATGAATGAATTCAAAAATAACCATCTGTACTGTATTCAATCAATGCCAAGATTCTCAAAACATAAATATATCTCCAATATGGAATAATCGGTCCATGTCTAATTCCATCCGCTGGACTGCACAATCGAATCCCGGTTCTGATAAAGCCGATAATACACGATACCTGTATGGACCAACTTCCCCGAAATAATAACAAGTCCCGGATAGCGATAAAAGTATGAATGCTCACATAAGCAATAATAATAAACAACCAATGTATCAAACGAGAATATCATTGACATGATAACTCCACACAAGATCAACAAAGGACCAACCACAAACGAGAATACCAACAATAAGGTAGACTCCAAACAAGATCAATAAAGGATCAATGACGACCGAGAATACCAACGATAAGGTAGACTCCAAACAGCATCAATAAAGGATCAACGACAACCAAGAATACCAACGATATGGAAAACTCCAAACAAGATCAATAAAGGATCAATGACGAACGAGATTACCAATGATAGGGTGGACTCCAAATGAGATATATAAAAGATCAGTAATGAACAAGATTACCAATGATATGGTGAACTCCAAACAATATCAATGAAGGATCAACAGCGAACGAGAATACCAACGACATGGTAAACTCCGACAAGATCGATGAAGGACCACAGGTACAGATACACGAGAGAATAAAATAGTCAAACATATACAAATCACATATATGGGATCTTGAAGACAAACCCGACTATCGAACATATCCGACCATACATGGACTATGAACGACCAATCAATATGACTCAAGATGGACGTCACGATACGCCCGATCCGGAAATGTGTTCGTGCACAAGCCACCCACGGGTATCGATCCAATACACGTCTAGTCTTGTACCTAATCAGTCTCACGAATTACGTCTCGTGTGCACAGCTCAATGTGAGGTTGGAACCAACACATGACAACACGTGCCCGCCCTGAAAATCATACACATGACCGATCAGTACGTATCTGACTCCAGATATGCCACGAGACAACATGACAACAAAACTCAAAGAAACACATATCCAACAAGGATCAGAAGACTTCCCAAGTGAGAAACGATAGCTCGATCATGAAAGACCGACACGACCACAATGTAGTATTCCTATAAGACAATGGTTCACAGAATGCTCAACAATGCATATACTATTAGCACATAAACTCCTAAGGTCGCAACCAAGGTTCACGGAAGTATCTACTCAGGAATACTCCGGACATTATCACATAAACTCCCAAGGCCGCAGCCAAGGGTCACGGAAGCATCTACAAAGGAATACTCCGGATCGTGGGTGCCATATTCTTGTATTATCCCTCAACACATTTCCACACGGGTACCACTCAGGTTTTATCCCCAACACATCGGCCCATCAACCTATAGTTCAAAGAAAGAGCACATCACAAAATGTACCAAACAATGATGTACACTCATCACATGAAACATTAACACACACATATACAACAATGCAACAGTGTAATTATCATAATTCAGCGATACTAAATTACCTCAAAGCCGGAGACACTAACCCTTCCACGACCAACATCCCTGAACGAGTACACAAGTATACAAATAGTCCAGAAGTTCGTCACTATCAACAAACCACCATCTCGAGATCAATATCGACACGATAAACTGTCCTCGATATCCAACATTTCATATTATAGATCAAAGATACTTCACATCTCCATTTTTGTCGGACATCTTTAAATTATATACATTATGATTTAACCCAATCCAAAGCACAATATACATACCATCACCCCGACAACTCATATTCATACTATCATTGCTATATGAATCATAAATGAAACGAAATCAAAACCCTTTATTAAACATTATGAACTGAGCAAGCATAACTTGCCTTGATACCGATACGACGAATCTGCTACAAATCCCATCGTCTTCATCTACAAGCTCCTCAGCCCCGCCAAGGCGATGCATGCATTTTCCAATCTCAATCGCAGCACAACGGTTAATATCAATGGTCACTTATCACAACCTAACGCAATAATCAATTAACAATACGTTCGATAACAACCAACAACCGATATAACTAACCAATCAAACTCAACAATTCAATGAGATCCCGATCATATATGAACCCAAACCATTTCAACTCAAACAATATGAATACAAGCCGAAATTCGATAATCAATCAATTCTAACAAATATTTCAACATTGTCGATTCCGACTTCAATCTTAATTACGGTTTAACAAGGTTCCTTCTCGTAAATTCATAGAAATACAATTACTGGTTATCATCATAATAATCTCATCAATTCATAATCATATTCGTACTCCTATACGGATATTACACCAACAATCACATCACTTGTTTCTAGATATGAATATTCCATATTCATATCCAAAACGCCAACACCTTACACATATTCATCATATACTTCAAGAATTCCTCAAGAACATGAATTAATCATATCCAATTAACATCACTTATTCATAATCATCAGGATATCATAGTCCAATGTGTTATCTAACCTCTAATCTATCAAATTCCCCTCATATTCCGATCAATACATACATATCGTCATCTCCTTCAACATACACTTCATATATCATCAAGAATCACAACAATGCTACCGTATGCATCATCATAATCTTTGATTAGTTCCAACCACCGGCTCTGTCGCATATTTAACTCCTTCTGAGTAAGTATATACTTCAAACTCTTATGATCGGTGAATATCTGACAGGTGACGCCATAAAGGTAATGACGCCAAATCTTCAACGCGAAAACCACGGCTGCTAGCTCCAGGTCGTGGGTCGGATAATTAACCTCGTAAGGTCTCAATTGTCGTGAAGCATAGGCAATAACCCTCCCATTCTACATTAATACACATCCAAGACCGTGTCCGGACGCGTCACTGTAAACCACAAATCCTTCCGTCCCTTGTGGCAAGGAAAGGACAGGTACTGAAATTAACCAGCTCTTAAGTTCCTCAAAACTCCGCTGACACGCGTCGGACCATGTGTATTTCTTATCCTTTCGCAAAAGGTTCGTCATTGGTTGAGCGATTTTAGAAAATCCTTCCACAAACCGCCGATAATAACCGGCTAATCCGAGAAAGCTTCGGATTTCCTTAACATTCTTCGGAGGTAACCAATCTCGGATAGCCTCCGTATTCTGAGGATCAACACGCACACCGTCTGATGAAATTACATGTCCGAGAAATGTCACTTCGGACATCCAGAACTCACATTTGGAAAACTTTCCATAAAGTTGCTCTCGTCTCAACACGTCGAGCACCCGATGAAGGTGAAACTCGTACTCCTCCCGGTCACGAGAATAAATTAAAATGTCATCAATGAAGACAACCACAAACTGATCCAAAAAGTCGATGAAAACTCGATTCATTAACTCTATGAATACCGCAGGTGCATTAGTTAACCCAAATGGCATTACCACGAACTCATAATGACCATAGTGTGTTCGAAACGCCGTCCTCGCGATATCCGACTCTCAAATTCGCAACTGATGATATCCAGATCTTAAGTCGATCTTGGAAAATACTAAAGCTCCCTGAAGTTGATCTAAGAGATCATCAATACGGGGTAGAGGATACTTATTCTTGATCGTCACCCTGTTCAACTCCCGATAATCAATACACAAACGAAATGAACCATCCTTCTTTTTTACAAATAACACCGGTGCTCCCTACGGGGACGCACTCGGTCAGATATAACCTCTCTCGAACAATTCCTCAAGTTAATTCTTCAACTCATGCATTTCGGTCAGGGCCATCCGATATGGTGCCTTCGATATTGGAGACGTACCCAGCTCCAACTCAATCGTGAATTCCACATCTCTCTGTGGAGGCAAACCAGGTAATTCGTCTAGAAATACGTCGGTATATTCTCTCACTACCGGAATATCTGCCAACATTTTTGATGATTTCTCGGTCTTGGTCATATAGCACCAATAACCAACACACCTCTGACTGAGTAATTTCACTGCTTTCATCAGGTTGATGACTCTCCCGGAACAACTGGGATTACTTCCCTGAAAAACATATTCGACCCCATCGTCTGAAATGATAGTGACCATACGTTTACGGACACTAATGATGGCATCGTGACGATCCATCCAATCAATACCCAAGATGATGTCATCTCTCGGTAAATCTACCACGATTAAGTCTGCTAACCAATCACGGCCATGAAGTTGAATAGGATAATTCTTAATCTCACGATTTCCGATAATTCGTCTACCATCAGGTAGACCAATGACATACGGCTCACAACTAGTAGCACTACCCAGACGTAGTCTACTCAAACATGATTCGGAAATGAATGAATGCGATGCACCAGTATCAAAAAGGGCACACACAGGTTGAGATAGAATATCGAGTGTACCTGAGATCATCCGGGCATCCGGATCGTCGGTCTTCTTCATCTCATAAATTCGGGGCTTGCCGGCCCCCGAACCGGATGCTCCCGTCTGATAGCTCTTGGCTCCGCCTTTATGTGCTCCCGTCGTCTTGAACGACGCAGACTGAGTGGCCTGATTATGAACGGCTGACTGCTTCGGGGCCTGAGATGATGCCAGAGTAGGTTTGGAGTCCCATCGGCAAAAACGGGCCTTATGCCCAGCAATCCCACAGTTATGGCATGTGATAGTCTGCCTCGGACACTTGGTGCTGACATGACCAAGTTCTCCACAGTTGAAACTGGTGATGGCCGAACTGGCCGCTTGGGACTGCGATTCCACCGGTCTGTGCACCACAGGAGGTCGCTTAGAGAAAGTAGAGCCCACATGAGGCTTCTTGAAGGTTGTATGACCTCCTTCAGACTGATTACGATTCTTTGACTTCTTGCTAGCAGATGAAGGTTGCTGCTTAGCAATCTCCTTAGCAGTAAGCTCATAAGTAAGAGCTTTCTCAATGAATTCGGCCAGAGTGGTGCAATTATGATTAAGCAACTGCATCCGTATACGGGGTTTCAGCCTCTTTATGAAATACTTAATCTTATCCACCTCGGAGTGAATGATAGATGAGGCGAAAGGAAGAAGTTCCTGAAATTTCTCGGTGATGGCGAGAACATCATCTTCCGCTGAGGGGTCGGGAGTGAGTAATTCTGATAACTTGGCCTCTCTGAGTGGGGCCGGATAATACCTCTCCATCATGAGAGTCTTGAATTGATCCCAAGTACATGACCCATCGGTGGGTTTGAACGACAACCACCATGAATGAGCGCTCTTACCCAGATAGTAAGCCGCAATTGAAACTTTGTGTCCTTCGGGACATTCTACCATAGCAAATAACTTCTCGAAATGCTCGAGCCAATGAACAATATCATCCGGATCAGATGAGCCCTCAAAAGTAGGTGGCCTTTGGCGAGAGATGTCGCCAATAATACTACTTACACCCCTCTCTTGCCCCTGAGGTGGCGGCGGATGAGCATGCTGATTCTGAGCTGTTGAATTCTGCATCGTCTCAATGAGGTGTGCCATCTGTGTCATCTGGGCCATCACGCCCTGCATAAAAGTGATTGGATCAACCCGAACACCTTCTGACTGAGCTGTGTCCTGGGTACGACTCCCTGACAATGAATGATCATTTCTGGGTGAATGAGTGGCAGCGTCGCTTCTCAATGAATTAGCATTATTCCTCGCGTTCGCGCGTGTATTCACACGAGCTCTCGGGTTTCGGCCCACACTGCGGCCTCGTCCCCCGCGTCCTCTGCCTGCTCTCTCCATACTGAAGTAGGAATGTCACATGATAATTATAGCTCTCGTATGAATATCACATTATGATTACGTCATGAAATGATGAAAATGAGCATACGCGCTCTAACACAGTGATTACATGAATGATTAACTGAGGTGACATGATTATCTGATGATATTCTTGAAGTGATTATCTTGAACAAGTTAACAAGATTAATGATATGATCCTCAAGATCAACAACTGAGTAATGAAATGAACTGAGTGATTACTAAGTTAACATGATCAACATGATCAAAATAAAAATGATGTTTGAGGATTGTTAACTGATGAATGATGAATGAATGATTCTTATTGCCAGAAATTATACCATGGCGTCAGAAATCTTACAGTTCTTGGTCTGAGGGGCTTGGCATTTGGACAGGTCACACGCGACGCGAGAGTCCAATGATACTAGTCTGGTGAATGATGATTTCAATGAGACATGACTCAGAAGGTAGTATTCAAAACCACTCTCTGATACCAACTCTGTCACACCCCACTATTACAGTGTCGTGGACCCCCGACTGGGACCCACCAGGCGAATGAAAATTAATGACTTAGATAACATAATCGCAGTATCGAACCACATTATATCATCCATTAATCCGATAAGGAGTTTCAAGTACAACACACCCAAGATAATACAGAATACATGTATATTTTATATGAAGATAAAATATACAACACTGAATGGAAGGGAGTATTCAAATGGAAATCTGTAGTGGAAAATAATTGACGACAACATGAATGACAGAAAGGATTGGGGCCCCCTACTAGTATCACTGGGACTCCTCGCTGTTGACGTTCTATTCCCGTGCTTTTGCCTTGCCATGACCTGAAAACAATATCCCCCAACTGGGTCAGTTACACAAAATGAAGTGATTATTCGACAATTACAAGTCTCAATACGGTTAATACATTATGAATGAGTTATGATTATGAATGAACAACAACGAAAGGAATGAATATCCTTTTAACCGAGTAAGAATTAACTTACCCAACACCGGTGAAAAATATCCTTCCACGAACAAACGTCCTAAATGAGATGTCGGTCGCTCGAACAACCTTGAATAACACAATTACAAACAATCCGTTCAACATACGAATCAAACACGATTATAACTAACTCAAAACATCGATACGACTAAACCAAGTTCATTGGGGCATTATATCAAACACGTTGTAACCAATCTTCGGTTGTTTACAACCAATCCTTAACTATACCAATATCAAATCCCCAAGGAGTGTTCCAAACCAAACAAACATATTCAATACAATCAATAATCCAATATGAATATCCAAATTCGTGATTACAACAACAACTAATCGAAAACCCCTAAATCCAACTCAATATTCAAAGTGTTCTTGAATAACCCTTCAATAATCCAATGAATATTCATACACACTCATAATCATGCGTATATCTCTACGTACAACATAATTATATCGTCCAAAACATCATATCTCAACACAAAATCGAAATCCAAGATGTTGAAGAATATTACCTTTGAAGATCCAAATACTTTGATCCGGTGAATCCATGTTAAATCGACTATCCAAGCTTCACAAATGAATGAAGATGGTGAAAACCGAACACCCAAGTGATTGATGATGAAAAATCTCTCCCTCAAGCTCTCTTTCTCGGAACAAGGTGAAGAAATGATAGAAATGAGCTCAAAGTCCCATCCAAGTCCTTTAAATACAACTATGGTTAAGGCCGTAACTCGGCCTACTTACAGCCGTAACTCGGCCTACTTACGGCCGTAACATCCCAAGTCAACGGCCCTACAGCCGTAACCAGCCACCTCATACGGGCGTAACTCGCCCTCGTCCAAACACCTGCCGACAGTCATACGGCCGTACCCGTACATGCCTTACGGGCATAACTCGACTGATATGGCCATACTCGAAAAAACTTACGGGCGTATGAAGCCTTCGTCGAACTGCCTGGGCACCTTGCTCGAATCGTACGGCCATAACCGGCCAAGCTTTACGGCCGTACCTGCCTCAACTTACGGCTGTATGCCACAACCCTTACGGCCGTAAGTCCTATTCGTCCGAACCGTCCTGAAAAAACGAATGCATGTTACCGTCGTATCTGCCTACCCTTACGGACGTAACTCACCTTCGTCCAAAACATTCCTAAACCAACGAATGCATGTTATGGCCATATCCGCCTATCCTTACGGCCGTAACTCACTGCTGGAAGTGACAAAAATCCGACAACTCCGTTTTCTCGCTACGATTGATGAATGATCTGAGATACCATACGTATGTGAAAGTAAACAAGTCCAACACATGCCAAAGATGATACTTCCAACACAAGACTACCAATCACGATGATAATGATAATACTCTCGTCTGGACACTCAAATGGAGGCGAAAGACGATCGGTAACTGATACACAGTTACAAAATGCCAACGATGAATACAAATGAATGAATCATGAATGATGAGTGATTATTTATGAGTGAAAATTACTGAGTGACCATTAATGACTGATAATTACTGAATGATAATGAATGAATTACAACCAAGTATTACATAGATTATGATGAAACATTTTCCCCTGTAGCTAGACTAGAAGCCTTCAAGATATTTCTAGCCTTTGTCGCCCATAAGAGCTTTATAGTATATAAAATAGACATTAAGAGCGCATTCCTGAATGGAGATATTGCCGAAGAAGTCTACGTTGAACAACCACCAGGGTTTGTCAACACTGAAGGTGGAGACCTAGTATACAGACTACGAAAAGCTCTGTATGGACTTAAGCGAGCGCCTAGAGCTTGGTACGAAACCCTGTCCCTGTACCTTACTAATAATGGATTTGAGAAAGGTATTGTGGACAAGACTCTATTTAAGATACAAGAAGGAGGTGAGCTGTTAATGGTACAAATATATGTCAATGATATTATATTTGGTTCTACTAACCTTGCTTTATGTTAAAGGTTCTCTCACCTCATGCAAAGTAAATTTGAAATGAGTATGATAGTAGAACTTAGTTATTTTCTAGGATTGAAGGTCAAGCAACTACGTACATGAATCTTCATCAACCAGGAGAAGTACAGCAAGAAGCTACTCAGCAAGTTTGGGATGAATAACTCCAAATCCTCGTCAACCCCCATGAGCACTTCCACACAAATTAGTGATGACGAAGATGGAAAGCCGGTTGATCAATCACTTTACATGAAGAATATAGGCTCACTCCTGTACCTAACGGCTAGCAGGCCCGATATCCAGTTTGCTGTAGGAGTGTGTGCTCGTTATCAAGTAGCACCTAAGGAATCACACTTCACAACATCCAAACGAATCCTTAAGTATGTAAAAGGAATAGTTGATGTAAGATTATGGTATCCTAAGGGCGGATTCGATTTGGTTGGCTACAGTGACTCAGATCTCGGAGGTTGTAAGTTGGATAGGAAGAGTACAAGCTGTACTTGTCACCTTCTTCGACCTAGACTTGTGTCATGGTTCAGTAAGAAGCAATTGGCAACTCGCTTTCTACAGCTGAGTCGGATTACTATGCCGCTGGAAGTTGCTGTATGCAGATTCTCTAGATGCAACAGCAATTATCAGAATATGGAATCACTGCCAGAGAGACGCCAATCATGTGCGATAGCAAGAGTGCAATTGCTATAATGCACAACCCACTTGCGAACTAAGCATATTGATATGAAGCATCATTTCATCAGGAATCATGTTGAGAATAAAGATGTTCGCATCGAGAAGATTGATATAGACATTCAGTCGGCCGACATCCTTACGAAACCTATCAGCACAACCAGATTCCGTATGCTTCGTCAAGAATTGGGAATGGTACAGCCTGACTCCCTATAAGTTCTTACACTTTTACTCATCAATTGATAAGGAATGCTGTAAGACCCAAGAATATAGTATCCACTTAATTAATTGTACACTCAGAACAAGTCAGATCTTACTGTAGGAAAACGGAGGCCTAAAACCTTCCTACAGCTGACGTATGCCTTAATTAAGGGGGAATACAGTACGACCTATGAATATAGTATTAATCCAAAAATTCGTGTAAGAATTGAATCCTGTCCGTGTGTAACGCCCCAACTTTCTAGGGATAATTATAGGGAAAAATAAGTAAAAAAGGTGAAAATTAACGAAAATAAATTCCTTTGAGAATATTAAAATTCTCGCCTACAAAGTTGAATCGCTACACTGATTAAAATAAGTACCTATTAATTAAGGTAACAACCTGTCATAATTGCGGCGGAAGAAAATTTAAAAATTATTATTACTGAACAAGAGCTTCCCCAAATAAATATTTCAAAGCATAGAACATAAATAAAGAAAGCAATGGTAACAACATCAAGAATCCGAAATAAGGTGTAGAGTTGATCAACATACCTCAAGAACACAATCAAACACCTCAAGAATCCACAATATCTTCATATCTCAAGCTCCACATCCATGCCTTCAAGTTCCCAATCCATTTGGAAGATCCAAAATCAGTCTCGGAGGGTTGAAGGGTGAAGAAATGACGTGAACATCTCCAAAAATGCCAAAGGGACGGGTCACACACACACACACACACACACACACATATATATATATATATATATATATATATATATATATATATATATAACTTCAACATGAGGTTGTCCTTCTATTCTTGCGGCAGTATTAACCTTCATTATCTTTATAGGACCTTCCGGGATGACAAATATCATTTCCTCACGCATGGCTACAAGATGAGCCTCCATCCTAATCCTCCAATCATAAAACTCATTAATGGAAAACATTGGAACCTTGTTTATCATAGAGGTATCCATTTAAGAAATAGGAAAGATAAGGAAAATACAATATAGTTTTCAAAAGCTAGTGATTTGTGGATCTAATTCAGTTAAAGACTGACTGATTCTTTTTTGAATCAACTGCTCCAATACCACTTGTTGGCCACTAAGTATACAATAAACAGCTTAGAAGGTAAAAGTGTACTATTTTTTAAGTTAGTTGCGTAGCGGAAGTCTGTTTAGTGAGTTGCTGTAAAACAGAAACTAGGTGCTCCTGTTTGCTTGACGAGAATAGGATTTTGCAATGTATATTAATATATCACAATAGAATGAAAACAGCAAAGACTAAAAGTAAAAAACACACAGTTTAAAGTGTTTCGAGGTAAACCCCTCTATGTCCATTGGTCCTCCACACAGGAGTAAAGAGTTCATTAAAATCACTACGTACATAACTACGTGACTTTAACTAAACATGTCTCTATATCGTTCACACATATTGATACAGGGACTGTAGCGGTCGCCGTTCACACAGATAGACTTCAAGCTCTTTCTGACTGGATTCTTTTCACACAGATTGAAGCTTTGTCTACAATGCTATTCTTCCCATACAGGTCGGAATATGCAAGGATCTTTACTCCACACAAGGCTAATGATAATCTCAACAGTAAGGGTAAAACAATTCCAAACAACACCTAGATCTTTGATGAACCTTCACTGTATGCTATGCTATTTGCGTTGAGGACTTGGTATATTTCTTCGCTTGATACTGCTGTATGCTCATGAAATATACTGCTCTGTATAGCTAGGTTATCAGAGTAAACTGTCAGAGTTCATACTAGAGTGAATAATGCTTGTGTATTGAAGTCCTCTTTCTTGGGGCTATTTATAACCTTGGAGATGTATCCGTTATAAATGTAGCCATTGCTGGTTGGTGAGATGTTGACATCTGCCTCTGATTGGCGGCTGCTGAATGTTTGAATTAAAGCAAACCGCATTTAATGCTCCAGACATCCTTTCTGTCTTTGCATTAAATGCTCTTCAGGGCGTTCACACTTGTCTCTCTCCGGCTGCATTAACCGTGAATACTTTATGAATAAATAATGTTTATCTCACAACAGTTTAAAGCTTGTTTTGTTCAGTTCTGTTGGATATGTTTTACTTTTCTTAAGTAAAACACCTACAGACTACATGTTGTATCCAATGCGCTATATCTCTTTGTTGTATGAAGTAGGCTCTGTAGGATGGACTGTAGAAGATCTCTTTGCTGTATGGATGGGTTGTATGGCGAGTCCTAACAGCTTCCATACTTAACGTCATTCTGGCTCTTTTGAGACTTCTTGCTGTATTCTGGCAATTATCAAAATAGGAATGTTTATCCCAAAAGAAGTGGACATTCCAACGGCTCATGCAAGAACCCGAACAAATCAGGAAGAAGTCGATGCCCATGAGAAATGGGTAAAAGACGACGTAAGAGTGCGCGGGTACATGTTAGGCTCAATGACTAATGAGCTTCAACGTGCCCATGAAAAGATGACGTCTTCGAGAGCCATGTTAGCGCACCTGCTGAGCTCTATGGAGAGCATAGTCGAACTGCTAGATATGAGGTATCGAAGCATTTATTCCGTGCCAATATGAACGAAGGAGTGAGAGTTGGGTAATATGTACTCAAGATGATCTTGATGATTGAGAGATTAGAAGCTCTTGATTTTTCATGCACGCATCTCTTCACACTGACCTTATCCTGCAGTCAATTCTAACTCCTTTTTTTAGTATGTCGTGAACTTCAGCTGCAATGAGATTGCGTGTAACTTATCTAGGCTAATGAACAAACTGACGACTGCTGAGTCTCAGATGAAGACAAAGGGAAAACAAGTTGCACTTGTTATTTCTTTTGGGACTTGGAAGTCCAAGAATAAGAAGAAAAAAAAAAGCAACTAGGTCCAGAAGCGAAGATCGATAAGGGTAAGGGCAAATCCCGGTGATTCAAAAGAGCAAGGGGCCAAGCGCATACCTCAACTGCGGTGAGCTAGGCCACTGAAGGAGGTATTGTCCAAAACTTGACCGAAATGCGCCTTGAGGCACGGAACTACTAGTTTGAAAACTAATTGTTCTGTAACTGTATATTCTACTTCTTGGACACTTGATTGTGGTACGAGTTCTTACATTTGTACAATGAATCAGGATCTGGAACGAAGTAGGAAGCTGGACTCAGGAGAGGTGATGGTCACCGTCAGAAGTGGACACAGTGTCGAGACATCTGATATTGGATCCCTTATGTTGAATTTAGAATTTGGTTTTATTCTTACTTTAGATGATGTACTTGTGTTGAGCAAGGGGCATAAAAATATTGTATTAATTTCGGTCATGGATCGAAAGGGATTTCACTTCTTTATAGGAGATGGGTCCTGTCGAATTTATTTCAGAAATAAATTGGTTGGTACTACTACATTATTAAAGGGTTTATACCATTTGAATCTAAAGAATAGAACAACAGTGAACACTATAACTAGGAAGCGTGGTACACATGAAACAAACAAATTAGACCTGGCAAACGGGCGGGTCGGCCCAAACGGGCCGAGCAAAATCCGGGCGGGCCTTTATTGGGCGGGGCCAAAATGGCCCCTTTTTTTCTGGGCCAAAATCCGGGCGGGCCTCAACTTTTTTTTTAAAATATTAATTCTGAATAAGTGTACAATATTTTTAGATCCTTAATTATTATATTATTTATTATACTATCACAATCAAATAAATTAATATATAATTATTTTCATTTGATACATTATTTACTATACTACCACAACTAAAAGACAAATATACAAATATTTTTATTTGATCATCATATCATTTATCCTTACTATTTTCTTATAAAAATCATAAAATAATATTATTATTGATATGAGATACTACAAAGTAATCACAAAGTTCTATAAAAAAATTACATCAATAATTAACATATAGATGTAATATAATCTAAAAATAAGGAAAAAAACTATAAATATTATAATAAAAAAACTGGGCCTGACAGACCCCCCGCGGGCCAGGCCAAATCTGGGTCGGGCCAAAAAGGCTCATTTTTTGGCACAAAAAATTGAAGTCCAACGCCCGCCCAAAAATGGGCGGGCTGACCCGTCCCGCGGGCCTGGGCTTATTTTGCCAGGTCTAAAACCAAGCACTTAAATGGCATTTTAGACTAGGTCATGTTGGTCAGACGAAGGTTCATAAAATGGAGTAAGATGGGCTTACATGCTAACTCTCTTAGAAAAATTTTCGTCCTTGAAAATAAATGACATAACTCGATTGAGGAAATTTGGATAAGGAGCTTGAAGTTCCTCTTCACGTCCAAGTGCCTCTTCTTTATGTAATATCCGAATAAATTATTGAGTATCTTCGTCTGTATTTGAACCCTGTGTTATTCGAATTTGTGATATAGATAATCTAAGTATGATCTTTTCCGTATTCGTATCCATATGCATGATAATATCAACTTGTAATTCTTCACATGCAACTACGCCATAACGTATGCTAGCTAGTAAGCGTAACGTACGTTATGTACCACGGATAGTGTACGCTATGAATGAAGCATGGCGTACGTAAGACAGCAAATAATTGATCAAGGCGGCTAGCACATGGACCAATTGGTGGAGGGCCCGGATAAGATTCCCGCGGTATGAACCTGGGTAGTTTTGGGTCAATGGAGATTAACGTACGCTAAGGGATGTACATAGCGTACACTAAGTATGGTTGATTACGTACGTAACGGTGCTGATGTAGCGCGTAAGGGAGAACAAGAATGAGTCAGTAAGCTATCATTGGACGATAGCGTACGCTAAGTATATCAGATAGCGTACGCTAAGTGGATAACGTACATTAAGCACTAAGGCTAACGTACGTAAAGCTCAGGACAGTATAAATGGGACAGCACGCCATTTCATTTCACCTCGTTTCTTTTCACTTCCCTTTCATTTCCTTCAAGTCCAGAGAGCTCCCTTTGATACTTTAACACCTAGATATCATCTATACTCGATCATTTAGGATTGGAAGCACCTTGGATTGGTACTCGAGCTTCTGGTGTTGGATTTTCGTCAAGTGTTCATCATTGCCTTCTACATTAAGGTATGTTGATACTTTCCAAACTCTAATCCTTGTTCTTAAGGAATGATATGAGCATGCTTCTGAGATCATTGGATTTGTGAGTAACACTTTAAGTTGAACACCATGTTGTTAGAAGTTAAGATGAACTTATTTGAGACCTTCCTTGAGTAAGAAGATTATTAACTGAGCATTTTTGAGATTGAACCTTTGATATAGTTCCTGTGATTGTTACACATGTATGTTGATTATGAGTCACTTGCTTACCAAGATATTGTGAATGCCATCACTTAAATGGGAATATTCAAGGAAGATGAATTCTTAGGAATTTTCACTAAGAATAATCCGTGTGTAGTGTAAGTATTCTTCAAGCACAATTCATGGTTCATAGTAACTTCTGAATATGATGATATTTGTGTTGATGTTTTAGAAATGATCAAGACTCGTAATTAATATCACCTTTGTTAGATGAGCATATAAGAAGGATTATTGAAAGGTTTTGTCATTGTTTAGCTATTTTTTCTCAATGAAATTTTGAATGGAGTGACCGTAGCAACCATAGATTATCCGAACTACATATGGGAATACGTAATCGATATTTGAGTATGGCATTGTGATCATATGAGTATCCTTGAATTAGAAGATGTCTAACACCATAGGATCATTCAGATTCGCATGAGTAATATATGTGTGAGTATAACGTACGTTAAGCACTATGCATTACGTACGTTATATCATCAGGTGAGACAGTCGTCGGATCAGAGAACTGCCAAATTCATGTTTAGCGTACGTTAGGCTTTGAAGATTATGTACGCTAACGGACAGACTTAACGTACGTTACGTTGCATATGTAACGTACATTATGAAGAGTACAGTAAGGATTCGTAATGTTAAACTTTCGGCCTTAGTTTAGAATGTTAGATGTTAGTACATTAGTTACTCGATGTAAGATGAACTCTATATTATTTCTTTTATTTAAGTCCAAGTTTTACTACGTGATTGATCGAAGGGGCGACCTTTGAGTGTATTGATACCCGTCGAAGTATTATCCTTGTCGTTAAATCGAGGCAAGTACTTTAATTATAGTTTTTCGAATTATGTCGGTTATGTTATTATTGTATTGTGCATATATGTTATGATTAATTGTCCACCATGCGTTGGTCCGACGGGATCATCATGGGAATCTATAGCTGTGTGCGCTGGATCGTTGGACAGGTAATTCCACCATGTTTTGGTCCGACGGGATCATCATGGGAATTTATAGCTGTGTGCGCTGGATCGTTGGAATACCATCAGTATGTTGAGATTGTCATGATGCGTTATATGTTGTTATTATTTCTCGTTGGAGAAACTTGCTATGATTATTGTTGTATAATTATCGTACTTGTACTAGAATCATTGTGCTAACCCCTTTGGGGGTGAACATTTGTTTCATGTTCAGAATCCAGGAGAGCGGGAAAACAACCACTAGAGCTGCATGATGGCGAGGGTGCAGAGTGATGTTATGGCCGGATTACTTTGTCGTATGTTTGTGTTGTTTCAATAAAGTACTCGAGTACGTTGTCTTTTGTTATGATGGGTTTTGGGTATGTATTAATATTCACCGTTGGACGTTTGTATTTTCAGTATTGATTTAGAATCGTTGTATTTTATTTTTATGTCCATCGTTTGTTGGTGTTGTTATTGTCATTTCGTTTCTTCATCCTTGTAAATTCTTACGTAAAGGGTTTACGGCACTGTAATATTCCTGAATATATCGGGGGTGTTGCAGAATATGGTATCGAAGCTAAAATTATAGATATCTTGGCCGTTTGGTTAAAATAGGGGTCGTATATGCCTTTTGAGATAACCGGCCGTGAATAACATCATTGTACTGCCTACGTCTTCGTGAGAGCGGTGGTTGTAAGTTCTCAAACTCTAACTCGTCCTTTACATGTGATACCTCTTTATACTTGAACATTAGAACGATATTGTTACCTGTATATTGAGTATTTATGCTTACAGTATGTTGAGAGGAGGACGTGGACGTGGACGTGGTCGCGGTCACGGATGCGGACGTAGGAATGCTGAGAGAGAAGCTTCACCTTCAAATCAGGCTAGCCACAGCTCAGGCGAGCCACAAGAATCTACTAACAACGAACTAGAACCTGTTGTTCCCAACATCCTTCGTCAGGTAGTCAACCAGATGACTCAGTTTGCTCAGGTTGTGGACCGAATGCAAGTGGCAGTAGGATTGCCCAGACGACCGGAGAGCCTCTATTGCCCAGTACTTTCTGAAAGGGGAAGCGTCCGAGTAGTAGAAAGCCATCCGACCTATAGGTCATGATGCTGACTGGGGAGAATTTAAATTGATGATGGAAGCACAGTACTACCCTCGTCCAGTGAGGGAAGCTAAAGTTCGAGAATTTTTCTCTGCGCAACCTTCAAATGTGCCACTATCTCAAGCGATTAAGACGTTTAACCAGCAGCTGGCATTTGTTCGACACCTAGTCAGAACCGATGTAGAAATGATGATCCATTTCGATATGAGAATGAAACCGGAGATACAGAGGTACATGTCAGGTTTCGAATGCACCACTCTCCATTAGTACCAGGACAAAGCATTGGCGTATGAAATAAAAGAGGCAGCGATAGAAAAGTTCATAGAGTCCATGAAACAGAAATTCTTTGGTAATTTCATGGAGCATAACAGTAGTGGGGCCCGCAAAGACCAATCATCCTTTCATTCATTCAAGAAACCTACGCATCCATCCAAGAGCAGAAAGAACTTCAGAGCGGTATCGACACCGACATATGTGGTCAAGAACTGTTTTAATTGTGGTCGCCCAGGACACCTTTGGCGTGATTGCTTCCGTTCTCCAGTAACATGTTATGATTGCGGACAGGAAGGGCATTGTGCGATGTTCTGCAAGGATGCCATGAAGTTAAATGGAGCTCGTACTTCGCAGCAGGCTCAGAGAGAAGCAAGTGTTCAGCAGATGCAGTAGAGTGTCCAGCTACCCCAGAGTTTTGGTCAAGGACGAGGCAGAGGAAAGTTCGACCGAAAGGGAGCATCGAGTGCTGGATCGGTTCCCCACGCCTTTATGAGATGAGGAGGGCAGACTATCAGTATGCCATTGTTGCATCAGGTACCGTTCAGATCCTTTTACAACCAGTTAGTATTTTGTTCGATACAGGGGCTACACATTCATTTATATCATTGCCTTGTGTAAATCGATTGAACATTTCTGGTTTTTATTATTGTGAGCCTTATGTTATGGGTTTACCAAGTGGGGAGAGAATTGTGGGAAACTTGGAAACTAGAGATTTTTCTATATCCATTGGAGGAAGAGAGTGGCCCTCAAATCTGATTGTGATAGAAATGCGAGGAAACGACCTGATTCTCGGAGATGAATGGCTTAATTGATATGGAGCTATTGTAAACTACCAGAAGAGGAATATCTCGATGATAGCTGAAGATGGTTCCGAAATATTGTTCGAGGGATGGAGACCAGGAAGCTCAGCAATGATGATCAAAGCAATGAAAGCTGTCAAACTGCTAAAACAGGGTTGTATTGGATACTGGTGTTATGCAATGAAGAAGGAAGATGGAAAAGTAGAGCTTTCATCCATTCCTATTGTGAACGAATTCTCGGATGTGTTCCCTGACGAATTACCTGGACTACCTCCACGACGAGATGTAGAATTCACCATCGAGCTGGAACCAGGAGCTACACCAATTTCTAAGGATCGCATGGCACCTACTGAGATGTATGAATTAAAATAGAAACTAGAAGAGTTACTGACAAAGGCTATATTCAGCCAAGCATTTTGCCTTGGGGTGCACCAGTTCTTTTTTTCCGGAAGAAAGATGGATCGCTTTGATAGTGTATTAACTATCGAGAGCTGAACAAGATGACGATCAAGAATAAGTATCCGTTGCCATGGATTGATGATTTGTTTGACCAGTTGCAAGGAGTAACAGTTTTCTAAGATCGATCTGAGATCAGGATATCACCAGTTGAGGATTAAGGAATCTGATGTTCCGAAGTAAGCATTCAGAACAAGCTACGGACACTATGAGTTTGTAGTGATGCCGTTTGGCCTCACTAATGCACCTGCCGTGTTCATGCAGTTGATGAATCGAGTGTTCATAGAGTATTTGGACAAATTCGTAGTTGTGTCTATTGATAATATTCTGGTTTATTCCAAGAGCCCGGGAGAGCATGTACAACACTTATGGATCATTTTGGACCTCTTGAGAAACGAGCAGTTATATGCCAAACTTTCTAAGTGTGAATTCTGGCTAAAGGAAGTGATGTTCCTCGGTCATATAGTATCAGCGGAAGGAGTCCAAGTAGATCCCCAGAAAGTTGAGGCAATCTTAGATTGGAAGTCTCCTAAAAACGTGAAGGAAGTCGGGAGTTTCTTAGGACTTGTTGGGTATTATTGTCGGTTCGTGGAAGGGTTTTCCAAAATTACCCGCCCACTTACTCGATTACTATAGAAGACCCAAAAGTTTGAGTGGAACGAGATGTGCCAGACCAGTTTTGTGAATTGAAGAAGAGATTGACGACGGCACCGATTTTAGCACTACCACAGGGAACTAGAGGATTCATAGTTTACAGAGACGCTTCAAACCAAGGTCTCGGGTGTGTACTGATGCAGAATGAGATGGTGATCGCCTACGCGTCACGACAGTTGAAGCCTTATGAAGTAAATTATCCAACACATGATTTGGAGTTGGCAGCCGTGGTTTTCGCCTTGAAAATTTGGAGACATTATTTGTCGGGACTCACTGTCAGATCTTCACGGATCATAAGAGTCTCAAGTACATCTTCAGTCAGAAAGACTTAAACATGCGGCAGAAGAGATGGCTGGAATTGATTAAGGACTATGATCTAGAGATTCTTTATCACCCAGACAAAGCAAATGTAGTGGCTGATGCACTGAGCCGCAAACCTATTTCTATTCGAATGCTGGAGACTCTCACGTCCCAGTCCAACATTCAACGAGAATTAATTCGCGAAGGAATTGAAGTATGGTTGCAAAGAGTCCAAGAACAACTGTGTGTGATGGAATTAACTTCACCGTTAACCGAAGAAATCAAATCTAAGTAATTAGATGATCCTTTGATGATTCGGTTATGTGATGAAGTGATCAAGGAAAAGGCCCTAGGATTCGTAATTCATGATGATGGAGTTTTGAGATTCCAGAGCCAACTTTGTGTTCCCGATGTCGATGTTTTGAAGCAGACAATCATGAAGGAAGCTCACAGCACGCCCTATTCTATCCACCCGGGCACCAGTAAGATGTATAAGGATCTGAAGCAAAATTTCTGGTGGGACAACATGAAGAAAGATGTAGAGGATTATGTCTCGAAATGTTTGATTTGTCAGTAGGTTAAGATTGAGCATCAACGACCTGCCGGAATGCTGAAGCCACTCTCGATTCCTGAATGGAAGTGGGAAGATGTGTCGATGGACTTTATCACTAGTATGCCGAGGACCAGGTCAGGGATAAACATGATTTGGGTAATAGTTGGTCGTCTAACCAAATCGGCTCATTTTCTGGGCATTAAGGACACTTGGGGACCAGAGAAGTTGGCACGAGTGTTTATTGCAGAAATAGTCCGATTGCATGATACGCCGAAGACCATTATTTCTGACC